>JANVCC010000018.1:30121950-30844618 GCA_025345505.1 Todiramphus chloris collaris
CTCTCTTCTCTCTTCTCTCTTCTCTCTTCTCTCTTCTCTCTTCTCTCCTCTTCTCACCTCACATTTTTCTACACAACCACTATTAAAAAGATGGCTATTGGTACTGGATCACTTAGCAATTCCTCACATACATTGGTTCTTGTAAAAGAACTTGGCTTAGCTGGCAGCTCAGGCGAGAAGCCTGTCAAAGAGTTGACTGTTCACAGAGAAAGAGTTGCAATGGTGCTGAACACCCGCCAGCCTGGCTCCCTGCAAAGCCATTTCACCTCTCTGGCTTCTGTGTCTCATGAAAGCACGTTAGTGATCAGCATTATAAAAGAAAAGCACATTGTTTTAAGCTTGGTTTTAATTCTTCCTTCTTTGGTCTTCAGGAGAACTCAGCACCGAGCAAGGCTCCATGGGACAGTTTCAAAACCACAGGCGACTACCAACACTATACAACAATAAACGTATTAGACACAGAGGCAAAAGATGCTTTAGAACTCAGACCAGCAGAATGGGAGAAATGTCTGAACTTGCCTTTAGATGTGCAAGAAGGTGACTTTCAAACAGAAGTTTAACAAAAATGAAAATGAACTGAACAAGAACGAAACAAAAATAATTCACTGCACTGACAATAAAGAGACTTTGGGAATCCTGACACTCCTGTCTGAACATTGTGACTACTTTATGTCAGGCTCTTCCTGTGCCAAATGTCAGTGGTTTTTTTCGTACAGTATATTCCCACTAGTGCAGCTAGTGGAGAATCAGGTGTACAATTCTTACCATCGTGTGTTGTAAGTACCCGTGGAATGGATTTGTAAGGTAATCTTTATAGATAAACCTCAAGCAACGATTCATGTTGTAACAGCTTCATTTGGTTTAGTTTTCAAAAAACTTCACCATGAAGCACAATGTATATATTTATGCAGTTTTTAAAGTTTATAACAGTCTGTTTGGCCATTACTACACTTTTTACTTTATAATATAAAAGCAAAGTTTTTGTCATTAAATGAATGTCTGTTGAGCTACATTCTTCATTGCTTTAAATGCAATAAAGTAATAATCTCACTTTTATATGAATAATATATTTCACATCTTTATTATTGCAGTTTTCTCTAGAAAGCTCAGAGTAGCTTTCTCTGCTGCAGCTGTGTATAAAATATTTAAAATGTTGTATGGTGTAAATAAACCTTTGTCTACATATCAGTTTCTTAGTGCATTTTATTCTGTATTTGTTTACCTTAAATTTGCATATTTATAAAGTTTTCTTTAAAAACATACATATTGAATATGTATTTGGAGTTTTAATAGTTTGTTGTTCTAGATCCTGCAAAGAGTTTCTAAAGCTTTATTAGTAGGTTTGTATAGTCATTCTGCTTTTTCTTAGGTATTCTTTTGTGACAATGTACCATATAAATTGGACTTGTCAGAATACTATTACAATTGTTCTGTTTCATAAGAATTTTTGTCTTGCTTCAAAAAGACAAACACTGGAAAATAAGCTAAGTTTCAATGCACTGCACCCAAAGAAAGTGTTAATTCATAATCATTATGTCTTGTTCACAGTCTCCTTGCTGTATAACAAGAAAGATTTCAAACATAAAAAAAAAATCTGAAGTATTTTAGACCAAAAAAAAAGAGTGTGTTTCATATTATAAATCAAGAGCAAATCATGATTTATGTTGAAAACAGTTAAACAATCAGGACTAGAAAAACTTAATCCCCCTTTCCATGCTTAGAACCAAAAGCAGATCTCCAAAATCTCTCATCATACACAACACAGCTGGGGGTGAGGTGGCAGAAAGAGGAGAAGATCTCAAATCTTCAGATGCTATATTTCTAGAAACAAAGTTTCCAAAACTATTTTAGTTGCTACTGTACAGAACTGAATATACTGCAACCTACTAGATGAAGTTCTCTTAGAAAGGAACAAAACATGACACCAATCTGTTTAGGAAGAAAAAAGACTAGAATAGAGGCATGGCAGTGAGAACTTAACACAGAGCTCCTTCTACCAATGTAGAAGTAGACCATCATTCATCTGCTGAGAGAAAAGTACTTAGGACCAAACTTCAGGAACATGTTTCATTTTGGAAATCCTTTCTCCAGGCCATAATAATGTACTTCAGTCATGAAAAGGAGCCTGACTTTACCTAGTTTCAGTGAACATCTCATGCATACTGTAGACCTCTCTAATCTAATGATTTCCCATACCACATCCTGGTAAAATTGGAGCCACATGGATTTGATGGATGGACGACTTGCTAGATAAGGGATTGACTGGATGGTTGCAATCAAACAGCTGTGGCTAATGGGTTGGTGTCCAAGTGGAGACCAGTGACAAGTGAATTTCTTCAGGGATCAGTACTGGGATTGGTGCTATTTAATATCTCTATCAGTGATGTGGACAGTAGAATTGAATGCACCCTCAGCCAATTTGAAAGTGACACCAAGCTGTGTGGTGCAGTTAACATGCTGGAGGGAAGGGATGCCTTCCAGAGGGACCTGAACAGGCTTGAGACATGTGCATATGTCAATCTCTTGAAGTCCAAAAAGGCCAAGTGCAAGGTCCTGCACAATGGGTTGGGGCAATCCCAAGCACAAATACAGGCTGGGTAGAGTATGGATAGATAGTATCCCTGAGGAGAAAGACTTGGAGGTGTTGGTTGATGAAAACCTCAACATGAGCCAACAATGTGCTAGTACAACCCAGGAAGCCTGTGCAGGATGAAAAGGATTGTGGCCAGCAGGTCAAGGGAAGCGATCCTCCCCCTCTACTCGACTCTCCTGACACCATACCTGGAGTATTGCATCCAGCTCTGGAGCTCCAAACACAAGAAGGACATGGATCTGTTGGAGTGGGACCAGAGGAAGGCCATGAATCAGGACAGGCTGTGACAGTTGAGACTAGTCAGCCTGGAGAAGAGAAGACTCCAGGGAGACCTTATTGTGGCCTTCCACTATCTGAAGAGGACCTACAAGAAAGCTGGAGAGGGACTTTTTACAAGGGCTTGTAGTGATAGGACAAGGGGTAATGGCTTCTAACCAGAAGAGAGTAGATTTATATCAGAAATTCGGAAAAAGTTCTTCACTTTGAGGGTGGTGAGGCATTGGAACAGGTTGCCCAGGGAAGTTATGGATGCTCCATGACTGGATGTGTCCAAGATTAGGTTGGATGGGTCCTTGAGGAATCTGGTCTAGTGGGAGGTGTCCCTGCCCATGGCAGGGAGGTTTGAACTAGATGACTTTTAAGGTCCTTTCCAACCCAAACCATTCTATGATTCAGCACAAATACAAAATAACTCACTACCATCCTGGTATCAAGTCCATTAACTACCTTATATACCTAGAAAATAGATGATGTAGTAATATTGCAAAACATCAGTCAATCAGAACTGTCTCTTTATCGTGACATTGATACAGAAGGAGGCATCTGGCAAGGCTGGCTATGCGGCCTCCTAACATCACACCTCTGATCAGATAGTGCACCAAAAACCTCACTGCTTTGTTTTATAGCAAGTTCTAATCTCAAATGGTTTATTTTCCATTTAGATAGGGATATAACAGAAGCTGCACATTTCTGTAAGGATTTCATCCAGGATGGTAGGCATATCTCAAGCAGGTTGTACAAAATTTCTGATTTTTGAGACCACATCAAGGAGCTCAGGTCCCTGAATCCAGTTATAAACTTCAGTATCCTCTTTTATTGATCTGAACAATACAAAGCTAGAGCACCTTGGCATTTCAATAATTACAGTGTGGAGATTATTTCCATAAGCTTTATATCACCTAATTCTTGTTCAATAGTGGCCTAGTTACAATGGCATTAAGCATAGGGTAGGCTGCAAACTTACCCAGGAAACATGATAATTCAGTCTACTCTCAACACACTGCTGACCCAGTTGTGCTGTTATTAATAACCCACTTGATTCAGGTTTAGCATTAGCTTGGGTGTTTATGTACCACACTGTGGTCACAGATGTGCTTTCAGTGTATAAGCAGCAATGTTTAATGCCTTTTTATTTAGAGCTTGCTTTGCCCTACCCAGGAAGTGCTACATGTATTTATTTTCCTATCTTTTCTTATTTTTCTATGATTCTATATTTTTCATAGTTAGAAATGTTAAGAACATGCTGAATCCCAGTATATTGCCTATTGATTTGACTTCTTCATACCAAAGCAGAGTTTGTTTTCCATAAGCAAGATACTGCACATACTTAAAGTTAGCTGCTCAATGTCTCTGACCTGGTGGAAGTCAGACTGAACCCCGCAGGACAGTACAAACTTGTATGTCCTAACTAAAATATTAGTAAGCTGAGATGTCTGGCATTATATTATATGCAAATAGAAAGTGAGTCAGAACTCCCTACTTTATACTAGATGCAGAGATGAAAGAGGGCTCTGTAGTTGCCTGCCAGGGCAGGCTGGTGTCATTTGATGCGCCCTTTGCTATCTCATCTGGCCTCCAGCTGCAGTTACAGAAAGGTTCAGGTGTTGAAGGGCTCAGCTAACCAATGTTGCTGCAGCTGGCACTAGAGTATACTAAGGCAGTTGAGCTTAGCCTAAAGCTTATTCTGATACAATTTAAAATATATATTCCCTAGACACATATAGAAAAAGCAAATACTTTTTTGGGGAAAGGCCTCATTTTCTCAACAGTTTAAACGCACTTTGGTCATCACAAAAGAACACAGGAAGTTGCTCTATCTGTGTCTTCCTCTTACATGAATATACAACATTTTTTTGTAGCAAGTCAATGCTAAACAAAATATGGCCTGGACCTTTAAGTATAGAGAAGCAGTGCATACAGGAAATCTATATGAGCCGCTATAAGTCACTCATACAGCAATTCAAGATATCCATGATTTCATACCCAAGACTATAAAGGGGTTTGGTGTTGCTGGTGTAAAAGCACTATCAAAGTTATTTTCTACATGGATTCTTGACAATATGATGTTATTTAACCCAGGATCTTTTGAGGAGCTAAACTCTGAATTAGTCATTATTGAACTTCAGCCCATACTCTGCAATATCTCTTATAAAGAAGAAGGAAAGAGAGACTAAGTGCTGCTACAAGGGATGAGAGGAATAATAGCAGTGCTGACATGCTGATGCACTTTTGGAGTGTAAAGGGCTTAATGTTGGCATATATGTAATTCTAATGACTCCTTATGATGAAGATTTAGGACAAAGCTGTAACAGAGATAAAGGTATTTTCCATTTCATCCACTACTGCGTCTGAATTTCTTTATAATCAGTGCAATAGAGCTCTTCCCTGGAATACGTTGTCTTGACATCGTCTGCTTCTATGGTGAGAAGACACAACTCACCTAATATTGTTTTACACATGATTAATCTGGCGTAAAAAATAAACAAAAAACCACAAACAAACAAACAAAAAGAACAAAACAAAAAAAATTTAAACAAATGGAAAAAAAAATAGCAAAACCAAAAAAAAACCACCAAACCAAAAACATAAAACAGAAAACCAAACCAAAACCAAAAAACAGAAAACCAAACCAAAACCAAAAAAACCCCAACCCCCAAGCTGCACGATGTGAAATGTTCTCTGATGCTTTGGCTTCTCTCCATTTCCCACAGTTGCTAGGCAATGCTGTACTTAGAGACCAGATTTAACAAAAGGTCTGCTTGCCACTTCAAAGCAGGCATCCATCTGTCATAGCATCGGCACTGTGCTTTCCATCAGGTTATGCAAAAGGATATGGAAATGTCTATTAGCAATCAGCAGATGGAGACATTGTGTATTGATAGTAGACTTGCAGTTCCTCAGGCATTAGGTCGAGCCTGTGCTGTGTCTCTGGATAAGCCACAAGAAGCAGTTTTGTATAAGCAAACATTTCCCTCTCTCAAAAAGTGTTATAGGGCTCTCTTCTGCAATCAAGCCCATTCTCATGTGCTGAGGGAAGTAAACAGAGAGCTACTCAGTTGAATATGTGTTTGGGGAGCAGTGATTCATTTTGAACTATGTCTCAACCAGCGCAATGCTGTAATCTTTGATACTTAATTTCTAGAAAAATCTTTCTTTGCAAGGAAAGCAAAAGAGGCCTCACTATGAAAAATTCAATTGCTGATAAGAATGACTAATAACTGAACACTGAAATGTTCTGTCAATTAATTACAATTGTAAAGTAGAGAAAGAGCCATTTATCTGGTTTTGACAAAATTATCTCTTACATAGGCTGCATTGGACCATGTTGTGGCAATTATTTACTCAGACTAACTACACTACAGAACTACTACTCTGGTGTTTCCGAATGAGTTTCAGCTTATACCTCATTATTTCTTATAAGGAACAGTTAATAACTTTTACTAGTCCAACTTCTTCTCTTGTCTCTACAGGCTTCTGCTATAGGCCCCACTGTTACCTATTTTTCAGGATTTCAAACCCATGCTTAGTTACTCCTCATGTGGAAGTCCCTCCCTGATTTTTATCATCTTTTTTTCCTCTGTGATTTTTCCAGCTCTGCTAAAGTTCTTAAACAATTCTCAGTAAACCCTGAGCTCATTAGATCATTCTGTTCTATCCCTGCAGAAAAAGATAAAACTCAACCATTAAGCTTCTAAAATGCCTTTCCTCTCAGCAGGGGAAAAAAAAAAAAAAAACCCTAACAAATAACAAAGCAAAACAAAACAAAACTCAAATTTACTTGAATTTTAACTTTTTAATCTAATGATTTAATGAAAAATACATGACCATCTCTTTGAGCAAAAAATGGGTAGGAGGCAGTACTCGCAGAATCATAAAATCATATAGAATGGTAGGGGTTGTAAGGGACATCTGGAGATCATTGAGTCCAACCCCCCTACCAGAGCAGAAACACCCAGGGCAGGCCACACAGGAAGACATCCATGCAGGTCTTGAAAGTCTCCAGAGGAGCCTCCACAACCTCTCTGGGCAGCCTGTTACAGGGGTCTGTCGCCCTCACAGGAAAGAAATTTTTGTCATGTTGAGGTGGAACTTCCTGTGTTTCACCTTGCTACCATCACCTCTTGTCCTACCTACTTGACACCCACCCTTCAGATATTTGTAAACATTAATAAAATGCCCTCTCAGTCTTCTCTTTTCCAGGCTAAACTGCCTTTCCTCATAAGAGAGATGTTCCAGTCCCTTAATCATCTTCGTAGCAATCCATTGGACTTCCTCTAGTATTCCTCTAGTATTCCACTGTCCCCCTTGAACTGGGGAGACCAGAACTGAATACAATGCTCCAAATGTGGTCTCACTGCTGCAGAGTAGAGGGGAAGGAGTACTTCCCTAGACCTTCTTTATCAAGAGTAGCCAGCATGGATCTGCTAAAGGGATGTCTGACTAATCCAATAGCCTTCTTCAATGGTGTGACTGAATGGGTAGATACAGAGAGAGCAGTGGATGCTGTCTACCTTGACTTCAGTAATCATTCTGACAAGTTTCTGATGCTCCTTTTCTCCAGTGGTGTGAATGTAGACTTTCTTTCTTAAGTTGCACTGCCACAGCAAGACTGCTAGAGAGTTATCTACAGCCCATTGGTTCGGCTTTACAGTCAGAAAGCGAGCAAGGACTACATGACGCCTTTCAGATAGAATAGTAATAGTTTCCCACATCCTGAAAGTGCAATGAATTCTGAGATATTGTTCAGTTTTTGTAGTTCCCCTTCCTCTAGCTGTGTGTTCAGAATGACATTCACTCACTTGACTTTACTGTCTTCTTTAGAGCTCAGAACTCCACTTGATCCAGGGAAAGGATTGGGGTCTGCTGCACATAACTTCATCCCTATGACTAAGAGATAAGCACCTGTACCTCAAGAGAGATGTGACTTAAGAAAAAGCTGTAGTCTCAGTGTTTTCATGTTGATTAGCTAGGGAGCTATTGGGAAATCCAGATAGAGAAGTCTTAATCATTAGCGTGCATTGTATAAGCAGATAATGTGCTGTGTTCAAATATGCAGTCAACCTCAGGAAACAGGCACCTAAACCTTACATGACACAATGATGACTGTTAAAAATTTTATGGCTTTTTGTGGATCAAACCCCAAGGAGTTGCAATATTTTTTAAAATCTGTTTCTCAGAATCCAATTTTAAGAACAGAAACAAGCTAGTGTTTTTTCACATCATCAATTCAATGATTTATTGCATTATGTCCCTAGGCTGTTGACTCAGGAAATTGCAAAAGGTGATGCCTGAAGGGCCTCATACTATAAAAAAGAAACTGGAATTGATTAGTATGTATGTTCAATTTCTTATTTGGTGTCTCCTTGGACCTAACCACTTTATTTTCTGCTCTTCTCAAGAACTGTGTATTAGGAAAAGATTTTCAGAGCTCTGTTTTTAGTAATTAGGTTCTTAAATCAAGCAGGAATTAGCTATGGTTTCTAAAGACAGATAGGTAGAATCCATTCTATTTAATTTAGAATTCTAACTAAAACACTGTCTGGACAATTTTTCAGCCACAGAACTCTGCAGGGCAATCTAACTCTACCTGTCATAGATGTCTAGGTTCTTTTTGTAACCTAAAGAAAAAGGGAGGCACCTCTGAAGCCCAGCTAGACCCAGACAGTTCTCTAAGTTAAGTACTAACATCTTTCCATTGATTTCATAGAGAATTTAAAAGTCCCCTGAGGGTAATCAAACTCTTCAAAATTAAGCACCAGATTTAGCTAGATTTAGTCATCAGCATGTGAGCTAACATCTAAGCTCACATAACAATCACTTGAGAACAGGTCAATACAGTCAATAGAGCCTAAAGACCAGTTCAGCTTATCCATTACCACAGGCAGGGTGCAGTTAATATGAGGTGCCCTATAGCTTTCGAAGTTTTTGCATGGGGATTGCAGATATGAAAGATAACTTAAGGGAGACCTACACCCTTCTGGTGCAAGAAGTACCTCACTCTACACCTAAAATGGTACTAGACACTTGTGTTTGAACAGGTAACTCTAGCTCTAGGGGAAAATTTTCCAAGATGCTCTGGGTTATCCAGCCTTCAGCTTCAGAGAAGCATGGGGTTATGGGTCTTATGTCATGTTTGCCAACTTGATATGAGTGTCACAGGTATCCTCACTATCACACATTGACACTACTTTCTCAGAATCCACCTCCTCTGCTCCTCTTCTGAACATTTATGTTTGTTCAAACAGCGAATTCATCTTTTCTATAATTTTAGTTAGACCTCTAAATTTTGGATGTGGATGATCCAGGTTCTTATCCTTCTGAGAAGTAAAGAATACACAACCCAGGACAGTCTAGCCTGCCAAGTATCAGTAGACTGTGAAAAAGCACATTCTGGAAGAACATATATGTATCAGCTGATACAGGCATCATGGAGCCGGGAAAATTGCAGTGTTACGCTTTGAGCTCATGTTATATTTCATCCACAAATGTCTGATGTAGAATATAAACTCTTGCCATACTGACCTGGCACTACAGTCTTTCTCACTCAAAGAGATTCTCCTAACTATTGGGCAACAATGGAGATACTTCTTTTTTTGTGTTCTTCTCGCCTTCTGGTGTTCATATATCTGGTAACACAAAGGCTAGACTTGAGCTGGGAAGATAACGTGTGTGTTTACCAGGGATACTGTCTGCTCCCTTAATTTCCTGAAAGTTAGAAGGTGGTACTGGTGGTTCAAACTTTTCTAAGATGAGCAGGACAGGGAAGCCTTCGAGCTTCCTCATACTGGTTTCTGACCAGCAGATAATTATGCAGAGAAGGAAAGACCCTCCTATCCTCAGAGCAGAGAAAGTCAGTAGTAGTCAGTAGGTAGACTCAGGCCATCTTGTCTGAGAACAAATTACAGACTACAATTGCCACAAAAACATTAAAATGGCTTCTCAATCACCCCCTTAACAAATCAATTTGGGCTTTAGATGCCACAAATAAAAGCAAACCAATTCCCAAGGGAGATTACAGAAGCACAAAAGATAACCTGTTAGAGCATAAAAAAAACCAACAATCATAACATGAGAAAGGAGGGAAAGGAGTTCTGTTTTACAGACTAACCCTATCTGTGTTGTAAAAGCTGAATTTCAAGTGTTATATGGAAAACTGTATATAAAAACGATTATTTTCATTATGTCACCACTAAGAAAATGAGAGAATATTATAAAGATTTTAAAATATTCCAAAAAAGGAGAAACCATTTTTCTCTACTAGGCCTGCAAAGACAAAAAAAACACCCACATTTAATTCTTGGTATGAAATAACTCTATATAATTTCATCATACATAATTTCAAAAAAAAATAAAGGCTCAGAATCATCTGCCTCAGCATCATCCTCTCGTTATAACGTGATGGCTCTTTTGGGGGCAATTAGCCAGCTGATTAAGAGGTATTATAACATTTACATATATTCAAAGTGAAAAAGGACTATTTAAATCTAACCTGGACATTTATCTGGAAATTTTATTTTCTGAAAATGTTCATTACAAAGATATGTGCATTGATCTAAAAGAAGATTTAAAGATTCTGTGTCCTTCTAAAACTGAGATGGCAATAAAGAAATTGATTAATTTTGGTAGGGGAGAGCAAGATCATCCTTTTCCCAGCAATTAGTGTTTGTATAGCAAGAGTTCCCCTATTTTAACAAAGAAACCTATGATGACAGCCTTCAAAGTACTCATTAGAACTTCAGATCCTGAGAATTCAGTGTAACAAATATACAAAAAGTAGAAAGAAAATGTCCTTCCTTCATCACAGATTGAGTTCCAAAGACAGGGTGCAGTTTTTACATCTGAATGGGATGTTGCGACCTCTGTTAGACAACCAAGCATGAAGACCCTCTTGTTCTGTTTTCAGTCCACCTAAAATTACAGAGTTTTACACAACTTTAGAAACTCCAACAATCTGAAGACACCAGAGAGCTCACTGAAGCTACTGAATCAATAACAGATTTTGTGTGGGTATTAGCTGATAGGTACTTGGCTACAAAATCCTAGACTCTCAGGTATTTTTTTAGATGTTACTGTTTAGAAAGTTCAAGTCCACAGCATTTACTTCCAATCTTGTCCAGCTATGTGCCAAGCTATTGTGTCAGCAGGCAAAGACAAAAGCAGATGACTTTATGGAGAGGCGTAGTTTCCTAAAGCTAGTCACTGAAGAATTTTATTCTTAAGATACAATGTCTGATTTGGAATAATCTGGAATAAAAGTTATCTACCAAAGGCTAGTAATTACAAGAAAAAAAAAAAAAAAAAAAGGGTGCAGGATACTGTTGGATATCTCTGCTGCACACTGCTATTGGCTCATCCCTCCTGTCTCCCTGCATGGCAGTCCGGCTTGGATGTACCAACTGGTTGTCCCAGTTTGATATCATCTGCAAACCTAATAAGAATGCACTACCTTGCATCTTTGACAATGATGATAAACTGGGCAGGTCTCAGGAGAGACCACTGCAGTGCTGCATTCATAGTCTACCTCTAAATGCACAAACCCTTTCAGCCCAACCAATTTTTTTTTTACCCACCTGGTTGTCCATCCATCTATCCACTGCCACCTCATTAGCATCTTAACTTGGTTACAGTCCTTCTAACAAGACCATAAACTGCCAGCTCCCACATCTGTCACATCTTCAAAGCATTTCAGTTCTGCAAGATTGGATCTCTTGAGCTACTATTTGGAACTTAACAGTCTGCAGATCACACTGCTCAAACTTCTTCCATAGAATAGACAAAAGTATTGCGCAAGTGATATTATTTGAGGGAAACTGTCTGAATGCAAGTATGTAGTTCAGGTAATTAAGTAGCTGTTGCCATACCAGCTACTGTATCAGAAAATGCTTGTCAGCTTTTGTACGTATTTGACTTTATCTCACAAACCAAAGACAACAGAACATATTTATCTTTCTTTAATGACTGTGTTTTGACTACTAGTGACCTCTGCTGTGACCTCGATATTGATTTTAGTCTTTAATAGGGTAAATATTGATACAGTTACAACTTTTATCAAACTTCCATGTTCCCTTTCTGCACAAGATAGATGACTAACATTCATTAAATTGTTGACTAAGAAAGATGTATTTTTTACAGTGAAACTGAGTAATTAAAGTATTCTCCATTATTCCAAAATATCTCATTTTTAAAATGCTAATCACTTACTAAAACTTAATGATAAAAACCTGTATGAATGATATTTCAGGATGGTAATATATTTATTTTCAAATATAGATTATGCACATTTTTTAATAATATTATTTTAACACATAAACTGTGTTAGATCATATTGTTATTAGCCACAACTGACTATTGGATGTAATGGCACATCAATTCATTTTACTTGTTTTTCTTGTTTCTGATGGGGAAGGCAAACACACCTCCTACTGTCCCCCTGCTCAGGAGCATCAGTGGCTTCACAGCAAGACTCCTGCCTTGGGCCCTCTGCACTGCCCGCTGACTGCAGTCAAGGGTGAGCAGTTAGACTGGAGTGGGGAATGTGAGGGCTGGGCACAGAAAGTTTTCGCTCAAAGTCCACAGGTCCTGTTCTGGGATTGAGCAAGTGTGCACTGGTAGTGATGATGTGCCCAACACTCAAGCCAAATACATGCAGGATCCAGGTGTATGAACATATCAGATGCCAGACCTTTCTTTCCCTTCTCTAACAGTAGAAGAGAACACAGTGTGTGGGTTTTTTTCATTTCATAGCAGGATATCAGGCCAGAGCAGGTGAGGGTCCGCCCTGACCCTAAACCATGACACCAAGGCAGAAGCAATCTCATACAGAAGGGATGGCCCAGCAGCAGCATAATTGTCCATTGCCAGGAGGTTGCTTGTTCATTTTTTCTGATTGTTTCTCACAGGTCCTGAGAAGGTATACACTGATGACCTTCCATATTCAGATTCCACCAGGAATACAGCCTAAGCCAGAGATGAGTTCAGGAGGAAACTGTAAACATGTCCTTCTCTGCCTCAAGTTCTAAAAGCTCAAGTTCTTTCACTACCAGCTCTACATTTCTGTCCTCAGTGTAGGGAAGAGCCTAATCCCATCTTCTCCCTTTGCAGACCCATGAATAAGTGAGAAAATTACCCACACCGTAACTCCCTTTGATTGGAGAAGGGAAAAAAAATCCCAACACCAGCATATCCTACATTGTACACCTTCATTCTTCTGAGTCTGGAGGAGATATGACTGGATACCACTGCTGCACTCCAGCATGAAGATCATCTTAGTGCTAGTCCTTATTCTAAAGCATGAGAGAAGTGAAGTCTCTATGCCTCCATCCTTCTCTCAGGCCTAAGACTAACGAAGGGCACATGTTACCCTTTGCCCGGCACCATTGCTTCACTGTGATGTGCAGAAGAAAATTGATGGTTCTGCCTCTGCCATTGACCTTCCTGCCATACCTTCTTGACAGTGGTGCTGATTATCTAGACACAAGAAGGATGAGAAAACAAAGTGAGCTGTCCCAGCCATTTAGTGGAAAATAGGAGTTAAATATCCCATTCTCCTTTCTGAAGAATTAAGACTGATGAAATCTCTAAGGGCTTTGTTGTGGACTCTTATTTTCTGGCCTACTGCCTGAGGAAAATACTGAGAAGATTGAAGGGAATCTAAAAGAAAACAGTCTAAAATAGATTGGAAAGAGATAGGAGGACTTAAGTAAGGCTGCTAAAATTACCTTTTTGTCTGAAGAGCCTCTCCAAAGAACCTTTAGCCATTCAAGTCATCAAAGGAATTTCACAGTGATCAGAAACCTTATTATTGCAATTCAAGAACTGACTATTGTAAAGTTTACTAGCATTTCAAAGGGATGCCTCATCTCAGCAGTTGCTTTCTGTGTCCCAGATGTCTATCTGCACTCTCTGTGAACTGAGAGACAGTGGTATGCTAGTTAGTCCCACTTCCGCATCAAAGCTAGTAAAATCAACCCACAGTTCTCTCCAGGTTGTGAATGTTTTATGAAACATGAGTTATCAGCCTTGACTGACAACTCCTCCTGCAACCTGCGGCATCTATTTGTGAAGCCAGCAGGCTTTTTAGCTTCATGCTACACAACCACAGCATCAGAGTCAAATCTCATGAAATCTGAATTAACCTGGATGAGAAAAAGACATGCCACTGAGTTCTTGCCAGGGAATACTTCAGCTTTATTGCAGCCACATTGTGATCTGTGTCACCATAGATGGATATGAACCAGAAAAATGTATCCCCTATCGCCTAAGGAATTCTGGACAGGCAGAAAGGCTGGTGGAGAATTTATTTTGGTGACAGCTGGAGGGGCCTGGAAGGCTGTCAGGTCTAATATAGTCAGTTTGAGGATTAATTCCCACATGCAAGATGCAGGTATAGGCATGTAAATTTGGAACCCACTCCATCAGGGGAGCAGCAGCGTCTGCTCTGGTCAGCAGGGGATGTGACATTTGCTACTGTACTCTGAAATACACTGGTTCAGGGATTGCACTTCAGCAGAGCACTCTTGGAGACACAAATAACCTGACAGCTTCAAGTTTCTGGGTACTGGAAAATCCTTTTCTTTTACACTTGAACAATACAAATTTACTCCCAAGTAAAAAGGAAAGATTACAATTGAAATTATTTTAAGTGAAGGTAAATCACCTTACTTCAAGAGATAAGCAAATTAGGCCCAGTTTTGTTCTTTGTTATACCACTATAAATCTGGAATAAATCCATGGGGCTCATCAGAGCTCTCTCATATTCAGAGCAAATAAGTAAAACAAAAGAAGTCTAGTTAGGCTTTTTCACCCACGATATCATAAACATAGATTTACATTCCTGATGTGTATGTAGAGTTATTAAATTTCTTCCATCATTCTATCCAGATATATACATAGTTCTCTCATGTCAGTGAGGAAAACACACATTTGTTTTCCTCTTTTAAAGGAAGATTATAGTAAGGATGGGTTGTTGGCAAGAGGCAGAAGCTGAACAGTAGCTGTCATTATCGATGTCCCAAATACTTTATTAAAATTTCCAGAAACATTAAGAATTTCAATCTTGTTTGGAACTTTTCTACAAGCTTCCCTTTCAGGCAACATCAAAAAGAAGATTTATATTACCTACAGTTAGGGCATTAGCAATTCCTCACAATTATTAAGAAGAATAGACTGGCTTTTTTAACAACTAGTCATAAAGTTGTCATGATTGCAGCGTTTCCTACATACATTATGTCACAGATACACATCCAGTCTTTTATTGCATGCATTCAGTCTTTTTCTAAAAGCCACAAAATGGAAAAATAACACTTCCTGCCCAGCAAAGGTGTCACTCTAAGTGTTGAGCTCTAGGCTTCTCACAACCCATGAACCTGTAATAAGTATGAACAAGTTTATGTGGAGGTCCTGATCCTGAATACAATCACTCAGCCCTCACCTGTTTATGTTTTCAAGAGCCTGAGAAAAAAAAAGAGAGACAAAAAAGTTTTTTCACCTGAACTTCTGTACATTTGAGATGTCTTTATTTGAATCAAAACTTGCTATGCACCAGGCTGAGATGATATTTGCTCAGTTTGAGGTTCTCCTTAAGAGACCAGATCAGTGCATGTATCATCTGAAAAGTCTGAAGGGAGTATATAAGGGACTCCTCCAGCTTTGCAGAAAGACCAAAAAGCAAAAGTTAACCCGGCATGTCTCCAGAAAACTGATATTGCAGACATGAGATGTTGTGAGGAGGGGAAAGTTTCACTAGCATCCTGTTCCTTGCTTCATACCAGACTTAGCAGATTCTTTAATTCCTTAGGGCAAGTCTGACCAACTTGAAACTATGCCATCATAACAGATTGGTACAAGAATAAGGACATGAGACAACGTACAATATGTGTATGAAATGTGGCAATCCCCAGATAAGCTATGAAATGATTCTCTGCCTTGAGCTTCCATAACTCTTATAGTGCTCAGAAATTGCAGTAAATTAAAACAAAACAAAAGAAAGTGAAGCAAAGTAAATTAACTTTCACAGTTGCTTGAGGCTTGACTCTGACCTTTATATGTGTGTATGTGTTTGTGAGCAAGTGTCTTTGCAGATGACATTCAGAAACTAAAATATGCTTTCTTAGCCTTTCAATATATAACACCAATTTCATTATTTTTCTGTTAAAAGTAGTTCCATACCTTTTGTAAGCTCATCAGTGAAGAACAGATGTACTTATTGTAAGTGGGGTTTTCAATAACTAGGAAAAAAATCATTTTTCTTATGTAAAATCAAACTTTGTGTCCATACCAAGTGAGTCAGCCTTTCGAATTAAATTCATTAGTGCATGATGAATGCAAGAAAGGAGAAATGCATCTTTATAGGGGAATAATTGTGTTCCACAACTAGCTCCAGAAATCCAGATTCTGTTACACTGTTGCCGGGGCTCTTCATCACAGTCAAGTTACAGAAAGGAGCATCAGGCATGCCACAACCAGCTACTCCCAGGCTGCTGAAAGCAAAAATGTGAACACGAGGCTAGATGGAATCCTTCCTGCTTCTATGCAAGATAATACTACTGAAACTCTCCTGCATTTTATTTTGCCCTACCAATACCAATACCAATACCAATACCAATACTTTCAACATCATCTTTAAAAGGTATTTTTGTTTTGTCTTTATTTGGCGGTGGTCATCTCTGTGTTTTTTTTTTTTTTCAGTAAAAATGGACCGAGGTGAAACTGAAGACTTCAAGAAATCTGAATCATATAATGAAAAACAACTTACTATTCTGCTTGGAGAGAGAGGTTTTCAATCAGTTTGTCCTTCCTGCAATGACATGGATTAGAAGTACAGAGGTGAAAGGAAAGGGAAAGGGAAAGGAAAGGGAAAGGGAAAGGAAAGGGAAAGGGAAAGGGAAAGGGAAAGGGAAAGGGAAAGGGAAAGGGAAAGGGAAAGGGAAGGGAAAGGGAAAGGGAAAGGAAAATGCAACTAAATGAAGATGAATATAATAAAGTGTGGTCTGAGAATAGCACATACAGACAAGGAGACAAATGAGTGGTTCTTCCAGGAAGGCTCAACAGACAATAAAAAGAGAATAATCCTCAGCCAGACACCTTGCAAGACAAGATGATAAAAGTTATGGCAGATGATGTACATGACAGAGCAAGATGCAGATGCAAAAATAATGCAGGCGAGTTAGAAGTACAGTGGCATTCAGTCATAGATAGGTCTGCAAAGGACTAGGATACTGCATAACTGGCAATGTATGCTTGATTCCATTAGTTGCTGTTGCAACTCATACCTAAAATGTCTATAACATGTATTTTTTGACATCTTAAAAATCTTAAAAATAGGTTGTTCTCCATAAAAAAAAAAAACATGAATTCTTATAAATTATCTCATTAAATATATATAAATAATAAAATGAAATATATTATATACATTTATGCTAGAAATGATGAAACTTGCTATAAAAAATACATGATGTCTAACTGGGAAAGAGATGTTTGAGGCAGTTTGCACTGAGGGATTCACAGCCTGTAACCCAAAATCTCAGGGTATCGAGGAGCTCTCTGCTCATTCAGTATTTGATTATTATGAATGTATACACTGCCTGCAGTCTGCGTATATACAGAAACATCTTCCTACTTTTAATGTTACACTAGAGACTTACCTAGTTAAGCTAATGTAAAAGAGATGCTCATGCTGGAAGTAAGAACTTCATCCTATGGGCCTACAGTTATATGGTGAGTTCATACTACGTTCATTTGTGTTAGTCACAAAGACTTAAGAATGTTCAAATGGTTCATAAAATCACCGCAGTCTAATTTTCTCACTCCTGATAAGTGTGAGTACACTCTTTAGAAGTTCAATTAGTGCCAAGTAGTCATGTTCTTTTCAATAACCAGCCTTCGTCTCAGGTGATGTTCAGGAGGAAGTTACCTGCAATAATAGCGGCCTGCCCCACCAGTTCAATAAAGCAGCTGGGTTGTTCCAGAAATTACTTGCTGCTGTGCAAGATGGCTAGAAGCCAAAGACAGAGCAAATAGAGGTGAGAGTGAGATCTTGTAAATACATCTGAAGACAGTTCCTGGAGCCTCCCGTACCAAAAGCAGCCCTGTTTGCTGAGGACTGTTCTTGACCTACCTCCCGTACACACAGCATTAGAAATATATTGCCATGAGACCACAGAAATACTGGTCCAGCTCAAAAATTTACAGAAGAAAGTCTGGAGTAGTCATGGGTCAGAAAGAAATTCATAACATGAAGATAAGAAAAATCAGTACCAACTCTGAAGAATATTTCTATCACCCTCTGGACCTCAGACCTCTGAATAGTAAGTGTGGAGTGTGCACATTAATCACAGGTACAGTGGTAATGACTATTGACAGGCAGTTATTGTTACACAGCATCCCTCTTGAACTGGAGGGCTCCAAAACTAAGTGCTCGAAACTCAGCACAGTACAGTACACTACAATACAGTGCAATGTAATCATTAGTATCTTTCAGCAAAACAGTTTCCTGAGCTCCCTTTGAGCTACTGCTCATGATGAATGAATTCTTGTTGGATTGATTTATTTTGGATGACCTGACTACCCTCTATTACCAAGGGGTTTAGAAGGCTTAGCCTGATGATCACCAATCTGAAAGACATTATTCAGCTCCCTTCTGTCTCCAGGTGCAGGTCTGCAGAAAAAGACACTTTTAGTAGGCTTAACACAAGACAATAGTGCTTAAAATATCAGCTGTGGCTGGTGTGTTCAAAGCATTCACTTCAGAAGGATGTGCTGATCTACACATGATTTTGTGTGAGATGTACACATAGTGCTCCATGGAGACATCAGCAGCTCTGTTGGAGCCTATATGTTTTCACAGAATTTGGCGTTGTTTCCACCTGAGAAAATAACAGACATAAAAAGCAGCATATTTTTCCTATTTTCCTACTATTCTGTTTCAGCCTCATTTTTCTACAGCTGCCACAGAATTAATAAACCACATATAAAAGAATCTTATTTAGGATGATCATCCTTAAAGACAGTCTTCTACCTAGGTTTTGAAGGCCAGAGGCACTATTATCAGTTCATCTAACTGTTTACATAAAACTGGACACAGAATTTCAGCCAGCAGCTTCTGAAAGCATTTTATGAATTTTAACTGAGATAGAGCAATACGAGCTATCCAAACCCATTGTAAAAATTTCACATGATAAAAAAACTTAGCCTGTCTGTACATAAAATTTAATTTTCTGTCTTTATGGTAGGGCTATAACAAGACAAACAAAAAAAAAATACAGTCCATCACATTCTTTTTGCTGTTTTCAAAATTATAATCAGCATTTCAGTGTCTTTTCAGCCTTTGAAAACAAGTCCTTGAAGAACTAGTGACCTCAGTAATCTGCATCTGAGAATAACCTGCACAAGATCAAAGACAGAAAGGACTTGCAGCTGGAGCCTACCAAAAAAGAGCAGTAATAAACTTAGAGGTGGAGAGGCTGAAGAGACAACTAGGGAAGAAGAAATGGACTTTGGAGATGGGGTATCAGGGACATGGGGGAATACTAAGAGTCTAGGAGTACTTTCCCTGGTTATCACCCTGCTGAAAAGTCTCTGGGGGTTACTAGAGCCACTGACATGAAAAGCATGCTCTCTCCACAAATAGAGCAATCCATATAGCAGGTTACATTAAGAGGAGCATGGCTAGCAAGGGAAGCTATCCATCTACTCAGTAGTGGTGAAATGCATCTGCACTAGTTTCTACTGCCCAGTTTTGTTTCCCCCCAGTTCAAGTGGGACGTGGAGAAAGTGGAGAGGGTCCTGAAGAGGGTCTCTAAGACAGCCAGGGATCTAGGGCACATGACCTACCTTTATGGGGGAAGCTGACCTCTAAAGGTCCTTCCGTACCAACCTTCCTAAAAACCTCATGCAAGTATAATCCACACTACTTCTGAATCATGTGAGGTTGAGAAAATTGTGAAGGTGTAGGACGGAGGAGGTTGTTTCACATTTTTGACAGATAAGCCAAGTTTTCTAAAGACCATTTACCATTGGTCTAAATAAAGGGCGAAGGGATGATGAGATGCCACACCTGAACAAAATTCTATCATTTCCTTTACATTCCCCTGAGTTTTTAAATCTTTTTAGAAATTATAAATGACAACAATAATTCATGAAGGGAGATACGTCATACTATTGAATGATTTTCTGCACTAAGTATGATAAAAACCTTCTAAATGCAGGTATAAAACAAATGACCCTTTGACAAGTACTAGACATATGATATCTCAATGACTGCAGTTCCACATACATATAATAAATACATTTTACAATCATTAAGGAGATAAGAGAATTCATAGATACACATTTCCCATTTCTCCCTGAAGTCATTAATATTCAGAAAACACTTCATTTTTTCCCTATTCAGAAAATTTTCAGAGAACAGAAGGCTTGGGTTCTTGATAAGATCTAACAGAATTCAGGAAATATTTTACATATTTTACTTTCTACTGAAAAGGAGCATGAGGGATTAGCAAGGAAGAGAAGCATTTCTTCATGAAGGGAAATCAGATTTGTGATTACAAATTTGTAGTAGCATATCTCCAACAGATTATACTAGGACTGTTGACATTTATTTATGATTGCTAGAAAAATGATTTGAAGTATAGGAAGTTGAATGGACACGAAATAAGATTCACACTAATCCATCTGTAAGTACGTTTGTTTCTTTTCTTTGAGCAAAGAGGATATCTTCCATATCAACCCTTTACAAGCCAGTAATGGTACACAGTTTCATTGTCAGCCTCACCTGTCATACAATTGTCACTGCATAAAAGAAATATAACTTTTTTCTTGAAGCAAGTGCTTGATTTTTCCTCAGTACTTTTTGCTCATGTCAGCACACAAGAGCTTCTCAGGAGAGTCAGAAAACCTCTACAGTCCATTTCTATTCTTTTTAATCAAGTCTGGTATATGCTAAGATTGCCAATGAGCAATTCAACTACATTTTTTCAACTGGAGCAAAATTGTAACTGGTTCTCCTATAAGGAACAAAATTGAAACATCTAGTTAGTATGACTGGTTTTGATTCTCATTTTCATCTTCCATATAAAGATGTAAGGACACTAGGTAATGACATCACAAAACAAACAAAAACAAAAGAAAAAACCAAACCAACCAAACAAAAACATCACCAACAAACAAACAAAAAAAACCACACCAAAAAAACAGGTGATCAAATTTGTCTTCTATCTACATTATTGATTTTTTTGCTAGCCACATTTCCAGTAGTTTATTGAGTTATTCTGTCAAAATAAGAAGATCAGATTGATCTCTTTAAAAACAAGGAGAGCACTTTCACAGAAAAGATTTATTGTTTAGGGAACACAGAGGTGCATATCCTGATTAGTAGACCCTGAACTGGCAAAGTAGTAAGAGAAATATCACCTTCAATTGCAAACTCTTCCATGTCAGACACTGTGAATGACCTTTGAAAATATTACCTTGGCATCTAATCTTGGGTCTATTGAAACAACTTCAAAATTGCTGTAGAATGAAAATGCAGCTTTTTTTATGCATCCCAGATATTTTCAGGATTTCTAGAAAGATTTGCAGAGGTAATGTAATGGAATAAATACTGTGCTAAACTGAGACTGGTCCATGAATCCACTTAATGAATCCATGAATCCATGAATCTACAGCCATTAAATGAGCTCAGACAGTGCTGGGTTTCAGACAGTATAACAATAAGCTTCATTACTGTGGACTCAGGTAAATATGAACAGATGTTTTGTGGTTTAAGGGTTAAAAAACTGCATGGGAGGGACATGTGGTAACCCTAAGACCATGAAGAGTCAGAGGGCAGCTGTTATTCCCTCCCCTTCCCTGCCATGCTCCATAATAAAATGAGATGGGAAATTTAGGGGGTGCTGCACAATCCATCACCATCCAAGATGGGGTTTTGTATACAGCTGTATATCCTTCTTCCCTTAATGTTCCTTTTTCTGTATTTTTCTTCTGTTATTCTTTAAAGTTGTTATAGTCTTAACTTCCAAACCTGGGTGAGGCATTTCTTTGCCTTTTCCTTACTCCCCTTTTTATCCTCCCCTGTGAGGGAGGGTGGAAGGGGCTAATGGAGAGAAATCCTGCTCTGTGTTTCATGTGGGCTTCCCCTGTGCCTTAAACAGAGATAGTATGTGTTGTCAAAATGCAGTTTAGTTTACAGCTATTTTCTATACTATGATGTCACAGCAAGACTGTGTAAACACAAAATAGTTTAGTCCAGTATGTATTTTCTCATCAAATTAAAGTAAGAAATGAGTGAATATCTCACCCTTTTTACTGCAGTTGAAGTTGATTGAGAAATATTAGCCTGCCAATCACTTTTTCAGAAAGTTTTATGTAAACTATCACACTTTTAAACTGTTTCTTGTTGAAGAAGGTGTAGCACTCCCTATCAATGAATGATAGGGGAAGTCTAGGAAATTAGCCACGAGAACCTGTTAATGTTGGGCAAGAATGACTGGCAGTTAAGTCACACTGAAATGACTGTCTGGAGGAGTTAACTGTCTGAGGCACTCACTACTCAGACAGTTGTTAAGAATCTACCTGACCTGGAGGTCATTACAGCTTACATTAATTACTGCAATGATGAATACTCCATGCAATACTCTACCACACCTCCTTAAAGTCATTTCCGCTGCAAAACCTCCCTCAGATCTCAGATCTATGGTGACATCTGGCAGTCAGGAACAGCACATATAAATGTATTTATTTTATAGAAGATAAAAACCCAAATGTTTGAACTGATCAGAACCACCAACTAGTTGACAAGCTCAGCCTGTAATTTTGTCATGACCCTAAACATCCCTTCCCACATAGTCACTTATTACTACCTATAGATCTACCATACTTATATTGTTCAGGAATTATTGTGTGTGCCTAAAGCCTTTGTACTTGCACAGCCTAAGCAGTTTTTCAGTCAGATATAGATCTGCTAAGAGCTACATTAAATAGATGAAGGGGAAATGACTAGTTGCTTACTTGAAATGAAGTACATCAGGAATTACTTGAATTACTGTTGTTTATCTGACAGTAGGAGCTAGGAATATCCACTATAACTGCACCTCGTACATCTGCAATAACTGCACCTCATAAGAGGTCTCTGCACTGAAAATATTTGAGTTCTTACAGGTAACACAAGCAAAGGATGGCAATAAAGTAAGGTCAGAATTTAAATGCCTTTTAAAAATTTGACCTAAAGAGACATGCTCAATATTAAGCCTAAGGTGAGAGAGACCTGAAACCTATGTAACCTCCAGGGACTGACTTAATAGCTCACACACCTGCTGCAGTCACAGTGCAGTTACACCATTTTAAAACATTTTATGAAACAACACTGTCATGGTCAGAAGGCTTTCTTACAGCTAGAATTCTTTCTACCTGGCCTTTATTTAAGAGGTTTGCATTATATTTTCAATTGTTTACAGTATTACTTCTCAGACAAACTGAAAGTTTGTGACCTCCTCACATCCTTAGTCACCTAATCCTGTAAATAATGACAGGACTAGAGGAAATGGCCTGAAATTGCACTGGGGAGGTTTAGAATAGGTATTAGGAAGAATTTATTTACTGAAAGAGTAGTCAGGCACTGAACAGGCTGCACAGGGAGGTGATGGAGTCACCAACCCTGGTGGTATTCAAAAAACATATAGATGAGGCACTTCAGGACATGCTCTAGTGGGATGGTGAGCTGTATTTTGGGTTTTTTTTTTTTCTTTTTGAGGGGTTGTCAGTTAGATGTAGTGATCTTAGAAGTCTTTTCCAACCATGACAATTCTGTGATTCTGTGACTTGTGTGGACCAGCTGTTTGTTTATTACCAGTGGATGAAGTCAGAGTCTACTCCAGTGAGTGGATGGTTCCCAGTATACAAGAGCCTGGCACTAGCTGGTAGACCTTTGAGCCCATTGCAACAACCCACTTCTGTTTTACAATCAGTGCATTGCAGTACTACTGCATAAAAAAATTAAGGTCTGCTTTCCTTCAGATTAGTTAAAACCATTTGTATCTTTGGATTATGGCACACCAGAACTAAGAGGGTAAAGATAACCATTATCAATACATTAATTTAGATAGTTCCCATTAATCTATTTCCAAGATTGTAAATGTCAATGCAAACAAGGTCTCTTTATTGGATATAATAGATCAAGTGGACAGTCTCTGCACAGAAATATATGGAAGAGTGTAAAAACCTCTCTAAAGAGTCATTAATAAAAGGGTGAATATTCTTTCAATATAACCATGTTTTTATAGTAGTCTTATGCACTGCTAGATACATGTTACCCTAATGCAAAATTTGTAATGCAAGGTCTGTCTGTTCTTGATGTGTCATATTATAAGTTATTATAAACATCTCCCATGCTGCTGGTAACATTGTGAGCTGCTTTCCTGAGCTATTTACTGTAGGTATTCAAAAAGTGCTACATGACTTGAGGTTTTGAATTTTTTTACAGCTATGTTGGCTTTTGCAGGAGTATGACAAAAAAGTGTTTTATTAGTCTGTTTATGAATGTTTCATAATTCTGCAACAACAGTTTGCAGTGACTGGATGTACAGTCCCAGCAAATTACCCAGGTTTTCAAAGACACAAAGGGGAATGGTATTTGATACAAAATCCTAAAAGGAATTGTCTATCTGCATTTGTAGTAATAGCATTTCATATTTTTTTCAGGTAAGAGCGCCTAACTGGATCATTAATTATATCTTTTCTCCAGTTTCATGCAAACAAAAAAGCAACACCTTATAGTCAGTCCACTTTTTCATACTTGACCAAAGCCAGCAATAGCTTTAATCAGGAGCAGCTTCAGATATTTGAAAATCTCCAGACCGGTCATTCTTAGACAAGGTGGAAAGATGAATGTAAGCAAGACTTTTATCTTGATCTCTCTGTTTAAAATATGTACATAAATGACTATGTGCATTTACATTTTCAATGAAGGAGAAACTGGGATCCACTTAAGAAATATATACTCCTGAAACTAAATATTTGACTACTTCTTAAATCACTTTTTTGTTGATACAAGAAACTCATCTGACAGGTAAACAAAGTGTACCTTCAGTACTCAATACTTTTTTAAAAAGGTAGAATATTAAGGTATGCTAGTATAACCTCTAGCAGGTAAGTCAAAGTGTAAAACTAGAGACTTTCAGGCACAGAAAGAAGTAATTAGATAAAGTAAGGTGAAAAAGAAATGACAGAACAAGGTATCTAAAACTGCACATTGGCTTCATGGACTTGAAAGAATGTCATGTCTGATAGTATCAGAACTCATACAAAATGCCTAGAGGATGAGAATAAAGAGGCAGGGTCAGACAAGGAAAGATTACCCTTATCAAATTATACAGGAGCAGTAGGAGAACCCAAGACTGTCTAGAAACCAAAGGGTGAGGTGGAGCAGGGATTACATCTGTTTACCTGACACTTCTTAAGGCTTTGTGCTCCATGCCTGAGTGAGAGGCATTGAACTGAAAGGAAAAACAAGAGACTGACTAGAAAACAACTCCTGAAATACGTATTATAGTAAAAAATCTTAAGATGATCTAGGTTGAGGCTAAAGAACAAGCAAGAAGCACGTTTCAGAGCTTTGTCACATAATTCTATATCAAACTCAGCAACACAATCGAGAAAAATCCAAAAAGTCCTTTTCTTTTTCCTCCACAAAGATATTTGAAATGTGACACACATTGAAGACCTGATTGCCTTGTAATAGAAAAAAACTTCATCTGCTATAACCTTTCAGAACACTAACTTTATTCAGCTAGAAAACCTTTCTAGGTAAGCTGTCCTGTATTTCATGCTTATCTTATTTTGGAATTATATGACTACAAAAAGATCTTTAAGAATTGTATATTAACATGTATATTATTTTAAGGTCTTTTACACCTTATTCATGTTCAAAGAGCTTTAGACTTTATCCCCATAAATATTTCACATTGCTTTTAAATGAAAAAATATTTTTAAATACCAGAAGCTAAGTATAAGGTTTATTCTCTGATTTTGCCATCCACATTTAATTTACAAAATATAGGGGTTAGGCAAAGAAAACTGTGTTATGTTAGAAGGATTTAATGGACAGATGTTATTTCACAGTTATGAAAAGCAGTATCTTTTTCATTATTGTTTTTAATGTATTTCCATGGTATGCTTTTGTTTCGAAAAGAGTATTATGTATGCCTGGGCAGGACAGTACTGGCTGCTGGACTGTGTGTTTGGCAAAATGCTCTGAGGATACAGGGAGATGGAGCCTTACTTGTAAGCATCTGAGAAAGAAGACCATCTTCTGTACCTCAGGAAAATTGTGAAATCTCAGCAAAGTAGGAGCAATGTCAAAGAGGAGACATAGTAATTAAGCTTAGAGAGGACTGTCATTCAGGCAGTCACTGAAAGGCTGTTGGTCTCAGAAAATGCACAAAGAAAAAGACTGTCCCTGTCCCCTTATGAGCTGGGGCTTTCTTACCAAGCAATTTTATTTCTGTTGTTTCTCACTCCACATTTTCCCTAGTGCATGCATTCTGAAAAAGCTTAGGTTTGGAGATTCAAATCCTACTGTTTTCAGAAGAAACACACTAAGAAATAAATCTCCCTCAATACAGTGGCTAGCTCAGGCTGCCCACTCACAGCTGTTGCTTAAATCCTTTAGTTAAACTTGAAACGCCACAGGAATTATTTATAAATATAGGTTATCTAAGGACAATATATTTAATTTTCTAGGTATATTTCATATCCTTCTATGATGTTATAATGTTTAGAATTTGAAATAAAAACCTTTTTATCTCATCTATACATTATTAAATTTATCATGTGAAATCAAGCTGCATGCTTCTGGTGTCTCACAGCAGTTCAGTCCACAAAGACACTTTATACAGGCTAAACTAGGGCCAATTCCTGTACTCCGCTACATGCTATTTGACATTAAAACAAATAATGATTTTTTTCATAAGCGTAGCTGAGAGAGGAATAAATCACAGTGGATATGTCTCATTCACTCACGTAGCTTCCATTCTTCCACTAGGCCCCATTTCTTGTTGCCTACTTCCTTCCCCTTATCAGGATTCTACCTAATTCTCACTGTAACTGTTCATGTCATTCATTCATTATATGTTAAGTGCCTGTCTGTTTCTCCTAAATTTCATGCCTAACATATCCTATCTCTCAGCTCTTAATAAGGTTCTATGTAAGGTCAGTGAGAGCAGAGTTCTTCTCCAGTGAGTCAGGAGGGTATGGCAGATGGTGTACCAATGTGTTAATTAACTGGCTACTTTACCTGGGATCCCACTATTTCTCACCTCATGCTGTTAAGAACTGAGAAATAATGGAAGGGGTTAATGAGACAGAAACTTGTCCAGGTGGTCAAAACTTCACTGCAGCTCCTTGAACGCTAAGTGCCATCTCAACAGTCAACAGCAAAAGGGATAAAAGAGACTGCCATCACTGCATGCCACCTACACTACAAAACCCTGCAGACTCCTGCAGGACCCAGGTTTCCTTGAAAATTTTATAGAACAGAGGTAGGCTAATGTTTAAGGAGAAATATTGACAAGCTGATATTGCCAAAAACACCAAAGGGGAGAAATGGTAGTAGAGCAACAGCTGAAAGGAGAGGGACAAAACCAGAGTCCCTTACCAAGTAGTCATCCTCACTGTTTCCCACCTTTTCCCAGGGTACAGAAAAGAACTATCCTAGATTAATCACTCACACACATAGTTTTTTCTTATCTACCACAGTTTCAACACATTTACAGAGATAGCAGTTATCCACAGATAGCCCCAGCATCCTCCCTTCCAAACAAAAGTTCTCTCACCTACAGCTAGCAGCTTTTTACACCAGCCAACAGGGAAACTTAGATACAATTTTATCGCCTCTTTACTGTGTCCTTACTAAAACCTTGCACTATCACATGGAAGTCCTGTGATAGGTGTACCGTCATCAGTTTATGTTCAACACAGGTGTCGCCAAGCTGTTATTCTTTTTTCTCAGACCTTAAGTCAATTACATTTTTCTACCACAAATGAGAACCCCTCTGTGGTGGTGGGATAGCTAACTTACCTAGCTAATGCCATATCTTTAAGCTATACCTTTTGAGCATTGCCTGAATTAAATATTATCTAACTAAGAAAGACTTGTATTAGCCAATACAGATTAGAAAAGACTAATATTAATTAACCATTGTGTATGTGTTAACCCAAGAAAGAAAAGGGACATTGCAAGGGGAAAAAAAACAATAGATAAAGAAGGATAGGATGGCTTAATCAGTTACAAGACCAAGCTGAAGCCAGCCTTGAGGTTGGAACCGAGACAACCCAGCAAATTTTGAGACAAGGTGAAAAGCTGTATGTCTTCCTCCCAAAGACCCCATCCCACAACCACCAGGAGGTATGGTGCATGCTTCAAAAGATGGACCTGAAGGTGGAGCATATGGAAATGATTTCTTGGAACTAGTTATCCCAAGGACGCCCTTTCAGAGAAAGATCATGAATATGTATAGACAATTGTAAATATGCATTACTAAGTGGAATAAATATGGGATGGTTAATTGATGGGGTGTGCAAGTTAGGAAGAGAGATCCCCCTTGCACCTGGTGCCATAATAAACATACCTGATTTATAACCTTTCACAGGTTGTAGAGTTTGATTTCCACATGTCAATATGTTGGAGCGAAAGTTACATGTTTCACTCTATGAAATCATAAGTGAAAGTTTGCCTGGGAGTCAGTAAGAAGCACATCAGGATTATATTAGATAGTTAAAGGTGCCTAGGTAATTTTGAAAATCTCTCTAACATCGTATCTACATCCTAAATTCCTTGGAAAATATCACTAATAACTGTCTTGGTTGGCTTTGGGTAAATTACTCATTCTTTGTATCTGGATCAGATTTTTTGAAAGGTATTAAGGTACAAAAGGGCTGAGAAACTGGGAAGGGTCCAGTATAGAGCTACTGAGAAAGACAAAGACCTATAAGGACAGGTAGAAGGAGTTGGACTGATTTAATTTGACAGAAGAGAAGATTAATCAATTACCTACCTACCACTGCTCAAAACAATTACAGAAATTGTGGAGCTAAGCCTTACTAGGAAGTGGCAAGTGATATGAAATTTGGCAACCACTATAAGTTGTGGTTTTAGGAAGTTCAAATTGAATACTAGAGGGAAAAAAAAAAACCCCAAATCATGAGAATCATAGAATTGTTCTGGTTGGAAGAGACCTGTAAGATCATCAAGACCAACCGTTAACCCAGCACTGCCAGGTCATCACTAAATCATATCCCTCAGCAACACATCTAGATGTCTTTTAAATAACTCCAGGTATAGTGACGCCACAACCTCCCTGGGCAGCTTGTTCCAGTGACTCACAATGCTGTCAGAGAAGAAACTTTTCCTAATGTCCAATCTAAATCTCCTCCAGCACAACTTGAGGTTATTTCCTCTTGTCTTACTGTTTTCTACATGAGAGAACAGAACAAGTCCCACCTCAGAACAACTCCTTTCAGGTAGTTGTAGAGAGCAATAAGGTCTCCCCCGAGGCTTCTTTTTTCCAGGCTAAAAAACCCTAGTTCACTCTGTCACTCCTCATAAGACTTATTCTCTAAACCCTTCATCAGCTTCATTGCCCTTCTTTGAGCACACATCAGCACACATCAGCACCTCAGTGTCCTTCTTGTAGTGAGAGGCCCCAAACTGAACATAGTACTCAAGGTGCAGCCTCACTAGTGTCAAGTACAGGGGAAATCAGGAACTGAGCAGGTCAATGCAGTACTAACTCAGGTTGCCTGGAGAGGTCATGGAGTCTCTGTGCTTGCAGGTTTTCGGGATTTGATTGGACAAAGTCATGGTTGATCTGTTCTGGTACTGGCAATAGTCCTGCTTCAGGCAGGGAGGTGGGCTCAAAGCCTTCAGAGGTCCCTTCCAGACAACATTTCTATGGTTCTGCAATTCTATGATGCAATTTTTTGAATGCATCAACAGACCAGACATTTTAGAAATGCCAATGTCCCTTTGTATCTTAGTTGATCATCTGTAAAATGAATACCCTACCTCCCTAATTTCCAAGGGGACTATCTGGATGAATAAGCTAATTAATTATGTCAAGCTGCCATCTACTACAGTTATGAATTCCAGAATAAATGTAAAAAAAAAAAGCAAACCACCTTAAAAAACAAATGTGTGACAAAACCTTTCACTAGTCTAAACTGCTGTAACTCTAGTGACTGAAACAATATTACACTAATTTACTCCAGCTGAGCTACCAGCCCAAGTCGTTTATTCATACAAATGAGCAATTGTTAAGTTGAATGCTGCTCAGTATGAATTATTGAAGTGAGGCATTTTTACACTCTAAATATTGGCTCTCTAAAAAGTGATGTTTGCCTCAATTTAGTATCACCATTGGGGAAACTTCAGAGAGTTGTGAAGAACTCCAGAAAGAATTGTGCTTAAAGGGCTATACTCACTGAAGACTAGTTATAGTAATGGACTGCTAAGGACTAAATAAACATGCACACTTTGCAGGAAGTGAGACTGTTTATCACATTCTGTTAAAAATGTAGCAAAAATTAAAACCTGAAAATTCTAAGCTGTTATATGCCTTCAAAACAATTTCTACTTTGGAAGTGTAATCCCTCATGAAAATCTGAGGGACAAATATAGGACCCTTACCATATTTAACTTGACTTCTGTGTTTGTTTGAGAAAACATTGCACAGTCAAGCTAAGCACTATAAATTTAAACAGTTTTCAATCACACCTCCCAGGAGATAGAAGAAAAGTTCATGAAAAGGTCAAAACTGCTGTTCTCAAAGTAGTGAAATTAGTGCCTGAGGAGAGGACCATCATTCATAGGGAATGGAAGGGTGCCAGATAATGATGATGCTGCCCAGACTTCTCCAACCATTTCTTAAGAAGAGGACTAATTTCTTAAGGAGCTCTTAGAGAATTATTCTGTCTCCTTGAAAATGGGGCATCCCTCCAGAAATCACTACCATGTAAAGAGAAAGGCTTTTTTGAGAAGACAGGTCAACTTCACAGGTAGTCTGGTGGAGAGATTGAATGTGATAAGAATTGCAAAAGGGCTTAGATTAAGTAAAGTAACTTTTTATTGCTCTAGAAAGTCAGATGAGCTTTGAAGAAAGAGCAGGTGATTAATTTAATATGGCAAAAGATACTGCTAGGACTGGTCACTAATTAATTAAATTGGAGACTAGTGCTCAGGTGAAAGACTGAGCAAAATCCAATAGACTTAAGAGCATGCACTTGGGAATTAACCACTGTCAGTCTGAACAAGCTTCCATGCTGTCATGTATAAACCCCATTTACTAGACTATCATTGCACGCTGGTACGGTCCAAGAAGCAGGAGGTGACAATGCTTCTATTCATAAGTATCTGGCATTTGGAACACCCTGAGGGAAAATACTAGAGATAGAGCCTGTTCTTTAATAGTAATAAACTATGTTCATAGAATAATATAGGATAATAGTATTATTAACAAAGAGAAAAGAATGCACAAATACAAACCTCTGTGTCATCTATAACTCTTCTTCATAGGAAATTACCTAAGGCAAGACAGCCTTGCTCTTGGCAGACCACACAACTCTGTCCTCTTAGTACCCCCAGCAACAAGAAGGGAAAAGCAGAAGGGAGCACAAGTAGAGCATGGCTGTGCTGTTGACCTGACAAGCCCACACTCACTAACAACTTCCTTCAGAGCTGTTATGATTGTTTCTACAGGGACAGCTACAGCCAGCCTCACATTCACATTGCCCTTTTAAGTCAGTGCTGAGTCCAAACCACAGCTGCCCTTAGGGGTTTACTGTCTGGTGAACAGTCCTGCATCCAGATGGGCTTGCAGCTTCCAACCCCTGCATCTGGCTCTGCTGGACACCAGCAAACTGAATACACTGGTATCTACCACATACAAACACACTCAGTATAACTGACTGCTCTTTGGTAGCCTTAATAACATATAACCTCTTCCTCTGAGTTTTCATAATTTTCCCTACACAAGTCTAACAAAATAACATCCTCTGCTGATTTCCAGTACAGTCAGCAAAAACAACTGATATGCTTGGACTGTAATAGAAGATATTTACTAGTGGATACTGTGATGGCTACATATCGAGAAACCAGGGCTATCTACTGTACGCACTGAGTGAGGCAAATGCCCAGGGAAGAACAGCATGCAGTTATGTGGTTGAAAGCTATCTTAATGTATATGCATCAGAGGAACTTAGGTGTTTCCAAATTTTTGAAAGCTTGATTTTTGAAGCCTTGCTAATACTCTTTTAACATATTTTTTTATCTGTCCTCATGAACTCCTTTGTGTGGTATAATTTCAACTGTCACATGAGTCCAGAGGAAAACTATTATGTAGTGAAAAAAACACATGCAGCATGAACTGGATAACTGATAGCACCAGTAGGTTAGCAACATTCAAGATTTTGTCCATAGTATTAAACTGAAGTGTTACAGGACATAGGCACTGACCTTAAAAGTTGCTTTTGCTTTTTTGTTGTTGAAAAGTTGTTCATCTGTGCTTTATACTTACAGCTTGTTAAAACAGCCCCTGCCATGTTTTCATTTGGGTCAGAAAGCCTTCTCCCAGTCCAGCAGCTGGAAAGTGTCATGCGTGTCATTTTTCTCTATGGTGTCAATGCCCCAGAAGATAAGATCTGATGTGGTGCAAGACTAGAGGGACTTTCGGTGTGAATGTTTCAAGTGCAGGGTCAAAAACTCTTGGAGCTCAGTCAGCCTAAATCTGAGAACTCAATCTATGTTATACAACAGCCCACAGTATTTTCACAAACCAGGTACCAGCATTATATGCTCAGCCTTTGGCAACTGCAATAGCTGCTGTAGCTCCAGCAGTCTCCTAACCACAAATCAGAATGAACCTACTTCCTAAAAAGCTATTTATTTAGTGACCTGCATACCAAGCATTATTTGCTACAGAAAATCAGGAATAAATGCACATTCACAAACCCGAACATTTCCAGTTCTTGACACCACTAAGTTTTACATCAAAATGGGGAAAACCAACATAATACATTGCAAAGTTTTCATTCAGGTCTGCTGTAATGTTGAGAATATCTTTTTTATATATTTCTTTTTGTGCTGACTTTTTTTTTATTAATATATTTTTAAATATCTCTTTTATGATGAATCTGCTTTCATTAGTAAATTAGAAGTTAGAGGAGATGAACCGAGCTGTATGGTTCTGCTGTGGAAGGCAGGACCAAAGTTCTCATATGAGACAGTGAGCCCACGTTCACATGTTCATTTGCACACAGAGTGATTAAAATGTTATAAATTATAATCTGAAAATGATATAAAAATATGAGATAATTTAATTGTCTATGTCTACCCTTGTTTTTTAATCCAGAGTTGAAAAGAGAGAGATGTCTCTATCTATCTGCTTTATAATGTGTTAAACAGTTCTTGCCAGGTGTTTCAATAATTCTCATTTAATTTATGAAAGGTTGGAAAGCTTAGAAAATGGATGTTCTAAAAAATAAGAGTTCTATTTCATGGCAAATCCAAAAATATTTCAGTACAAGCATGTTAAGCTATTGGTATACTGCTGCCATTTCCTTGAATGAAAGGATTCCTTTTCAGTTTTGTTTTAAGGTTATCAGAGGCTCTGGTAATAGAAGTAACATTTCTCTGAGTACAGAACACATCAGAGAAACATCTCTATCTACTCCTAGAAGAGACTGGTATGACAAGAAGTAGTTGATGTGTCACAGTGGAGACAAAAAGGTATTACTATATAAAACTGTGTATCTATAAATGTAATTTCCAATAAAGACTAGATGGCTTATGCAGAGTGCTGTGTTCATCTCAGAGGGAGCCATATGAATAAGTCAGATACCAGCATTGTAAATGCCTTTTTTTACCATTTGTAGCTCTGGCAGTAACATGCATAAAGTTTTAGGTTTTAAAGTCACTTCTATTGGCAGGTGGAGCACAGGCCAGCAAAGATGTATTTTCCTGTTCTTTCTTTAGAAAGCACTGAGGGATCTTTTAATTTCCACTTGAATAATCACCAAAAAACAGGTACATTTTGGCTTTTTTTCTCATTCCTTTTTTAAGTAGGTCATTTTCTCAGATGGCTTTTGAAAGCTGTTATCTATTTCAAGCATGTCCTGATAAAATAGTTGATGCCAGTTATGAGCTCTCTGCCCTCTCCTCAGCAATTCTGTTCATTTATTAATTTGTTCTAAAGTGGTTAATACATTTTGCCCTTAACACCTGAGAGCTGCAGCAGTGGTCTGCAAACTGCTGAGTATTATATTCCACTCTATTCAAGATGCCCTTTTTCAGCTAAGGCACTATCTGGGCCACCCACCATAACTGGGTTTGAAAGCTCCCTCAACACTAAGAAAAGAGCATTTCTAAAAAAGAGGTGACAACTGAGTTAAAAAAAACCAAACAGACAAAAAACAAGCAACAATAAAACCCCCAACACCTATACAAATACCTCCATTTATTTATGTCAAAGACCCATGAGAAATTTACATGTTGCATGGAACAGGCAAAGATGTCAAGTTTTGGCACTGACATATCCCAAATAGCTAGAGTGTGTCAGACCAGCACGTACAGCAATCCCAGGTTGCAGCAGGTTTAGACTGTAGCATTCAGAAAGAAGGGCACTGTGTTTGGCACTTAAATTAGCACAGCAAGAGGGAAAGAAGACAGAGGACCAGGAAAGGCAAGGACATTGTATTCCCTCATCTCTCCAAAACTGACCAGAAATGCAATAAACTCCGAAATAAAACATTTTTGCTAGCATGAGATGACAGCTGCCACCTTTTAAATTAAAACTGATAACTGCTGGATAAAATGGCCATAGATGTTATGTCACACAAGCCATTTTTAAGTTAGAAAACAAAGGTTATCACACAGTACATCATCAATCTGAGTGATATGAGCAGGGAAGGCAGCCCCAGCAGTAACACACACTAACAGGAACCAGCCATGCTTGACTTAGCTGAGCTTATTGTGAGCAGTGAAAGTTGCCTTTGGCACTACAGAAGTGCCTGTCCTGTTCTTGCCATCCCAATGTCTAGTACCAGCCATCAGTACATGAGGTGACACAAGCAATGTTGGCCAAGTTTGAAGCTTTTAATCCTTTGACTTCTCTAAAGAGGGAGAATTTTACAGACAGGATAGACTTCCAGATTACCAAATTTTATTGAGAAATATACATACCATGTACTTACTCTGGAAAATTGAGGGCATTAAAACAGTAACTATAAAGGTGATTCCTTGTTTCTAGCAGATCTTGTTCAAAGCAACCTTTGAGAAACCTTCATCTGCTGCACAGTTGAGCTGAACAGATGGGCTACTGATTTTACTTGTAGGAAGAGTACTAATAAGTTTGGTCTTCCCAGACTGGTAGGTGACCTTTAGGCTATGGTTACTTGAAGCAAAGCAGTGAGGTCTTTCTCTGCAGGAGCTGATATGTATCCATGTGAGGGTATGCAGCCACTCTGGTGTCCTGAAATCTGTCATCTTGGACGCACTGTCATATTACCACAACTATTTTCCACCCCTCTGCTAGCTTTTTCAGTTTCAAGCTGTGGAACCGCTGCACTGAATTCTGCTCTGCAAGGCTAACATAGCCTCAGATCCTCTGGGCTCAGACCAACAAGGGCTTTCTAGGTAGGGATATTGAACTTGACTCAATATTATGAGAATCTTGTAGGATCAATCTTGACAACACATGCCACTGAATACGTGCACCACAATGCTCCATATCAATAAGATGTTCCTAAATGCTGACGGTGAATATATTTTATTAACACAGGTCACTTCCAGTAAATAACAAAAGGATGGTTTTAGAAAAGCCTACTCACCTACACCCAGATGGTACAGATGGTTCCAGCCACCCAGGCACAGCAGAAAGCATTAATCACAGACAGAAGCATCATGACCAAAGTCTATCAGGAGATAATAGAGGAAGAAACAAATGGGCTGTGACATTCACATAGTATATCCAACATATGACAAAAAAGAAAGCAAACTCATTTGGGGATCCACTGTTTAACAGATTTACATTTGGTTAACCAGCATGACAACTGCTAAGAGTAGCTTCTTTTCCTGTTTCTCCATACCAGTACTATATGCATTTTCACTTTGTTCTGTGTGGATTTCTCAGTTCTCAATAAAATCTATTGATATTTCAGAAAATTCTTAGGAAAGCACAGCTAAACCCCATGTACACTAAGAAAATTAACAGAACATGTCATTGATCTAGAGGTATCCTCTTGAAAGGAAAACCCCTGTTTTTTCCCTTTTCAGATATTTATGCAGTAGGTAATAACACATGAATGTAAGGATACTTGATATTCCCTCTCAAAGAGGGAAACCTAAATAATGAAACTTGTCAAAATACTAAATCAATTTCTGTTCTTATAAATGATAACAGATGTGATTTCAAATGTCTGTCCCTTGAAGTACTACAGGGATTGCTATAATTAATAATCTGAAATCAAATAAATCATCTGTAAACCTGATGAAGTCAGGCAACCCAACATAGTTTTTCTCATCATTTCCCAAAGGATTATAGCCTGTTTTAAATAGCTACACTGTTTTTGTTAAAGAGTTGCTATGCTTGACTCCAGAGATGATAATCTTTCAGGGCAGAGGGCAAAGCCTTCACTATGTGTTGTGTTTGTTGCACACCCAAAGCTATGAGTGCAGACACAGAATCTTATATTCTGTATTCAGATGCAGTGGTATGAATCTGGCACCACCGTTAAAATCCACAAAGTTATTATGAATTGACATTAGTGTAAGCAGAATTTGCTCACAGTGCATATTCTTTGCATTAAAACTCTAAAGCATTTTGAAAACCCTCAGATAAGAAAGGTAAAGTATATTAACTGTTATTGATGTGTATGCTTTCATACATAGCAAGTATGGAAGGACTATGGAAAGGGAAGTCTGGAGTCTGTGAGAAACATAGTAGAACTCAGTTCAAATGCCAGGGAATGGAAATATGCTCTGTACTTCCACACCTACTTTAACATACACTGTGTGCCTGGCCTAGCTCTGACTCCCTCAGTTGCTGCATACTTTACATCTGGACTGGAGCTGATCTGGTAGTTCTGTACCAGTTTAGAGCATGGGATGTTTGGCTTGTGATCTCAAAGGTGTGCACATTGAGAGATACTGATATGGCCTCTGTTTTCATGTTTATTCAAATGGACATGAATATTTAAAATCATCAATTTTACAGAGCATAGACAAACACTCTTTAAATTGTTTTACCTCTCCTATGCTCTTCCCATTCCAGAGTAGTGGAGCAGGGACACACTGTGCAGAGGCAGCTCCCAGCTCCCTCTCAAGTCGACACAAATGGGTGCAGGGATAACTGCACTTTGAGTTGTGCAAATGCACATACCCAAATCTTTTCTATTCATGTTACTTCACATCTACCATGCACAATTTTATTCCCATAATTTCTTAGGGATGAACATTATTTATATTTCTGGACAGAGTAACTGTTTGAATGAAGTCCTAATAGGGGTTTGGTTTTGTTTTGTTATTTCTGTTTTGCTCTTCCCTTTACTTCTGTTTCTTATCTTCTTTGTTTTCTTTTGTGTGAGGCCACCATACCTCTCATTAAGAAGGTCATCCCACCCTCTCTATTGGTAATTTTGGGGTTTTGTCATCCTTTTTTTCGAGCTGCTTGCCAGAGCTGCCAGCTAGAATGGCTCCATCACTCATCTGCAGATTCCCTTGTCAATTCAAATGGACTCCAGCAGTCGCTTCAGCCTTCTGTACCATGTTGCTAAGCAACATGATTATTGGAATGGCTTTTTATTATTATTATTTCAAGAGGTAAACTTTTTGTTACATTGCAATCATTTAAAAAATACTTTCATGACATAATTCCCTTCAGTTTAAAATACAGGAAAATGTTGCTCATGGGAGTGAAGGAGCAAAGCAAATGAGTCCTGCTGTGGTGCAGAGATAATGTGACATTTGTCTGCATGGGTACCACTATACAAAAAAAAATTGACAGGTATAACAACACTGCCTTATGTTTTGTCATTCAGAAAATTTTGCATACAGAACCTCTTCATGATACTAAGTCTTCACATTCTTTGCCAAGTGACTGGAAGGGAAAGAATTAAAATTAGTCTTAGAAGCAAAGGAAACAGTGGGAATATTAATGTTCTAATTAAAAAGGAGGAATCTTGTATGCCCATTGAAGCCTCTCTGTAGACCAAGTCCTTGAAAATAGAATCAAAAGAAGTTGTAACAGATGGGTACTAAAGAGGGTTTTTTTAATTTTTTTTTTACTTTCTTTTAAAAATATTTTTCTAATGTTATTAGAGTAAAGCAGTTACTTCATTTTAAAGAAGGTAATTTCACTATAAGCAGTTATTTATATTGAGAAAGCCTAGCAAGACAAAGGACTGTGAGATAGGAGTATATTTTTTAATCTTGATCCTTCAGAGACTTCTGTGTAACGGCAGGTAAGTTATTTATCCTCTGTGGTTGATTCTTCTGATGTAAATCTTAGGCATTTCCTTCCTACCTCATAGGATTCATCACAGCGGAGTCAAGTAGCTTTTCTAGAACACCTGGAGATCTTTTGGAGGAAGGTGCTCCATAAGTATAAAGTAATATTTTATAGGAGTTAGAACATTCTGTAAAAATATTCTTCACTGGATCATACAAGGCACTTTTTCTCTCCACTTGAAAGATCATTTTTTCACCATTTCTGCCCTCCCTCTATGTGAAATATTGACTGAAATATTCAAAATATGTACATGAATTTTGGATTTGTGAGTAATTCTAGTTTGAAAGGTACAAAGATGGAGGCAATCTAACCACATGAGAGATCCAAAGTGAGCATTAAAATGCACAATGTCAGTTATTATGCCTAACAGACAATACCGCTCCTAATCAGTAGTTTTTCTCCCAGTACTTGTATAGTTATCTCTATTAATTCAGACAATAAAAACATTTCTACAAATACTAAAGGAAGTCTCTTGCTCTAAAAAGTTAGAGGAACAGGAAAAAGAGCAATAACAAGTGATGCAGAAAACCTGTTTATATTCTGGGCTTCACTCTTCTCAAAATCAGTTTGCTGAGGCTTAACAAAATTAAATTTAACAATCAGCAGGAAAGTAAGCCAAAAAAAAAAGGTTCAATATTTAATAGATTAATTTATTCAATTCAGCAGGGTCTTATGCCTTCCACTATATGCACTAGGGAAAAGGAATCAGGACAATCCATTTTTATCCCTTTGCGCCTAAGAACATTCTCGGATATCTACTGAGTTTCAACCAGAGAAGTCCCAAAGGATTGGAAAAGGGGATCTTTAAAAAGAGGGTGACGGGTGTTGTGGGGGGTGGATCCGGAGAATTACAGAGCTGTTGACTTCAATTCCCAGGAAGATTCTGGAACAAACTCTTAAACAATCATTTGAAAAGCAGCAGAAGACGGTAAGATGATAAAAGACAGCCCGCTTGAGTGTGTTAAGAACTCATGATGTCAAACCAATCTAATGTCCTTGTCTGCCAATATAATTGTCATAATGGATTAAAGGGAGGCAGTAGATATAATTTATCTTGCTTTAGCAAGGCCTCAGAAACTGTCTTGAGACACATTCTTCTAAAAAGTCTGAAGAAATATTACCTGTATCAATTGTTTTTACACCGTAAATACAAATATCAGCAGTCCTATGTGAACCTCTTCAAAGTGATATGCAGCAGCAGCTGCCTCTGTGACAAAAGCAGTGAGTGTGAGACATGCACTTCAGGCTTAGCTGCAAGAGTAGGGTGAGATACCAGATGTGGCCGCAGAGGTCAGATGGGTTTAAGTGAGTGAAAGAAAGGGAAATGGGAAGTGAAGTGTGATAAAAGGAAACAGGGGAAGTGAAAATTATGGGTAGGATCCTGACTTAAGTACTTAAAGCATACCTAGAGGAGCAGGGCACGTAGGGTGCATCAGGTTGGAGAGGCAGAGTCGGTCAGTGGATTATAGGTTAGAAACCTGGACTGCTAAATTAGAGTGTATATGAATGTATTTTTGTCCAGGCAGTAGACTCACCATAGGGGACTGTGCATCCATTGTAACATTGATCTCTGACTAGATTTTCAAGAGGTTTAGAGTTTGGCAACTGATCTGTGTTGGAGCTAGAGCACTATTGCTCTGTCAGAGCTGCCCACAGCCCAGAAAACCTGGACAGTGTATAAAAATTCTTATCTTCAAAGGCAAAAAATAGCCCATCTATGATGACAAATAGTTCAATGGACACAGAGAAGTGAAAAACCACATAGGAAAGTTGTAGAAACACTTTCTTTCAAGGCTTCTGATGACTGATTTCTTATATTCACCTGTGAATGAATTTTTATGCTGCTTCAGAAGAGAGGATTATGTTGAATAATACTGTGAGTCTTCTCCAGCCCTGCATTTCCATGGGGACATTCTTTTATTCGCAGTTTTGAAGTCTGAAGTGGCACTACACTCTCTGGACAAGGTCCAGTGAAACAAAGAACAATCCTTCTACCAAAGTCCAGATGTGCAGGAGACAGGCAAGCTGAAAATGCTGACCTCTATTCCTCAGAGCCTCATCTGACAAGTGTACTAGTGGCAAGTCTGACTATTGTCTGTCCTCCTTTGTTATTCTCAAAAACCTTAAGAACTAAAGGAAACACCTTCTATATGAGGAGGTAAAAATTTACTGCCAAGCCGTTAAGAGCTTTAACAGTCAAATACAAATACAAATACATCCTTTGGGGATGGCCCTGTTCCAGTGTGGGTTACCCATGGGTGGAGTCCCTCAGGAGTGTCCCAATTCTGGTATGGGTCACCCATGGGCCACAGTCCCCTCGGAGCCACTGTTGCTCTATCACAGAGCATATCTTTCCAAGACTGCATCTCCAGCTGTTCCCAGAAAGTGTCCCCTTCCATATGTCTGGTATTTCCTCATGTAAGTCCTCAGGTGAATCCTCAGATGAGTCCACATCTCTTTCTTCAGGCAGCTCCTACCCCTTCTTCAACACATCCAAGGACTATGTGTTCCTCTGACCGGCTGCAGTTTTGAGGCACAGTGTTGTGTTTTGAGCTGCTGCTGAGCCATCTGCTAGTGCCCATGATCTTTCCAGGCAGTGCCTGACTCATCCTACACAGGTCATCCTGCAGCCCCAGCTGCATACACCCCACCTGGTATGCCAATGCCCAATGCAACCTTCAATAGAAGAATTAATATTCAAGATGAGCCCACATGTCCTAAGAAAAAGAAATGGGCTTCAGGAGATGTTGTGGGCTAGGAGTTGTCTTTTAGCTAGGAAAAGGGTTCTCTCTGTGTGCCCCCTGAGCCTATTTTGAAAACAGTAATCAAATGGTTCCAAAACAAAATTGCATAGGATTTAATGTCTGAAGGCTGAGGGATGAAAATGAGGTGAAAGCTGGTTAAGAGTGACAGAGCAAAGTGATTTATATTTTTTATTGTTCTCTAAAGCTTTAGGACACATCCCACTGTTACAGTGAACGCTCTGTGAATTTCTGCTTCAAATATTGCAAATATTTAGCAAGACATCTTTAATTAGTCAGTCTTCATAGACTGAGCAGTACATCCATTTGAAACTGGCAACAGCATAGCTTATTATTGAGAGAAATATATCTGCTACTAATGCCCCAGTACATTCCTTAAAAGAAGATTAATCCTTTAGAATAATAAAAGTCTATATAATTAGGAGTAATGGAATCCAATTAGGAGGAAAAAATCAAGGAGTCAGCAAATATCCCTGACACTGACATCTATTTGGCTGGGGAATGGCATCTCAAGGAAAAATGGTGTACACTCCATCTTTTGTTCAGTTCGCATTTAAATGCCCAGAACTTCAATAAATGTTCAATATAAAGCAGCCCTGCACTGACAGAGTGTGAGTTACAGCCTTCCTTCATCTAACTTTCTTATTTTATATCATACTTCTTGAATTCATAAAATAGAGGTTTTCACATAAAGCATACAAGGCACTATTTATATTCTCAATATAGATTAAACTACAGTCAAAAATAAATAGTTGATATCTACAGCAATTTAGGGCCTTTTTTCATTGATTTATTGACTGATACTTAGATTTCATCTGCACTAAAAGATGCAAATTTCCACCTGAGGTTGCAGTCATGGCTTTCAAATCACCAGGTATGCTCCATCAATATTTATGGATATTGCCTCCAGAAGAATTAAAAACTACAATGTAAGCATTGAATGAGTCCAAATCCAAAGTGGCACTAGAATGTACCCTCCTTTTGGCATACACTGAAATAATAATTTGTTGGTGTTATAAATTAAAGATGTGTCAGTCAATCAGTTTCTTCAATAACTGCCTTCAACCTGCTGGCAATTTTTTAGAAGTGGGTGGCTTCAGTCACTCACAAGGGACAATCAGTGCCCAATATTTCACCAATTTATTCTCACCCATAGCCAACAAGGCAAGTGATTTTCCTGCTGGGTTAATGACCTTTGATTGTGCTGTTCCTACAGTTTCACTAGCCTGGCCTTGCACCATGCATTGGTTTGATGCAGATGCTGTCAAGATAAGAAATCCAGTTTATATTAAGCTTTTTTCTTTTTTTCTTTTTTTTTGTAAAAATAAATTAGGATATTTTGAAGGGGAATAATAGGAAGAAACATGCCACTTAATACGTGCTGTTGAAGATAAGAGGCTAATTTTTAAATTAGTTTAATAGAAAAGATGGTCTTTAAAGGTCAAGTCCTCCTGTGCTAACAGAAGTAATCTGGAGTGCAGCAGAAGAAAACACTGTCTACCAACTCTGCAGGTTGACAATGGGCTCCCTATCATTGCCCCTGCTTTGCTCCTGTGCAGACCTATAGCTTTCAGGGACAAGTATTTCACCATAAATGGGGAGAGAGGGGTAGGAATAAAAAAAATCTAGACCATGAATCAATTAGTCTGGTAAAATTAAATACTGAGCTTCAGATTTTATAGCCATTTCATGTTTCTCCTAGCCTTCTTTGAGCAGAGGAAACCCGTTTTGGCTCATGGAGAAGAATAAAATTGTTTGAAAGTCATTTATCAGCAGTAAAATCCTTTCTTAGTCTGAAAATGAGGATATATTTCCAATAAGAACACAATTTTATCAAGAGATCATTGTGCAGAATCTGTGGCAAATGAAATGTGTTTCTGTAAGAAAGACCTTCAAAGACACATATAAGTCAACAGGCTTCAGTTAGCAATGTGTTATAATTAGAGCTGGTTGATGAAGACAATTTATATTTACAGGCTGAGACTTACTAAGCTAAGTACTTTCACATCTTGTTTAAATAACCAGTTCAACAAATCAGCTTGAAACACCTTAGAAAATATGCCATACACATCAAATGGCAACAGAAATCATGTTTACTTACAATAAATGCGTTAGTTTTCAGGGACTTACCAAGCACTTCAGAGAAACAGAAGAGATGTTTTTATACAACCACAGTGAATTATCATCTTCTTTGTTGCACCAGCATTTTTTACCTGGTCTTAATCCAGCCTGAATATTAATTAATTGGCATTGTATAAGTCTTAAATCACATTTCAGGTTATGTAGGATTCAGACCATTGGTTTGTAATTAACCCACCTTGCTTTAGTCATAAACCTTTACATCGCAGCCCTGCTTTTGATATATGAATCAACAAGTCTGAAAGACTGAAGCTCTGTTCAGATTAATAGCTGACCAAACGTGAGATAGATTTCATGGTGCAAAATCACAGTTTTGCATCATGTCAACCTACCTTCGAGAAAGCAGTAAGATTCAAAGGGGTGTCTTTACATGGAAAAATATAAGGTTTCACACACAAACTGTAACAATAAGATTCCTACTGATTTGTCATCTCTTGCAAGTTGATATGTTTGACATATTCCTGCCAGGAAAGCTCTGCAGGTTTCTGCTGATCTGTTAGGGTAACTCAAGGCAACCATCTGCACCTCCTATTTACTTCTGTCAGTACAACCTGCCAGTTTAAGAAAGAAAGGGGCCCTGAGAATGTGCATTACATTCTTTGAGGTAAACAGGGAACTCATGTTCTCACTCATGATGTATCTTGACAATCCCTCTGGACTCTGAGCACCTCTGATGCAATCTTTGGGACAGCAGGTTAGATGTATAAGTGAGACCTATGCCAAGTAAGGTTCAAATTGGACCATTACCTTTCTACTTTGACACATATCTAGAAAGTTCATATGCACTGTTCCTTCACCTAGGACAGAGATGGCTAGGTGTTCCTACTAGGCTATAGTTTACTTCCTTGTCAGAAACCTCTCACTTCTGTTAGCACCAGAAGGTCTTTCTTGCTTCTTTCATTTTCAACAAGATGTTGACCTTCCCCAAGACAGGCTGAGCCATTTTGCTGTTCATTTACACTCACTTTGTGGACTGGGAAGTGTGCAAGCAGCACCTGATACCTTTTAGTAAGGTAGTGGTGGAAGCAGACACAGAATCAGAGAATTACTGAGGCTGGAAAAGACCTCTGAGATCATCAAGTCCAGCCTATGACCTAGCACCACCACAGCGGCTTGCCCACGGCACTAAGTGCCACATCTAGTCTTTCTTTAAGGGGACGGTGACTTCACCACCTCCCTGGGCAGTCCATTCCTATGTCTGCCACAGTGTAACTTAAGTAAGCAACTTAAGGAAGAAATAATCATACCCATTTATGCAGTAGAGGCCAGAATTGAAATGGAAGCAATTCTTTTCCAAAGGCCACATCTTTTTATTTTTCCCTCCCTTTGCTAGAGAGTAGGAATCTTAGAAGCACTGATTAAGAAAGAGAGAAGGAAAAAGTAAAGCTACATGGAAAAGAGACGGCAAGAGAGAGGAGATTTAGAAGAAGAAAAGGAGCTTCAGCCCAAGGCATTTGGTAGATGTCATAGTAGTAAGTCCTAAATAGGGCAAAACCAAAGTATAATCAGCAATATTTTGATGCTGTTTATGAAATTAGAAATTTTGGGAACCTAACTGGATATGGATGAAGTATTTGTCTTTTTCTTGATCAGACAAACCTGAGAAAGAGATCTCTGGCCCATTTAAATTAATAATATCTGAATTACATTTAATTCCCATCTGGCTACAAGCAATTGAGTTGGTTTCATCATAACAAAACCACTAAGATTAAAAAGTAAAAAAATAAAAATTTATGGGAAGATTTCTTGGGTCCTGCATAGACATAAGGGGGAAAATAAGGACATAATAGCCTATAAACTTGCTATCTTATCAAATTTCTTCTTAAATCAAATATTAAAGAAAAAATAAGTACTTACAGAATCATAGAATTATTAAGGTTGGAAATGACCTTCAAGATCATCAAGTCCAAAAATCTACTAAACATTATCATGACCACTAAACCATGTCCTGAAGTGCCACATCTAGCCATTTTTTAAAACCTCCAGGCTTGCTGATTCCACCACTTCCCTGGGCAGCCTGTTTCAATGCCTCACCACTTTCTCAGTAAGAAATTTTTCCTAATATCTAACCCAAACCTCCCTTGGCTCAACTTAAGCCCACTTCCTCCTGTCTTATCACTAGTTACCTGGGAGAAGAGACCAACACCCACCTCACTACAACCTCCCTTCAGGTAGTTGTAGAGAGCAATAAGGTCTCCTCTCATCCTTTTCTTTTCCAGAGTTAACAACCGCAGGCATTCCTCATAAGACATTTTCTCCAGACTCTTTACCAGCGTCATTGCCCTTCTCTGAATTCACCCCAGCACCTCAATGTCTTTCCTATACTGTGGCACCCAGGACTGAACACAATACTCAAGCTGCAGCCTCACCAGTGCCAAATACAGGGGCACAATCACTTCTCTAGTCCTGCTGGACACACTATTTCTGATACAGGCCAGGGTGCACACAGCTGGCTCATTTTCAGCTGTCTGTCCACCAAAACCCCCAGGTCCTTTTCCACCAGGCAGCTTTCCAGTCACTGTTCCCCAAGCCTGTAGTGTTGCCTGGGGTTGTTGTGACCCGAGTGCAGGACCTGGCCTTGTTAAACCTCATACCATTGACCTCTGCCATCAATCCAGTCTGTCCAGATCCCTCTGCAGACCCTTCCTACCCTCAAGTAGATTGACACTGCCACTGAATTTGGTGTCATTTGCTAGCTTGCTGAGGGTGTGTTCAATCCCTTCATCTAGATCATCAATAAAGATATTAAACAAGACTGGCCCTAAAACTGAGCCCTGGGGAACACCACTAGTAAGTGATCACTAGCTGGATTTAGCTCCATTCACATCTTTCTGGCTTTGGTCATCCAGACAGTTTTTAACCCAGCAAAGAGTACACCTGTCTAAGCCATGAGTTGCCGTATAACCAGAGACATTTCCACAAAATTAGAATCACCTTAAAACAAGATCAAGTCTAAGTGTATTTATTTGACTATGTCCCTTTAAATGAGAAAAATCTAAAGCTATGAAATAGGAACTCATTAGGTCATTGCTTAGATCAGTTTTTTTGAACTCTGCAGTGATATTTTCCACCTCCCACAGCCTCATTATCAGACTGGCAAGGTTCTTGCTTATTTTTTCTCATTCCTTGTGGAATATATAGATTTCAGATCATTTTTATCCTGTACTTAACTTTCTCCCCATGCTAGAATCAATCATTCCTCTTACCCACTTAAAAAATAGAAAAATGCACCACCTCAGCTTTAAAGTGATTACCTTCAGCATAATTAATAAACAAGTACATTACTGACATGTGGAGGTGGTTTTGTTTATAATATATTCTTTCCCTGACCAGCAGTAGCATAATAACAGGAATATTAAAAACTGAGGAGCTAACATCACCTTACTTTTACAAGACAAGAAAGTAATCTTATGGAAAAAGAGGAAACTTTCCCTGGAGGAAAAGCATGTTGTTGGCACGGCATTGAGCTGTGACTCAGGGTATCAAAAGTCATTTTCCTGTTCTGCCGCAGATTTCCTCTGTTATATTGTACAAGACTGCCTAGGCTGTGTGCCTGAACAAAAGATAAAAATATCTTCCTTCCTTTGATGGCTGTCATGACTACTTATCATATGCTTTTCAAGGAAAAATAAAATTCACCTCTTTGCGCATGTCTGTGAAGTGAGAGACTGAGCAGACATAGCCTATAGTTCTCCCTCTGTTCATGACAAGGGGAACATGAGATCTGAAATTCACAGCTCAGCAAAGCTGCGCTCAGTGAGTGCTAGCCACTTTCCCAGGCTTTTTGACCAGGCACATTAGATGCCCACAGAGTACACACTAGAGAGTATTATGGTAGATTTCAGAGCAGAGTTCATACAGATTTCTGCCATTTGGATGGAACACTTAACCAGCAAACTGACAATTCTCATAAAGAAGTTCTTTTTCTTCATACTTAAGCCTAAAACCATAGTTTTCCAAAATACCAGAGGGAAAAATAACAATGATGAATTATTAGGAAGCCATGGATTTTACTATGTATTTGTCCTCCAATTACATACAGATAAAGCTTTAGCTAAATATACAGATTTGCTTTTCATATGCAGGCTTCAGGCTTATTGTTGTTACTTTCACAAGTTGAAATGAAGGCTTGCTTGTTCTAATAGTTAAACTTAAATTCAGAACTTTCCGATTGAAATTGTCTACATAAGAGTGTCTACATGTACACCAGGTTACCTACTACAGTAGATAAGTTCCCACTATAATCAGTGAACATCTACCCAGTGCAGTCAGAGGTGACTCAGGTTTAGTTCAAATCGCTTAAAGTAAACATCTGAATTTGGTTAGCTAAATTGCTTTTTAAACTTTATTAGCTGTATTGATTAGATTTACAATAATTTGGTCTGAAACCTGTCTTCTTTATCTCCAGTTGACTACTCCTATGCCATTGGTGTTCTGTTAGTGAAAACAGATGTCTTGCAATCATGTGTAAACCACCAAACAGTTTGTGTAGATTTGTAATAAACAGCATTGCAAGGTTTTGCTTCATGTATGGGCTGCACCTGTCATCTTTGTTTGTGTTTTGAACAACTTGAATTTGTAGTTACACCTACAGGGCTAATGAAGCCTTGAAATGGTAGATTCACAGGTCATGGGGCAAGGTCTACACACAGAAAGCACTTACTACACTGCCCATAAATCCTTCCTAGCATGCTGCAAAATTACTATCTAAGAGGAAATAAGGATTCAGTGTCACAGCCAGATGCAACATCAAGTCACAAGTCTTGATCAAAAAGTGTCATAATTCTCATCTCAACCTTTCCTCCCTGACTGATGCTTTCTCCAGTTCATTAGCATCAGCACAGTGTCACCACTCACTGGCTAGTTGTCAAACATGTCTTGGTCACCCCTCGACCAAAGATTTAGTCTTGCAGTTTGACATTGTGATAAAAAAAAGCTGAGTGTCAGCAGACCAGCAAAATCACCACAGTCCTTTCCACATTGTTACCCTCTCTTGTGGTCCAATAGAGATGGGATGTTCAGCACATGGCTTGACATGAAGTGGGAAAAATACAAGTGAAACTGGTGTGCTGGTGCGTAAGAGAGCTTGATCCTCGTTATCCCTCAGCTTTATACCGAATATGCCATATATGTAACGGAGTTCCTCGCTGGTCAGTTTAGTTTAGGGTCATCTGTCCTGTCTGCTCCTCCCTGCAGGTGTGGCCTTTTATTTTCTGCACCCCCCAATGTGGTACACAAGATCCAGCAGTGGCCTTGTTCTGCACACCAATCCTTGGTAGCAAATCTAACCAGAAGCAGACCCTGTCTGTGAAAACAGGCTGCTGACTTCAGACAGTGCAGTTAGTTAAAGAACTGAGCTGAAAAGTAAAATCACTGAGCAGAATTAGTTCTGTTCTCACTCAAACCAGGACCTGGTGGCATTCATTAACTGCAGCATGAATGAAGTAACGCTGAACATGTTAAGTGGTGTTAAAACTGTCTGTACAGTTTGAGCCTTTCACATTAAATGCTCTAGAACCATAGAAACATTTTGGTTGGAAGAGACCTTTAAGATCATCAAGTGCCCTCATCCAGATAATTGATAAAGATATTAAAAAGAACAGACCCCAGTGATGAGCCCTGAGGAACACCACTTGTGACCTGCCATCAACTGGATTTAACTCCATTCACCACCCCTCTTTGGGCCTGGACATCCAGCCAGTTTTTTTACCCAGCAAATAGCACACCCATTCAAGCCATGAACAGCCAGTTTCTCCAGGAGAATGCTGTGGGAAATGGTATCAAAGGCCCAGGCAGACAACACCTACAGCCTTTCCCTCATCCACTAAGTGGGTCACCTTGTCACTGAAAGAGATCAGGTTAGACAAGCAAGACCTGCATTTCATAATCCAGTTCTGACTGGGTCTGATCACCTGGTTGTCCTGTTATGTGCCCCATGATGGAATTCAAGATGAACTACTCCATAACCTTCTCAGACACCAAGATCAGACTGACAAGCTTGTAGTTCCCTGGATCTTTCTTGCAGTCCATCTTGTAGATGGGCATCACATTTGCTAACCTCCAGTCAAGTGGGACCTCCCCGGTTAGCCAGGACTGCTGATAACTGATGTAAAGTGGCTTGTTGAGCACTTCTGCCAGCTCTCTCAGTATCCTTGAGTGGATTGCATCCGTCTCCAGAGGCTTGTGTGTGTCTAAGTGGTGCAGTAGGTCACTGACCATTTCTTCTTGCATTATGGGAGTGTTATTATTCTCTCCATCCAGCTCAGGGGGCTGGGCACTCAGAGGACAACAACTGGTCTTACTATTGAAGACTGAGACAAAGAAGGCATATGCATTACCTCAGCCTTTTTCTCATCCTTGGTCACTATTTTTCCCCCCACATCCAATAGAGGATGGAGATTCTCCATAGTCGTCCTCCTCCTCCTTCTTCGTCTTCTTCTTCTTCGTCTTCTTCTTCATCTTCATCTTCTTCTTCTTTTCTTCTTCTCTTCTTCTTCTTCTTCTTCTTCTTTGTCTTCTTCGTCTTCTTCGTCTTCTTCGTCTTCTTGTTCTTTTCTTCTTCTCTTCTTCTTCTTCTTCTTCTTCTTCTTCTTCTTCTTCTTCTTCTTCACCTTCTTCTGCTTCTTCGTCTTCGTCTTTGTCTTCATCTTCTAAAAATGCCAAGGCTTTCTGGACTCCTTTGCCCTTCAGGACTGCCTCCCAGGGGACGCTGTCAACCAGTTTTCATCCACGATGACATAAAGTTTACATTTTTAAAAGTGATGTGGGAAACTGAGAAGTTTTACTCATTCTGGGGTGAGTTTTGCCACTGCTTTTAATGTTAAATATTGTGAAGGCCTATAAATCAGATGAACATGAAGGAAGGTATCAATCAGCAAAGTGTGGGTACTGAGGGGTCTAGGAGACCACAAGCCTAATAATTATTTCTTCTAACTTGGTGTTTTCTTTGGAATGCTTACAGAATTACTGTGGTCTCCGACTGAACATTCAAAGCTGGAGAACTCCCCATCTGTTGCTGTTAGCTGTGGTCCCAACTGTTCACATTTTCAGGAGTGTGCCAAAGCATTGAGTCATTCATTTATTATCTCCAGCATACTGTTTTCAGAAGCATTCAGGGAGCTCAGTCTCACAGCTCAGTCTCACAGTCATTGCTGAAGTAAATCATCAATACTGGTGAAGAATTTAAAAGAAGTTTGTATTTTTTTGTTGTTTGTTTATTTTTGTGGGAGGTGATAGAACTATGTGAAAATCAGGTTCACAAAAAATATGTTTTCATCTTTTATAATGATTTCATTTTATCGTGCCAAGCAACTTATCTGGAATTTTTCCTCTCATTTTAGTTACTTGTCCCAAGCAAACAGTCTTTTAGGACCATCATTGAATATCATTAATTTTAATTTATACTAATTATATGTTTATGATAATGCCAACATATGCAAAGTATGAGACACTGTACACACAAATACAAGATGTAACACCAAAGGGCTACAAACTGAATAGGCCATTGTTTTGCTGTTTGTTCTTCCATACATTACTCAATCTCCTATGGCATTTTTGTGGCTTGTTTATTATAGCTCTCCAAAAAGTCTAGCTTCTTTGAACTTGGCACTTAGTAACAGGTCACTGACTTAAAGTGTACACCGTGTCTCACAAGTGTACCTGCAAGATTCAATATCCTTAAAAAATACAGAGATATATAATCCAAGGAGACATGTAAATGTATGTTTTTAATATTCAAATTCACTCATATAGGCAGCTATCAATGCCTCAAAAATAGTCTGACTCAAAATTACATGGATATGATATGGTATGATATGATATATGATAGCAGCATCTTTCAGGAATCTTTCTTCATTTCAGAAGAGATTGGAATCTATTCCCTTCTGATTCAGTTCAGGCTAACACTACTTGATGCATAGATATATAACATTTCACTTGCTTTCTTTTGTGAAGAGTTGTACAAATATCCCTGTACCAAGGAAGATCAAGGCTATCAGCCTATATGGAACCATTCAAAACCAATATGGACATCCAATCAAGATGTGAAGACAGAATATGCATCTGAAACTTTATCCAAATCAACAGTTCATCTCAGCTTAGATGTGCATTGTACAAAAAAGAGATACAGGACTTCTAGATCCCAGATGGTTCATGCAGGGCCAATTTGGTTTTATCTTTACTGCACTTCAGAAGGTTACTATATTGACATAACCTTGGATAGTGGGGCGGGAATACATTATCTTGTGAATATTTATGTCTCATCACCATAGTGTGTGCAGACTTCAATGTTTAATTAAGCAAATACTTTTGTGCTTTTCTGTACCTCAAGAAGTAAGGCACTGAGTGGTTCTGTGACTTGTCTTAAGTGGTTCTGTGACTTCCAGGTTTGAAGGTAGTGTATAACATCAGCTACTGGTCTGTCACATGATAATTCTCCTTCCCATATACCTTTGCAAGAAAAATTCAAATTTACATGACAATATGAAACATTCCAGGTAGTTTGCAAAGGTTATCAAGTACAATTTCTTTTGCCTATGAAAATTTTCCAATTGTTACAGTAAAAGGAACAATTTTGTATATGTAACAGACATTGAAGTACTTACAAATTTGCTTAATATTTGAATGTAACAGCACTGAAGCCAACAAAGTTACCAGAAATATCTCATTATGCATATCTGCAGGATTTATCACAAACTCTACAAGCAATAAATCTTACTCTTCTTCAAAATATACCATCGGCAATTGCAAGTAGTGCTAATAGCTTCATGTCACAGCCCTGCCTCAGTCCCTTGCCACAGGCCCTGTGACACATGTCTTTGTCTGACACAGTTTCCGTCTAAATTGACATGACTGTGGCCTCCCTGTTTTCCATTTACATTAGAATACATCTAGCCCATAGGATCCAGGAGCACTCATGTAAGAAAAAAACTCACAAAGTCAAAAGATTCATTACTATAACAGTGAAGCCCAAACAATGTGGTGAGCATGGAAACAATGGGCATATATCCTAAATCAGCTACTGCCATAGCATGAAATTAAGAGCTTATGGAATATGCAAGACTTGGATAAAATTTATGCCTATCCTTCCCCTCAGTGGTAGGACTTGGAGCACAGAGGCTACTTCCACAAGTTGGAGAAAAAAGAATAACTTGATTTAAGTTGTTGTCATTACCTTTCACATTACTACCCCAACAGCTAAAGTTGAATAAAATCAGCTGATGGAGCCAGGTAAATGAATCATAGAATCATAGAATGGTTTGGGTTCAAAGGGACCTTAAAGATCATCTAATTCTAACCTCCCCTACCATAGGCAGGAACACCTCCTGCTAAATCAGGTTGCTCAGAGCCCCATCCATCTTGGCCTTAAAAACTTCCAGGTATGGGGTTTCCACCACCTCTCTGGGCAAGTTGTTCCAGTGTCTCGCCACCCTCATGGTGAAGAAATTCTTCCTAATGTCTAATCTGAATCTACCCACCTCTAGTTTTGATCCATTCCCTCTAGTCCTACCACTACCCAACATCCTAAAAAGTCCCTCCCCAGCTTTCTTGTAGGCCCCCTTAAGATACTGGAAGGCCACAATAATGACTCCTCAGAGCCTTCTCTTCTCCAGACTGAATAACCCCAACTCTCTCAGTCTGTCCTCATAGGAGAGGTGCTCCAGCCCTCTGATTATCCTCGTGACCCTTCTTTGACCATTATGAAGCATTAGTCTGAAGCATTAGTCTGAGTAATAAATACACCATAATTTTAAGTGCTTTCTGTTATCATTCAGAGGGGAAAAAAAACCCAAAACCAATAAAAACCAAACAACTATATTACCTTAGTTTCTCTTATTACCTTAGTTTCATTAATACAGTAGTAACAAATATCCCTCTGCACATTCTTTTTTATTTCTAGGTAGGGCACATTTCTGCACACATTTCAGAATGACACGGCAGGAATTTTGCTAGGATCTTGCACTAAAATATTATTGTCTTGACTCATCAGTCAAACAGTGATGCAGCCAAAATTTTCTGGGTGGGATGCCTTCCTGAGCAAATAATGGGAACTGTGGGATGAGGGAACAGGGAAGTCTGCCATCCATCAGTGACGGAAAAAGGCTCCCAACCAACAGAGCTCTCCACTCCATACCACAGAGGGGTCGTTACCCTCCATACTAGGCAATCAGCTGCTTTAATTGCTCATAATTTATTGAGATCTTCAGCTGGTGCATGAACATAGCTCTGCTGGATTCAGAGACAAGGCAATTTATCCAGCTAAGGATATGGCTTAAATTTAAACAAAGAAAACAAAGGATTTTAAACAAGTTCTCTGATGGTATAATTGGATAGCACATAACTGGAAGATGCAAGTCCTTCACTCTAAACTCAGACTGTGCTTCTGCACAGTGGAGTGAGAATACTGCTTTGGTTAAAGGACAAATACAGGACTGGATACAGAAGCTCCCATAGCAGGACTTGCATTTATTATCATTGCAATTCTAATTTGTTTCTTACAAGTTTCTGGTTTTGGAGGTCACATATAATTGCCAGACTCGAGTGCGTGTAAGGCAGAGGTACTTTAGTTATAATTAGTGTAAATAATTACAGGTACATAAAAAAGGCAAAACAGAAAAATGCCTCATAAGAGAGCATTCTCTGTGACATGTGTTCCTGTACACCAAATTGATTTTCAGTTCACACAGCCTATTTCATTTCTCCAATTATCAACCTCAGCTTAATTTGGAGCATACATACACAGCAGATGAAGAGGAGAAAAGGGTACTTGCTTCTAACAAACATTGTGAATCTCCCTTTTTTTTTTTTTAATACCAAACCATAATCTGCACAGATGATCAGGTAATTAAAGCCTAATTTAGTGTAGGTTAAAATATAATGACAGGTATGGCTTAGGAAAAAGATGCTTCAGAGCAACCTATTAATGTCTGAGGAGACAGTTAATTAACGCCCTACCAGGCCACTGACAGATGGCTACAAAATATAAACTGTTAAGGAATTGGGCATAGTAATCCTCATAAAAGAACCACCAAGAAAACTATTTATCCTAATTAAAACAAAAGCAGACTTGTGCCTCCAACTGCAAGACGTAATTGTCTAGTCATGGGGAAAACTGTATTATTCATCTTCTCCCAAGCCACTGAATCCCTTCCTAAATATGAAGCTCTGTGTCCTCAATAACATATCACTTGCTTTAGGTTAATCCCTGTCATGGTGGCCGTTAAATTTCAAATTAGTATTAAACAGCCATCCTTCTCCTAAATTCTACAATGACTCAGAGCAAACAGCCAGTAACAACCCAGCATTGCACGAGACAAAACAGGGACAGCCAATGTGTGTATATTGGCACTGCCGTTGCTGCCTCAAGCCCTTTGTGCAGTCTGAGAAGTGACCACACCAAACTCTGAATCCATGCTTTGAGAGGAGGCTCTTCAAATAAGCACAGAATACTTCAGTTTAGCAAACCTAATGGTGAAATAAAGGCTTGGGTAGCAGACAAGGGAGTTAATGCATCTATCCATTCTTACTCCTTTAAAAGCTATGGCTAAATGAAGAGTTCCACAAAACGCTTTCAGATATGCATAACTGAGACTAATAAATGTTTTAGTGTTTTATTAGTAATTTTTAGAGTAGGACTTTACTGTAATGTAATATTACAGACAATCTTTATTATATACACTCTCCTAGTAAAATTTATCTGACAACCCTATTTCATTTCTTCCTTTGGCAACTTGTTTAGATTTCCATCTTAAGTAGGACTTTAAGATACACTTTGGCAGAAAGCTTCTCTGCACAGAATGTCCCATTTAAAAATTAATACCTTGCTGCCTCCACTAATCAAATCTGGAAGAGTTTACATTAGTGTTTTAAGACCAGAGTGCATGGTTCATTAAAATCCAGCTCCACTGGGTTTACCTCAGAGATGAATGCAAATGGGTGCAAGGGAGACTGAGCTGCTATTAATTTTATTTCCTTCCTGCTCCCACAGCATCTGATTCATATACACTGCAACCTTTACTCATTACATTTTTGGAATTTGGCCCACTACATGTAAGAACAAAGTTCTCTCTTCTGTTATATATTTTATATGAACAATATAAAGAATACAAGAAACTCGAGGTTGAATGGATTCTTTGAAATTAATACCATTCTGCTTTCACTGTCTCTCACCATTCTGCTAGACTCTGAACAAGTATATTATAAAACCCTAGTGTAAGAATAGCAATACAATTTCAAAAATACTGTAAAGCAAGGTTGGAATGTGCATAGCCTAAGATATGTACATTATATAGAGAAAGTTATAAAGATGTAAATTCTCCTATTCAAACTTCAATACACCATCTCTGACTTTGGCTTATGATCCCAGAAAAATCATAATGCATAGATCTATTATGCTACTTTCACCACTGTAGATTGTTATGATGCTTCTTCATATATCTAATTCAGTATGTGAAACTCCAGTCTACATACACTGAAGTTGAAATACTTACTCTTTGCAAATATGTTGTTGTCATCAACAAGGGGCTCCACTGAACTATCTAAAGATTTCTTATAAAAACAAAATAATCTCAAACTGAGACTATTTAGTACCCTAATTTACCTTTGCAAATAGTGTTACATATTACACATTCCTTGTCCATCCTGCAAGCATTCCACCCCCTAGGGCAGAATTCAGTTTCCTAAACAAGGGCCTCAGATAAAGCCATGTGTACCAGTTCAGTACTTCAGAATCAGTCACCATCCTGTATCTGCCTTAGCTATGCAGATTTACTTCAGATACTTATGAAACTCCTAAAGAATAGTAGATTTGTAAGAGAGAGAACCCCCTTTCTCTACTGTCCTCCAACTTGAATAAGATTAGACAGGACTCACACAACATCTGTTACACCAGATGGATTTGTCACTGACCAGGCAGAATAAAATTATTGCAAACACTGCATGAAACAAGTAGCGCATCTACTGCTCAAAGGCTAGAACTGGCTTCCTAGATTACTTTGACATGTCCTAGCAGAAAGAATTTGAAAGGTTCAGGAGCACTAGTCAAGGAAAAACTCCTTAAAACGACCTTACTTTGCATAGCTTTTCATCTTATCTTGTCTACCAAATGTTTTAACTTTCTAAACATCTCGTTATTTTATTAGTTAATGCATTGATTCTGATTAAAATAATTGAAGAGTTTTATCACTAATCATGGAAATTTTCTTCACCAAGCTGATGTCAACACATTATCTTGTTGCCATGTCAATATTCACCTCGCAATTTTCCATATGCAAACAATTCTAACAAAATTAAACACAAATATATTGGGTTTGTCTTTACGAAAGGCTGCCACCTTATTCTAGAAGACAAGGTGACTTCCACGTCAATGCACCTAGTATGTAACTCATTTTCATCAGCTGGTTTTTTTAGGCCTACATTTTTCCCAACTGCATTTCTGTAAAGGTAAGAGTTGAATTTCTTATTTAAGCTCCCTTATTCAATTGGACAGCTTGTGATATAGATCAGAAAGACCCTTTGCCTTGTAACATTTGCTGCTTTTTGTAGCCAGCACAAACAAAGCCATTTTATTAGTCCAAAAGCAAAAGAATTTTTTATCTGAAAGGTTCCAAACCTTATATAACTGAACTGTAAATGGGCTGTGGCTGGCTGTAAATTCCATCTGTGGCTGGCGGATAGTTCTCCTTTCAGTGGAACCTGCCCACTTGGAAAGATGTTAACAGGTTTCATCCTCTTCCTTTCCATAAAAAAAAAAAAACCCTCGAAAAACAAACAAACAAAAAAACAAAATGAAACAACAACAACAAAAAAATCCTAAAGCAAACAAAAAACCCCCAAGGTTTGTGCTGCCATTCAGATGGGCCTTGACAGGCTGCAGAAATGGACTGACAGGAACCTCATGAAGATCAACAAAGTCCTGCAGATGGTGAGGAGTAACCTCAGGCACCAGTATATGCTGAGGAACCACCAGCAGGAAAGAAGCTTTGCAGAAAAGGACCTGAGGGTCATGTTGAACACAAATCAGCTATGTGCCCTTGTGAATAAGGTTAATGGTAGTCTGAGCTGCATTAGGAGGATTGCTACCAGCAGGTCAGTGGAGGTGATCCTTCCCCTCAACTCAGTACTGGTGAAGCCACACCTGAAATACTGGGTTGCCCGGTACAAGAGAGATACAGACATAGTGGAGAAAGTTCAGCAAAGGGTCACAAAGATGACTCATTCCTTAAGTGAGGCAAACTGTTGAATCCGACATCAGAGTTTGTAGTTGTCTGGTTCATTTGTTTTGTCTTTCTTCAATAATAAATGTTCAAAAGCATGAGAGAAATAGTTATGGAATAGCTATAAGTAACAAAGGACAAAAATAGCAGTCACAAAGGGACGGTCTCACAAAGCTAGGATACGAGTCATGGTACCATCTTCAAAAGCTAGGATAGACTGTCAGTGTGTAAGTACAGGGGATCAGTACTGGTTATGGAGAAACTTTTTCACAGTGAGGGTGACAGAACACTGAAACAGGCTGTGCCCAGGGAGATTGTGGAGTCTCTTTCTCTGGAGAAAGTCAAAACCAAACTGGATGTGTTCCTGTGTGACCTGATCTAGGTGATCCTGCTCTGGCAGGGGGGTTGGACTCTATGATCCATAAAGATCCCTTCCAACCCCCAGCATTCTGTGATTTTGTGATTCTGTGGTTATCATTAGACATATTCCTCAAGGTGTAAAAGTCTTAAATAATACCATGCAGATAAAACAACATATTAGAAAAGGATTTTGATCAACTGTGTAATATAGGAGGAGAAAGGAAAGTTCTCTGTTGCAGGAAGAGACTAATTCTTTGAAAACTGACAGCTATTATTATTGAATGTCTTAGTTTCACCTTACAGTAGTCTTGCAAAAGTCAATAGAACTATTTGTACAGGAAAATGAGCAAATTTTGTTATTAAATCTTATTTGCTGGTTCATGTCTTGCTCATTTTTTTTAATCTGTCAGTACAGGTTTTGAATTTTGTTTTTTACAAAACATAGGATTCCAGGCCTCTGAACCTTCTACCAGTTACCAAAATCATTAATCTCCTTTGGCGACATTAACAGTGAAGATAATCTCTTTTCTTCTTAATCCCTTTTCATTTGGTCACATAAGACTGTTGTGATTGAAGAGTACACCAGAACACATGTACTTTATGAGCACAATATCATGTAGATCAAGAAAAAATCATGGTGGTTGTTTTACACATTATATATACATGACTTATTTCCATTGATTCAGCTATATGATTTCAGATCGTTATTATGTATTTGCAACAAGCATACTAAAAATAAAGATCTCTTTAGGTCTCCAAAGGTGTCTTTATTAATTTCAGACAATGAATGTTTCATAAATTACCTGTTGTCCTGGTTTGAGTGAGAACGAAACTAATTCTGTTCAGTAATATTACTTTTCAGCTCAATTCTTCTAACTAACTGCACTGTCTGAAGTTAGAAGCCTTCTAGTAGTGATAACACCCCGTGTTTAGGGTTACTACCAAAGATTGGTGTGCAGACCAAGGCCACTGCTGGGTCTTATGTACCACATTGAGGGGTGCAGAAAAGTGAAAGGCTGCACCTGCAGGTGATGTAATTACTATCAGGGGGTTGGGTTCAATACTGGTTTTCTATATATTTGTATACATTCAATTTTTATTATTATTCATTTCCTTTTAATTACAGCTGTTCTAGTTTCCTTTTCTAATCACTAAGTCTCTCTCCCTTATTCCCTTTCTCTTCCACTCTGGGGAGGGAGAGGAGTTAACAGAGAGCATCTGTTAATGGTCTAAGGGGCCACCCTGACCCTAAACTGTGGCACCCATCCAGGCATAGAAATCAAAGTTAGGCTCTCTGCCACATAAGGAGCTCTGAAAGCCAGGTAGGATGCACAGTCATGACACAAGGGCACATGGAGTTTTCAATTACTTCACATCTGTCAAGGTTTAGGGTCAGGACAGTCTGCTAGACCTGTAACAGATGCTCTCTGATGATCCCCCTCCCTCCCCAGGGGGGAAGAGAAAGGGAATAAGGGAGAGAGACTCAGTGATTAGAAAAGGAAACTAGAACAGCTTTAATGAAAATGACAACACTAATAAAATGGGATTTATACAAATATATACAAAACCAGTATCGAACCCAACCCCCTTGATGGCAAATATATCATCATCACCACTAACGCTGTGGAGCAGGCTGGACTCAGCAGCAGACAGGAACCATGCTCAGGAGCTGAATTCTGGTACCGGGTTCAGGAACACACAGATCAGGGTCAAAGGCAGAACAGATGGATGCCAGCCATTGAAGAAGAGAGGAAGAAGCAGCCCAGCTCTACTCTCATGATCCCTCAGCTTTATACCAAATATGCTGTATATGGGCTGGAATCCCTCACTGGTCATTTTAAGGTCATCTGTCCTGTCTGCTCCTCCCTGCAGGTGAGGCCTTTTATTTTCTGCACCCCCCAACATGGTACACAAGATCCAGCAGTGGCCTTGGTCTGCACACCAATCCTTGGTAGTAACTCTAAACAAGCATTATCACTGCTAGAAGCAGACATTGCCTGTGAAAACATGATGTTATACTTCAGACAGTGCAGTTAGAAGAACTGAGCTGAAAAGTGAAATCACTGAGCAGAATTAATTCTCTTGTAACTCAGACCAGGATGATATCAGCCACAGAGCTTCAAGGACAGAGAACTGAGCTTTTTTATCTCCTTACCATTCATCCTGAAGCAGTGCAGACGTGAGACGTTCTCTGAGGAGATGGGACTGAGAAGAGATGGAATTGAAACCTTTTTAATTGAGTAAGGCAAATGAAACTGAGTCTCCTACATCCTGAATAAGCACCTTACCTGTAAAGTTGATCTACAAAAGGGAGAAAACCTAGCTAGTTCTTTCTATGCCATGAAACAATGAAAAAAATTAACCTCCTTTCATTATTTGGAAGAATCTAACTAAGCACCTATCTTCAGGTCACTTCCAACCCTGACTATTCTATGATTCTATGACTCAGGACACAGTATCCAAGTCAGTTGAGTCTCCAGGAGAGTGGAATTCAAGATGAATATTGTTACATGCAAGTCGTCTTGAGGGTAGAAGAGAACACACCATACATATGGAGCTAAGAGGGTTTTTTCTTAGTCCAGGAGGAGCAAACAAAGCGATAATTTTGAATGTTATCATGGTATAAAGGGCAATGTATACCCTATTGTGGAAAACAGGTAGAAGGGTGAACTCAGGTGAGAGTACTTGCTGGCAGGAGTGACCTTTGGGTCCGTCTCAGGAGCAGCATTGGCCAATGCTTCTTGTCAAGACCAGTGCTCTTAGCAGCCTCTTGGTCTCTCATCTTCCTGCACTGTGATAGTAGAGCTCAAACATAACCAGGATCTTTTCCTTATGTGTGACCTGCTGCAAGAGCAGCTAGGATCTACAGCTGTCTTAGTGCCTTCCTATCCAGCCTGACTCCCCATAACACACCCAACTATCGAACAAAACCTTCCTGAATCATTTTGGGTTCCACTGAATTTTTCCTTAGAGGAAGGACATAATCATTACCTCCCAGCAACTATTGGTTTGGAGATGACAGAAACTAAACAGATCATGTTAGCAACATGACCTTTAGGCTTTATGTTATGGACAGCACTTGTCATTTATTGCAAACTACCTAAGTAGTGCCTGTGTTTCTTCACCAAGTGAAAACAGACAATGAAGTAAACATTGCTGCTGCTAAACTAGAGACTGACCAGAAATATAAGCCTAGATCAGCAAAACCTGAATTTATTAAACCCATGGCTCAGGACCATATCTACTATTGAAAAACTAACTTGAGAATATCATAAAATAGAGAGAGAGGAAAAAGAGAAGAACCTGAGCTGTGCATCGCTGGTTTAATCCCTGCACCACCCCTGTTCCAGCTTCAGCTTTGGGGATGGCTGCACTGGGGAAAGGGTGACACACACTGCCCACTCCTTCTCCAGTCACTGGTCATAAACCACAGCCCTTTGTGTGCATGCAGCTGGGGGCCATTGCCAGGCTGCAGTCAGAAGCACAGAAGGAGGAAAACACTGAGGAGAAGGCCCCACCAGGAGCATCACACTCCTCCCACTGAGGACCACAGGCTGTGCATGGTTTTTTAAAACACCTTCTGCCCCTTATGCTCCAGGAAGCGGGAAGCTGTGAGCCTGCGTTTGCCAAGCTGTGCTGGAAAAATGAGCATCACACCCAAGAAAAGAGGTCCATATTTGTAAGTTTTTTTGTGTAAAAGTGTTAAAGAGGAATTTGTTTTTTAATCAATTTCAACAATCATAGAAGCATAGAAACATAGAATGTTAGGGGTTGGAAAGGACCTCTAGGATCATCAAGTCCAACCCCCCCTGCCAGAGCAGGATCACCTAGGGCATGTTGCACAAGAAAACATCCAGACAGGTTTTGAAAGTCTTTAGAGAACGTGACTCCACAACCTCTCTGGGCAGCCTGTTCCAGTGCTCCATCACTGTCACAGTAAAGAAGTTCCTCCTCATGTTGAGGTGGAACCTTCTATATTAAAGTTTATACCCGTTATGAGTAACAATGAGTTTTGGTATACCTGCAAATGGACTAACTATAAGTGTTTGTCATATTTTGATTAGACTGTTATTATTCACTGGACTAACAATAAATTCTTAGCTCCATATATGTACATATATGTATATATAACATGTTCTCTTGTGGTCATAGAAGTATTCTGAGTGCCTCATCTGCTGCTTCTTGCCTGGGAGAGCTTTCTGTCAGCTTTTTGGCCATGAGAGATCTTATTTCAGCTTCCTGATTACTTCTGTAAAGCACATCTTCATGAGGTCAGAGGTCTGCTACTGAGACAGACACAAAAACCTGAGCCTAAATTAATTACCTGTAACTACCTGGGAAGGCTCCAATAGAAGCAGGAATTGAACTGAGATCATGTCTGTGCTCAACACAAATTCACCCTTACTGTCAGAGTAGTACTTCTGCATGATGCTTTTCATCTCTGGGGCTTCCAAGGCATTTTACCTGTGAAATTTGCATGTTAATTCTTCATTAAATTTTGGGTTCATCTTCCTGATCTCTTGATTCACATTAGTTATTCTACAGGACACAGCAACAGCCAACAGAGAGCATGGGTAGAGAATTGTTAATTACACGCAAAAATGAATCATGGGGCAGAACATGATTACACAGATTAATGTATTTCCCAGCTCAAAAACAGTACCTTCAGCAACATAATGCCTGTGAAATTGTTCCATGTATCAATTTATTAATAAAAAAATGTGTCCTGCTGTATCATGGACACTTTATAGCACATTGTACTTGATGGCCATAAAGCTCTTAAGGGCCATGACCTATCAGTAAAGTCCTCGGAATGAAAATAATCTTTCCCTTAGATTAATTCATAATGAAACTCTTCTATTTTGATATTTTGAAGTCATTTTGATATCTGGGATTGGAAACTAACTGAACTTTCTCAGAGGCCACAAATGTCCATTAGAGAGACAAATTTTCAAGAACAGTAATGAGTCCTTGGCATTTAGTACAACAGCATTTTAGTATGATTGGACATGCTCTGGGAAAAGAAAAATATCATTTCCCCTTCCTCAGCTGGAAGAAAAATGATGAAGGAGAAAGCTGCAAAAGAAGCCACAATGCCAGCTTTGTCAGGGAAAATTTACATCTCTACAGTTTTAATGCAAAAGGCTTTCTGCATTCTTCCATTTGCAGATTTTCATTTCTGAGCTGGCAATTTGCCTGAAGGACCGATCCTCTGACAGAATTATTGTCAGGGAGGTCAGCTGTAAATTTAAATCGGTCAGTGCAGGGCACAAGAAAAACACTGTCAGGAATATTTCCCTGCAGCTTGGTATCACATATAAACACTGAATGTATGGCTCTAAGCATAAATCTTGAAATAATAATACACCCTGGAAATTGATAATTTCAAATTCTCACTGCAGCCTGCTACTTAGGTACAAATTCTCCACTAATATCTGCATTTCTCTGCTATGGAGATAAATTTTGCCACACTTACTGGAGCCAATGAACTACCTAGTAAAAACAAACCTTATTTTATTACAGATATTAAACCCTAGAAATTACAGTGATAATCACTTGCTAAGCAGTCAATTAAGAGGAACTGTGATTATAGACACAAGAATTATATTGTACAACCATATAAATTATATCTAAAATAAGACTAAAGCATAATAATCGCATCCAATTTTTGGTGTTGCCAGCTCATAGATTTTAATCATTGGACTTTATCTTAAAAACTTTGAATTTCACATTGTCAGAACACACCAAAATATTACTACTGAGTTAAATGAAGTTTAAAAAGCAAAGCCAGAAAAAAAAAAAAAGTCCGTAAAAAACCCACCGCCTTATATTCCTAACCCTTCTGGTTGCACGAAAAACTTGAAAATGGGCCACAAAGACAGAAGGGTCAAAAGAGTATTGTCAGAAGGCATACATCTGAATGTGTTATGACACATCTAAATGTATCATCAGAAGTAACTCCTATTACCAAACTCGTCATGATTTCCTGAGTCCTGACTCATAGCTTTTAAGGCTTTGAAGGAAGCGTTTGGGAATTTCAGTCCCCATGAGGCTTGGCAGTATTCAGCCCTAAAATATTCTCTCAGGCTTATCCTTTCATATCAGCTTCTGAATTATGATCACAGTCAAACCGAGATATGTAGGCAAATTGAGAAATGACAGCATTTCCTTTAAATCAAGCCGTGTAGAAAACATCCTCCCAGAGATTCCACTTTGCTTTGGAGGTGGGAAGCAGCTTTCAAAATTCAGAAGTGAGATAGTGGGGTGGGAAGTGTAAAATGGAAGAGTGAAGACCATTGGAAGGGTAGGGGTAGATGCTGTCACCTCTTTCAGCAATTGAGCCAGTAACCTCTGTGAATCTCAGGACTCAGTCTGATAGTTCAAGACACTGAACTGAACCTGCTCCAGTTTATTGACATCTTTCTTGTACTTGGGTGCTCAAAACTGCCTCCAGTATTTCAGATGTGGTATAACAAGTGCTGAGTAGAGGAAAACCATTTATCACTCTGCCTCACGGCTGCACTCCTACTGATAAAGCCACGGATGCTGTTAGCCATCGCTGTTGCCAGGGCCGCTGCTGGACTATGCTCAGCACCCCAAGGGCCTTTTCTGCATAGCTGCTCCCCAGCCAGGCAGCCTCAGTCTGTGTCACAGCAAGGGACACTTCCTTCTCAGGTGCAGGACTTGTCATTTGTCTTTGCTGAAATTCATTGTCACTGTTGCCCCATTCCTCCAGCCTGTCTACATCCCTCTGAATGGCAGCCATACCCTTGAACATATCAACTGGTACCACCCAGGTTTGGTGCCATCTACAAACTTTATGAGCAAGCACTCCAACACTTCCTCCAGGAATTAAACAAGTGAGTCCCATTCTGCTTTCTGCAGGTTTCTAGACACCGTCAGTGCAAACCACTGCTGTGCTGTGTCTTGGGTTCAACCATGTAGGGTCATCTGTATGTCCCTTTAGAAAGACACAACCTCAAAATAGGGGAAGTGGAATTAAAATTTCTAGGTCAAGCTGGGAGAGAATTTGTGACAAAACTTTCTAGGGTGATCTCCTGTAACAGTTACACAAGCCCTGAATTACAATGTGAGTGAGGCACAAGGCCTTGACTCTTAGCACAGCTCCCACAACAGGCAGCAGTTTATCACTTTGACCTCTGTAACTTTGAGGGTAAAGCCATCAGCTGTTAGCCACCTTTGCACATTCTTGCTTAAAGACTGAAAGGACACACTGCTCAGGACAAAAGCTAAAGGCAGCATACGTAAATCCTTGCAAATAGGTTCACACACAGACCTCTCAGTACAAGGGAGCTCAGAAGCAGGTTCACACAAGGTCTGAATTTGAATGATTGGAAGTTCTTATAGCTTTCATAAGAGTTCTCATAGTGCTGTACAGCTAACTGCAGCCTTGCTCTGCTGACACAAACCCAAGGCTTACTTTAACAGGGTAAGCCAAACTGTTTTCATTTCTACTTACCACTTAAGACAAAAATAACTTCTGTCCTCTGGGTACAAAAGTCCTGTCTTGCTTGGTGGTTTGAGGATTTAGAAAACTGAAAGGCGGTTGCTATCATTTTAAAAGATCTTTTACATCCTCTGTTTCTCTCTACAACATAATCAGCTACTACTGGATATATACAAGAGCTAAGACAAAGGCTCAGGATGCAAGTTCCCTAAACTAGCAAAGGATGGGCTATCCAGACAGGGTGGAAAAACAGAGATAACTTATTTAAGGATTGTTTTTCTCCTTCATGGCTGGGGACATGGAAGGGACCTTGCAGTATTGGTCCAGGATCTTCAATTGGCCAAAGCCTTGAAGTGAAATTATGCCCCTTCTTCCATTGTGCACCTGCTGTAAAACAAAAAAGACCTTATTAGGACACATTTAACACACATTATATTACTCTATTATTAGCAAAAATAATCTGTGGAGGGAAAAAATTATTTTCTTAAGACTGGCGGGCACATTCCCCTCCAACAACATATTTACACGGAGAGCATAAACTGCAGAGTCCCACAATAGTCTCTCTCAGCCCACCCTGCCCTGCACTCCAGCCTGTTTACTAGGACCATGTGGCCCAAGCTGTTTTTGAGAAAGCCACATGCTTCCTCTTCTCCCCTTTTTAGGGTTTCCATTTGAAATGGGCTGCAGCAGCTAAATGTCTTTCTTGTTCTCCTCCATGTACATCAACTTTTCTTCTTTTTTTTTTTTTTTTTCCTTTAAATAAAATATAGAGTTCTTGGCACCATAAGAAAACACACAGAAAGGAGAAGAGCTTGCAGCTCTCACACCAGCAGGAGCTGGTGTGGAGATAGAGAGGTCCCAAATAATTACAGTCTCTTGCTGGGTCCCAGCCTCAGGACACGTATTAAGTGGAGCAAGAGTCCATTTTTTACAGCAGGGTGCTACGGAGTGCTAGTGAGGATATTGCTATATGCAGTACTTGAATTAGGATCTAGAAATAAATTAAACAGCTTCACCCATTGTGTGACAGAGTTCATGAAAAATCACTGAAAAAAGCTATCAGAAAGCAGGCAAATTTCTGAAGAATTCTTTTCCTGTGCTTGCAAGGTGGAAACAAGAGTGGCAACAAAATAATGTTTACATTTTTTTCTTTCTGGTAAAGGACTCAGTCATTAAAGTTGTGCTAATAAAGCCCACTTCAACCATCTGAATAGTCACCTAATAAATCAATTAAGGGACCAATTTATCACAGTGCCATTTTGCCACTTGGCCAATAGTCAAGAGGAGACAAAAGAATGTCAGTGAATAACAGGAAGAATCTATAGTGTCGACTCCTGTGTTAAGTGGTTAATGAAGTTAAATCTGTGAAGTGCATGATAAGGTTCTGCTGTTAAACTTTTAGCACAGTATTCAGGCAGACAGGAATGTGCAGGTTGTGATTTAGTGGGAATGGGCTACCTGAAAGAAAGGTTAGCTTGAACTAAATTTGATTTGCAGAAAGGATTCAAGCCTACTCTGTTCATTCCTCCTTTAACAACAAGTAAACACATCAGACAGAAAGAAACGTAGCGGGCTACATCTACACTGAAAAGTAGTGCTGCACAAAGACAGATGTGAGGTTTGCAGAGTGAAATATTTGATGCTGAGTACATGATACCTGTCCACAGTATTTGCATTTTGAAGGTTTTAATTCAGACTACCCCTGATATGGTCCAACAGACTGAAAATTTCGTAATGGCTGGAGCACATCTTATATTTCATTTCAGTTCACACAATCTGAAACTTCTTCAAAACTCAAAGCGTGGTAAATAAGAATAGTCATCATTTTCTTGTTCAACTGATAGGTCACACTATAGATATTCACAGGGCATCTTACTTTGTTTATTTGGCACTTCTCACTGTATGAAAGAGTTGTATTCAGTGTTCTGGAAAAGTAGAATCTAATTTTAGACAAATAAACTGAATATTTAAAGGTCTCACATTTATACTACTTTGGGGAAAATATAAGTTATGAAGTTGTGGGGTTGTAGATATAGCTGAGAAAATTAGTAATTGAAAAGTTTAAAGAAACTGTTAGACTAAACAAAATTTCAATATTTCATGAAAACATAAAGACAGGTAAAATGTTTTAGAAATTAAATGAAATGTTCAAAAGTTGGAACAAACTGTACATCATCTGTAGTGTTTGTAAGGTCTATCCTGACCAAAAAAAAAAAAAAAATTGTATTTTTAAATACCACCTTAGGAAGAATTTGCTAGCTGTTTTCATTAAACTTTCTTAGATAACAAAAAAAAAATGTCTGCACCAAAATATGGATTTAAGCATAAGGCATCTCTTTATTGGACCTATGTGCTGGTCCTTCCTCTAAAAAAAAAATAGATTTGCTTTCATTTTTGCCTAAAAGACTTTTTTTTTTTTTTTCTGTACCAAAGCCCAAGTGTCAGCATTCAGAGCCAGAGCACTTAATCACAATAATTCAATTATTTTTTTTTACCTCTGCAATTTTACATTGCCAGTCATTTCCTACTTCTGCCCACACAGCTCCCCTCCTACGTGCTGCACATCTTGTTTTTGAATCATCCTATAAAACTTCAATTAATTTCTTCATCATTAATACCACTATATATGTCTTCAGATTTTAAATGCACTTAAAACTCAAAATGTAATTTAAATTTGTCTTGTCATCTGTGGGTCTTACAAGCAATCCACAGAGTAAAGACATAACTGAATTTTCTCTAGTTTGACATAAGATTCCTACACCTGTGTCTGCCATTGAGGCCCTTTCTTCCTCTCTCTTTCCACTGCTGTCCCAAAACTGATGATGCCTCTTTTGGAGATGTCGCTTTTTGGCATCTTCTTATGCACAACTGCTACAGCAGTTAGGTTATATAGGAACAGGATTTGGTGCAGAACTGTATAATCAGTTTATCTTACACAATGTGCATGGATATAGAAAGAACATAATTTTGAGGTTACCACATTCGCACTTTGATAATTAACATGTACGTTCCTTATCAATCCATAAGAATCTGCGGAGTTCTGACCACTGAAGGTCATCAGGAAGGAAAAAAGCAAACATCCGTAAGAAATAATCTGACACTTGAAGCAGAATCATAGAATGTTAGGGGTTGGAAGGGACCTAGAAAGATCATCTAGTCCAAACCCCCTGCCAGAGCAGGATCACCTAGATCAAGTCACACAGGAATATGTCCAGGTGGGTTTTGAACACCTCCAGAGAAGGAGGCTCCACAACTTCCCTGGGCAGCCCATTCCAGTGCTCCATCACCCTCACTGTGAAAAAGTTTTTCCTTATGTTTACTCTAAACCTCCTGCGTTCCAAATTACTCCCATTGCCTCTTGTCCTAAGATTGGATGACATTGAGAAGAGTCTGGCTCCATCCTCCTTACACTTGCCCTTAATATATTTATAGACATTAATGAGGTCCTCCCTCAGTCTCCTCTTCTCCAGGCTAAAGAGACCCAGCTCTCTCAGCCTCTCCTCATAAGGGAGATGCTCCACTCCCTTAATAATCTTGGTGGCCCTGCGCTGGACTCTTTCCAGTAGCTCTATGTCTTTCTTGAACTGGGGTGCCCAGAACTGGACACAGTATTCCAGGTGGGGCCTCACCAGCGCAGAGTAGAGGGGGAGGAGAACCTCCCTCGACCTGCTGACCACACTCTACTTAATGCATCCCAGGATGCCACTGGCCTTCTTGGCCACGAGGGCGCATTGTTGGCTCATGGTCATCCTCTTGTCCACCAGGACCCCTAGGTCTTTTTCCCCAGAGCTGCTTTCCAACAGATCAGTCCCCAGCCTATACTGATCCATGGGGTTGTTCTTCCCCAGATGCATCACTTTACACTTGCTCTTGTTAAATTGCATTAAATTTCTCCCCGCCCAGCTCTCCAGCCTGTCCAGATCTTGCTGGATGGCAGCACAGCCTTCTGGTGTGTCAGCCACTCCTCCCAGTTTTGTATCATCAGCAAACTTGCTGAGGAAGACAGATAAGGTGACCCCTCAAGTTTCTTTCCAACACACATTCTATGGTCATTACAGATTTGCACTGAATACTCCATTCTGGAAAATTGCTGTTATTGCGATCTTATCAATACCCATCCAAGGGGAGTTTAGTTATTACTTAATAGTGAACAACTGGTGTCCTAAACAGCTGGAGAGGGAGGCACCATAATTTCTTTTGCTCATTAAAAGGCATTTGAAAGAGGGAGAAAAAAATTACCACATTGATGTCTTTTATTGTATCAGATACTTAAGCACTTTTCTTAGAGATATATTGCCTCGACTGATAGCTTAAAAGGAAGCTATTTACAAATATGAAGGAAAATACATCTGCAAATATTTCTTCTCAACCACACTGCTACAGTATGGATTTTGTGAATATTTTATAAATCGCGTTTTTGTTCATATGAAGGCATAAGAACAGTCTTGAAGCATACATTTTTTCATTAAAAGAATAAAAGGGTGAAGGAACAAAGCTATATTTAAAAAAAAAAAAAAAACACCTTTATCACCATGGTAACTTAATACAGGCTAATTTCATAACCAGATTTTACTGGGAGGACAGAATAGATCATTACCTCTGTGTCACCTAATCATACATTCAAAAAACTATGAAAAAATAAATTATAAATTCTAAATAACTAATAAATACCTGAATACAGAATTCTAAAATACAAAGTCACAAAAAGCAACACTCTCAGACATGTTTATATGCTATCGTCAAGCACTTTCAAGGAAAGCACCTTCGCTTTCAACCTTTCACAGGCTATTTGTGAAGAAGAAAAAAGTGAAGTTAATGATTACATTCCATTCAAACGGCATTGTAATGTTTAAAGGCAAACTACCTGTGCTATTAACAAAGCATTCCCCCAAAACTGTTTATAAAGGTTCAAAATTGCATTCAGTGATTTGCACTAAGAAAAAAAGTAGCAGATGCGTTTGATTGGCAGAACTGCTTGAGTGATTAGTTGCTCACCCTTACCTACGCACCACCTACCAGTGCTCCAAACGTATGAGAAGTTACAGCGGATGTGAATTTTTTTAAATGCCACAGAGTGCAAATGCCTCAGATCAGCAAAGAGGGAAAAAAAGATCCATCAGACTAATTACTACCAACAGGCAAGAAGGAGATGCTAGATTAATTTCTATGTCCATTTGGGATTTGACCTTTCAGCTGAAGCTACCAACAAAGGCTTCCTTCTAACGGCAATTTCTGTGGTGGCTTCTGTGACATGCCCATCCATCTATGGCCTTCTACCACTTGCATCTTCCCAATAACTGAATACCCACTTTATTTTCAGGACCTGGGCTGAACTGAGGAACACATTTTCATGGGTCATCACCTATTCATCACTCACAGAAAGCCTGGGCTACTTCACTGTAACATATCACCTGCTGTCCTGTCCTTCATCCATCAAAATATTAATGTACAGTATAACAATTTCCCCACAAAAATAAATTAGTTTGGTGCCTGTCACTTCATGGCAAACTGAAAATGTCATTATTTATTTTAGAAAAGATGACAACCAGGTGCTATTTGATATGCAGTCTCTTTTTTAGTTCTGGTACTGACCAAACTGTTATGAATTAAAACTTCTTTTAAATATTTATTTATTTATTTTATTTATTGGTATGGTCCCATCAGGCCTAATATAATGCAAGATGTAGAACATATTTCCATTCTAACAAGTAGATATTATTTTAAATTCCTAATAAAACTCCAGGAAGGTATTTCTCAACAGCACCAGTGGCGAGGTTTCTTTCAGCACTTCCTAACAATCAGCTAATTCGCCGAGCAGAACAGCCCCAGTGCAGGTCGGTCCGCACTGGGGAAGGCAATCGTGGTGGAAAGAGTCGGCGAGGAGCAGTTTTGGGGGCTTTTGGAAGTCGGGAGAGCGGCTGGGCTGTGCCAGGGACCAGCAGGCTGTGAGCGGCTGCTGAGGAGGCACAGGCAGAGCAGCAGCCCCGGCGGCCAACTCCCTGCCGCCCAACGCTGCCCTGGAGAGCGCGGTGGGGCGGTTGGCGGGGCGGGTCATCCTCCCCTTCTATTCTGCTCCGGTGAGGCCACACCTGGAATAGTGTGTCACGTTCTGGGCTCCCCAGTTCGAGGGAGGCAGGGAGCTAATGGAGAGAGTCCAGTGGAGGGCAACAAAGTTGATTCAGTTACGAGGAAAGGCTGAGAGAGCTGGGACTGTTTAGCCTGGAGAAGAGAAGACAGAGAGGAGGCCTTATCAATGTCTATAAATATCTAAAGGGTGGGTGCAAGGAGGATGGAACCGGGCTCTTTTCAGTGGTGCCCAGTGACAGGACAAAAACTTCTTTCCTGTGAGGGTGATGAAGCACTGGAACAGGCTGCCCAGGGAGGTTGCGGAGTCTCCTTCTCTGGACCTATTCAGAACCTGCCTGGATGCAATCCTGTGTAATGTGTTCTAGGCAAAGCTGCTTTGGTGAGGCACAGGGGTTGGACTAGATCTCTTGAGGTCCCTTCTAACTCCAGTAATCCTGTGACTCTGTAACTATACATAGGTGTCAGATGTTGGACCTTTTTTCCCTCAGGCTCGTTGTAGGATTACTTTCATTTTAACTTCATGTAACCTAAGATGTTACGCCTTATGTGGTCAGATACCAATTCCACTTACAAATGAATATTTCAGTATTTCATATTAAGTATTCATTGGAGCAGGAAAGAAAACTATGATGTTTTGCTTCCCTAGTGAGTGTCCTAGCTGCTAGCCTGTGCAGCCCCAGTCTGTTCTGCTTTCTGTCTTTCACTCAATGAATATTTAAGTAGCATACAAAGTGCATTTCTTACAAAACAATAAAACTTAAGGTCTAGTGGAAAAACACCATACACCCCAGTTCTTAAATCAATGGTTTCTAAAAGAGGAAGGGGGTAAGACATATGTTTAGTCATGTTACTTGACATCTAAATATGTATCAGAACCTTTCTCTTCAAAAAGCAAATGCCTGCTTTGTCAATTCTGCCAGTACTTTTATATAAGATAGGAACTAAGTGTCTTGAAGCTACCAGAATTTAGGCAGCGATGAGTAAAATTTAGTTGCAGAGTCAGCTTGCGGCTGCAAGTCTAATGGATATTCTGTGAACATTTAGCAGGAGCTAAATGTTATGCTGAGGCATTTAGAAGAGCATGTAAATACATCTTATTTCAATATATCCACAACAGGGTATCTAGACTCAACAGAATTTATCTGATTGCTACAGAGGCAGCAAATAGATTTCTGTTTCTTAACAATCTTCAGTATAAAAATCATCCTCAGGAGCTCTGTAGAATTAATTTTCACATTTCACTCATTCTTTTATGGGTGATTTCTAACTCCAGATGAAATGCAAGTGAGTGAGAACTAAGGAAATATTTTGAAGGAAATATTCTGAGCTCTTGAATGGAAAAGAATTTTCTCTACTTAATTATTTTTGACATTATTTCTAATTTGATGGCAAGTGAAGCATGTTAAGAATTCAAAATGATTTAATCTGAATGTGCTCTCATAATTCAAATCCATACCATCCAAGAAACAATGCCAGCATAATCTCAGACTACAACATCAAATTATTTTAGCACAGCATTTCAGAGGTTCTGTTATGATCTTGAAGAAGCAGTAAGCATCTTGAAGCATTTTAAGATTTTGTTTTCAAAAGTGCAAAAGGAAATAAAGCTTTGAGAAGACAGGCTCACAAAGCTGTCTATGGCATCAAGAAAATAAAGATCTGAATTTCACAGAATCACAGAATGCTAGGGGCTGGATGGGACCTCGAAAGATCATCTAGACCAACCCCCTTGACAGAGTAGGATCACCTAGATTAGGTCACACAGGAACATGTCCAGGTGGCTTTTGAATGTCTTCAGAGAAGGAGACTCCACAACCTCCCTGGGCAGCCTGCCCCAGTGTTCTGTCACTTTCATTGTGAAAAAGTTTCTCCTTACATTTACATGGAACCTCCTATGTTCGAGCTTGCACCTGTTGCCCCTTGTTGTCCTATCATTGGACATCACTGAGAAGAGCCTGGCTCCATCCTCCTTACACTCACCTTTTACATATTTATAAACATTAATGAGGTCACCCCTCAGCCTCCTCCAAGCTAAAGAGACCCAGCTCCCTCAGCGTTTCTTCATAAGGGAGATGTTTTGCTCCCTTAAGCATCTTTATGGCTCTGCGCTGGACTCTTTCGAGCAGTTCCTTGTCCTTCTTGAACTGAGGGGCCCAGAACTGTACACAATATTCCAGATGTAGCATTCACCAGGGCAGAGTCAAGGGGGAGGAAAACATCTCTTGACCAACTAACCACACCCCTTCTAATACACCCCAGGATGCCATTGACCTTCCTGGCCACAAGGACTTGTTGCTGGCTCATGGTCATCCTGTTGTCAACCAGGACCCCCAGATCCCTTTCCCCTATGCTGCTTTCTAAGGGGTCAGTCACCGACCTGCACTGGTACGTGGAGTTGTTCTTTCCTAGATGTAAGACTCTACATTTGTCCTTGTTATATTTCACTAAATTTCTCCCTGCCCAACTCTCCAGCCTGTCTAGGTCTTCCTGAATGGCAGCACAGCTTTCTGGTGTGTCAGCCACTCCTCCCAGTTTTGTGTCATCAGCAAACTTGTTGACAGTGCACTCTGTGCCCTCATCCAGGTTGTTGATGAATACATTGAATAATACTGGTCCCAGTACTGACCCTGGAGGGACTCCACTAGATACCAGCCTCCAGCTAGACTCTGCCCCATTGACCACAACTCTCTGACCTCTTTCCTTCAATCAGTTCGCAATCCACGTCACTATCTGATTATCCAGACAACACTTCCTTAATTTAGCTGTGAGAATTCGTTCTGCCACAGCAGCCTCACATCACTGGAGAAGGGTAAAGCAACATAGTCAGGGTAGGGAACGCTCTACTTTTTTTATTGCATGATTGAAATGTAGGGCTGGGAGAGTCCAGAGTCAAAACTGCTCTATATATGATAAGGAGCTGTGTGATAAGGAGACAGTGAGACAGGAGAAGTAGCTTGGTTTTACAAGCTCAGTCTCCTGAGAAAGAGGAAGCACATATGGAACTACCACGCAAATCTCCTGAAGCCTGACACGGCGCTGAGTAACTGCTAGTTATGCCAAAAGTCTACTGGTTGCCGAACTGCCATAATGAGCATACGGTGATGGACAGGTAAAAGTTGGTGGACAGAAGGTCATGGAAAAACCTTCACATATTTGAAAAGACAGTTCTGCAAGAGTCACTCCTGCTCAGTACCAGTTTTACAATAAGAAATTACTCTGTGAAATATCCTATCAATAACCAGGAGGCAGACCTCTCTAGAAGTGGAATATAGCAAATGCCTTATTCTCTACCTCTGCACATAACCATTGACATGGGAAGTATCTACTCATTAACAGAAAAGATGGCACTAGTAATAAAATGGTCAAAAAGACAGCCTCAGATACAGCTCACTCACTGAGTAAACAGCTTCCCTTAAAAATTTACCTTTTCCCAATGGAAGAACAGAGAAAACAAGAATATACATACCAAATGCAGATATTTGGCATTCCAATGCCATTATTTTTTATGAGGAAAAAAGGAAGAAAAGATGATCTGAAGTAGCTTTTCTTCCAAGAAATCAAGAGAACTGGATCTGAAAGGGAAGCTACAGGTCTAAGCAAGTGTCAGGGAAGAAAAAGAGATGGCCATTGGGCAGATTCAGTTCTCAGCTTCTGTAAAAGGAATAGAGTAAATGGTGTCTCATCAACTCAGAGCAACCATGCCTGGAATGCTTGATTAATCTGGCTGGAACAAACAGCATCCAGAAAGAGAAATGATAGGGAAGGAATCTTGCAGGAAAGAACTAGACGTTGTACGCTGTGTTCTTTCTTTTTTTGGACGCAGAGGCAAACTTTGCCTGTGAGAAACATGTCAAAATATAAAGTGCAGGCTCACCATACTTAGGTAAAATAAAATAAAAAAGATCGCTTGACATGAATTCCTTTATTCCTGACAGTTAAGTACTGGAGAAGTTCTCTTGGATCTGTACCAGGCTTCTAAAGCACCTTTTGCCTAGCTGCAAGAATATGTCCCTTCTTCTAGAACACTATGTATTTTGATTTTAAAAACTCCACTTGTGGATTATTCCTGTTGTATTAGGAGACATATTAGTTGAATCATAAAGTTAGCACAACTGAGCTACTCCTACAAATTGTTTTTAAAAAGACAGCCATCTTCTAAAATACTAAGCCAACTAAGGTGTTTATTTACTGCCATTGGTTAAGTTCTGTAGCTGGGACTCATAATTAACTTCTTTGTCTAACAGCCTAAAAAACATTTAAATCTTCCTGCATAAATGTCAGTTTTTATGACTGAAAGACTTTTCTCATTCCCTTTCCCACTCAGGTGGCCCTCTCCAATAGAACATTCAAAAAAGTTATTAAACAGTCCTTATAGAAAACTGTACAGATGACAGCTTTCCTTAGGTTTATATTTTTTATTATTATTATTATTTGTTTGTTTTCTCTTTCTTTCTTTTCCTATGCAGATAGGAAAAAAATTATATTGTGCTTTTCAAAAATACACCTGATTGAAAGCAGTTTTCTTTCTGGCACCTTCCTCATCTGGACTACCCAAGTATTCCTAAGTATTCCTGAAAGTGTAGACACATGCAGACATCCTAATTTTTTTTTTTTTTTCTTTTGAATGTCAGTAAATCAAACAAGACAAGAAAAAGGAGATGAAGGAGGAAACTATGCAAACTAAACTATGTGCAAACTCTTCAAATCTTTCTGACTTTGTACTTGTGAATAGGAATGACTCCTACAAGTAGTGCAGTTAATACGAGACTGTCTGCTGATGAGATTAGGGGGCAAACAGAAGATATTTAAAGGTTGATAGAGCTTGTAGTGGTGGTGGTATCTTTCTTCCCCAGAATAGCTTGTGTTGTGTGCCAGGACTTGACTCTTCCCTCTAATTACTTGCTGACCCGGTGAACAAAACACACTGGTCACACATCCAAGTCTTAGGCATTGTGATTTGCTCCGCTTTGGAGCACTATGCTAGGCCATTAGACAAATCATCCATAGCACTTTCTAAGACCATGAGTCAGTGAGTTGGAATACTGCCAATTTAGAAAGGTCCTGCTAAAATGAGCTGTTAAAAGTTATTCAGTGGACCTCCTGATTTTTCTAAAAATATCAGGACCAGAATTTAAAGGATCCACTTAATTTACAATGGCCTTTGGTAACCTTTTTGAAAACAAACAAACATAAAAATCACACTTTTAAAATAACGATTGCAAAAACTCTTATAAGAAATGTTTACTACATATAAGGCGTCTCCCTTCTCATGACAGAAGTTACCATTTTTACTTGCAAACGAGACCATCTGCAATTCTAGACATTAAGACCAGCCAATAAATCATAGTTTAGCTCTTTGGAGAGGTTATCTTATCACAGCTTTTATTTTAATGAGTTTAACTTTCTGTATATACCCATATTAAAAAAAATCTGCTTTCCCAAAGTACAGAATAACTTCCATAGGAGTTAGAGGAGCTGATTGGTTCTGCACGTACACATACTGACAAGGAACCCTCAGTGTCATCCAGCCAATTAAAAAACCAAAACATCATCATCAGTACACTGAACTGTACTGATTTGTGGTTTAGATGACACTACAATACTTCCAGCTGTGACCTCATGCACTGCAATAAGAACTTTGTAGGCTGTGTTAGCTTCATGTGCTGCTGGAGTGAGTATGTGCAGTAGTTCCATTCAGGACATAAAAGGCTTGCAAATTTTGCAGCTACTTAGATCTTTGAACAACAGAGATCTAGCCAGTATTAAAAATACAGTCTAAGAAGAAAATGATACAGAGATTCTTAGCTTCCTCCAAAAAAATTAAAATTTAAAAAAAAAAACTTTCTCAGGGCCCCTAAAAAAATGTGTAGGAGTCAGATTAGACTTTGAGAAGGGAACTTCAAAAAGGAAGACTCTTTTTGTTTCTGAACAAGTAAACATTTCACCTTTCACATTGAACAGTAATTTTTAACATAAAAACTAGGACAGGCAGCTGAGTACCAAATTAGAATTTACAAGCATTTTGTGTCCAGAATTAGAACAGTTGAAGAATAAGCAATTGTCTTCCAAAATATCATAACTAATAGAATATACAATCATCATACTACTATTATTTCAATTTCAGTTCTTGCTGGCCTCACATTTCTAATTTTATTTCTCAATCAGCCCTTTACAGAAGGATTATGGAAATCTACAGACAGAGCCATAATATTGGATAAGCACAGATTTTCCAAACCAGATGTTACTGAAAAGTGTAAGGTTGGGTGTTTTTTTCTTTCATATAAAGAGTTTACTCGGATGCAGTGAAATGATGGCAGTTACTTCAGATAGAGAACATTATTTTCAAATTCAGGAATGTCTAGAATTTGTAAGAAAAAAAACCCCACAACATAACAAACATTTCTTTGATTTGTTTGTTCTTTCTTTGATTGCTGTTGGAACAGGGAAGGAGACAGCTAATTTAGACATACCTACAGAAACTACTAAGGATATCAAAGAAAATCTTGGATGATTGTGATACCCATCTACAAGAAGGGCTGGAAGGAAGATCTGGGGAACTCTAGGACTATCTGCCTGACCTTGGTGCCAGGGAGGGTTATGGAGCAGATCATCTTGCGTGCCATCACAAGGCACATACAGAACAACCAGGTGATCAGGCATAGTCAGCGTAGGTATATGAAAGGCAAGTCTTCTTGACTAACATGATCTCCTTAGAGGATGAGGGAAAGGCTATGGGTGTTGTCTACCTGGACTTTAGTAAAACCTTTGACACTGTTTCCCACAGCATTCTCCTGGAAAGTCTACCTGCTCATGGCTTGGATAGGCTTACTCTTCACTAGGTAAAAATTATTTGGATGGTCAGGCCCAGCTAGTGGTGGTGAGTGGAGTTAAATCCAGCTGGCCAGTCACAAGTGGTGTTCCCCAGGGCTCAGTACTGGGGCCTGTTCTCTTTAATATCTTTACCAATGATCTGGGTGAGGGGATCTAGTGCACCCTCAGCAGGTTTGTAGAAGACACCAAGTCAGGCGAGTGTATTGATCTGCTTGAACACAGGGTCTACAGAGGGATCTGCATGGGCTGAAGCCAATGGTATGAGTTTCAACAAGGCCAAATGCCAGGTCCTGCACTTGGGTCACAGCAACTCCCTGCAATGCTGCAGGCCTGGGGAAGAGTGGATGGAAAGCTGCCCGTGACAAAGGAGCTGGGGGTGTTGGTTGGTAGTCAACTGAATTTGGTTCAGCAGTGTGCCCAGGTGGCAAAGAAGACCAACAGCATCCTGGCTTTTATTAGCAGGACTACAGAAGAAGTGATCACACCCCTGTAGACTTTGAATACTGAGTTCATTTTTGGGCCACTCACTACAAGAAGGACATTGCAATGCTGGAGAATGTCCAGAGAAGGACAACAAAGCTGGTGAAGGGTCTAGAGCATGAGTCTTATAAGGAGTGTCTGAGGGATCTGGGGTTGTTAAGCTTAAAGAAAAGGAAGCTCATGGAAGACCTTATTGCTCTAACTACCTGAAAGAAGGCTGTAGCCAGGTGGGTGTCTCTCTGTTCTCCCATGTAGTAAGTGACAGGACAAGAGGGAATGGCCTCGAGTTGTGCCAAGGTAAGTTTGGATTAGATATGAGGAGAAATTTTTTCATCAAAAGGGCTGTCAAGTACTGGAACAGGCTGCCCAGGGAAGTGGTGGAGTCACCATCCTTTGATGTATTTAGGATATGTAGATGTGGTGTTGAGGGATATGGTTTAGTTGTGACCTGGAAGTGCTGGGTTAACTGTTAGACTTGATGATCTTGAGGATCTCTTCCAAACAGAATGATTCTATGATTTAATGTGACTTGATCATTGCAAGTGCTCAAATAGTCTTTTGAGAAGAAAAATGATTAATTTTATACATATAACTTACTTAAATTAAAAAAAAACCAAATTGAAAACTTTTAGAGTCTCACGTGCTGCTCAGTAAAAAGAATATTAGTTCCTCAGAGAGTCAATACTCTTCCTAACATTCAGAAGTTCTGGTGCAATAATGGGGATATGAAGTACAGCTGAAGGCACAAAGAGCCAAACTTGTGACAGAAAAACAAAGCCAGGCTATTCATTTTTTCTTTTGTATGAGTAGTGTCTTAGACTGAAGCTATACTCTCAATAGAAAAGGAAGCACTGGAGAGAATTCTTTAAATCAGTATTCAGGTAGAGATCTTCAGCATGACAATAGTCCTCTCACATGGCTTCTAAGGATCTATTACAAATAGATTTTTGCAAAGCACCACGTTTTTGTATCACTTCCTCTGAATACCTTAAAAACCCGATTGTATCATTAAATCCTTAATCTAAAGCCTATGATAATTTATAATGATGAAGGATGTGAACACAGTAGGAAAAAAAACGTTTAAATAACAAGTGTGTCATTTACTTAATAGTGAGCAAATAGAAGGGGGTTTCAGCTTAATTTCTACTTGAAAATAATAAAAGTCCCTGCACTGTGGGACTGAGCAATATAGGAGCAGGAATCATTTATCTGTGCTACAGGAATCCTGAGAGATGTAGATCATGATTGGATTCCATTACTGCTGACAATTCACAAAGCCATTAAAAGAGAGAGCTATTATTCCTAACACTTACAGGCAACTATCAGGTAAGTCTAGGTATAGGTGAAGAGTACAAATTTAGAATGAGATGAGGACAGGAAGGCTGTGAGGGCATTTGGGTCAGCATATAAGCATTTATAACAGCTAACATATCCAGGAATACATATATATGTGTGAACATATAAATGCATATGTGTACACACATACAAGCACGAAGGCAGTTGGCATGAGCACTTGACAGCTAGCCAAGGATTCCTCATTTCACCAAGGTCACTAAGGAAGGATTGACATTGAGCATGAAGATGTTAGCACCTCAGGGGACCATTTATCTCAAGCAGAGGATAGAACATCAGACTGGCCAGATGATGAATCAAGCCCGAAGTGTGAACTGACAGAGAATGCGAGCAGACAGAAGAAATTATGAGTTTTCAAGAGCTTTACTGCTAAACAGAAAAGGGTGGGACATACAAAAGTAATAGTAATTTTCTGTGAAATAGGTTTGTGGATTATAGCAATTGTGTACTGATTTTCTTAGAATGGCTGAGATAGAAAAGGACCTCTGGAGGTCATCCAGTCCAACATTTCTGCTTAAGCATGGACACATAGACCCAGTTGTCTAGGACCATGTCCAGATGACTCTTGAATATCTTCAAGAAAGGAGACTCCACAACCTTCCTGGTCAGACTTGTGCCAGTGCTCAGTCACTGTCACAGTGAAAAAATGTTCCCTAATGTTTAGCTCGTGCTTCCTGTGTTTCAATGTGTGCCCATTGCCTCTGGTCCTGTTGCTGGGCACCAGTAAAAAAGATCCTGGCTCCATTCTCTTTGCACCCTCCCTTCAGGAATTTCTGTAACTTGATAAGATTCCTCTGAGCCATCTCTTCTTCAGGCTGAACGATCCCAACTCTCTCAACCATTCCTCATGTGGAAGGTGCTCCTGTGCCTGAATCACCTTCATGGCCCTTCAGCCATGTGTCCGCTTCAATCATTAGTGTTTACCTTTCCACTTTCCTGTATTCTTTTTCAAATACTGGGATTTTTGTCTTTCTCCTTTTGAAGACTTCAGCTTTTTGGCCAGTACTATTTTCCAGTTATATGATCAAGGAAAACTCTGAAACTACAGATGTTCTGATGATTTGTTGTCCTGTGATATATAGCACCCCTTCCCAAACTGATTTGAAATTGACCGTGGAACACAATTATTCCACAGTCCTCTGACTTCAAAGTCCTGTCAAAAAACCAGTGTACATATATGAGCTCAAATACGTTATATTTCCAAATGCTATGAGGAAGAGATGGGGTTCACTTTTGCATCTAGAAACTACAGTAGAAACATTTTCATTTGTAGCGGATTCCTGAACGAGCTCGGTGTAGAATAATACTGCATGACATTTTAAGATTGCTGTGAATCTTTGAATCAGATCAGAGCCTTCAGGAAGAGAACTGAGACTCAGGAGACACAAAACCCAGGCTTATTTTCTCATTTTATAGTGATAATTTCGAACTGACATTACCACTTTTTAAGAGAAATGAAGCTGGCCTGTTGTCCTGACCCTTCAGTCAGTATTATCTGGAATCAAAATATTGTCTTGCTTGCTATTTCAATAAATTGGGATTCCAAGAAGAAATTAAAGTTTGTTAAAAATAGAAAATAGTCTTCTGCTGCTCATGAATTCCGTTGGTAACAGGAATTGAGCACATTTGAAAGGTTTTCAGTATAATGTATTTCCTTTAAGAGTGCAAAAAGTTTGGCTGTAACACCCATTCAAACAAAGCAAATAATAGTGTCCCTCAGAGTGAACCTTCACAGACTGAGAAGGAAGATATAATACGAATGTTATTAGTCATTCTGCACAAATACTTCAAAAGTCTCAAGGAACAGAACTTCTAAGGAAAGTCCTGTGTACAAGCCATGGCTTTCAAATGAACAGTTGTGTCTACATTTGTAGTAATGAAATTCAACACAAATTGAGGGAAGTATGACAAGTGCTGATTTTCATCCTTCATAGCTTCAGCAACTCAGAATAAAGAGTTAAATAATTCCGCAGCATCCAGTAGCACTTGAGACACAGGAATGTTCAGGCTGCCATGGCAAAAAAGGCTGCATTTTTTTCTGGCATTTCATCTTTGTATCGTTGCTTCTTACCCTCCAGTAAATGATGCTCTGAAATTAGAGTTGCTGTTGATGGGAGATGCAACAAAAGGATGTGGGCACTCATCTGTTTCTTCAAAAACTAGTAAAATCCGTAATGGTTCAGTCCAAAGGTTTAAGTCATGATTTTCAAGCATTCCAGCACCAACTATAAGGTGCAGACTTACATGGGGTTGCATTACATATTTTGGCTTCTTGCAAAGCAAGTAGGGATAGTAACTTACGAATGGGGGACACAGGTGCCTGCTTTCTGACTGGAGTCGAGGAACACATCCACAAGAATCATCAGGAGTCAGTCGTACACAACATATCATTTCTTCCTGAAAACTTAGGGTGCCCATGGGAAACTGTTTCAGAACCTGACACATTTCAAGATGATTCAAAAGATTTTAGCCACACACAGCCTAGGGCAAAAGAGAAAGTATTTGCTTCACTATCAAATTCAGGCTGGATACAGCACATGAGGGGTCAGTTCTTTCCTCAGCCCAAGGGATATTCCCAGCATACCACTTCCCAGGAAGTTCTCTAAACTCAGCACTACAGCATAGCTGATCAGAACTGAAGGTAGAAACACTTTTTGTCCTGTGGCAGTAGACACCACACAGCAAAAAGTTGGATATAGAAAGCTAAAAAACAGCTAAAAGGTGCTTTTAAGCCCTGTAGATTCCTGGAGCCTGATCCCAGAGAGGTTCAGAACAGGTCAAATACCATTTCACCTCACAAGTGAAATGACCAAGGAATGATTTATGGCCAGCACAAGTTTTATCACACAGTCATTGCACATTATGTTCTATTGCCAAGCAGGTCAATATGCACCGACACCTTCAGGTCCTTCACAGATATCAAATCTCTCAGAAAAAAATTTTTACCATCAATTGAAAAGATACAGGTTGCAAATAGATTATTTTTCCAGTTCAGATCTGGTTCACACTGAAGAGCCAACAAACTGGGATTTTTTCTGAATGAAACAAAATCAGAAGATGCACATCCAGAGTGAACCACATGAACTCCAACTGCAAACAGTCTGCAGGATCAGACCTACTGCAAATAAACCCTTCCAAAATGCACATAGCATCAAGAAAAGGGTTTTCACACCGAGTGATTGTGCCATAGATTACTCTTAATTAAATAACAGTGCACACTAATGGAGACAGTCAGAAGAGGAGGACTCAGTCTTTCAGTTCATAAATAAAGATCAAAAAAAAAGTTAGTTTTGCTATAGAGGCATCTGATCTGATCTCTTTCTTTCAACCAAGTCAAGTAAAAATTAGATCAGGCCAGAAACTTCAGGAATGCACTTGTGAATCTTGGAGGGAATTTGGTGCTGCCAGAAATTACAAAGAAGATATTGTCAAAGCTTGAATTGAAGGTATGGAAAATAGTTCTCGGTTCTTCTCTCACAATTCCCTTATAACTTCACTTTAAAGATGGTAATAAATATATATTTTTAAGTAATTAAGCACTGTTGCGGTTTAGGGTCAGGGCAGCCCCTTAAACCTATAACAGACGCTCTCTGTTAACCCCCCTCCCTCCCCAAAGGGGAAGAGAAAGGGAATAAGGGAGAGAGACTTAGTGATTAGAAAAGGAAACTAGAACAGCTTTAATGAAAATGAAATTAATAATTATAAAAATGGAATATATACAAATATATACAAAACCAGTATGGAACCCAACCCCCCTGATGGTAATTACATCACCGTCACCACTGATGTTGTGCAGGCACCGGGGGAGTCCCAGACTGGGCCCCGCAGCAGACGAGAGCTGTGTTGAGGAGCTGGATTCTGGTACCGGGTTCAGGAACACGCAGACCAGGATCGAAGGCAGAATGGACAGAGTCCTCCTTGGGTGCTCCGAGGAAGGAACCGAAAGAGGACCCGAGCCAAGCCAAGCAAAAGCTGGCAAAGCAGTCCAAGAGGGGAGACAAGAACCCAGAGACCCTTCGGGTCCCTCAGCTCTAGACCAAATATAGCGTATATGGGATGGTCAGTTTAGAGTCACCCGTCCTGTCCACTCCTCCCTGCAGGTGCAGCCTTTACCTTCTGCACCCCGCAATGTGGTACACAGGACCCAGCAGTGGCCTTGGTCTGTATACCAATCCTTGGTAGTAACTCTAAACATAAGGTGTTATCACTGCTAGCAGCAGACACTGTCTGTGAGAACAGGCTGCTGACTTCAGAAAGTGCAGTTAATTAAAAGAACCAAGCTGAAAAGTAAAATCACCGAACAGAACCAGTTCTGTTTTCACTCAAACCAGGACAAGCACTTAGAGGATTCTTCAACCCATTACCAAATGCCCATAGTCTCCACACCAAACATGCACAGAAACAGGCAGAAGTCTGTGATATTCACAGGCAACAGTGAGCTACACAGGGCTGAGATAAATGGCAACTAAGGAGAAGGAAAAGATCCATTTAAGTATTCATTAGCATACTGAGTCTGCCTGGGGTAGAGTTAACTTTCTTCACAGTAGACAGCATGATGCTGCATTTTGGATTTGTGACTAAACCAGCATTAATAACACCCTGGTGTTTTGGCTGTTGCTGTGCAGTGTTGACACATCATCAATGCCATCTCTGTTTCTCATGCTGCTCCCCAGTGAGCAGGCTGGGGGCAGGCAAGAATTTGTCAGGAGGCAGCCAGGACAGCTGATCTCTACTGACCAAAAGCATATCCCATACCATATGATGTGTGCAACAATAAAAACCTGGAGAGGAGAGGAAGCAGGGATGACTTTCACAGTTATGACATCTGTTTGCCCAAGTAACCGTTCTGCATGATGAAGCTCTGCTGTCCAGGAAGCAGCTGAACATCTGCTCGATGATGGGAAGTAATGAATAAATTCTTTATTTTTCTTTGCTTGAGTGCACAGATTTTTTTTCATGTATTAAACTGACTTTATCTTAAGCCACAAAATTTCTTGGCTTTGCTTTTCTGATTCTCTCTCTCATCCTGCCACGGGGAGTGAGGGGAGCAAGTGAGCAAGTGGGTGGATGCTTAGTTGATGGCTGTGATCAACCTGCTACATCTAGGCTATAAAGAATGATATTCACTGTAAGAAAGTGGGCAAGGGAACTACTTAAAGAGGCAAGTGTAAGCCCCTGCCTTATTAACTATTTATTTTAACAGAGTAGAATAACTTCAGATAGCAGATGCTGAAACTCTGGCTAAGACTGCCACCAGCCTGAAAGACAGAACACACAACTTGGATATTGTGGTGGGTTGACCCCGGCACAGCACCAGGTGCCCACCAAGCCCTTCTATCACTCCCTCCAACCCCCTTCAGCACAGCACCCAGGGAGAGAATAAGATGCAAAGAGCCGTGAGTTATGATAGACAAGATGTTATTCTCTACTTCCCGTCCACAGGCAATGTCGGGCCGAGTCCAGGAAGCAGGGCTCCAGGAACACGTAGCAGCCACTTGGAGGACAAAGCAGAATGCCCCCCCATCCTCCTCCTGCCCTCTCCCTTTATAGTTGAGCTGACGTCATATGGTATGGATTAGCCCACTGGTCAGCTCAGGTTGGTTGTATCTTCTCCCCCATCCTGCCCCCCATCCTCTGGTGCCGTGTGAGCACTGGCAGTCATAACACGGGTGTGTTACCAACACCCTCCAGCTCCCAGTGCTGCAGCGTGAGGGCTGGATGGGGAAAAGCAGCTCAGACAGACCCACTACAGATATCTGAGGACAACATTATGATTTAAGACCAAAAGGAAATCCAAAGACAAATTTCCCAGATGAGGGCTTCACCTACAGTCATGCCCAGTCTGCATCCCCATATGTATCTTTCTCGAAATAGTATTACTCATGTCTAAATTGTAGATGAGGTTATAATAACACTCCTGTGTCTATCTTGTAAACCAAGTACCAGCTACATTGGACTGGCATTGTGTCCAAGCCAATAAAACCAGGGGACAAGAAAAGAAAAAAAAAACCAAACCCAAATCACAAGCTCTCCATCCTGGTATAGTAGAGACTGCTTTAGAGAACCAAAACAGGCAGATGAGAGGAATAAGGATTTATTTTTTTAATACCTATTGAAATATTCTGAATTGCTTAACATAGTGATAATTTATTCACTAGACCTCTGTCGTGAAAACAAGATCTTCATCAATGTCTTAGAGAAAAAACAGTAGACAACCTGTTCCAAGATTGAGAAAACAAAAGCAGAAAGGTTTTCCTATAGTTGATTCACATAAACGGGAAAAATTTTAGTTGAAAAGGTGACAGTAAGAGACAAACTCATATACAAGTGATTATGGAATGATACTGTTAATGCATCTATAGTTAGACAATGAAGGAGGAGCACAGATTTTATGAATGCAGTTTTCAAAACAAATTTTCCAGCTAGGATAGCTAGGAGACAAGGATAAGATTATGGTGGGGAAGGGAGAGATTTTTCCACTTTTTAAAGAATAATGGTAAAAGCACAGAGAAAAAGAATCTTTGAGCAGATAAAGGACAAGAACTCATGAGCTGTTCAGCGTCATAAAATTTGAAAAAGGAGCACATGAAATGAAAATGGGTTCAAATCACTAAGTGTAGGAGAGTCAAATGAGAATGTCCAGGGCAAAATGAGATAGATGTTGTTCCTTGATAATAATCACAAAGATTTTTTCATACATATAATAGTCACAAGAGGAAGAGCAAAGAAAAAGACAAATGAGTCAAGAATTCAGGCTGGAAACAGAGAGGAAAGGCAAGACTTGAATGAATGATTGGATATTGAGATGATATTTTAGAAGGCATCACAACACGTTCACCAAATTTGTATCTCTGTTGTGGTTTAAGGGTTAACAGACTGAGTGGGAGGGACAGGTTGTAACCCTAGGACCATGAGAAGTCAGAGAGTGGCTGTTATTCCCTCCCCTTCCCTGCCACACTCCAGATAACAAGAAGACAGGGAGTTTGGGGCACTCTTCCTTCCCGGGCTCTGGGAGCTCTGAGGTCATCTCAGCTCAGCTGGGCCAGACCCCACGTGCTCATGCAATCCATCACCATCCCAGAGCGGGTTTTGTGCATAGTTCTGTATCCTTCTTCCCTTAATACTCCCTTTTCTGTTTTTCTCCTGTTATTACCTTTGTTACAGTCTTCCAATCTTGGGTGAGGCTTTTTTGTTATTCTCCTTTATATCTTCCCCTGGGAGGGAGGCAGGAAGGGGCTAATGGAGAGAAATCCTTCTCTGTGTTTCTTGCCCCGAGTCTTAAATGGAGACAATCTCCTTCCCTGAGCTTTCAGGATCCTGCACTAGCCAGATGTTTGGCCTGATGCACTCTACAGCTGTCCTTGAGTTCTTTATCTCTTCTTGTGTATTAGAACTGATGAAGAGAAGAAATACCAGAAAACATGGAAAAAGTCATTATCTGCCTTTCATAGGGGTACAACAGGGAGTCAAAAAATAATAAAATAGCTTAAATTCAATTTGCAAGTAAAGAATGGAACATATAAGCAAGATTATTTGTAAGCAACGCATAGAGAGCTAAGCTGAATGTTTAACCTGTTAAGAGTAAGTCATCAGTTACATTTTCTTCCATAGCATTTTTATACATGGTATTTTTTTATGCTTTATTCTATGGATAACATTTCCTTGCCATCCTTAGCTCTTGTTATCAGTGGCCTAATGTGAACAGAGGAACACAAGTGCTCTTTAACAGGGTGGGGAGTAAGAGAGAAGATGTATCACTTAAATGCAGCATACTATCACATTTTTATTTTCTCTAAACTATATGCTTAACTTTCAGAAATTCTGTCCCAAATCAGCCTGTTTTCATTAGCAGTTTTATGTCGCTAAAATGGATTTGCAGCTTTTCAGGGATCTTTTTTTTTGTCCCAATTTATCTTCTTTGCTTGACAGTCTTCAGCAGTGAATATCCAGCCTTGGTCTTCTCTTTTACAGAGATATCAGTTGAAGTCATAGATGCAATCTTTTTTTCATCTTCTCCTTGACAGCTTTTGAAAAAAATGTGAATTACTTGTACAAACCACTTGTCATGGTCTAGGGTCAGGGCCATCCACTAGACCTATAACAGATGCTCTCTGTTAACTCCTCTTCCTCCCCAAAGGGGAAGAGAAAGGGAATAAAGGAAAGAGAATTATGGATTAGAAAACTAAAACAGCTTTAATGAAAATAATAACAATAAAATGGAATATATACAAATATATAAAAAAACAGTATCAAACCCAACCCCCCTGATGGCATTTATGTCACCATCACCACTGATGCTGTGGAGCAGGCACTGGGGAAGTCCCAGACGAGACTCAGCAGCAGATGGAGAACCAAATTCAGGAACTGGACTCAGGAACACACAGATCAGGATTGAAGGCAGAATGGGCAGAGTCCTCCTGGGATTCTGGCCATTGAAGACGAGAACTTAATCCTCATGATCCCTGAGCTTTATACCGAATATGATGTATATGGGCTGGAATCCCTCGTTGGTCAGTCTTGTGTCACCTGTCCTGGCCACTCCTCCCTGCAGGTGCAGTCTTTCACTTTCTGCACCCCCCAATGTGGCACACAAGATCCAGCAGTGGCCTTGGTCTGCACAGCAATCCTTGGTAGTAACTCTAACCATGGGGTGTTATCACTGCTAGCAGCAGACCCTGCCTGTGAGAACAGGCTGCTAACTTCAGACAGTGCAGTTAGTTAGAAGAATTGAGCTGAAAAGTAAAATTGCTGAATAGAATTAGTTCTGTTCTCACTCAAAGCAAGACACTACTATAATGGAGAATTAACTTCAGATGGGACACTTCTTCCTATAGTGTGAATTCAGTCTCTGGAACACCCATAACTTGGAACACCTAAAACTACTTTGAACCAACATGCTATAACATATAGTCCAACATCCCTGCCTCCAGTCTCTTTCTCAATGATTCTTACCTATGGAAAGTAACTGATAGACTACCAGAAAATCTCGAACAGCAGGTTAGAACCATTGTCCTCCAACAAGAGGCTTGTGCAAGGTATGGGCTCTATCTAATGCATGCTGGTTAGCATGATTGCAATCCTTTAACAACTAAAGCATTTGGAAGCATAATGCAGGATCTTGCAGCTCCTTGACACAGTAAAGACAGGAACTTTCCATCAAGAAGGTGCTTAATAACAGGCTAGACAAAGATCTTCCATGATGGACTCCATAACTTTCCTAAACAATGAGTTCCAGTACTTCACTGTTCTTGATATTAGAATGGCTTTCCCAGAATTTCAGTCAGCCTGTCCCTGTAAATCATATTTTGACACCTAATCCCACCTATTACCCTCTCAAGAATTTTTCTCCCATTTGCTTATGTACTTCTAAAATGCAGTACGCAGAGCAGCAGGAAGCATTCCAGATCAAGCCTTAAAATTATCCAGCAGGACAATGATTTCACAGTTCTTGCAAGTCAGCTACTTACTTATGTGTTCCCATCAATTTGTTGAGGGATGGAAAGGATGGTTAGCCACAGGCTCTAGTTGTTTAGCTTGTAATGCACAGTAATTTCCAGAGCCTTTTCTAAACTAGAACTAGTAGCCACTTTTCTTCATTCTGGCTTTCTGCCAGATCACATCACCCATTCCTGTCATTTTTCAGAATACTTTAAATTTTATTCTTTCCTTCTACAGATCTCAGACTTAAACTATTTGCAAGTTTATTAAAACTACCCTCCGTTCCACCATCCAGATCCATCTGTAATGAGACCATTGTATCACACTGGGTCCAGGACACACAGCAGTACCAAGCTTGACATATCTTCCCTGTTTACTAATGATCAGCTAATACCTTCTGAGTGCTGAGTGCAGTCCTTCAATCACTGTTGCATTTGGCTACTAGTAGATTTCCCAATATCACTTACAAAAATGCCATCAGGACTGTAAAAATGTTTTCTGAAGTCAGAGCTTTCTTCTTTACCCACAATGTCTATACCTTTATGAGGGTAAATATCTAGCAATTATTAATTATTACTTAACTGCTGGCAAGCCTACAGGTACTTACCAATTATTCAACTATTTTTCTTGGAAGCTGACTGGGCTAGACTTTCCTGACTACTACTTTCAGCTCTCCAAGTGAAAGAAACACTAGACTTTCACTTTTTTCAGTGTTCTGACACATTGTCACTGAGTTCCCCAAAATAACTGAGAGGGTGTGACATCTCATCAGACTTGCAGCCTTTTTTTTTATTTTCCTTGGGGGGGGGGAGCAGTGTTTTATAAAGTTCAACAGCCTTAACCCATCTTAAAGTGTCTTACTGAAATACCCTCTTAATCTGTTCTACCTTTGTTCAAAGCTACATTTTACCATCTCATCACTGGATTAAATCTTTCTGCCACCAGGGATTCAGCCATGTGACCTTTTCAGTGAAGACTGACGTGACAAAGATGTAGTCTTAGATGGTCTTAGCAATGAATGTTGAGACCCAGTCTGAATCAGAGGAGTTCTTCCCTGTTTTCTCACTGATGTTTATAGGATTACCTCCTACTGTAATTAAAGCCCTTCCCTTTCACCTTGGTCTCAAAGATGATACTGGGCTCCTTCCTGGAGCATGAAATGCAGCCTATCTTACTCCATCACTAGCTGTAAACCCACCTGCTCCAGGAGTGCAAATGCACTTACTTGCTAAAGAGTAGGGCACGTGATGACAAGCTATATCATCTCTGTCTGATCAGTTCCTTGCGGACCTTCAAGGAGCAAGTGTGCACTGCAACACCTCAACTTGTTTGTGGCGACCAGTCAAAAAAGCTTGGCTTCTGTCCCTACAGGTGACTGTGCAAGGCTGTTGCTCCTTGGATACCTGAACCATGTGCAAGGGAACTGGGCAGCGCTAAGGCATATTGGAGATCTGCGGCGCCTTGCTGTGAAAAATGTCACATTATCAGCTTGTCGTTTATCCCACAGTTAAGTCATGGCATGGCAAAATGCTTCAGAAAAGATTTATTAATTGATTAAAAAAAAATAAACAAAGGAGGAAAAGATGACAAGTAGTATTAGGGCATGGTAAGAGACAAAGACAGAAAAAGGAGACAAGAAAAGTAGCCCTTGGTGTCCAGACTTCCCTAGGACAGAGGTCCCCCTTAGCTAGATAAGTGACCCCCAGAGTGGCTAACATGGTACCATACACATCTTAATGTGCAGGTGTGCAGCCCTGAGTTGGACCCTCCTTATTTCTGGTAGAACACATTAGTTCTTACATCTGTCTTTCTGGAGTCTTCCAAGAAAGCACAACCTTTATTCCAGAGACTTCCAGTGTGCACCTTGTTGTCTGTCCTGAAGTCAGTCACTATCTTTCCCCCACCCCAGTCACACAGTCCTTCTCCCTCCTTTGCGCCTCCTAGTCTCTGTTTGGTTTTATTATTCCAGTAGCAAACTGAATCATCTCACAAACAGATTAGGCAAGCACTAGATGCTGCAAGAATATGCAGAGAGGGTCCCTTTTGGCAGCAAGCTATTAAGGCAGTTCAATATGACTCAGTTTCATCCTCAAGCTATTCCCCCCTTACCTAAGGGACAGTGTGTGGTTGTTCTTAATTCCAGTGGGCACTGTTTCACTGCTGTAGATATATATTTTTGTATTTCACTGCTTAAAAAGAAAAAAACTGATTCAAGAGTGAGAACTCCCTCCCTGTTTTTGATAACTTTCACTTCTGATTACGTGAAGTATGCTGAAATACAAAATAATTTGCACTAAGCTTTATGCTACACCAAACTATATATTAATAAAATGTTATAGAAGTGACCATATTATGACAGCTGCACTTAACATTCCTATCTTGGTGTGAGATGTGTCATAGAAGTAATTTTAATACTCTGGGGCAACAGTTTCCACCTGAGGAGATTTTAAAAGATGAAATTTACATTATGGCTGTAGAAGAGCATTCTTCGTAACTAAGAACTAACCATATGAATGTATATGATGCAAACAATATGATTCATTACTAGCTCTAGAGAGAGAGTTACACGACAGCAAACAAACAACAAACACAAAGTGCTTTAAGGATATTTAAAAACTGGATACTGCTTGCGGGGGCTGGGCAGCTTCAGAGACACTCTGCCAAACTCCCTGCTGGAGTACATTAGAGAATTGGGTTTTTTTCTTCACGTTGGTGACAGCTACTCTAGGTGACTTCAGAGCAGGATCCTCTTCAGAATAGCAGGAACAGGAGCAGCTAGCTGAATCCATTACATTATGGAGAACAGCTCTCATCCAACATGCAATTTAACAGTCAAGTCCAATATGCAAATTTTTATAACTGCAAATGCTCACACAGGAACATTACAGATTTGGGACTACTGGCATGTTTAAAAAAATAATGATGCTGTAAAAGCAGTGATAAAATGTCAGGGAAATAAAACAAAGTACATCTGCCAACCAGCAGCATAATCTTCAGCAGTTAAAGAGATAAGAATTTGCAAAAGAACTACTGAGAACGGTTTTGGAAGGAGTCCAAATAATGCATCCACATCAGAAAGCAACAATGAGGCACTAGGCACAGTGAGAGAATGTGGCTTCTTTTACCCATGAGAGGATCATGACTTAGGAGAACTCAACTAAGCAACCAGATTACTTAAATGCAACTCCAACACTACTTGAGGATAAATTTTGCAACTTTATTGTACAAAATGTGTGGATTCCTCAAAGCACTTGGAGATCACTTGCCCACAGGACTGGATGAAAACCCTGAAAAGGCATTTTAATAAGTAAGCTGAAAAACAAAGGCAAAATCACAAAGCCTAAAAAATGGTCATTGGAGAAGAGTGAGTTAAGTCCTATGCTTAAATTAAAATGAATAGGTAAATTCAAATAAGGACCTTCAGAAATAGATAGGGTAAGGTTAAATGCAACACTATCAGGAGTGATATGCTAGTTTTTTCATCAGCTCTTCAGTTCAAAACATCCCCATCATATCAGACAACCCAAGAGTTGCTGCTACAAAGATTTGTTCAGGCACTAGACTAAAACAGGGCACTAATACAGAAACATTTCTATTTAGAGTACATTCCTTAAGACAGAAATTCTTGTATGTGAAGAGCAGCCCTTCACATATTCACACAGCCCAATCATAGATTTGCCAAGTCTGAATGACGTACTTATCACCGTGTCTTTGGCAGGGGACCTGGAAGCCTTACTGGGAAATGCGAAGACACATCCAGTAAGCCTGTCAAAAGCAGGGATCGTTCACACATAGCTAAGAGGATGAGACAGAACCATCCTCACATGACTTCTACAGTTGCACCGGAAATCTGTGGAAACAGTTGAAAGGCATTAAAACAGCTCCTTGCTTCAATGTGTGAGGATGCCAGCTTGTCAGGATACTGATCTTAAGCTTTTTCTAAAGCAAAAAGTAGACTGTTTTAATCTCTGAAAGAAAGCAGCATTCCTGTTGGTGGCAAGTGGGTTTCTACTGTTACCACTTAGAGATGGCACCATTTGTCTGCTCAGCAAGTCTTGCACATCAGTGCTGGTTCCACACATATCACATGGGTAGCACTGGTTCCACAGCACGGAACAAATTCTTTGTTCAGCAGGGCAACCTGGCAGCATGAGGGATGAATGAGTACTCTTTTGCTTGATTATGTTACGATGCAGCTTTCCTCAAATCTGTAGGACCAATCTAGCTATGCTTGGAATACCTCCAAGATCACAAAATTTATAATTTGCTGCCAGCCAGGCATACCACCCTCTAATCAAAACACCAGCACCACTCTTGGCTTGTGGACACACCACAAAGCAATTGGCTGTAGAAGCTGGTTCTTCTGATTTTCTGTCTTTGATGTCAACAGATGTATAGAAATCTGCAGTAAGTTCAACAGCAGAGTTCTCCCTCAGAGCATGGTGATGAGAATTCTTCCATTCAAATTGAGGAGTGTCATGATCTGGGCAGGTATTGCAGCCAGCTGTTTGTCTGCATGAAGTGGTTAGTCCCACCTGCTATTTCAAACAGTACAAATCAGATGTTAGGCACATCTGCAGAGGACATCTCCGAACATGCCAGGGACCTTAATTACAGATATCTAGAAAGCCTGGTAGCACAAGTCATGTATTAGTAATTTTTAGAAGTACCTGGGATTAGTCTGTTTAAAGTTAGATGGCTCAGGATATAGATAGGACTTGCTCAGAATAATTTCTGCCCACATCTTTTAATCAACCTTTGCTATGAATGCAAAAAAATTCAAGTGCCAGGTCTAAAAATCTAGGTTCAGTCCCCATACGGCTTCCACCAAACATTCATCTCTGCCACATTCCTAAATAGGCAACATACCTCTTGAGATCTAATTCATCAGGAGAATGATTATATGAAGAGAATCATAGAATGGTTTGGATTGGAAGGGACCTTTAAAGGTCATCTAGCCCAATCTCCTCTGCAATGACCAGGGACATCTTCAACTAGATGAGCTGTCCACTGATGTAGTAGAGAAATCTTATTCTCTGTCAGCAATGAAAGCTTCTTTATAGATCAAAACTTAGGAACCTAGACACCAGGTTTAGGTCCTGTGCACCTGTAACTGGCAAGCTCCTTTTTATCACTCTACATTTGCATACACCATCCTGCAGCACTAATTCTTCCAACAATGAGCATTAGCTTAGAGGAAAGGAGCATCTAACTTTCAGACACCAGATTGTCTACAATTTAGGTCATGTTGAGCTCTACAACGCAAGTTGTAAGTTCTTCTGTGGATCTAGCACATGGAAGACTCTTTTCTTTGAACCTTTGTCTTGTCTACGAAAAATTGCTTCTTCAAACACACTCTTTCCTAGAGGTGTCAGCATCTTCCAGCATATTATCACATAGCGTTTGGATAGGCTTTAAATACCACAGGGCTAGGAGTCACATATCAAAAACAGTGTCTACAAAAAACTGTTCTATCATTACGTCTCCTAGCGTGATGCTCAAACCAACACTTAAACTGTTGTGTCAAAGGAAGGATGCATTCAGCTTCTGACAGTGCCCTTCTGCTCCCTCTCAGAACTGGGGACATGACTAGTTAAGTCTGAAAACCACCCTACGATAATTGCTTTAGTCAAGTATTCATTTTGCAGTATTTTCAAATACATAAAAAACTGCTGACATGTTCAACTTTATTTATTAAAAGGATATATTTTTATATATATATAGAATTCCTTCATGAACTGGGAAGGAAAACAGATTGGTTTATATTTTCCCTCAGTACTTGAAACACAAAGCAGCAGTTCCAAATCATCTAGGATCTGACTCCCAGAGGTTTTCAGTAGGAGCTGCACCCCTCATTTTTGAAAATCCTACCCTAAAATAATTCTTGGTCTTTTCAGAACTGAAAACACATATATTTTTAGTCAAGGATATTAATAAAACTATCACTATTTCTTCAGTTCCTATAAAAAGCAAATACCTGTTTCATAGTTTGGCAAACAAGGATTCCTCCAGAGTTCATGTTTTATAATTGTGAATTTCTTTTTCTCCCTGCGCTAGGAAGATATACCCACTGTTATGACCTTAACTTTCCGGTTCAAATAAGCTGTTCAACATTCAGGACTACATGGTAGGGGTTGGAATGGGCCTCTGGGTGTCATCTAGTCTAATCCCCCTGTCAAAGCAGGTTCACCTAGAGCAGGTTGTACAGGAATGTGTCCAGGTGGGTTTTGCATAGCTCCAGAGAAAGAGATGCCATGACCTCTCTGGGCAGCCTGTTCCAGGGTTCTTCACCCTCAAAGTAGTTTTTCCTTATGTTTAGGTGAAACTTCCTCTGTTCTAGTTTGTGCCCATTGCCCCTTGTCCTATCACCAGGTACTACTGAAAAGATTGGCCACATCCTCTTGACACCCACCCTTTAGATATTTATAAACACAAGATCCCCTCTCAGTCTTTTATTCTCCAGGTTAAACAGATCCAGGTCTCTCAGCCTTTCCTCATAAGATAGATGTTCCAGTCCCCTCAGCATCCTCGTAGCCCTCTGTTGGACTCTCTCCAGTAGTTCCCTGTCTCTCTTGAACCGGGGAGACCAGAACTGAACACAATACTCCAGATGTGGTCTCACTAGTGCAGAGTAGAGGGGAAGGAGAACCTCCCTCAACCTGCTGGACACACTTTGTAATGCACTCCAGGATATCATTGGACATCTTGGCAACAAGAACATGCTGCTGAATAATGGTTAGCTTACTGTCTGCCAGGACTCTCAGATCAACCCCTAACCTGTACTGATGTACAGAGTTATTCCTCCCCAGACGCAGGACTCCACACTTGCCCTTGTTGGAACTTCATTAGTTTCCCTTCCATCCAACTTTCCAGCCTGTCCAGATCTCGCTGGATGGCAGCACAGTCTTCCAGTGTATCAGCCACTCCTCCCAGTTTTGTATCATCAGCAAACCTACTGAGAGTACACTCCATCCCTTCATCCAGGTCACTGATGAATATGTTGAACAAGACTGGACCCAGAACTAACCCCTGGGGAACTCTCTACAGGTCTCCAACTAGATTCTGCATTGCTGATCACAACCCTCTGAGCTCTGCTGTTCAGCTAGTGCTCTGCCCACCTCACTGTCCACTTCATCTAACCCACACTTTCTAAGCTTACCTATGAGAATGTTATGGGAGACAGTGTGAAGTTGAGATAGACAACATCCGTTGCTCTCTCTTAATTTACCCAGCTAGTCGCACCATCACAGAAGGCTATCAGGTTGGGCAAGCATCATTTCCCCATGGTAAATCCATAGTAACTACTCCCAGTAATCTTTTCCTTCACATGCTTAAAGACCACCTCCAGAATGAGTTGTTCCATCCCCTTTCCAGGGAGAGAGGTGAGGCTGACTGGTCTGTAATTTCCAGGGTCTTCCTTCTTGCCCTTTGTGAAGACTGGAGTGACATTGGCTTTCCTCCAGTCCTCAGGCACCTCTCCTTTTCTCCATAACCTTTCAAAAATGATGGAGATTGGCTCAGCAGTGACATCAGCCAGCTCCCTCAGCACATGTGGGTGCAGCCCATTGGGCCCATGGGTCTGTGGGTGTCCAGCTTGCCCAAAAGATCTCTAAACTGGTCATCTTTGACTAAGTAAGTCTTCCTCCCAAATCACCCTCTTACCTCCAGAGACTGGAATTCCTGAAGACTGAAGGAAAGAAAGCATTCAGTAACTCTGCTTTCTCTGTATCCTCCATGACCAGGGCACTCACCTGATTCAGCAGTGGACCCACATTTTCCCTAGTTTTCCTCTTGCTACTGATATATGTGAAGAAACCCTTCTTGTTGTCTTTGACATCATTTACCAGACTTAATTCCAAGAGGGTAGGCCTTCCTCATTACATCCCTAAATACTCTGACAACATTCCTATATTCCTCCCCCATGGCCAGTCCCTTTTTCCACGCACTGTAAACTTCCTTCTACCATTTGAGTTTTTTGAGCACCTCCTTGCTCATCCACGCATGTCTTTGCCTTCTCTACTTGATTTCTTACTCATAGGGACACACCAACCTTGAGCTTGGAAAAATTGGTGCTTGAATATTAACCAGCTCTCTTGGGCCCCTCTACGTTATAAAGCCCTAACCCATGGGATTCTTTCAAGTTAGCTCTCCTGAAGTCCAGGGTTGCAGTACTACTTATTACCCTTCTTCTTCCTTGCATGATCCTGAACTCCACCGTTTCATGGTCAATGCAGCCAAGGCTACCTCTAGCCTTTACATCCCCAACCAGACCTTGTTTGTTTGTTAGTACTGGCTCTGATCTTAGAAGGCAGCTAAAGCACATTTGCTGCTCCCCAGTTAGATGGGGGGGCACAAGCATTGCCATCTTGGACCCCCACCCCTGGATACTCCATGCAAACTGGATACAGCTGCCATCAGCTTCTTGATCATTTCTGTTTGGAAAAGATGTGAAGTCAGCAAGCAATAGTGGCATAGATGGGCACTGTTCTAACTTAAAAGTTTAGAGAAGAACAACTCAGAGATTAAAGACAAGTAGAAGTGGCATTTCAGGACACGATTTAGTGGCAGACTTGGCAGCACTAAGTTTATAGTTGGACTGTATGATCTTAAAGGTCTTTTCCAAATGAAATAACTCTGATTATATGATTCTAAATTTAGGATGTAAGTGGCACCCATTAAGCATCAGAATCAAACATTTCAGTCCCATGACATTCCTTCAAGTGCTTAGTATAGCAATAAACCCATAGTGTGCAAGTTCTTTGGGGGAGAAAAATGTCACAGACATTCACATTATGAGAAGTTCTTCCTGCTGCTCTGCCTCTGAAGTACTCTCAGTTGAAGTGATACACTTCCTAGATGTAGGAGAATTTTCAACCTCTCTACAGTTCACCATAACTTGATTTATTTTAGCAGAAGCAGCGGGCTATTAAATCAAATTGTCAACTTCCTCCCAGGAAGCTGGATACATTTCTAGTGGAAAGCCCCCTATTCAAACATGAATTTGAGTAGGAACTACAGAGATATTTAGCTTCCCACTTGCTTTGAATGTTCTCAGTCTCCACCTTTATGCAAGATACCTGGATTCTCACAATAAGAATTTTGATATCTCTCTACAAAATTACTCAAATTATTTGTGCGTTTTACAGGAAACCTGCATATTTTCTCTGGGGAGGGTGGGGATGGGAGTAGATGTCTACAACAAGCAAAACGGTAACTCAACATTAATCAGTTGTTAAAAGGGAAGGCTACACATGTCCTCTGGGAGGTGAACACAGAAGAATAAGGAAGCTTACTAGATCTGTGTGGCTTACCTCTAAGATCAGCCCTCCAGAAACCAAAATTCTTCTGTTTGACCCCCTAAATATGACTCTTCCTACAAGTGAATCTGAAAGAAAGCTATAAATATAGTTAGCTAAGTGTGCTTGAATTGTCTGTTTATTTCAAAGAAATAATCATTTTATAGCTACAAATTTGATTAAAGTGCTATCACTCATGCAATCACTCTGAATAGGAGGATGTTAAAATTAGTCCAACTTCCAGATGATTTCTGTAACAACCGCATCTCACTAAAGCTAGTGAAGAATACTAGAATTTGTGATTCATTTTATTATCCAGCATCAACATGTCTTAATTTAGAATTTGTTTTAAAATTTAGACTATTAACAGAAAATTATATCTTACCATAATCAAAACAAGACTTTTACTTCTTTTGAGAATACAGTCAAAATACACATTTACAGGGGAAAAAAAAAAAGTGATTCTCAGTTTTGTTTCTCTGCAAAAAAAAAGCTGACTTTGCAGAAAATTGCAAGGGAACAAATCTCCTACTAATGTAAGAGGTACTACCAATATGAACTATAATCTTCAACCCAAGAGCCTAAAAGAACATTACAGCCCAATGATTTCAAACTTTTAGATGATTTTAGAAGAGGATGGAATGGATCTCTTTCTTTTGCTTTATCTCACAAAGAGTGCTTTATGTCCCTGTTTATACCAATAACTGTTTCAGTGCTGTCATAATGGGTCGAATATGTACTTAATTACATGGACACAAGTTACCTTCTGTACTTAATCAGTTCTCTTCAACACTTCAACTGTAACTCTGATCTTCACGCTAGTAGTTACCAGTATTTTAGGATAAAACACGTAATAGTTTCTACAAGGTCACTGTCCAATTCAGGAACTTGTGTTGGGAAAGTCAAATAACAGAACAGATGTGAGCCCAAATACAATCTCTAAGCAGTAGAAGAAATCTCAAGAATCTGAAGAGTTATGTCTATACTATTTATTCAGAAGCAAAACATGAGCATTAGTTTTTAGCTTAAACTGTCACATCATTTGAGAATTAAATTAGCATTCTATATGCATGACTCTGCTAAGCGTGGAGTCTACCTAGTAGATGACTGTCTTCAGGGCAAAAATCACAAGTCCACCCTGAAATCTTTTCCCAAAGTCAAAGCAGAAAATACAAAAAGGTAGCAGATGTTCTTTTGCACTCTTCACCAGGAAAGTGCTTTTGTCTTGTTCCTGACAATCAGCAGGACAGCTGCAGCATAGTCAGCTTTCAGCTAAGAAACAAACCAGACTATTACAGGTTTTAGTGTATTTATGATTTGTAACTCCTGATAAAATACCAATCACTACAGAACGGGTAGCAAGATGAGGAGCCATTTGGCATGTGTTGCTGCTGAATTCTATGAAGCATATTCCTGGTGACCGCAGTTCATGCTTGATGTGTCAGCAAGATTTATGGCTCACTAGTTCCTAAATGTTCATGAGCCTCCAAGATGGTAGAAGCTGACTAGAAAAGTACGAGACAAAAAAAAAAAAAAAAATCTAACTTAATCCAGGTCTGACAATAGCAGAATACCTGTTCAGAAGTTTTGAAAGCTCACACTTCAGAGAGGGATTTAGAATATCTTTTATATAAGCAATGAAAATTCTGATGCCTTTAGTCCAGAAAACTGAGATCTCTGAAGGGTGGGTTGAAGATGACAGATGTTTGCTTACAAGGTAGAATACTGTACTGAAACATGACTGGAAAGTTCACATTTTCTCCAAAGTCTGGACTACCATTTCACAGCTAAATGAGTGAATGAACTGTATCAATCATACTGCAACTGCTGCCAGAGCAGGGATAACTTTGTGGAACAGAAGTAATTAAGTGTTTTACTTGCAAGTACTTTACTGAAGACAGTGCAAGAGGAAAATGGGAAATAATATATCAGGAGCAGTTTCATAAAGTTCTTGCAAATATCAAAGACACATTTTAGGCCAGGGCTGTCAACTTTCACTGCTAGTTTTCTTCACTGGGTGATACTGGACGTACAAATCCAGCTCGTGAATTCATCACAGTGAACTACAAAAACACCCCGAGTTCTTTTTAAGACAGTTAAAAATGTCAAGATTCCATCACACAAAATGTTGATTAGAGATAAATTCTTGAGTGTATATTCATTACAATTACATTAGTGCATACAAAAATGTTTTAAACCCCTGTCACTTAAATGGCTCATTGAACTCCTGAGAAACTTAAGTGAGGATGTGGCAGGTGAAGAATAATTCTGATGAAAATTGCTGATAGCTATTTACTGCATGTATGACAGAGGGTGACAGCAAATGTCTGAAACAACCTTTGAATTCTCAGGCAGAAGCCTGCTTCTTCCTAGCTACAACTAGCAATGGGCTAGTCTAGGGAACAACTGGTTTACAAAAAGTGGTACTTGCCACATCTGCTAGTTAGAGACAAGGGACAAATCCACCAATTCAAAGGTAGATCATTGTATTTCCGCGCATAGACTATTTAGACAGGAAACAGGACTGGATTAGAAAGAATCTAGACATGAAGAGCCTGGAAACAGAGGAAACCTATGGCAACACATACCTAGAGATTGGCCAGTGACCCCTAAGCCTGCACGTGCAACATGAAAGTGGCTACATGGCATGAAACCAACACTTTCCTGCCAATCTCCCCAGACAAGCAGTGATCTCCCAGCAAGATGTTACGAAATAATAGATACAACTCAGCAAAAGTGGGTAGCGCAGCTCAATCATACACCCACAAAGATTAATCAACAAATCTGTACATGGTACAGCAGAAGCAGGAAGTGGTAATTATCACTGGTTAAAAGCCGAAGATGAAACATGAACAAAACCCACAAAAAAAATAAAATGAGAACATCTGAGCAATTAGCTTTATTTAAATTCGCTCATGTCAGTTTTCCTCCAGGGCATGCACAAAGCATACTCTTAACTTCTTGACATCCTCTTGATGCAGCTTCCAGAGAGTCAACATCAGGTTCCATGTGTTTGAGTTACTTGAACTTATAAATAATTCCTTGCAAGTTTCCCCAGTGGTCATGTTTAAATAGTGCTCGGCTAATTCTAGTCAAAGGGAGCTCAGACTGCCTAGTCACATCTGAGTACCCAGTATCAGTGAATGCATTTCTGCCCTTTCAAATGTGTCAGTGGCAGCACACAGACAATTAGTGGAGCAGACTTGACTGCATATTTGCCGCTTATGATCAAGCAACAGAATCATTCCTCCAGGTTGCCACAAACATGTATTATTGGAGCAGGTGGCACAAAGCCTGTTCAAAGACTTGAGTTTTCTTTGTTCCTGTAGAGTCCAATCACCAGTTCCCTGTGTTCATGAATTAAGCAACTCACCTAAGACTGCTTGAAATATCGAAACTAAATTAAAATTCAGAAGTTCCTGAGACCTTGCTGTTCTGAAATATTGCAGGAAGAGGCAGACTGGTTTTGAAATAACTGAACACAAACCTGTCAATTTTAAGAGTTTTCAAACATGTAAGCAGGCCTCTATTAATAATTTCCTTACATTTCAATAATTATTTAACAATTAGTCCTATAAAAAGAGCTAACATACATTTCCATGTGCTTGCACGGATTATAATTGCCTTGGGTTGCATTAGAAGTTAAAAAACCTGTACTTGTAAACATTTTATCTTCTAGAGTCTGTCAAAGGTTCTGAATATATTTTTCGGCCTTAAAAATATAGCTCAGTAACTACACAGATAAAAAAACATTACAAAGACAACATGAATGACAAAAATATTTATGAACTGTGTTTATATAAACATATTGGCTTGTAAACAAATTGACAACATTTACATTAAATATTGAAAGAAAACTTCAAGCTACACAATTCGCATTAAAGAGAAAAATAAGTTAAGAGTAATCACATCTTCCATTGGTTATTCCACTGGTTATTACTAAGGCAGGCACCTGGCAGTTTTAGAACTGAACGCTACTAAAACACTGCAACAATGCTGAATATTGTCACTTACAATAATGATTTCCTCTGGGAGAGTAAAAAAACACCTCATAGTTACCTGAGGATTTCTATGGTAACTCAGTGGGGACAACAGTAGGAAAATGACTTATTCTTCACAGACTGGGTAGGAACTCACCACTTAGCTGTATGGTTTTTTGTATACCTTAAGGACAGTCTCTTGTTAGCAAGAGTTTTATATGGGAATTCCAGAAATACCAGCAGAATGGAAGCAAAAGTTCAGCCCCATCCTTCTGAAAGCGTAAACCTCATCCAAATCTTTCCAGCAATGTTTGCACCAGCTGTTTTGCAGGATTTTAGCTGGGTTTTTTTTGTTGCTTTTTTTTTGTTTATTATTTTTGTTTTTATGAGCTTGAATAAACAAGTCCTACAAGTTAGGCATGAAAGTATTTAAGAAAATTTAAGTTAACAGAAACGCATGATGAATTATGAAAGTTACAACAGTGTATCAAGTTATACAACAGAAATTTACATATATATGTTTAATCATAAACCAGTATTTTCTATATATTATTAAAACCCAGCTTCAATATTTTTTTCTGATATAACTGATACTTGAAAAGTGATACTTGCTTGTTTACCCCTTGAAGTGAATACATTTCCACTATTTTTACAGACGCAAGGATGCTGATTTGGATACCAGTTCCACATGGGTATGACTTTGAACATAACTTCAAATTATATTTTTCCATCTTGAAGGCAAAATGTTATCAGTGGTAATAAACAGACAGTTCATCATCACTCATGTCTGAATCATCTTCATCCACTTCACCTTCAATGACTGATTTCTTGCCTTTGCAGCATGAAACAATTAATCCAATTAAAAAGACCTGCAAATTTAAAATAAGTAGTAAAAGTTACTGTTATTCAATTAAGGAGCATACAAGGGCAACATATGTAAGACAAAACGGCAGTGCGGTGATGTGAGTCAATGACAACTACTGTAAACTACCCAACCTGAGTGATGTCCATATTCAAAGTACTTACTGCAATGAATGCCCAGTTCCCAAAGTAATAAGCAGCGCTGAAGAACCAAAATTTATGAAGGAAGAGGTACGTCCGGGTAACAATGCACTGATCTAAAAGGATAGCAGATAGTACTGATTAATACAGAACAATTAAAAATCAGCTAATGCCAGTTTATAGGATAATTCAACAGTTTTGCAGAGTATTCAGCTCTGAAGAGCAATTAGACTCCATTAAATCAAATGTACTCTCCTCTACCAAGGCAATACAAGAGGGATATTTGCTACGATGGGAGAGTGAATGTGAAGCCAGGTAACATCAAGCCAAGAGTTACACAGGTAGCCCCATTACTTTCAGGTACAATTTCTCTTATGGATGTGTCAGCTACTGCCTGTTCTGAGAGCTCCTAGTTACTCATTTCCCATTACAGATAAACTGTGGCCTTAAGGAGAAAATACAAAGCAGATTCTGTATTAAAAATACATCTCAGTACTTTGATTTTTACAAAAGTTATCTAGTCCTAGTAGAGACATGCTTTCCAACTCAATTACAATGTTGAGTCATGTAGACAGAAACCACCCAAAACCACCACATACTGGGCCTTTTGTGACCCAGATAGCAGAGGGAGTCCTTGTACCCAAGACCTGACAGTACTGGTTAAATTTTACTCCTCTAACACTTTAAATACAGACACATCTAAAAATACTACTCAAGTATTCATCTCCATTAAGATAGTGGTAGATTTTAACAGAATTAAGAATAAAGTATATCATCATAATCAATCATCAAGGCATTTTTAAGACTGCAGAGAGGTAGCATAAAAGCTTGCCTAGGACCCTGAGCCTCTAACAGTCAGGAGGATGTGTCAGAGGGCATCCAGCAGGGCATACGAGCCAGATGATGAACCAAGGAGGGGGCACCAAGTTCATGCCCAGGTGTAACATTATCTCCTGGTTTTCTCATTTACTGTGCTTCAAATCCCACCTAAAGCCTATTTCAGAACAGAAACTGGAATCTAAACAAGCTGAACACTAGAGAAAGTAAGCAACCCAGAATCTGCCTGTTCTTCACTCAGTTCTGACTCCAGGTGTGGAAATATCCTTTAGGTGCAGTTGAAGTACAGAATTCCTACATCCTAAAGTTGTGAACACTATGCTGCTGCTTATATAGTTTAACCTTTAGCAGCTGTCTAACAAGCTAGCAACCTGTCAATCATCATTTTCTGACAGTAAATACTTCAAAGACTCAATTTCCACATGAGATAACAAGCTGCTTTAACAATTCCTGAGGAGAGAAGAGTTAGGAATTAAGGATAGGTCTTTTTCAGGAAGGTCTGATACTTGACCTTGCCAGAACATCTCCCCAAGACCAAGTCCCTACAGTGTCTAGAATGACTGGATATAAATGGAGAAAAAACCTCTATTCCTTCAATAGTTCTCCAGTGACTTATACTTTATGAAGTTAACAGAATAATTTAAAATACTAAGTTAAATACTACTTTATGCAACAGACTAATTTCTGGAATCCATTACAGAGTATCAGCAGACCAAGAAGTTCAGCTGGGCTTTCACAACTAGACACAAGGGATACAATAGACAAATAGGCACATTCTGCAGATAACTAAAGTGCAAACCAGCTTAATCAGAGAAAGCATGCTCCTCCACCAACACATACTTCACGAGTACACAAAAGCACAAAGGAGGAATTGGGCCAAAAAACCCCAACTTCCTGGTTTTCCAAACTTGATCTCAGTTACGGAAAGAAAACCTATTTCCCACCTTCCCAAACCCTACGAACACCACTTAGAAGTCCTTACCCTATAAAATAGGAAAAAAGTTGTAAAGTAGCACAATGGTAACGAATATTCAATTATTTGCTGGCATGACACACCCATAGAAGAGGTGAAGTTTCTGACAAAGAAAGAAGTGCCAGTAAAGATGTTTCATAATTGCAGATAGTATTGTCAACACCATCTGCAGCTCTCCAGCTGGTTACTTGAATTAAAAAAACAGCTAAAAGACTTTTAGATGGCTCTCTACAGTAATTAGATTAAATAGATGATAAATATTTTTGAACAGTTTGACCTTGAGAAAATATTTCTGTGGAACGTATCAAAATTTTAGTTACTCCTTCTGAACTAAGATATTACAAAGCAGGGTGACATACCATGACTTTTTATCAGCTTATTGTAAATTATGTCAAGGAAAAATAAATAATGAATAACCTTAATTAAGATAATCACTTGTCATCTAGAATGACCATTGTGAATATTACTGACATATCTTGATCATTTGGAACAAAAGTATACATGGAAAGCTACCAAGTCTTTGATAGATAAATGCCACCACTTAAAGATTACAGCACATTATACAGTGCTGACCAAGCAACAAAGCCAAATAGCCTTTTCAAACAAAGTATCACGAGGCCACTGATGAAGTTTTAGTGAATTAGAAAACCCTTAGGCTGAATGTACTAGCATTTGCAAACAAAGGCTTCTTCTAAAAAGTTAAAGATGAGTTCCAAGGATTAAAAAAAAAAAATCAATCTTGATAAACAAATCTTAAAGCCTAAAAAAATAATTTCATGTACTGAAAAATTCAAGTTATGGGAACTTATTTACTTTATTTAATTAAAGTCTGTCTTTCCTGTACCTCAAGATACAGTGAGCTTTCACAAAAGCATACATTTCTTAGGGAAGAGCTACAAACTGTTGTGAACAATGTAAATTAAAAACTGTAATTCTTTAGGAGTCACTACTGAGGTGCACACTTATTTTACCTCTTCATTAATTAACTTGAAACGGATTACATCCTCTGTAAATCAAACTGTGGAGAAGGGGAGACCAGACATACAACATACTAGATGGTAAGATGCAGAGGGAGCCTATTTTTCTAACCCCTGGAAATAGTCCTGACACAGAAGTCCTGCACCTAGGACAAAGTGACACTGTGCAACAGTGCAGGCTGAAGGTTGGCCAGATACAATGCAACTTTGCAAAAAGAACATGTAGATACCAGTGTTCATCTGCAGCTTTAAGTTGTGACTGAATACCAGGCTTCACTAACAGGAGTGCAGCCAACAGGTCCAGGGCAGGGATCACTTCCTTCTGCTCTGACTGGAACTCTGTCTGCAACAGTATCGTTTTGGGCTCCCCAGTAAGAGACAAGCACTAACTTACTGGAGCAAGTCCAGCAGAGGATCACTGCAACAGCTAGAGCGCATAGCATACAATGAAGATATGTTTGTTCACCTTTAAGTAAAGGTGTTTGCAGCTGTCTTTCCTCCCTCTGCTTTCCAGTGGGGGCCTACAAAACAAGGTGAGATTTTTCCTAGACCTGCACAATAGATGACAGTTGAAACAAGAACCATTCCCATTGATAACAGAGAAAGCTTTGCCATCAGTATAGTTAGACACTGAAGCAGGCTACCCAAAGAGGTTTCAGAATCTACACTGTGGAAACAGTTGCAGCTAGATGAACCTGAGCAACTGATCTCCTTGATCTTGCTGAGAGGCTAGACCAGCCTACCTCTTGAGGTCCTGTGTTCACAGAATCATTACAATCCACATGACATGAAGGCAGAGACAGAACTGATAGATCTAACCCTAAACATGGTATTTTGGATGGAAAACCTAAACTAAAAATAAGAACGGCATCCACAGATAGACGAAGTTTACCTGCCCAAAGTAGAACCTAGCTTTGCTTAAAATAAACTCAAAACTACTTTGAAAAGAAAACCTGCAGCTTTACTGTGCTAGAGCATGTAAGTATTGCATATAACAAATCCTAAAAGCATTGAAGGCACTGCTTCAGGTACCAAAGTGTTTCATATGGCTCTGCTGCCAATCATTCAAAAGCTGTGTTGCAAAAAGCAGCTGCTGCCTGCAGTCCAACTCGCAACTTGAGCTTCAAGAAAGGGTTTGATGTTTCTGATCTTAAATTATACATCAAGTTCCAAAAGAGTCGAGATTTCACCTGTGAAAACGTAATTAAGGGAAAACCTGCATTTCTTCCTTACAGGAATTATTTCTGGGCCTCCATCTGGCCTCACAGTTTAGATAATTTAACTTGGATAGGAACATTTATATGGGGTGAGGTATGTACATCTCTGGTGCTTCAAATGCAGCAGAACAACAGCTCTGACATCTTAAACAGGTACATGTTGGGGTTTTGTTGACTTACAGATATTATTTCTCATTGTGCTAACTGAGATACAATCCCACCTATTTTACTATTTACTGCCATTCCCGTATGCTTCTCTAAGTTGCACAACTTAAGACAAGCAGCATCTTATATCACAGAACAAACAGTATTTCCACAGACCAAGTCAGTTCTGCATCACAATAAAACAAGGCAACTGCCCCCGAATTGTTTTGAGAGGTTTATATTTTCTTACTACAACTTTCCTGCAACAAAGCTACAATGCATTTGACAGAAATAGTAAACTAGAGTAAGAGCAGTTGGCTTTGAACGCTGTAACTCATGGAGCACAACAGGAGAGACCACTCCTAAAGACCTTCTTAGATGTTATCTAGCACCTACAAATAGTAATATTAATGTTTTTTTTTTCCTGCCACAGTGTACCAAGTATATTAAACTAAAGTGAGAAAACCACCAGGATTCCTATGAACTGAGCAGATATTTCAGGCTTGAAAACAGCCTCAGAAAAAACATGCCTTTATTTACCAGAAATTAAGCAACAGCAAAAGATGAAGCAGCCTTTGGATTACTTCACTTGAAAGACACATAATAGCAAGTGTTTACTGAAAGGTGGAATGTTTCCCAGATAGGTATGCCCCTTCAGCAGCTCCAAGTAAAATAAATGCTCTGACAAAATTCTGCTTTTTTTATAATGGCAACATTTTATTTGTAGCAACATATGTCATGCTTTCTCAAACTTCAAAAGAAAAGGCCTATTTTAATTGGATACCTCATCTTGGACAAGAAAAGTGTGTTGTAACTTGGATTACTTAAAACAGACTATGGAAATGTAGAAGATCCATGGACTGGCTATACGTGGCTACAGAGTACATAGGCTACAAGTCCTGTTATTTATTTTTTGTCTTGCAACTCAACATTTCACTAGAGAAATCATGCAAAGAGTTATAGTGAATTTATAGTATTCAAATCGACCAAAACAGTTAAGTGACCTCACCTGTACACAGAAAAAGCACAGGGAAGTCGTGGCCCACAAACCACTCAACACTTCACCTAGGTCAGAGACCAAGTGACATCTAATGGCGTAGGGTCCATACGGCCATATTCTATATTCATCACTGTGTAGTCTCCAATTAATTTCTCTCAGGAAGCAGAAACACTTCCACTTCTAAGATAAATACCCATGGAATGATCAGAATCCCTTTTGACCATGCCAGGGAAGGAGTACTACACCACTGCAAGCAATCCTGAGATGCATGGACTGGTGTCCTCATTTAATAATAAAAAACCCAACCCAAAACACTAAAACACACAAAACAGTGGAAATAAGCAGCAAATAGTAAAATTTAGAAGGAAATACTTTGCTAGGCATTGAAACCTCAAGAGACAGACTTGTTTCTGGCTTGGGTCATAGACCAAACTGTTCAGATGGACAAGACAAAAACTTCAGTCTTCAGATACTAGCAGGTATATAAAAGGCTTTGTAAGTACAAGTTCCCACTTTGCTCTTCTACCTATACTGTCACAACTTAACATCATATATCTCTAAGTATTAAGGTCAAACAGTTTAAGACTGTACTTCACAGATCACTTTCACAGGTTTCCCTGGAAACAGATTCATGGAATAGCTGTAACAGCTGCCTGCAGCCACAAGTGCAGTATTTTTGTTGTTGTTGGGTAAACAGGAAAAAAACAAACAGAAAAACTATGTTCTTAGTTGCCTGTTACTCAGCAGCTTCTGCAAAAGTGGTTTTTCATATAGAGTCATAGAATTCATGTCATCTAGTCAAACCCCCCCTGCAGTAAGCAGAGACATCCTCAACTAGATGAGGTTGCTCAGAGCCTCATCAAGCCAGACACTGAATGTCTCCAGGGATAGGGCATCCACTGGGCAACCTGTTCCAATGTTCCACCACCCTCAGAGTAAAGAACATCTTCCTAATGTGCAATCTAAATCTACCCTTCTCTAGTTTAAAACCAGTGCCCCATATCCTATCACTACGCACCCTTGTAAACAGTCTCTCTCCAGCTTTCTTCTAGGCCCCTAGTACTGACACTAGTCCAGTACTGGTACTGGAAGGCCACTATAAGGTCTCCCTGAAGCCTTCTCTTCTCCAGGCTATCTCAGCCTGTCCTCATAGAAGAGGTGTTCCAGCCCTCTGATCATTTTCATGGCCCTCCTCTGGACCCACTTCATCAGGTCCACGTCCTTCCCGTGTTGAGGGGTCCAGAGCTAGACACTGGACACAGTACTCAAGGTGAAGTCTCACCAGAGTAGAAAGGAAGAATCACCTCTCTTGATCTGCTGGCCATGCTTTTGATGAGGCCCAAGACATGACTGGACTTTTGGGCTGCAAGTGCACACTGTTGGATCATGTTCAGCTTCTCATTCATCAGAAGCCCCAAGTCCTTCTCTGCAGGGCTGCTCTCTATCACCTCCTCCCCCAGCCTGTATTGATATAACAAGGATTGTTCCAACCCAGGTGCAGGACACCCTGCACTTGGCCTTGTTGAGCCTCAGGTTCACCTGGGCCCACTTCTCCAGGTCCCTCTGGCTGACATCCCATCCCTCTGGTATATCAACCACACAGCTTGGTGTGGTCTGCAAACTTGCTGATGGTGCACTTGATCCCACTGCATATATCATTAATGAAAATATTAAACAGTACTGGTCTCAGTCAGACCCCTGAGGGACACCACTTCCAGATCTCCATCTGGACATTGAGCCCCTGACCCCTACCCTCTGGATGCAACCATCCAGTCAATTCCTTATCCACTGAACAGTCCACCCCATATTCTATTTGACCACGTCCCCACTTATTCCATGTTCTGCACTGGGATATATAAGCATATATACACACAAAATTAATTCCAGCCTCATTCAGCTGTTGAGCCTGTCCTTGCACTTTGCACAGTTCAACCCCTCTGCTTCTCTTGGTTCATTAGCTAAAAATCAATCTCCCTACAAAGCTTTTAAAATTTTTAGTCTGTGGCATCCAATACCAGTTATCCCTTTCCCTCAGATAACTTTTTCAGAAATCACTTAAACCTTCAAGTTGTCACTCTTTCAGCTTTCACAATAATGAAACTACTACTGAGCTTGACCACCTCTTGCCTCAAGGTTAACTTGGCAAATTTACACTTTTGATCCCTTATGAGACAGAAAAGCATGGTGGAAAAAAAATACTCCTAGGAATTGTTTCATTCACATATCGCACGGATCTGAAAACATTTCCCAGCTGGTTAAATGTAGCTATAATAGCTAAAGAAATGGGAATCACCAAGTTTCCGACATTTCAAGCTGACAGCGCTTTGAAGTACTGGAGTGCACTATAGAAGCATGAGTTTCAAAATCACTCAGATGTTAAACAACAGTCTGCAGCTATCTACAATCTTTTGAAATATACGGCTAACACGCAAGCACAAAAAACTGCCTACTCTTTCATCCCAGTAGTTTGGTTTCCTTTGCTAAGCTAGAAGTGGTAGTCAAGTGGAACCTAACAGAGACCTGCAAAAACCACAGGTCTAGTCCAATAACCTACCTTATTCAACAAGAGCTATTCAGGAGATTTGGAATCAAATTCACAGAATCATTTAGGTTGGAAAAGACCCTTAGGATCATCGTGTCCAACCATTAGCCCTACTCTACAAGTTCACCCCTAGACCATATCCCCCAACACCACATCCAAGCGATGTTTAAACACATCCAGGGATGGTGACTAAACCGCCTCCCTGGGCAGCCCATTCCAATATTTCACCACCCTTTCAGTGAAGAATTTTTTCCTAGTGTCTAGTCTAAACCTCTGGTTCTGTCACTAATTACCTAAGAGACCAGCACCAGCCTCTCTACAATGTCCTTTCAGGTAGTTGTAGAGAGTGATGAGGTCTCCCCTCAGCCTCCTCTTCCTCAAACTAAACAGGCCCAGCTCCTTCGAACGATCCTCATACGATCTATTCTCCAATCCCCTGACCAGCTTCGTTGCCCTCCTCTGCACCCGCTCCAGCACCTCGATATCTCTCTTGTACTGAGGTGCCCAAAACTGGACACGGTACTCAAGGTGAGGCCTCACCAGTGCTGAGTACAGGGGGACAATCACCTCCCTACTTCTGCTGGTCACACTATTTCTATGGCCAGGATGCCATTGGCCTTCTTTGCCACCTGGGCACACTGCTGGCTCATATTCATTTGCCTGTCTATTATAACCCCCAGATCCCTCTCCGCCAGACAGCTCTCCAACCACACTTCCCCAAGCCTGTAGCGTTGTCAAAGGAAAATATTTAGCAGGCTAAGAAGGATCCAGGAACTTGGAAACTGGGGACTAATGAAGAGCTTGGCAAAACTATTTGGGACCATCTATTATTTAGAAAGCAAACTCTGCTTTTTTTCAGTGACTCAAGCTACAGACAAATTGACTCCAATACTTCATATGATCTGTCTGCAAATCAAACCAAACCTGATATAAACCTAGACAGACAGAAAATTATGTATTCAATATGAATCAGCCTGGTTTTATAACAAATAGTCGTATCTGATTTGTACCGAAAGTTACAAGTCTGGATAACCAATCGCTATTTGCAGTCACAGAACTTCATGATGAGAATTACACACTATCAACGTTCACATTAAATGTCTCAAGAATCTGCAAGTCCCATTAGTGCTAGCAGGACTTCATACCGTAAGGAGGCTTCCAGTAAGATCCTCCAAGATTCTGTGCTGAAAGGAGAGGAAACAGTCACTAGTCAACAAAGCTTCTGAAGGATAAATACTGAGAATAAGTCCTGTTGAGTGATATAGGTCGCAACGCCATTTTTTCCAACAGTCAAATTTAAACAAAGTAGCAGGTATGAACAGGAAATGCAGGATGTAGTTGTAGAAAGATGGCACTAGAGCTTACAGACAAGCAAACACAAACGAGCTTTAGCTAAACACAGGGAAGAGTTCTCACTGCTTCCCTCTATACCTTCAAAGAGCCTATCAGTCTTTTTTTTTGCCATCTTAGATTTGGAGTTCATAGCACAGCTATGGCATTGCAATGGATGCCCAGCTATAAGGTTTCAATTGTAGTTTGGTTACAGAGAATCTGTGATGGTGCCAGGACTTGCATGTTAACAGAGTAGCGGAAACCCATTTAATGAGATTCAAAGAGCTAAACCCTGTTAATTTCATTTTTCATGTGTTTAAAGGATGACTATTTTACTGTTTATTCAATACCTTCAAGTGAAGAAAATACTAATGCTACAAGGCCCTGTGTTTAATGAAAACACACAGCATTAACCAACAACTAAAAACCACGTTAACTCCAGAGATCATGTCATTTTTTTCCTACAGGGAAGCAATAAGCCATTGGATCAGCTTGCAGAGGTGTTCTCTCTGAAAATCGATACCTTTTGAAACACTATATACAGTTTACACTAACAACAAACACTGGCCAGATGCATTTGGACACAAGACATAACTGCTGTTTCTTGAGCTTAAATCCTTGACTTAAATTTCAGCTTCCTGCAGAAGTGCTTCCCGAGTCTCCCTTGACTATCTTATTTTGAAGTAACTGAAGTCAAACTCTTACTTTGCAGACATAACTATTGATAAAAGTTCAAAGGCAACACCCTAGAGATGAACACAGATGCAAAGTCAGTCAGAAAGCAAGCAGCCAGACAGCATAACTTCTTTTCCTTCTAATCAAAACACTGTCCATTAGGTACCTACCACATTTTCCAAGATCTACTTGGTACAAGCTTAAACTTGCACTAGTCCAGAATTCTCCTTCAAACTACATTATACCACTTGACCTTCAATGTTAAATTGGTTTGTGTCATGCCCTTTCTACTTGCCTCATACTGTCTTTAGGTGGGCACCTAAGAAGGATGCCCGTCCTCTGTGAAAAGATGTTTCCTACCTTCCTCACCCCCCCCCTCCATCCTGAGATCATGCTACAGAGAAAAGAATTTGGAAGACAGGGAGAAAAAATTTTAACTGACTGCTCTTCATCTCTTAATATACTTACATGGAGTACCTCATTCTGTCCGTTAAACAGCAGTATTTATAGCCAGCTAACAATCAAAGAAGCATTTGACAAAGCAGGACAATTTTCAGTGCTGGAATGCCTTGCTTATTCTCTGGAGAACAAAACCAGTTAGGACCCTTTAATAAGAGTCAAACTTGAAAGATCCAATGCCAGATTATTTTAAATAAGAAGTTGGATGTGAATTAGGGATTTTCTCATTGATGATGCTCTGAAAACAACTGCTTCCTTCCCATCCTTTCTCCTGCCTGCTTCAGACACAGAATTTGAAACATCTGACTATAATCCAGTCAGGTTTCTCTCAGTTAAGACAAGATCTGCCCAGTCCAATGTCATTCATCCAACCTAGCTGCAGGACACATCTTAAGCAGTGAAAAAGATCATTCTCGTGAATTGATCCTTTTTACTAGGCAAGCCATATTTGAAGATGGAAGGGAAACATCTGAATGTAGCTTCACCAGCTGTAGTTACAGGTTACTCTAAGTCTCCTGCATGGCTGTTCTTGAGTATGTTATATAGTGAATTCATCAGCTGTCGTATACCAAGATAAAAAGAAGATTTGATTACACCAGCAGAAGCAATTCCTAATGCCTTGAAAATATTTCCAATACAAGTTGCAATTAATGTTTCTTCATGATGAAAAGAATTGGTAGCATTGCGACTTCAAGAGGCCAAATATCATGCCTGCTTTTGGTAAAAGAAATGCCCTTACAAAGAGGATCATTTTGTAGGCAAAACGTTAGTTTCTTACTCAAAAGGGTTCTTACACTGGGTTCATTACTTCCTTTTAAGAATGAGAGTATATCCCTCAATCCTCTGTAAGGAGCTTCAACTGTTATTCCAAAGTACTGATCATATCAAGGCATCTCACTTTTGCCTGTTGGATTCAAGCCTAACAGTACAGAACTGAGATGCTGATCCAAGAAGGTATGCAATTGCTTTGCTGCTAAACTCCATAGAACATTTCAGAGGATTTAGTACATGCAGCCTCTTCTCTCTCCAGTCACCATCTCTTGAAGGGAAGAGAGGGCTAGTTCAGAGCAGCCTGTATTTGTACACAGTGGTGGGTTTAGTCAATGTGTAGGAACTGATGTTTTTACAGTTGCATATCCATGATCAATGTATTACAGAAAGATTTATGGCACTCTTCACTATCCATAATGTTTACAGCTGACAGACAGGGCTTTCTGCACTCAAACACACATTCTGCTTATTTATGTGGAGTTCTCATGGTGACAGAGGACTTCAAGTAGAGATTCAGGGTAAAGTACTAGTAAGGTCATTCAGTAAAATAACACCGAAATAGACAAAGTCCTCACTAAAATCCTCATTTAGGCTTTTTGTGAAGCATTTTATAACTTCATAAATAGAAAACAAGCGCATGGAAGCAGGTAATCTATGGTCATAAGATACTCAATATAAAATTACTAATATTGAAGGTTCTGAGCAAGAACTTCTCTTTGAAGGAGAAAAATAATGGATTCCTGTTTGGGCATACATATCTGGAGTTCTTTTCCAGCTTGAGGAATGTCTACATCAAGTCATTATTCAGACTAAAACAAAGCCTGAGGTTTTGCGTGTGTTGACTTCCAGCTGAGAAGAGGGTCCTTAAGAAGGCACAGTTCTAATTAGTACTGTAAATTCTGCTCAGTTCAAAGTCTTTGAAATGGAGATAACTTTTTTCTTTCCCACTTTGCATGCAGTTGGAATCAGTGCAGGTCTATGCAGAAGGCCCAGCAGATACTGTACCCAGCATTTAGCAGGCCTTGGGTAAGGCTCATTTCCCCAATAAAGGAAATGAGAGAATCCAAGGGGGATTCAGAGCATGTTATGCATTTAAAGTGAATGATGCTTAAAAAAACAACTTCTGGACCAGAAAACAATTCTTGTCTAGTAAGAAACAGACACTGTTTATTAGATCTCATAATTAAGGTTTGCAGCTGAATCAGTGCTCATTTATATTAAATCTTATTAACCTGTTTAGCTAAACCTATACCAAGTTTTCAGTGCAGTGGTCCAGCTGCAATAGGTTCAATTATAGAACTGAACTCCTTTGTTTGACCTTAGGCTCAGCTGGACTCAAAAAGTATATTACATTTGCTGCTCCAAAAGATTATTTTACTTTTTTTTTAAAAAGTCTGTGTTAACCAGAACACAAGACTTTTGTGTAAGATGCTTACATGTAACTAAGGTACTTTATTAATTTATAAGATATAGCCTGCTGTATTACTTTTTGCTTCTGCTCCGTTTCATGTAGGTATGCGATTAGGGCCTCTGGCATTCAGTATAAAGAAGATTCACCTCCTGTGTAACAGGAGTAAATAGAGACAAACTTTGCTGCATGAAAGCAGACAATGTAATACTAAAACCCCAAAGTATGTATTTACCCATAAATACTTGAGTGTGGTCTTTATAAGATGGCATTTTAACTGCCTTGTATTTCTGCAGAAAGTGTAATTGTCCCTTTGATCAAGCTGAACATTGGTTTGAAGCATATACAGAAAGCACTGCCCATTAAAGCCTGAAGTTCTAATAATACTGAAATTCGTGTATTAGTTGCAACAACAAGATGGGATCAGGTCTCTTCTACCATCTCAAAAAAAAGTGCTTAGTTACAGTAAGTGGAAGTCATATCTACAACATCTGAGCATTCAGTAAGACAGAGCACATTGCTACGAGCTTATCTCTCAACACAGCCATTAAAAGGTCATCATTTGTTTTATGTTTAAGGAAAACACACCTGTTAGAATTAATTCAGTTTAAATAAAAGAAAATACAGTGCTGAGAAGACAAATCAATATTTTCATTTACTTCCAGTTCAGTGGTTTACATAAGATAAAACCCTAGTAGCAGAGCAGTCAATAAAAACTACAAATACTTGGCCGACCTTTATCTTAACTTGAAGTTAGTTTCACCTATTTTTGCTCTGTGTCTAGTAACCTTAAAGGAAAAAAAGAGAGAAAAAATGAATGAGAAACTGTATTTTGAAGTCTAGTTCCTATCTTCAAAAGAAGTTTTACTTGCCATCATAGTTTATTAGATGATAGAATGGTAGAGGTTGGAAGGGACCTCTGGAGATTAAGTCCAACCCCTCTGCCAATGCAGGCCAATCCCAGGGCAGGCCACACAGGAACAGATCCAGGTAGGTCTTGAAAGTCTCCAGAGAAGGAGACTCCACAACCTCTCTGGGCAGCCTGTTCGAGGCTCTGTCATTCTCACAGTGAAGAAGTTTTCCCTTGTGTTCAGGTGGAGCTTCCTGTGTTTCACCTTGCTACCATTACCTCTCATCCTATCACAGGGCACCACTAAGAGGCTGGCCCTTTATGCTTGACGCCCACCCTTCAGATACTTGTAAACATTAATCAGATCCCAAAGAGCACAGAGCATAAGAGAAGCATCTACAACAAATTGTTTTCATTAGTTTTCATTATCAGGTATTAAAATGACAGGTATTCCAGGGCACACACTACATTTCCACTTTCTAAAATAGACTGGATGAAATAGTGAATAAAGTGTCTTCACTCATGCAACTTTTTTTTTTAAGTTGAGCATTACACAAGAAACTTATTTCATTTATAAAAATACTTATGGCATGATTGTATCTGTAGTTAACAGAAATCCAGTATAATGAAATTATGTGATCAAAAGGCTAATCACATTAACCACATTTAAGGAAATATCCATCCATCTTCTGCTTCCACTAGGCAACCATAGGACAGCATATCAATACTTTCTCCGCCTCTGTCCTACAAGGAAGGAGAATACAAAGGTCCCCAGTGCAACAAAACATGTTAATGATGGCAAACAAAAGCCACTGTTTACACAAGCAAACTCTTGTGTTTAGCACATCAGAACACTAGTTTTAAGCATCAGATAGATTGTTTCCATTAATGAAAGCAAATCAGGGGAAAAAAATCATGCAAAGTATTCAAAGCACTCGATATCATTAAGCATAGGTGTAATTTTGAAAGTTCATTTCAGTCAACCCCAGTTCCTGTGACTAAGCAGCAAAGTCTGATAAAATAAGACTATTTGAATTTCTCCCTGAAAAGTCAAAACTAATGAGCTTATTGATGTCAGTACATTCTTCTCCCAGCAAACACTAGCCAAGCAAAGCTGTAAAAGAAACAAAGATCTGCACAACCTGCTCAAAGGCATCTCATTTTGAAAGATAACAGACTTTGCTCTTCTGAACTCTGCCACAGAAAAGTTTCTATTTTTAATCACAAAAATACAGCAATGAAGTATGAATTGAACAATTACACCTGTCAATGTCTAAAAATAGACATCAAAAATAAAGATGGATGAATGATTTATCTGAAGTATGGGGGAGACAGGAAAAAATCTGTTCCCCTTAGGAAGTTATATGGACCACCAGGAGCAGGAGTAACACCTATATAATAAATTCAAATTTGAGCTTAAGCACAAGGGAGTGACCCTGCAAAAGGGATCACAGCCTGACAGACTAGAAACAGAAGCTAATGGTCGAGTTATCTCTAGTAGAACAACAGCTACTTAAAATTGAGTATTATCTTTCCTAAAAACACAAGTAGGAAGAAAACCCTAGGAGCTGCTAATACCTTCTAGAAACACAGAATTCGGTAGTTACAGAATACAGAATTCCCATCAATTAAAAAAACCACAATCAAGCTTTTATATAAATGTATACATAATTCAACTCCTCTTTGTACAAAGGAGCTAAAAGTTTGCCAGAGCAAGAACAATGGACGCTTCAAGCCTAAAAATCTGGACCAATCTGAAGGCCATAAATCTTTGGCTGAGATCAAGTTTTTAAATGAGACCAAAAGAATCAGTAAAATTGATAGCGACCTTAAACAGCAGTATCAGTATTGCAGTAGCACTTGCAAAATCCGTGTAGATGCAAAGGGAAAGGAAGGGATAAAAGTAATGTAAAAACCAAATCCAGCATGATTTCAATTAGCATTTCCTTTTTATTTAAAAAAAGCCAGGCTAAAACTCATTCCCAGCTTTAGCCAAGGCTCACAGAGGAATAAAGACTAAACAAAGCATTACCCTTCTCCAAAAAAATTCAGTGTTAAGGACTGCATAGATGGCAAGTCAAGAAAAGCTCCACAATTACCCATCTGCTTGTTAGTCACTCTTCACAGCTCTAGAACATCCACAATACATCTTCTGCCCAAGTAACTGGTCAAAAAGCTTTGGTTAATAACACAGATGAGCAAGAGAGATACTGGGTGCTACAGGGAATGATAAATTTAAAGGGTTACAGAAAAATAGCCTAAGATGTCTAGTTCCACGGATACTGTTGCTCGTAGAACAGCCCATATTTACACCTTAATAAAACTGCAGAATTTTCTTATCTGTAAAGTTATGCTGAAGTTCAGAACTTAGTTTTCCTGAGTACATTTCAAAATTTAATAGAATTCTTCTCCATATGCTTATATAATAAACATGCACTGAAGATACCCTTCAGATGCTAAATTATTCACCAGCTACAGTTTATTTGTAAGGTCTTCTGCATACATGTTAAATCAAATGGGAGATTTTGAAGTTAACTGGAATGTATTGTTACACAGTTTCTTCTAAAAAAATAGTAATTTCTTTAAATGAATTAGATAAGATGTATGCAAGCTGTTTTCAGGACATAGCAATACATCAAAGCTTCATATTAGACTAAGCAAGCTAAAGCCATGAAGAGACTAGCTCCATATTACATCTGAGCCTGCATATATCACATAAGAAATACAAGAAATTAAGTTTATCTTACCTTCAGGTGCATCTGCATCACAGTCTTTAGATACAAATGTCACATTCCTTGGCTGACCATCAATTGTCTTATTACTCTGCATTATAAATAAGGAAAATTAGTACACTAATTAGTACACCAGCAGTGTTCTTCCACACACAATGGCAGTCCATAAAAAAATACATCTCCTAATAAGTTATTAATTTTTTATAACAAGAGGCTTTGATAAACTTCTTATAATATTCAAAAGGATTAAGATGGCTTTGAACAGTACAAGCAGAATAAGCTGTAAAGTGGTACAACATGAACATTTCTAAACATGCTTCCATTTAGGAAAAATTAATAGCTTGTGTTCTTTTTGAAGACTCCTGAAAAATAAAAACTACTTCTCAAATGAAAGCTTTTAACTGTGCATAAAATGAATTTGGAATAAACTCTGGTGATGAAGACACCACGGTAAGAGTTAGGCTTGCATAATACCTAGGGCAGTTGGTCTAAAAGTCAGACAATGGTATCCAGTATACTTAGATAGCTAGAGCAGATAAAGACAAATTATGCTGAAGGGAACTAGTGAAAAACCAAATATTCCTGTTTAAGTGTCTCAAATCTTTGGAAAACTTTTCCCCTACCAGACTACATGAACTCTATGTATCACATTCACTTTTGAATAATCAGTGAATCATTTCAGCAGTGTCCAATACAAATCCTACTACATTGATTTCTTCATACATTATTCATTTCAAATGGTCTCATATCTATTGTACTTTCACCCTCATGATTTCCTGAGCAAGAAGCCCACTAGAGAAATCAGCAAGGGTCAACTCCTTTTCCCCTTCATGCTAAAAAAACATGTCCCCTTAAAACCTACCAGATATCAGTGCAAGCTGTCCCATAAAACTATCTCTCTAAACTTGAGAAAGTTAATCAATATGAATATTAAGGAAATTCAACTTGCACTCTGCCCATTCAAGAGAAACAATCAAGTGTCTATCAGTTTCTATGCGCAGTTAACTTTGTTTCGTGCAAACACACAGAAGCATGGAGACCACTACTGCCTTAGAAGGAACGGATTCAAAAGGAGTATAATTAGGCACAGGAATCAGGAACTAAAGCAGTACCAAAAGTAATAGGATAATGTGTATGTAGAAACAATAGTATAAGAACAGCAGATGGGAAGTTTCAATTATTCAGTGTACATTTAGCAACGGTCCATCTCCAGGAAGTATTCCAGCTTGCACTCTTCAGTCACAGAGAGTGTTTCTTTCAAAAGAACAGTATTAATGGTACCATTATACAGGGGCATATAAAAAGCACAGAACAATCAATATCTTGCCATTTCAAAGGTCTGTCTTCCTTATCTTTATTAATTTTAATTTTCAAATAGTAGTAATTTTAAAATACAACATGCAGCAATAGCTAGACCTGTAGGCTTCCTTTGATAACATCTATGCTTTTTTCCAGGTCCAGTATCGTTCTTGCTCTCCATGAAAATTCCTGTACTTTAAGGCTTCTGGCATATCTGGATTCAACTCTCAATGCTTTCCACAAGCTGAAGGCATTGCGGTGTACCTTAAAGCCATAAAACCAGCCTCTCTTTCCCTAACAATTCTTCTCTTCAAAATAAAGCAAGACCTTGTCGAAGTCCACTGAAAGTTTTCTGCAATTTCACAAAACAGACAAAAAACCTCAGCCATGTATTCCAAAACAGAAATATGAAAGTAAAGCATTTCACAGTATTTACCCTCCCTAATGAAAATGAAGAACCACATTTACCATGCTAAGAGGAATAGTAATCTCATTAACAGCCGAACACCATTTTCATGTATCTGGGATTTCTAACATTCAAATTTAATATGCTTTAATATAAAAGTAGCACTACACAAAGCAAATTATGCAGGTATTAAATAAAGCAAAAGTATTTTTGCATGAAAATAAATGACACAGTAAAGAAGCTGAAAGTTATTCCTCATTAAAAGACTGAAAACTAACAATATTTACGGTAAGACTCAGAAAGAGTTCAGTATCACTTCAATTTCTTTCACTGGGTGCACAAAAGAAACAAAAAACCCCCACACCGTCCCCCCAAAAAAAACCCAAACAACACCTCTGCTAGCACAAAATTGGGTTTTGCATGCTAGCATTCTTACAAGCAGGTCCCTGAACAGGTCAAAATCTGCTCTCCTGGGTCCAGAGTGTGATCCTAGTATTTGCTTTATTCTCTCCTCTTAGGATTCTGAACTTCGACCATCTCATGCTAACTACAGCCAAGAATGCCCTTGATCACTTCATTGTTTTCAGCACCAGGTCCAAGACAGCATCTCCCTATTTCAGCTCCATAATTGCCTGTGTCAGGAAGTTGGCATCCGTTCATTCCAGAAGCCTCCTAGATTGACTGTGCTCAACTGTGTTGCTTTTCCAGCAGATACCTGGGTAGCTCAAGACTCCTATGAGGACCAGGGACTGTGACCATGAAGTTACTTACAGGTATCTTCAAGGATCATATGCTGCTTCCTCCTCATCAGGCAGCCTGTGTCAGACAGCATCACCCATGCTAATCCGCCCTCTGATCCTTACCCATAAACACTTGATTGGAGTATCCATCCCAAGGCACAACTCCATGCATTCCCACTGCTCACAGAAAGGTCAACTCTCCCTATTGGCCACCCCAGTCCATCTCTCTCAGAGCTCACACGCAGCCATGGCAGCACTCCAGTTGTGCACTATTCATCTCTGATCCCCGTGAGACTGCAGACCTGCAACAGCGTGCAAAGTTCTACCTCCTCCTTTGTTTCCCCCGCTGTATGCATTAGTATTCAAGCACTTGAGGAACACAAATTGTGCTGATTTCCCAGAAAAAAAAAAGAGAGCTTTGCCCTTAATGTTGCCATCTCAGCACTTCTGTATTAGCATACATACCCTCAAGGTAGAGCCCCTTTTGCCCCATGGGGCACGGAAAAAATAACTGGACATGGAAAAGGTGTCTTAAGTGACAACAGCAGAGATATGTCCATAGAACGATTCCTTTAAAATAATTTACTTATTATGCAGTAGAGCACTCAAGTCTCAGACATTTTCAGCGTAAGTATTGTCAGGTAAAACTCTAGTGTTCCAGTTAACACATCCAGTCCAAAAACTGAAGGCAGGATGCCTTGAGGGCAAGCAGAAGAGAACATCAAGGACAGTAACTGAGTGGGTGTGCTTCCAGAGCTGACACATTTTGGACACTTCAAACAGCAAGCTATCATACCAAGGGATAGGTTACAGCCCATTACACTTGTATCATTGTTCTTGCTTATCTTGAGGATCAAGATCTGTTTGCACACTTGGCCATCTAAGTGAAACTTCTGGATTCCTGCTGACAACAATGGAGACACCATGTCCTGCAGCTTAGCTCCACTCCTCTGAATTACCTATGTGAAGGCTGAGGAACAAAAGCAAGTGCTGCTGCTCAGCCCTCAACCAGAGTAAAGTATCAGTGTCACCTGTAGCAAATGTTGGCCTAATCCCTGTCTGGGCCAGTCAAGTCTTACTGTGTACAAACATCAACAAGCAGTGGTCTGTCTCTCAGACAAACAGAAAAAACAAACACCTTGGCCTCAGTGAACAGAAATCATAGAATGGTTTCGGTTGGAAGGGACCTTAAATATCATCTAGTTCCAACACCGCTGTCACGAGCAGGGTCACTTCCCACTAAGCCAGGTTGCACAAAGCCCCATCTAACCTTGAACACATCTAGTGATGGAGCATCCACAACTTCCCTGGGCCACCCGTCCCAGTGTCTCACCAACCTGAGTGAAGAATTTCATTCTTATTTCCAATCTACGTCTACCCTCTTCCAGTTTCAAACCTCATCCCTTGTAAAAAGTCCAGCTTTCTTGTAAGCCCCCTGCAGGCACTAGAAGGCCGCTATAAGGTGTCCCTGGAGCCTTGTCAAGGTTGATGAACCCCAAATTTCAGCCTGTCCTCACAGGAGAGGTATTCCAGCCATTTGATCATCTTTGTAGCCCTTCTCTGGACCCACTCCAACAGATTCATGTCATTCTTATGTTGGGAGCTCCAGAGCTAGATGCAGTACTCTAAGTGGGATCTCAAGGGCCAAGTAGAGAAGTGGAACCACCTCCCTCAATCTGCTAGCCATGACTCTTGATGCAGCCCAGGACACGGTTGGCTTTGAGCTGTGTTCACACAGATGTAACAACTATACTTCAAGTATAGGCAAAGTTATATTGTTGCTATGAAGCTGAAGAGGCAGTCTGGATGTGGACAGAACTTTAGATTTACGAAAGTCCATAAAGAGACTCATGTCTGTTTAACAGATATTAAAGGTTGTCTTAAGAGATGAAACCAAGCATTCCTCAATAGTTGAAGAGCTATGCAGGTTGACCAAAGCCCTACACAGGGACACAAGTATAGCTGAAGACACTTTTGATTAATTGGAGACTTATGCTTTGAACACCCCAGTGGTCAAAGAGTTAAATAAAGCAAGAAACATGAGAGGTCCATTTTTCTACACATACGCAATTACCAGGAAAAGCTGACAGCACTTCAAAGTTAAAAGGTCTTGTCAAGAGTAATGGTCTCCACAGGAAACAGTTCAAGATTCAAACAGGATTCTAACCTAATGCATCACTACAGATTTTGGTTACAAATTAGTTTGACAGGTTACTAGATTGGGAATTACTGTAGAGGAATAAAAAGGGGATGTGTTTCTTTTACACAGCTGTCTTTGTGAGCCACCAGATTCTGACATACATATTTATCAGCCCACTCATCCACTAAGCTGACTTGGAATATTTCTTATTTCTTTCTTGGTTCTCTACAGTGATGGTTACCAGTGTTATTTTAAATGATGAAACTGACTGTAGCATGTGAGAGGAACAAAAATCTACACTATCCAAGCAAACTGGTACATACAGGTTTCATCATCAGGAAGCTTGCCATAAGCACAAAAATTTATTTTGCTTTTCCAGTTCCTGTGTATGTTCCAGGCCACTCCTTAGTTCCATAATAACCAGTTGATAACTCTTTAGAGCCTCTTCATTGCTAGCAGACATAGAAAAATCTGTCATTCGTCTTCATTCCCATAACAGAAAAATTTAACATCCAATTATCAGGGAAGTCAGGTACAGAAAATGTGTCTGATACATTCTGAAAGACTCTTTGAGAGTATGTTGTCTGAAACCTTTGTATTTACTTGGTACACCAGAGAAGTCCAGATGTAGTTTACCAGCATACTCTTTATACTTCATTTTAACAATAAAAGCAGTTTCTACCCAAGTTACTTTGCACACTTTAAACAGGTCTTACAAATGGGACATAAGAACCTGAAGTCCTAGGATGGCTATCTTGACCATAACATTTTTCTAATGCTTTAAAGACAAGTTGTAGCTCTACTCAACCACTCCAGACAATCCTCCTTGTAGTGTTCATCAAGACAGTATTTCACCGCCTTGCTATTATGACCTGTTCTCTTGACCCTTTTCATTACAAATTACATATCTATGTTCAGATACTGTTTGTCATGAATGGCTAACATGCAAGTATGTGTCAAGTCCAGATCTTTCTGCCCTCCTCAGTATACACAGATTTTATTTTACTGAAACATTGCCACTTGATTTGTAAAGCAAACTGCTAGCTACAGTCTATTTGCTTTTCTCATCAATCCTGCATGTTATCTGCAAACTTTATCATGAAGGATTCTTTTCTCAGGTCACTGAAAGGCTGAAAGACTAGCTTGGTATGATCCTTTATGAAGTTACTCTTCCTACTTGTTCACCCACAATGGTTCTGCACTGTAGTTAGATACACAGTCTACAATATAAAAAAAAGAAACAGACAAAACAACAAAAACACAACCTGCCTTTTGTAGAGACTGGAGCTTGTAACTAATTTAGATACAGCTGTATGATGCCAGGAGTTCTATGTAAACTCACAACAGAAACAAACTACTTTCCTAAACTGATTTTCAGCTTAGTTTCTTGCTGCTACTACCCCAATTCTGACACCTTGAGCCGATTTATAGATGCCTGCCTGAGCATGTTTATTTTAGATTAGTCATATCTAACAAAAAGTAATAAAAAACACATTAACATTTCTAACTACTTATTATTTCAAATCCTCTACAGTGATTCTTTTATTGTGCATGGACTGATATCAGGATGACCAACCTACCCTTACCAAGCTCAACCTCAACTTAAAGACATCAATAAATTATACCTTTCTAACATTTTACTTCCTGTGGTGACAATTCCACCACATGCACTCAGCACACATAAGGTGACCATGTTCCTCTCCTCTAGCACATTCAACACTCCTTTCTCCTTGTAATCCTTTTGCTCAAGAGTATTCTGCACCTACTCCACTTAAAATAAAGGAATTGATACTGGAAAGTTAAACACATTTTAATAGGTATTTTCAGCTGAAGAAGGTTGGTAGATGCTTGGGTTTTTTTTTTAAAGAAATATGTTCTCCTCCCAGAGGCACAGCCTTCTGGAAAAGGAGCAGAAGTATCCCAAATGCTCAAAGCAGCATCCAGTTACTTCCGTCTCATTTAAATCCCTGCTCACCACCACTCTGGCTCAATTGTTTTTGTCTGTGAAACTTAAACCCCAAGTAGCACATCAAGAGATCTGGACTTTGTTGTGCCTGAATATGAGCAACCAGTTTGTGACCCAGTTAGTTCTTCCATATTTACATATGCAAAATCAAATCTAATAAAGCCAAGCCCTGTAGGACACCAGCTCTTGGTAAATAAACAGCTGTCCATAAAACAAGATGTTTATGATCTGTAACTTTAAACCACCCCATAAGTGCAGGTCGCCACTCAAACTATGGAGAATTATAGAAGTTAAAAGACTTCAGGCAGGGAGGATGAAAGACTTTAAAAAACCCAAAACCTTGAATACACAAGACTGCAATAACAACGGACACTACTGTTAACTAAATTCTGTATTAGATTTTATAAAACAAGAAATGCAATGAGTTTCATGATGTTGGATAGTCCAAATAGTCTGAATGGGATTAACCAGCACATACTCAGCTTCATTCTGACTTTTATCCTCTACTGTATCAAATTATCTTTGTCATTTTTCACAAATGCGCACATAAAAACTATCAACTGTGGAAAAACAAAATTGCTTTCGATCTACAGACAGCCTTACGTACAGATTCTCACTGCAGTCACTCAGCAACTTAAGTGTAGCAGTATAAAATCCAATGGAAGCTAGCAGCTGTCTTATCAAAAGTAATAAAGCCATACTCAAAATTTGACATGGACTGAAGTTCATCTGGGAATTAAGTTTTGTTATCTATACTACAATCAGTTTCTGGATTGTGTTTTGTCAAGACTTACAGCTAAAAAAAAGTCATGTCTTCAAAACTTAGAATGGGTCTGGCTCCAACAGTCACTGTAAACAGTATATTTGATACAGAAGATTTTTTTTAAAGTATTACTTCTTACCTGTACCAAGTATTTTTGGCTTCCATACATGACATACTGAGGGGCAAGACTGTAGATCATGTAACTTGTATGAAGAACTATCAAGAGAAGTATCATACAGAGAAACAAGAGTGCTTGAGGTCGAGTTTTTCCTCTTCTGATTTTATAAAGCTAAAACCAGGAAACATAAAAACATAATGAACTTATTTTTCTTTCCACTGAAGACATTTAAAATCCTCTTTGCTTCAAGTAACAGCTTTAGTTCTACTGACAAAAGTAGGAGACTGCTGATAGTATCCTCCAGAACTTCATTCCAGTGACTCAAAGTAGGTTTTCAGGTGTATTTACCTGATTTTCAAAGTATACCTATCTAACCAAAGCAACTGTTGTTCATATTAATGACCCATTAATAAACATTCATAAACCAGCAGTCACTGGCAATGTTTTAATGGTGTTGCCCATTACTGAAAACAGACTGTGCCTTGGTTTGTCAGAAAATATTGTGTCCTTCAGTCAAGGAAAGATGTCACCTATCACCGCACCTCTAATCAGATCTAGAAACAGGAGGGAGTTATGAAAGAGTATTCCCAGGCTCTGAGAAAACTTGCACACCATACAGTGGCATCTTTTCCACTTTACACTGCAGGGAACAATATAATCCCTGTTGTTACCCTGTAGATACCACTCTATGCTGTAATGTCCAAAGATTCAACCTGAGTACCACATTCAGGTAAAGAAGCTGGCAGCTGAGGGGTAAGTAACCAAAAACCAACAGCCAATCTCAACTCATTGCAAGGATTTAGGGTCACTGCCCACAATTTTTGTGTGTCACCACAGTAAAGCTTGACAGTAATAAGGGAAAAATAGGCACAGAAGCAGGCAAATATTTAACCAGGTATGAGTGGTGTATTCTGTTGGGTACAAAACTGCTTTTTCAAATACAGTAAATACATTGTTTTGCACCATATTTAGATACGCCATAACACCACTGTAGTATTTTCTCTAATCTAATTAGATAAACTTGCCTGACACCTAAAAAGCAAGTCAAGCACTACTGACTGCATGCACATTCCAGATTTTGAACATAAAATTCACTAATGCTTCCAGTATAACAGAATCATACAGCTTTAGCTTAAGTCAGAAGGCAATGTGTCACTGATTAACACTCTAAAGAGTCAGTTGACCGTATCACTTAAACTGAAAAACCAGTTTGGGGCTGATAACTTAGCAAAACAGAACACCTTTCAAAAGCAGTGAAAAGTGTACAATAGGATTCTAACACTCATTAGACATACAGGCAGTGCTATCTGCAACACCCATTGTTTATGAAACAGTACATAAATAATGACTATTAACTATATTCAATATCACATATTTATTAAACATCTTACTGATTATTATAAACTAAACTCTTAAGGCATATTTACCCGTATCCAGAAGAACCATATACCCATATTTCTAATCCCTGCCATTGAAGTGAAGATAAAGTACATCACAATAGTTGTAATAAGAATATAATCAAGTGGAAAAACCTAGAACAAGAACAGAAGCAGTTAAAAAGACATTAAAACATTCAAATTAGAAAACAAACTCTTCACTCAAAACTAAATAATGTAAGTAGTTTCTACTTAGAGTATCCAAGGTAGTAATAGTCCTTCTATTTAGAAGTTTTACATTGTTGGCACCAAATGCAGCTAATAGAGGTTGCTGCTAATAGAGCTTATAATTAGTTTGGGAAAGCAACTGAGCGTTTTTCTTAATTTAAAACTGTCCTTAATTTTGTGTTATACACAAACATGTACATATAGTTTCAGATCAAGAAATACTCAATTCTATTCTGAGAGTAAATTTAAAAGCAAAGTCAGCAGTGGCAACAATCGTTTTAGGACTGTATATACATCCTATTTGTGAATACTTCTGAACATCTAAAAATCAAGTTTTGCATGGATATATTTACATTAACAGCAGCTTGAGATAGTACTGCTGCTGAATGCCACTTCTCCGTGAACTGCAAGCTTCGGCGTTCAATAGTTTTAGAAACCGGGGGAAGTAATGCATTGTGCCAACCCATTACATCAAGAATATGGAAAGAACTCAGTGAGGGGAGCACTAGCTTACACTGAGGCTTTTCTCTTTCTTAGCTTACCCATGACTGAATGCCAAGTTCACTTGTGGCATTGATGCCTTCTAACCCTAAGACAACATATGTTTGTTCTTATGTAGGGCTTGTTTCAAACACTACTGCATTACTAGAACCTACATAACTGCACACAGTGTGATGTATCTTTCATGGTACAATAAATATATTAAAAAGTGAAAACAATATATTAAAAGTGGAAAAGTGCATTTACTTCACTTAAGAGGAACAAACTACTATCAAGTACACAAACAACTAGAATGTAGGTAGGATAAGGCAAAAAGTTGCTTTTAATCTGAGTGTGATAACTGCAAGAGTGGCGATGAAGAATGATGTCAGTGTTTTGAGATAAAACTTAGTTTCAAGCACCACCTTCCTCCAGCAACCGGCTTCCATCCACCCAAAATTTTCAAATCAGTATCTTAAGAAACTAGAAGTTTCTTAACAAGGAAGTTGCCTTGCTTATACAGAACACACATCTACACAGTTTTTTGTTAATTAATTGCTCGGGAAGAAGTGTAGTTTGCCTTTCGACGGCTTACCAGAAAACAGAGACGAGCATCCTTATGTATATCACCAGCTTTTTATACTTACTGTTTGAAGAATAGGTAACAGCATATTCAGTGGATTGGTCAAATTAGTTCCTAAAATTATAAACCCTGAGTCGAAGCCAGCTGAATGCAGAGTTTTGTCCAAACTGCAGTAATGAAGAAAAATCAGGTAAGTACCATGGCTCTCCCAGAGCTTTGACTTCAGTTTTAAATTAAAGGGCAGCTCAGAAGAAAAAAGCAGACAAACTAAGCCCAGAAGCTGACAGCTTTTTTTATATCTATATAGACACACTTTGTTTTACCACACATTTCACTTGTTCTGTGAAGAGATATATTGATTTCTGCATGTCCTTGACATTTTATCTTTCCCCTAGTTTGAATCAGAGCCTATTTGCCCAGTCCAAAATATTAAACATGCCAACATTTGATGCCTCTGGTTTGTGTCAGTCTTCATTGAAATCCACCAGATTTGCAGCTGGCTATATTGCTTTTAACACCATGAAACAATTACCATGTAATGCACATCATAATGGATTATACATGTCATTTACTGCAAGAGTTTAAGCACCTGCTACCCAGCCCAAGTACCACCTACATGCATTAAGATTCATTCAAGCAATCAGAATACTTCTGTAATCTGAATTAAACTTGCTTAATATATATGCTTAATTTCTCTGCTGAATCAGAACTGGTTTCAGCAGCATACAGTCAAATCAAGCTGAACTATGTCCTTTTTTGAATCTGTTTTAGCACACTTTGCTCAGTCTCAACATAGACTATTATACAGAAAAATGCAACTCTAGTTGCAGAAATGTAGCATAGGAAAAGTGGGCCAACTCTTGAAGCAAGCCACCTCTGATTTTAATGTTAGAGAAAAAACTATATAGTTAAAGTGGTTAAGAAAAAAGCTGAAAAGCACTTACTTTGACAAGAACAGAGAGACAGTGAAGAGCAGTGCCACAATGATGAAGAATACTCCCCACACAATCTAGAAATAAAGATTTTTACAATTTAACTGAAAGTGCTTGCAGTTGATACAAGTAGTAAAGACTTAGATAAGTTTCAATAAAGGACTAATGATGCTGGACCACCTCAGAGCTTAAACACACTTGAAACAGTAATTTTTTTGGTAAATACTAGTAAGAAGTGGTAACAATGTTTACTCTGCTAAACAGAGTTTATGTCAACAATTTAAAAAGTTCTTAGTCTAGAATAACTACCTCTTCACCAGGTGGCTACACTAAGCTCAGAATCAAGTGTTCAAGTACATCATGTGCTGCAGTGTAAGAAGTCTACCTGTAAGTCACAAGCACCATTAAGAACATGGATGAGATGTCATTAAATGAACACAGCATTTAGCAGAATGCACAATCTGTAATTGCTATATTAGACGGAAATCCTAAACTATATACATGCATTTGGGTTTAATTAAGCAAAATTAGGGTTTGTTTCCCTTGGCCACTATGCCTGTGTGCTCACATTCCAACAGGAAGCAACCTGTGCAGCGCTTACAAGGAACATCTCACTTTCCCCAAATTATACCTACCTTCTGTAGTGTGACTCAAACACTCAATGACCCAATCACTTGAAGTAATGTAAAAGTCAAGACACCATGTCCAAATACCAAGTCTACTTTTTCCCTTGCTTCTGCTTGCAAGTCCTCTTAATTGCTCATCAGTATTGAGTATTTCAAAGCAATTTTCAAGGTTCGAGTTATAGAAATCATCAACTTCAAAGTATTTTGACTCAAAGGTTTAAATCACCTAGGAACAACTTTGAAGTCGTGTGAAGACTTGAGAATGGACTAGAAAAAAAAAGATGCTTGTAAATACTAAGGTAGAAGGAAAACACTTGAGTTTCAAGAAAATCTAGACAACTGCTACTTTAATCCTATTATTCTAAAACCTCATCTATCCACAAATGATTAATTACGTCGAGATTACCATGGCCACATCCCAACTGCTAGATAAAGGCCTTTCTTCTGGAGAAAGTTCTAGAAGAGTTGCCATACCCTTTTAGCTGCACCAGGCAATTCATCTGGGGAGGTTTAGATGGGATATTAGGAATAAGTTCTCTACCTAGAGTGGTGAAGCATTGGAACAGGCTGTCCAGGGAAGTGATGGGAGTCGCCACCCTTGGAGCTGTTCAAAAGAAAATGTAGATGTGCCACTTCAGGACATACTTTAGTGGTCATGGTAGTACTGGGTTGATGGTTGGACTTTATGATCTTAGAGGCCTTTTCCAACCCTAAGGATTCTATGATTTGCCCCACAGTCTTCCTTGAGAGTTCATATCCTATTCAAGAATTTGAAACCATAAAAGAGTGTAACAGCTGTAGTTAATGAATCAATCATATGCATAGTAAAAATTATTAAAAACTGCTATAAATCAGATACTGCTTTTGCTTTTAAAATCAGCAACAGTAGGCTTGTCTTGTAAGCTTTTGCGTACTAATATGGAACTGCCTGCTGTACAAATTAAGAACAGAATTTCTTGGCTAAGCCAAGGTGACATATGAAACACCAAACTAAGTTTCCTGGGAGTAAATGAATATATTGTAGATAAACTGTTATCAGCAGTTGAACTAAGTTTGTGCATTCAGGTTTTTCAGGTTTTAAGGGCTAGATTAAAATAAGCCATTTAAAAAGCTAGATGATTTAGTTTCTGAATATTATTCAAGTATGAAAAGCTAAGGTTTTATTTTAAATAGGGAGAACTCAAGCAACTAAGTTTAGAGAACCGAAAGTAATATCCTGCAATCTGTACGTTTTGTTTTCACCATTTCCTTCTCATTTTTATCTGTAGAGGAAGATGACATCTCTCAAAGGTGCCTTTATTTTTTTACCTTCTTCTATAAATGGTCTAAATCAAGTAGATTCAGAGAAAGTTTTTCCTTAAGATAGTGATTAAAAAAAATAAAGTATTTTATTATGCATACCAAATACAGCACTTGAGTCAGTGACTTCATTCTCTGAGCTGTCCTCACCAAGAACAACTATTGTATTTCTTGGGCTACAAGCTAGTTCAGGAAATCATTCTGCCTCTTTGGTAGGTTTTCTTCTTCACAATCTTTCCTTGGGGGCAGGAAGGATTAGGGGTTGGTGCACAAGAGTGATCCCAGATAGCAAACCTATTCAGTTGCAGCTCCAACAGGTTCACTGTATTCTCCTAGAAACCCTAGTCACAGAATATGCTCAGGTCAACACACTGAACTTCTCGAAACAAGTGTTTTCAGATTGTTAGACCTGAGACAAATCTAGACAGACTTTGATTTCCAAGTTCTACATACAGGAACGCAAGCATGGTCTTCCACGTGAATGACAGAGTTTCATAGCTTATTTTATTGACCTTAAAACTTGGCACACAACCACCTTGAAAAGGTTAAGAGCTTTATTACAGCTGCTCATTAAAGATACTCAGAGTTACAATGCTATAATTGTTCATTAAATATGAAGATAGCTTCCATCTGCAAACTCAATATTAGAACAGCGCTTATAGAACAACTCAAATTATGTAGGTCTTATTAGATATAGATTTAGAGACTAATATCAAGGTAGTAAGTATTAATTTGTGCATTTCCAAATATTTAAGTGTACTGAGATTTTACCTCTCCCCAGAAAACTCCCACTAGGCATTAGTCGTACAGGAAATAGATGTTCAAAGACAATTAAGACAAAGATTCTGAAGCTTGCAATACTTCATTACCTTCTGCCAACTGTGGCCAATAGAAAATATCCTTATCTTCTGAAGTGATTCAGAAGACTTTTAGAAGTGGGTAAGTGGTTGAAAAAGCACTTTTCCCATTTTAACCTTAACTCCAGTCCCATTAACTAGGAGACTGAAAAGGCTAATACTAAAGACCATCATTCTAACCTTAGTTCATCCTGTACTCTCAGTATTAAGATCACTGAACCATAAGTGACTGCTAATTAACACCAACCTATGTTTACACAGTATCAAAGCATCAGTTGACTTTAGCTTTTGACAGAATGGATCTTCACATTCTTACCTAGATTTTCCTTGCACCTCAACTGATTAGAAATGGTGTTGACTGGTCTGTAATCTATTAAACAGCACTTGGCCAATGATAAAGAGAACAACACTCCACTAGTTGAGCTTTATCAAGTGGCATCCACCTGACAAATTAAAGCATGGTTTTGGGTATTATTTGATACCTGGCTAAGGGAAAGAATAAGTGCTTCACTTCCTGCTCCTTCCAACTCTCCTCCCGGCACCCCCCCCCCCCCCCCCCCCCCCCCCAAAAAAAACCCCATATCTGACAGGCCTGAAAAACACTGCAGCAGGAGCTATACACTCACTGTTGTCTTTCTTGTCACCTACAGCAAAGGACAAATCTGTCACCCACAATCATACTGGGACACTAACGTACTGCTGTTTGAGCTTTAAACCAACTAGAATATTGTCACAGATTCTATATACACTTAGCCATGAAAATTTACAAAATAATTTTGCTTTGTGTCACAGCATAAATGAGAAGGAATCCAAGCCCCTGAGAACATGAGTACATGTTCAACTTCAGAGCAAAGGACAGCACTTCATCAAAATCTCTTGTTCTCATAGCAGGACTATTTATCAACTGATGCTGAAAAGCTTTTAGCACTAGAACAGGAAAAAAAAAGAAAAAGCCTGGGTTTCAGCCAAACAACACACAGAGGAATTCAGTAAGGTTATTGAAAACACACAAACACACACTGCAAACACAAAGGGTTGTCTTCTATCAAGTGAAGCTTAACTTTCAATGCAAGACAATCTTATTTCTTAATTCCTAGTCCTTTTGAAAGCAGGACCTCAATGAAACCACGCCTCCAGCAGTTACCTCCTCCCCAATCAGCTTGAACTGCCCCATTGCCAAGCCACTTCCTCACACCCCTCAGCTACAAAACCCAGGCCCCATACCCATCTGTACTCAATCATTTGCTACAGAACTAGTCTGAGCTGCTGCCTTGCCCTTACATCACTTTGATCACCTTTAAGTGTCTGCTTGACTGTTCTAATCTACCATCTGCTGTACAAGCTAGAATGAATACAAGTAGCTGCCCAAAAACCCCAAAAACAGTGAACTGTGTTTTTATGCAAGACTGCAGATATTACCAAAATAAAAAAAAAAAAAAGGAAAAAAACAAGAATTGAAATATGTACTGATACAACTTCAGCTGCTGCCTGGAATGACTTCCTTTAGCATCTTATGGAAAGCCTCTACATGGACAAGTAAGGAGGTGGCTAAAGCAGAACACAGTAAGAACTGGTTTACTTTGGTTTACTTAAAAACCCAGACAAATGTCAACATAGGCATTTCTCAACATTAAAAAAAAAGGATGCTACTTCTAGGTCATGACGGAAAATTGAATTACATTTCAGTTTAATAAGTCAGGCCAAATGCCTTGGAAATATTAAATTCATTACTGTATTTTTCCACCTGATCAAGTAAAAAGTTGGTAAGTCTTTTGACATTATTCACATTCTGCTCTTACACAATTTTTCCTGGTACTTCCTTTCAACTTCCGAAACATTCCCCTGATCCCTACATCATCCCCGAGTTATTCAGAAAGCACTTTGCCTCCAATCCCTGCTGCCAGATCTCAGTCAAGCTAAGCCATTTCACAGATAACGGATGATTCCAAAGTGTTACTAAGGTAATCATGTAATCAAAAGCCCATTAAAAACCCAAAACAATAACAAACCAACAAGAAATACTCCAGCCAGCCATCTTCAAGACAGCATTAACTGTACCTGTACTTCTCTGAAGGCCTTCAGCAGAGGGTGGTGACACTGACACATCTATGCAAAGTCCTCATCATCTTTAAAATTAGAACAGCTTCTCTCCCTGTGTTCAAGTGTACCACTATCAAGAGAACACTGTTCTCTCTGTAGCAGCCTCCATGTACTTGGACTGATGCCAATCCCTTTAAGTCCCTGCTTAAGATAAGCCATATGAACATGCTCTGTTCACACAAGTCTCAATCTTCAAAACACAGCACTGAATTTTCTTACATTACCCACCTTAGGCATCTCTGCAGTTTGTTCACAACTGAAGTACCTCCCGAAGAACTGTTGCAATACTCCCAACTTACCATTGCTGAGTTTGCTTCCATGCTTCAAAGCCTATGGTCTTGTTCACATACTGAGCAAACAACTAGGTGCACTGGGAGTTTCTCTCCCTAACATTTTTTATATCTATTCCTAGAGTATACTACACTTCTCTTGCTGCTGAGAGTATCAGATGAAAGCGAGAGAAACCATAATAAAGAGAAGCAGTAGATATAGCAACAGATACATAGTTATCTACAGGAAAGATTACATTTTGTAGGAAGGAATTAGTTGGACATTATTTGACAGCCCCACACTGACCATTACTCCCTTCCTTGGGATCTTCCCTATGTGCTGTTTTTGACTAAATTGAAAAATTAAAGTCTTCAGCTTTGAGTAAAACAATTCTTAACATTTACTTTGCTCCATGTCAACAAAAGCTTACTCTTCAAAGAAAAAGGTTTTGGCTTTGTTTAACAAATCACATGCTAATAGGTTTTTAGAATCATAGAACTGTAGAGGCTGGAAGGGGCCTCTAAAGATCACTGAGTCCAACCCCCATCAGAGTAGGATCACCTAGGGCGGGCCACACAGGAACAGATCCAGGCAGGTCTTGAAAATCTCCAGAGGAGGTGACTCCAAAACCTCTCTGAGCAGCCTCATCCAGGGCTCTGTTACCCTCACAGGAAAGAGGTTTTTCCCCTCATGTTGAGGCAGAACTTGCTATGTTCCAGTCTCTGAAAAGAGACTGGCCCCTTCTACTTGACACCCACCCTGCAGATATTTGTAAACGTTAACAAGATCCCCTCTCAGTCTTCTGCAGACTAAACAGCCCCAGGGCTCTCAGCCTTTCCTCATAAGAGAGATCCTCCAGTCCCTTCATCATCTTTGTAGCCCTCCACTGGAGTCTCTCTAGTATTTCCCTGTCTCTCCAGAACTGGGGAGACCAGAACTGAAGATAATACTCGAGATGTGGTCTCACTAGGATAGAGGGTGGAGAGAACCTCCCTCGACCTGCTGGACACACTCACTTTTTCTTAATGCACCCCAGAAATATTCAATATTTATTTATTAGTAGTAAAATAATTAAAACAAGGATATAGGAGGAAACTACACAGATAATGATTATACAAGTCTGAATGTAGACACTACCACTGTAAAAGACCTCCAAGACAAAGTGCTATTCCTGAACATGTTATTCTGCTCTGTCAGACCCAGTTAGAGTCTGCAACTCCCATAAACCTGACCAAACCAAAATAGCTTTCTCCATATCTAGTACTCGCCTCACAACAAGTGGAATTTCTCTTGAAGTCTGAGAAACAACCACATTCTTGAACAATAATATACACATTACAGTGAAGTTAGAGGCATAGTAAAATAAGAAGTAAAGTTCCAAGATATTTTCTGCACTTCTACATTGATCAGAAGTACTACACATGGTATTAAAAGACTTCCTTCAGTTCAGAAAAGCCACTAATGAAACAACTGACAAATTATCTACGTGCAGAGGCAACTCAAATGCTATTAAAGCAACAGTCCTGCAAGAGTTAAGATTCTTTTAATTAAGTGACGGACATTATCACCTTCACAGGACAGCTCCACGAAAAGTTAAAGTACACAAGTTCCGTAACATGCTTCCTAGCACAACCCTATGCTAAGTGAAAATCTGTCAGGAAAAATTTTCCACTTGCACCTTCCCTTTAGTGTGCCAGTCTTAAGTCAACAGTGACTGACAGTTATTGAGAGAACAAAAAGCATTTAAACCACAAGAACCAAGAGATATTGGAACATCATCCTGACCTTAAGTGACGGTCTGTAAACCACTAGTGACATTGTACACTACCCTATGAGAACACAGTGAACTGTTAAAGACCTACAGACAATAGATAGGACCAATGCATTTCTCAGCTTTAAGGCTGCCATGAAAAGCTAAAGCAACTACACAAGCTATTTTTGAATCAAAGGAAGCAACCAAGCTGTTAAAGTTAATAGTTAGGGATATTTGTCCTTTAAATAAAAGGGCAAAGTCTTCATTTCTAACGTATCATAGAAAGATAACTACTAAGAATTTCACATGGAAACCTTTTGTTCAGCGGCAATTTCATCCCATTTCCACTGGTACTCAGAATTAACAGTAGCTGTGACGTTAGAGGAAATTGCTTATCACCCCTCTCTCTGCTTTTCCAAGTGCAGCCTACAGTTTAATGTAATGCTAAAATTTCTTCCTACAACTACTTGGCAAAAAATTCTTTCTATGGCAAAACTGTTTAATAAAAGTACTGTTTTTTAAAACTGGATATCTACTAAAAATCAAAGACTTCAGATCAAAAAGCAACCAAGATCAAAGCTTTGCCCCAATAACAGTTTCCCTTGCACTGGTTAAGTCTCAAGACATAAATCCTATGCTGCCAGCTTACTACCAATCATGTAATTACTTGGCAAGATGCTCATTCCAAATGCATATATTCTCATCAGAGTATCTCTCACTTCTGCTGGCTACATGTAATTTAGATTAACCTAAGCTACCTGGCAGCTACAGGATTCTTCCTTCTCTTTTTCCCATTTTCACATACCTGAGAAAAGATCAGATTTTTCCATGGCATTGGCAGTGTAGTACAGCAGTTTGGACTTCCTCCTTTTTAATCTTAAATCATTTCAGCCAAAGTGAAAGGCTTTGCAAAAGCTTAAACAGATCTCACTATAGGGTTGGCATTATGTAGCATATAAGTAATAAAAATCATCAGTTTATATTCAGGATGGTAATTGATAAACTTGACCTATGATTTATATGGGAAGAAGAAAACTGGAAGTTATTCCAATTTAAAGCTCAAAAATGGAGAAAAAGTTTTACCTTCAAAGGTCTGAGTGCTTCACAGAATTTCATCCACCAGCTTTTCTCAATAGACTCCAGATGCCTCTCTCTCCTTCGAAGTGTCCTTAGTCTCTCTTCTAGTTGCTGTACAGCCCGTCTATCCCTTGATGACAGAGGCCGACCATCTCTGCACTGGTTACCAAAAATAGTGCAAGAAATCAAGGGACATGGAATCACAAAAACAGACTTGACATCTAGTTTAGTGAGTTACAACTCTAAAGACTTTGCAGCATGTAATTCACACTCTCTTTCTACACATAGCAAGAGGATGAAGTGCCAAAGTCTCAAGCTGCCAACAAGAGGAATTCCTATTAGGTGGTAGAAAACACTTAGCTATGAGGATGCTGAGGATTTTAATAGGGTGTGCAGTCTCCATAGCTAGAAACACTTAAAATGCCCAAATGTGACCTGAATGTCTGATGTAACCTGGAAGCCATCCTTGCTTTGTGTAGAGGGTTGAACCTGATGACTTTCAGAAGTCCCTTCCAATCAGATTCCATGACTAAGCCAATATATTAAGCTTGATATCTGTATTTTTCCAGCATTCATTCCACTAGAGATACTCAGCTATGAACCAAAATGGTTAGAAACAAAAATCACGTCTAACATTGATGCTAGAAAAATTGATCCTTAGATAAAAAAGATTCTTAAAGTTTTAGTACGTCTCCTATATTCTTAAATCTCAAAATCACAGAATCATAGAATTGTCAGGGTTGTAAGGGACCTTAAAGATCATCTAGTTCCAACCCCCCTGCCACAGGCAGGGACACCTCCCACCAGAGCAGGTTGCTCACAGCCCCATCCAGCCTGGTCTTAAAAACTTCCAAGGATGAGGCTTCCACCACTTCTCTGGGCAACCTGTTCCAGTGTCTCACCACCCTCATGGTGAAGAAATTCTTCTTAATGTCTAACCTGAATCAAACTATCTCTAGCTTTAATCCATTCCGTCTAGTCCTATCACTGCCCGACAGCCTAAAAAGTCCCTCCCCAGCTTTCTTGTAGGCCCCCTTCAGACAGTGGAAGGCCACAATAAGGTCTCCCCAGAGCCTTCTCTTTTCCAGACTAAACAACCCCACCTCTCTGTCTGTCCTCATAGGAAAGGATGATCATCTTCATGGCCCTTCTCTGGACACGTTCCAGCACATCCATATCCTTCCTGTAATAGGGGCTCCAGAACTGGACGCAGTGTTCCAGGTGAGGTCTCATGAGAGTGGAGAAGAGGGGAAAATCACCTCCCTCAACCTGCTGGCCACGCTTCTCTTAATGCAGCACAGGACACGGTTGGCCCTCTGGGCTGCGAGAACACACTGGTGGCTCATGTTGAGCTTCTCATCCACCAGCTCTCCCAAGTCCTTCTCTTCAGGGCTGCTCTCAAGCCAGTCACTGCCCAGCCTATATTGGTGCTTGGGATTGCTCCGACCCAGATGGGTTGAGATCAACTATTCATTTTTTCCTAAGAGCCTTCTTGTAAATAGTGAAACACTTCACACAGTGAAATTAAGGCAAAGCTACCTTCAACAAATTTCTCAAAAAGGTTACAAAACTAAGACCATATTCTAGGCACATGAAACATTCAAATTGGACATCACAATGTACCTTTAATAGCAACACATTCTCCATACCCTGTACAGCACCTCAGTGACTTGAAAAAGGCTTTTTGAAAACATTCCAAGCTTCCAAGCTGCAAGTCCAAGCTTCAATTAAGACTAATGAAAGAAAGCCATCAGGTGTACTCATAGCAGACAACCATACTACATACTGAATATTTTCGTTAGACTAAGTAACATACTTTCATATGACCAGCTTTCACTGTACATTACTCTCAGTAACACTTTCTTCACAATTTCATGCATGTATAACTGAAGAATTAAGATCTCAATTACAGACCAAGGCAGAATCTTTACCATAATCCATCAACGAAGAAAAATTAGTTTATACTATTGGTCACGTTAAAACATAGCCGTAACTTAGACTTTCCACTTTTTGATGCTATTTGTTAGCTAGATTGAACAGCAGGAACAGTTGCTCACAAACTCTCATAATCCAACATACTCTTCTGTAGTAAGTAATGCTGCATTTTTAAGGAATTTCTCATTTTTCCTCATACTGACTTCAGTAATACAGATGCCTTTGTTGTAGTAGTGCTCTGTATAAGCCAGAAGTTCACATTTTAAACTGGGGGAAAGCTACTTTTTAGGTTTCATTATGCAACAAGCTTTCTAGAACACTGATGGTGCTCACACTGTAGAGGTAGCAAAATATCAAGGGAAAATTGTTGGAACTTTTTTAACACTGCTGGTCCACTATCAGAGAACACAACAGCACAGATGGACTGCCAGGATAAAAGCAATGCATCTTAATGCCCTTTCCCCTCTTTCAGGGATATGAAAACACTGGTCAAGCCATTATCTGAAATGGTTTGGGGAAAGGGTGAGATTATCTCTATCATCTTATATGTAAAGAAGAAATTTTACCCTCTTTCAGCTTGCACTCTTAGGTTAAGTGTCCTGCTTACATTAGGTACAGCACTCCACTGAGCAGCAAAGCCATTATGGGTTTACAAATGGTGTTAACATCCTAGGGATGTTTAGGATTCAGAACAGAGATTTCCATATGTATGTTTTTCATAAAGAAATTTATAACAGCAAGGTACATTAACTGGGAAACAAGGATAGCTGGGGCTGTTATTTATTCATAAAGATGATTAATAGTTTGATGAATTAACTCATGACAGCTCCATGTGGCAAGTAGCCAGTGTTGATAACACTGAATAAGTATCAACGAATTGGATGATGTATCTGATCACAGACTGAGATAACACTCCTAACTCCTACAAAGTATCTATTCCATATATCTAAGCAGGATTTAAGAAGTTTGAAATGAGCTCATCAGCACCATTATCAGCTAGACAGAAACATCTACTGCTTCAGGACTGATGAAGAAAGCTTGATCACTACTACACAAATATTATTTATTTGCAAATAACTCAAATAGCTGCAAGATAGTCACTTCTGACTTGACAGATTTTTTGGAACAACAACTCCACAGCACGACCATAAATTAATAAGCAAGGAAGAAAAGAAAATATTTTTATGAGAGTGACAACCATGAAGACCATACCTTTGATTTAATCCTTAATAGATGTTGCTCCACTTCTTCAATATCTTCAGTGTTCTCTAAACGTTCATAAGCCGCGCTAGTGGTTCCCTTAATCAAGTTTAGAGGCAAAGCTGACATACCATAAGCCTAAAATAAAAAGGAAACATACATACTCAAATTTTCTACCACACATTTTCATCTGATGAGGCTAATGTATGTTGTAGCTATAATGTATCACTGCTGGTGGTTCCCCCCCCCCCCCCCTTTGCCCTCTTTCTACCAACATGAACAGCTATCAATTCTTTTCTTTTTTGAGCAAAACTTAACAAGCATGCTAATGCAGATTCCAGCATCCTACAACGTTCCAACACTACTTAAGCATCTTGTGATGACTGAGACAATAGCGTGTGTTAAGACTTCATATAAGCATAGCCCACTGAAGAGTTACCAAGCTGGGTTTGTTGTCAAATCATTTAGTTCCCAAAACCTTAACTGTCCCACTTTAGATCATAACCAAAACAATGTGTAAAACAGGATGTTCTAGGTATTGAACTGAAGTAGTTTTAGAAGAAAAGTATACACAATTTTTGTAGCCAGTAGTCTTCAACTTAAAACTATGTAAAAGGTACCTGGTTTACTAAAGAAATTCTGCAGTAAAAAGAAAGCAAAAGCTAGGTGAACACCTAAATTCAGTTACATTCCAAGACCACTTAGATACACATTCACATTCATCCTTTTTCTTGGCATTTACTTCTGGTTATAAATCCTACATCATCCAAAGTGTTTGCCAGCTTCCACATCAACACTATGCCCAGACTTCTCCAATGCAGAGTCTAAGTTTTCCACAACCAGGTATTTGCAGATATTCGAAGTGAGGTAAACAAGAAAATGTCACTACTCTACTTCTTTCTAGCCTATGAGTCTTACAGATCTAGGCCAAGGTCAGAAATTTCTCCAAGCAGCATAGAGCCATTAGCCAAAGGCTTTTTTTATTTGTTTTACTGTGGGTGGGAGGCTGCTGGTGATGGGTTGTTAGTGCAGAGCTCAGAAGGAAGGGTTTTCTTTTTTTTTCTTAGTCAAAATTAACACATGCAGTTTTGCTGGGAGTGCCTGATACCTGAACATTTGCTAATTTCAGAAGAGAGCAGTTTTCTAGATTTTCACAGGAATACTACTCCCTCCTTTGGGCTTTACTTTTCGTACCAAGAATAGATTTAACACGAATGATAGTGTATTATAAATATCACCCTATGTGCTATCAGATCACATGAGCTTTCTGAACACAAGACATGATCTGACTGGCTTAAGGACCTACTTAGACACACTGTCTTATGCATTTCACTCAATGCAAGACACTGTACATTTTTTTGGTGTATCTTTCAATATGTCTTTTATGTCTCCACCAGCACCCACTTCTAAGCCCCTTTAACAAAAGGGGTGTGAGTTACTATTATTGCAGCTCAGAACCACATTAAGTATTTAAATTAATCAGCGTTTCAATACAAATATCTGATACTGAGCCCACCATCTTCAGTTTCACTCAGCAAGCAAAAATATTTCACAATTTGAAGAAACATTCCCCCAAGTATTAGGCTACAACACATGAAAGGGAAGTTTAGAAGTCTGACAGCCTTGTTCACTTACTGTGGAATTCGGTTTCTTATGTTCAAAGTGACAATTACCCATAAATTGTTGCAACAGTGTCGGTTAAGTTCAATAAGCAGACAACGTACGCGTCTCACCAGGCTTCTAACCCAAGAAAACAATGGTACCTGTTAAATCACTACAGCATTTTAGTAATGGTAGGAGAAAAGTATTTTCCTTAAACTAATTCTTGAAGTATATTAGCAGAGAACACATTCAGCTAGGTCTTTGACAACTTTCACTACATGACTTTGTGTACCTATGAAGTATTAGAATTGGTTTTACCATACACTCCTAGAGAATAAGGTAAGCTATTAGCTATCTGCTCAGAATTTCAGGATTACACAGCTGACAGTCTCATTTGTCACTCAAAAATAGAGCCAAAAAGAAGTGTTTGCAGCACTGTTAACAGACTGTTCAAAATAAACTCAATTTTTTTTTTTAGCTACAAAAGGTAACTGGCAATTTCAGTCCCTATTTTAGAGCTTTTTGCTGTAAAAGCTATACAAGGGAAAGACATCTCATATCATAGGCTAGTGATGGCAATGAAATTTCACGCTTTCCAAGGGATTCTAGAAGTTCTGGTTTGAACACAGATATATAATCACAGAAAGGCCTACCTATAGGATTAAGTATTTTAAGTAAGGAAAAGAATTTAACTTCACAACTCTGTCCATAAATGTGTCTCAGTTCTCCTTTTAGAGTATCTCCTTTGAGAGCAATAAGCTGCTTTGCTATCTAAAGGAGCTAAAAAGCTGTCTCCCCAAATTCTTCTCTAGGCTGAAGAAAATTCCTTCAAACTTTATAGATTGCACTCTCCAACCTAATCACTTTCACAAGCCTCAACTGGAGCTTTTTACAGTTGTCCAGTTTCTTAAACTGAGGGACCAAAACCAGACACAGTATTCCAAGGTGTACCTTTGGAAGTGCCAAGTAGAGTGGAATAATCACATCCCTTGATCTGCTGGCTACGCTCTTACTAACGCAAGTCCAGGACGATTTGCTCAGTGTGCTGCCCACTAGGACTTCCAGGTCTTTTTCAGCAGAGCCATCCCCCAGCCAGTTAGATGGCAACATGAACTGTTGCTTGAAATTAAATTTGTTCCAAGAGAAGGCCTTAACTAAGGCAAAACTTGATGCCATTCTTTGTTGTCCCAATCCTCCCATGTCTCCCAGTTTGACATCAAACTATGACTAGATGCTCAACCCCATCATCCAGATAATTTGTGAAGACTGAACAGTATTAGGACCATACTGACCCTGAAAAGCTGACTCAGGTCTGGCTGCTAGTAGCCTAACTCCACAATTCAGATGAAAGTATGAAATTGGGTGGTGTTTATAACTAGAACGCAGGCTGCAATCTAACCCAGGTCCCTTTGGAACCCAAAGCATTCTCTGACAGAAGTAAAGGCATATGTAGAAACACATATAAAAGGGAAAGATGGCTATAACAATAGGCTTACCATTTTAGAGCCCTGAGCGTAGAATAATTTAGATTCCAACATTAAGCTGAGGCTTGCATCTGTTCTCCAAACAGCTCCCGTCAACTAGCAGATATCAAGTATTTACTCAACAGAAATAGTTAAGAAAGCCAATTCTGAGTTCTAAATCTTCTAAGTTTCTACCAAGCAAACTGCAACTCTTGAAGGGATGTATTGTTTTGCTGGTTTTGCAGATGTGAATTACATGCTTGCTTGTTAAGCTTGTTCTAGTGTTAAAGCCATAGTTCCTTCTTTGAATACAAAAGATGATAATAGCAAGATGATTATGCATGTAAGCCTCCCATCATTAGTGGGGGAAAAAGCTGCATTGGTCCTTCAAGACATGAATATACAGAATGAAGGACAGAAAGATGAGTCATCTCATGTGATGTGTCACAGGTCTGAACAAAAACTTTATTAGCTCTGTTTCAGGGCTGCACATCCCTTCAGGCTGATGAAGTTTAAGGCTGCCATGAACAAAGTTTTAATCCCCTGGGTTAGTGCAAGTGTTAAGTTAATGGGCTATTATTTTAGGCATCTGCAACTTCACAAGCAAGAGGTATATTGAAGATAGCACAGGAAAACCAAAGCTGGATGCTGAAGCCCAGAGAGGGCTCAGTCTTGAAATAAATTGTTGGTTCAAAGTTCAGAATATGAATAAAAACAGATGAGCAGAGCCTTTATAGCAGTGAAGACAAGTTAATTTATATACATGAATTTTGATAAAACATGTAATTAAGTCTTCGTGTATTTAGACCACTGAAACAACAGTTTCCAGAACTTTTTTTTAGACAACCATTGCCTAGGAATGTTAACTCAGGTAAGAGACACTGCACTGAAGAGTAAAAACAGTCATCCACATAGAACAGGCAATTACAGCATGCACGATTGCTTTTTCCATATAGGTTCTTCAAAGTAACTGAATCTAATACTAAGCACTAACTGTTCAGGCTTATTATCCAAAAATACATGTTGCAAGGTTAGGTCTTTAAAGTCTCAGGCTGCAATCTCTGCTGTTAATGAATGCCTAATCAGCTTCATTGAAACCCCATTTTACAGTAGGAAAAAAAACCCTAAATTTCTAGTCAAAAGCATAATTTATCCCCACAAATGATGCATGTAAGAGATTAGTTCAATACTGTTTGTCGTATCCGTAGGCACTGAAGAAGAGTAAGAATCACACTCTAGCTGTTTTCTCAGGTGTGCCACTAAATCCACATACACTCTGTGCACCAGACAGAGCACTAAAATACCTCTGTAGAGATTACATAAGCATTGCTTCCAGTTTTTCATCACTTCTGTATCCCCTTTCCTTCCCATTCTGTCTGCAGCAGATCCAGCCATTCTTGTGTCATTCCACAAATAAGATTTAGAAGGAAGAGTGTGTTGATCCTTTGGTCTCTTGCAGCCTCAACATCTGACAACACTTGAGACTCACCAAACTCATATAGCCCATGGTTATAGTTGCCCACTATGTTAATAGTCACTCAGAAGCAGAAGACAGAAAACAAGTGAAGTTGAGAAGTTGTAAAATGTTCTGCAGAAGTCCCAGTAAACAACTGTATCACTGATAAACCCTGGAGTATTAAAAAGATCCAGAAAGGCTTTCCACTGGAAACTGTAGCTGCTAGTTTAACGTTTTCAAATTGCACAAGCCACCAAAGAGTTACCATGAAAAGGATGTATTAAGGTGGGAACACCTAATAATCAGCTAGAGCAGCCATAAGCACACAGATCAGTCATGACAAGCACAGAAAAAATACATTCAAATTAACAGAGCAAAAAGAGTTAAGAGAGTTAAAGCTAACTTTGAATGCTTACTGTAAAAAGTCGGAAGCCATCAGACATCATAATTTAACTAGAAGATGATTATGTTACTCTTTCTACATCTGCTGTTTTCAAATAAGATATGGTCTAATGATTAACTTGTGTACCAAACTGAGAAACAACTTATCTGTTGTTTGACCTGTAGCAAGGAGAAATTCTCCTGGTTGGGTCACAAGGAGCACTGCATATGAAGGTATTTTAACAACTTTTTCTGGTTATAGATATTTTTAAGAATTAAACTTGTGATTTCAAGAAATTATCAGAAAGCACTTGTGTAGCATGTAGCATAGCAAAAAGAATTCTCATTCCATTTGTTTTTAGAGGCCCGTATATCAAGCATATGCGGCTTAAGTACTATCACTGAAGTCTTTTAAAAGGTGCATATAATCTTGTGCAAAATGTGTAGAAATTAATAGACAAACATTCCTTGCATAGCACTGCCCTCTAGTGAAGCCACAAGAGACATAAGAGAACTTATTATACCACTGTATAAAAGGCATAAAATGCTCATGACTTCAAATATAAACATATTCAAATTCCTACTTTCTTACAGCAGCTTGTTTCAAGACATCACCTGAAAGTGTGACCATGAAAAACAAAATGTTCAATTCTACCAACTACACTGGTCAAAAATGTATCTATTGAAGCTACAACCAGCCAAACTCTCATTTAGGATAAGCAGTGCTTCAAAGCAATACAAGTCAAATATGTACTAGTTTCACTAGGAACATCCCACAAACCCCCCTCCACTTTAAGAGTATTTTGGCATAGAAGGTATTTTCTGTATTCATAGCCTGATTAGCTTTTTATTTGAATTATGTTAAACACGCCGGTTTAGATATCATAAAGATGATGATATCTTTTATCCATTAGCAATTTATAGAGTTCGATTGTCTATACTGAACACTACTTCATATGGATGCAATGCACCCTTGTCAGTATTGCTTCTAATGGAGCAGGTAAGCTGGTCCAATCAAAGAGTCCCACATGTGATGCACCTTTGTAAGTCACATCAATACAGGCAACTCTTCCAAGCTTGTGGAAGAGGAACTAGGACTCCACCTTCCTTGAAACAGTACTATTCTGTGCTCCTAAACTGTAGTTTTCAAGAAAAGTACTATGATGCTAAGAGAAATAGTCATCTACTTTCTCACATTAAAGAAATCTGTCCGTATCTCCGGCTATCTACACATACAACTGTTCTAAAGATAAAAACTTGAATTTAATAATCGTACTTCCATTAAGCATGGCAAACAGTGACAGTGGTTCACACATCCTCCCTAAATTGTGAAGAACAACAGAGAAAGCCTCCTAAATGCATCTGAAGATGGTAAACCATCTCATGGACAGTTGTTTGTTGTTTTGGGTGGGTTTTTTTGCTGTTGTTTTGGTTTGTGTTTGGGTGGGTTTTGGTTTATTTGTTCGGTGTGTTTTGATTTTGGGGTTTGTGTTAGGGTTTTTTTTTTGTCATCTGTAAAAAGTTAACTGACTCAGTAGTAATACTGAACATCACTATTTTGCACAGTTGGCATCTTCTGACTTGTTCTATCAGGCTTAGAAGAGCACTAGCAACCAAAAGATCAACCTTTCAAGCTGCAACTCTAAAAGTCTCAGAAGTACAAAACTACCATTGATCCACCAGTTTTAGTATGTATAGTTCTACAAGAGCGTAGTAGGAATCAGGCTGTTAAAACAAGGAACACTGAAATCGGTTTGACGTTCAATTATTGATGGCTTCATGGAGAAGTGAACGTTCTCAAACCACTACAATTCTTTAATATTTAAGAATTGATATTGAGGTGATTAAGTGGTAATGATGAATGCTACTGACTCCTGGATTTCTCAATAACTGTTTGATGTCTACTCAAAAAAAATCAGTAGTAAATGAGTGCTTTTAAGGTTCCTCAGATTATGAACAGTTTTAAGCTTTTTTTTTGCTGTTAATAGAAATAAGTCAACTGCAAGAAGAGTAAATCATACTCTGGACAAAATTTAGATGTGAAAAGGTCATTAAATTTGCCAGTAGACAAACTGAGCTTTGTCACTTCTCTTTCAGGACAGAGGAAAAAGGGTCACTTTACAGCTTCATAAGAAATCAAATAATGCCTATTAAATGTTTCGGAAAAATTAGAGCCAATTATAATCATCCTTCAAGGACATTATAAATGAGATGCACAAGACCACTCAAAAATTAATCTGCCTACCATTGCAAGTAATGCATTATTCTGCCTTGAATTCAAATAGCAATCTGGAGCTGACAACAGCTATTGTATTAATACCTAAGGCAATACAAAACACATTAATGAAAGAATAGGTGCAAGCTACATCATCTGTGAAACCAGTTCAAACAAAGCACTGCAACCTTAATTTATCATCTCCTTGTTATATTCCCCACTTAAACAAGGGAAGCTGTCAGTATAAATCACCAAGGTCATGGATCCCCCCAAGGATCCCTTGCTCACATTTCTTACAAAAACAATTTTAAATATCAACTGCTGCACTTCAGTATTATGCATAATATAATGTTAAAAGTAGACTTTGTATTATTAAAGCTTAAAACCAGAACAGCAACCATTCATGATTATGTTGAAAATTGAGCTACACCAAGTTTAAACAATGTTACTGTTTGAAACATTGAGAAAAATGGCATCCTTTAATGCTCATCAGTAATATTAACATACCTACTATGTGAACATTCCTAGCATTCCACCTACATTTCTGATATAACCACTATTTTATTATTTCCCCTGAAAAAATTAAAAATTTAGAATAAAGCCTTCAAAAGTGTCAACGTCAAGACAAGACTATTTTTTAGAGTATTCAGCAAGGAAACACAACACAGTGTAAGGTTTTGCATTATATTCCCAAAGACCACACTAATAAGGATCAGCTCAAAGTTAGTCACAAAAAGCGTAACTGCAGCCTCTGTGGCTAAAAAATACTTGTGTATTTTTACATCCATTTGCAGAAGCATGCAAATCTGCTTCTTGTACCAAGTTATTAAAGTCACAAAGCGATGGGAAAAGCAATTTGTATTGCTTAGATTAAGTATTAAATGTTTGAGGTTCCGCCCCCAATAGGCATATTCTCCCTTCCACTTATACAAGGTTATGAAAATTGCTAATTATTTAAAAGTTATTACTAACTCCAGCACAGAATACAGTTGCAAGAGTTAGTAGTTCTGAAAAACACAGAACTACCTACTCTCCTGAAGATACTGCGTACTGTTTTCTCAGTGCCCACTGACTTTTTTACCATTCATCGTAATGAGGTGAATAAAAAAAGTAATTAGTAAGAATCTCTAATAAATCATTGTCTCACAAAACACAACCTGTGATAGAACAAGGTTTTTCAACATGAGTTAAATGAGGCTGTAACAATAAGACCAATCTTACTGTCAGTCACTGTCCCCTCAAACTCTCCATAGGCTAGAGCCAAGCTTAAACAGAGAAGACATCTCACACCATGAGGTACAACACAAAGTGCCACCCATCAGTACCCCTGCTAAATCCTGCAGGTCTACATAGCAAATAGACTACAGAACCTCTGCGGTGGGAAGATACCTCTGGAGGTCATCCAGTCCAACACCTTTGCTAAAGTAGGTCATCTAAAGATCCTTGCCCAGGACCATGTCCATATGGCTCTTGAATATCTCCAAGGAGGGAGACTGCACAATCTGAGGAACCTGTGCCCATGGTCAGTCACCTCACAGCGAAGAAGACTTTTCTGATGTATCTAGGAAACCTCCTGTGTTTGTGCCCATTGCCACTAGTCCTGTCACTGGGCACCACTGAAAAAACCTGGATCCATGCTCTTTGCACTATCCCTTCAGATATTTCTTACACGTTGATAAGATTTCCCCTGAGCCTTCCTCTTCTCTAGCCTAAATAGTGCTAGCTCCCAGCCTTTCCTCATAGGAGGAAGGTCCCTTAAACACCTTTGGGGCCCTTCACTGGTCTTGCCCTCTTGTAGCAACATATGTCTTGCACTGGGCAGCCCAGAAATGGACACAGCACCCCGGGTGTGGCCTCGTAAGGGCTGAGTAGAGGGGAAGGGTCAGTTCCAGTGACCTGCTTGCAATAATCCTCCTAGTGCAGTCCAGGATACCCTTAGCCTTCTTTGCACCAAGGGTACATTGCTGGCTCATAGTTTACTTGATGGTGTCCAGAATCCCCAGGTCCTTTTCTTCAAAGCTGTTCTCCTGCATATACTGGTGCCTGGGTTTGTTTCTCCTCAGCTGCAGGACTTTGTACTTACCCTTACTGAATGATTTTCATGGGGTTCCTCTCAGTCCATTTCTCCAGTTTGTCAAGGTCCCTTTGTATGGCAGCACAATTCTCTGGAGTATCATCCACTCCTCCCAGCTGTGTCACCCGGAAGCTTACTGAAGGCACACTGCTCCATCATCCTAACCATTACTGAATATGTTGAATAGGACTGGACTCAGTTTTAGCCCCTGGCATACACTACTAGCAACTGGCCTTCAACTAGACTTCATGCCACTGATCACCATTCACTGAGCCCAGTTATTCAGTCTTAAAATTCACCTCACTGCTCATCCAACATTTTGTAAGCTTCTCTGAGGATCTTATGGGAGACCCTCAATATGGGCTAGGTTTGGCTTGGCAATGAGAACATCACTGTCCAGAGACGTTAGCATGTTAAAACGGCATCAGTGTGGCAAGAGCTAAAGTGGGAAGCATTGCTCTGGACACAGTTTCAAAAGTGTTCTTCAGAAAGTAACTTTGAAGCTTCAAGAGTTAAATGCTATGCATATCTGTCCACAAACTTGCTTTCAGAATTTGACTTTCCCAAAACAGTACTGTAGCAATATGAATAAGGTACAGAAACAGCATTCATCTAAACTGTTATATTTAATTGAAAACAAGTCATGGTGTTAAAACACAGCCAATTAATTACTTGTTGGGGAGGAGGTTGGGAATGAGATGCCCTAACCTGTAAGCCTGCTACACTTCATAAAAAGTGTAGTTTCTGGAAAATTTAGACAATTCAGCTCTGTGCCCACCTCTTAATAAAAATACCACCTTTGGAAAAAAAACCTGCTCTTTGGAATGGGTAAAGTGACAAAACAGAAACAGAAAACTAATAGAACAAAAACTTCCAGGGCAAATGTAAGAGGCAATTTGAGAATTTGCTGTTACAGACTTTAATAGGGTGAGAGACTTGTCAAATACAACTAGGATTACTGCTCCAGATTATCCTTAAAAGCTATCCTCAAAACATCTGGCCTCATCCTTGACACCTTTCATCTTCCTTTGCAATCAAGTGTTAGAGATGCTCTACTTTTCCTATAGAAGGCTGACATTACTGAGAAAGGTCCAGACCTGAAAACAGAGCCCACAGCCAGAAACTGTGGTAAGGTCCAGAGAAACCACAGCTGACCCATTCTTGAGGACTGTCTCAAACGACATCACATAGAAAACTAAACAGAACAAGTCAATTTGTTTTCCAACAAGTCAATTTATCTTCCACTGAAAGGTGAATAAAGATCCTTTCACTCCTCAGTCATCTTCCTTGCATCTCATTTCAATTCTCATTTGAATGACACGGTGTTAAGAAATGCCATAGAGCATTTAATTTGCTCCTTTATTCAAACATTAGCTGTTAATGCCTGAAGATCTCATACAAGTGTTAAACTTGGAATTCAAATCTAATTCTTAGAGTAACTCTTGCTTTTCTCCAAGAGCATCTGTGAAAAATACACTACCTTCTCTACTAAGTCATCACTGAATGTAGTTTTGAAGAAGCCATGACCTTCCCTAGGAGAAGCAACTATTACACCAACTCTTCAAGCTGATAATTCTACATTAGTACCTTCAGGGATGAGATGCTTTCAGGTTCAACATGTAATAATCCCTCCCCAAATTCATAACTAGTCTTCCACAGAAACCAAGGAACTCGGGAATCTCTCACCACATATTTTATTTCTTTAATATCTTCAATTTTAACAAGGTATTTCATGATCTTCTATTCAGAAGCTGGGGAGAAACTCAACAGCCAAATTCTGCATTCTTCCATTAAACTATGAGAGCTTTAATGAACAGATTTAGATGTTTGAAGCCATACAAAATGAAAAACAGCAAGCTAATATGACAAGCACCCTGAACTGTAATGTAATCTACCTTTCTATCACACACAGTAACACAAGTTCTCAGTTGTCACCAATTCTGGTCCAGCACAATGCTCCGATTTGTATTGCTCCTCATTCACTCCCTCCCCCCAAAACAAACCCCCAAACAGACCAAATTCTACAATACTGTGTGGTCTCATAAGTCTGTGTTGCATGAATAGCCCAACATGTAATTCAGAGTACATTAATCAACCTGGGCCTTAAGAAAGGCACAGAACACTACCAACACTAATGGTACTCCTTTAAAAAAAATACATTTTAACTAGATTAGTCATTGGGGCAAATTTATTAGTTCTATAAATTAAACTGTAGCCATTTACAATATAAAGAACACCATCCTGTAAGCAGGAGAATATCCTTTCATAGATAAAGCTTAGGAGGACACACATGAACAAGTGAGCTTTTGCTCTCAGCATGTACTCGGCTTCAAAGCTGCCTGCTGCCAGTGCCAAAGCCTCTTTCCCCAACATCTCACAGTATTGTATGTTACCACAGTGCAGAAGTGCAGTTTTAAAACAGCCATAGTCTAATTGTTCACACTGAAGGCCACACAAAGCATCACTGCTAACGTACACTTGACTAATTGTCGAACTGATAAATTGTACTCCAAGTGACTTAAATAGAATCCCTTGATTCACCTGTTTCATGGTACTCTTCCACAAAAAACCTTGAAAGGTGAAATCAGTCAACTGCAGACAGTGCATGCACAGCATTCCTATTTATATTACCTATTTTTATTATCATCTGCTAAGCATTTGCAGAAAATTTTCAAGTAGGTGTCTTCGCTCTTGTGTTCACTCATACAAAGGTATTCTCCTCTTGTGCTTCTGTCCTCCAATTATCAAACAGTGGTTTGATGACTAAGTACAAAGAACTCCCATCTTCAGAAGCTGGAACAAATTTTGATAGGCATGCAGAAGGCTGGCTGAAAAATACAGAAGCCCAACCACCCCCCTGTCAAATGTCTGAAGCCAGAGGCAAGCATTACAAAGGCTCAGACTGGACTGTGCACTAATGCTTTTGTCTTATCTATAGGCTTTTTTTTTATTATTTTAAACACAAGATTAACACCGGAAAAAAACCCACAATGCAAAGAAGTGGGATGTTACCAAGAAAAAAAAAAAGAAACAAAAAACCCAAGCAGTTACTCCTTCAAGAACATGCTTTTCCTTCTCACAAACAGAGGGAGTGGAGTAATCCAGTAGTAACTGGTATATACCAAGAGGCTATACTCTAGGCCAAGCTGTCCCTCTGGCTTTGAGAAGTGAGAGCACCCAGGAACTTCTCACTACTGAAACAGTTTTTGCATTGACATCATACCACTAGGAAAAGCCCATCCCACAACAGAAATTAGAATACAGGTACATGGCATGCACATGCTGTCAAGGTCACACTTACAATTCACTCTTCAGACCATGAGAGCAGAGCTGCTCATACTGTCATGCTGTTGCCAGTGGAAACTGCTTACACATAGAAGCCTGACTACCACTGGCAGTAGGTACAGTTATGAAAGCACTAAAGCGTAAAAGAAGTAAATGCTTTTCACTGTCCATGACATTTGTACTTCAGCCCACCCAGGTATCAACATTAGAATCTTGTGCTGCAACAGAGTTAATGTCACTTGCTAATGATGACAAAATCACTCATATCAGAGGTAGACAACAATCACCTCCTGTGTGAGCTCATCCCTAAACTTTCTATGAAACAGCACCTCCATTTCTCCCATGCTGCATCAACACCTACTGTAAAACAGAAGGGATAGTTTCAGAAGGATCAAATACAGCAGTTCAAGACAAAGTAAACAGTAATGCCATGCTCCAGGCATTTGCATGGACAGCTTGGTTGAAGTTTTCAAAGAAACAATTACTAAGATTTTAGGCTAATTTAAGGTATTCAGAAAAGACTGTTTTAGTTCATGCTCCACGTTTCACCTTATTTACTACTCAGTATTTAAACAAGTTCTAAATACAACAGGACTACGGCAACATTGAGGACAGAGTTATTGTCTTCATCTGAGAAAGACATGGATAACACAGCACAATAAAGTTACTGAACATTAAACAGAAGCCATAGTTTCAGGTTAAACTGGTTTTGAGAGTAGAAGCATGTTGTGATACTCAGGTGAATGGTGCCTATGAACAATCTGTGCTCAAAAATAAATAGGAAAATAACAGTAGGAAATATTAATAAATTAAAGACTTTAAAAGGTACTTTTTTAAACTATTACATTTCAGTGAGCAATACACTTATGCAAAGTAAAACAATCTTGCATTTTAGATGCTTATAGATGTGTGCCAACAGTTACAGAAACCACACTTAGGTAGCTGTTTGAAAACACACCAAGGGTAGTCTTCAAGCTAGACTGTGTTTTATGTTAGTCTCATGGAAATGAAATAAACACTACACATGCTGTGCAGTAACATAATTCAGCAAGAGATTAACCTTTCCTTAAACCATTAAGGGAGACAAACTTAAGAGCTGACATGTCATTGCAGGCTAAGCAGCGGTCAGGATCTTTTCTGACCAGCACGTGACCTAGATGCCAACAACATAGCCTGGATGACTTAGTGACACATGTCAGTCAGAAAAGGCTTAAAGTTACACATTTATGATTTGGGTCAAGTTAAAGCACTTAGTCAATGGGGCTGAGAGCAATCCAGCTCACCTGAAACACTTGCTAGTTAATCTGCCAAATTGCTCTCCTACCTACTGCACAGAGGCTGATGGCCACAGAGCTGTCTGTTACAACATTTACATCTAAGAACCTGTACTTAATTGTCTCACATAATCATGCTGTAACTTATACCAGCTGAAGTCACTAGTAAAAAGACAGAAAATCATTAGCTATGCTTGTTACTTAATTTAGATTCATTCAAAAGTCTAAAGGTAGTATTTAGTAGGTACTTTATCCCCTGACCCAGCTACAGCTAAAACACTCTTCCTTTTTTCTTATATCCACATACTATGATAATTTTATCCATTTATCCTCTGCCTGACAACATGCTACCACAAAATAGCTCCTTGGCTAGCAATGCTTCAGAATAACTTGTTGCAAGAATTCTTCTCATGGAGCCACTTAATTCCCTAGCCAAGTTACATGGGTATAACTACTGTGTTAAAGTCAGGCTGCAAAGGAAGAGTTTTGCAAACACATGAACTTAAAGATTACAACTTAACAGGAAAACACTGACTTCTGAGGAAGTTTTGAAGTTTTGTATGCCATTTTCTTAGTCTTTAAAGATTCATCTTTGTTGCAAAATTTTACATTGATTACAAGTTAATACCGGTAGCATTAAAAACAGGTTGATTGTTCAGTGACTGAAGAAACAGAAGAGACTGGAAAACAAGTGACCACAAAAACACATAACATTGGCCAGAGTTAGTAAGTGAAATGGTTCCTCACCTTTGCACATAAACACAAGAAGCAAGCAGTTGAACTAAGATAGCCTTAATCACATGATTTGCAATCAGTTACAGAATGAACATTTTCACATCCTTCTAAGCTGCAGACAGAACTGCAGTACTTTAGTTGTACGCCTAAGACTAACAGCAATATTGCCAAGGCTTTAGAAAGCAAGTGTCTAAGCCATTTCAAACCATTTGCTTCTAACTTCAACTACTTCTGATTTAAGGCACACACCACAGAAGATGCTGCAGATTCCTCATACCTAAAACTGATTCCTGACATGCATAAATATTTATCTTTACTCATATTCCAGAAATATGTGAGGAATGCTCTCAAAGACTTTGTTTTTTCACTTATGGAATGAAGAACAGGCTTTTACAAAGAGACAGTTGTGACAGAACATTTTGCATACTTTACAAATCAAGTTATTCTGACAGACTTTTCATTCTAAAGCTCTGTAGATATAAAAACATCAATGTAGGAAAGTTGTAGTAAAGGTTATATTCAGTGTTATATCAGGCTGCCAAGACCAAGTCTAGGTTATGCCATAGTTCAATGAATTAAAAACCCCAATATTTAGTTCTCTACTGATGGATAGAAAAAGACAGGCTTAAAACCAAGAGGAGCCAGTGAATGTGTTTGAAGCCATAAGGAATAATGTGACCTGCCCTTGCAATGACATTAAGTCTGACCTGTGCTTAAGTATGGAAACAGTGGCTTTTAAAGTTACAGTAAAAAAAAAAAATAGATATTCATGTCATTCCAAGAACTTAGAGGTAGTATTTCAAACCACAAAAATCCAGAGCTAGAAGACACTGTTGAAGCTATTTATCATGGTGATAGCTTTCCATACAGGTATAGTGCACCATGACTGCAAATATCCTGAATGTAAAGAGCTGAAACATATATAGCAACTTACTGTGTAAGTGATAGCTGCCAACATTCCAATCACAGTCAAGGAACTAATGGAAAATGAAAGAGCAGTCAAGCCATCTGAAAAAAGAAAAATCTTGATGAACATTCCTAAAGTAAACATAACATTTTTTCCTGAATTGGTTTCCTGACAATATTTAAGTTCTATTAAAGAAAAAAAATTGAGGCAGTTACCAGACATAGTAACTCAGATGAAAAATTCATCTTGCTTCTTGTCAGCAGTAGATCCTCCTTCAGTACTGCAAGGACAGCCATCTCATCTCTGCTACAAGTTCATAGATGTTGCATTGAGTCAAATGGTTGACTAACCACTAATGGACTTGCTCCCATAGCTGTCTAATGCCTCTTCAAGACCTACTTCTAGCCTCCACAGGGTGCTGGGGTAATTTTCACTATTTAGACATGCACTCCAGGTAGTTCATCTTTGTTTTATTCATTATCACCTAATTTCTCATAATGAAGCACTGTCCAGAGAATCAGACAAGCATGGATCCTCCAAACAACCAAACAAGCCAGACTCTTGGCTTCAGTTTCACTCAGACCACATACATCCAGATGTGGAAACTGGAAAAAGGTCAAGGGACTAAGGAGTTACTGTAGCCTTACTATCACTCTAGAAATCAAAAAGTATAGTAGAAAAGTGTTTCCAAACATCCCCGAAGGCATCAAACTCCCTGAATCCTCCTGCCCCCATGAAGGGCAGGACACATGGCAAGCTTTAAGCTTCCACACTACTGCTGAAGCAAAGTAGTAGCTACTATAGAAATTAACTTTAATCAATCCATTTCATGCTTGCACCCAAGCATAACTGAGCTACTATTTAATGTTCTCCCTCATGTCTTCCCCTCCCCAAGTGAAGAATTTTGAGCACAGTAAGTTCTATTCCTACTCACATAACATTGGCCAGTTTCAAAACTTACCCATTTTAATTCTTTTTTTTTCCTGAACCTAGAGTATGTCACTTACAAGACGACAAATCCTGTTATAGTTACTCTTTACAAGAAGCTGCATCTTCTGACCAACCCCACAGTCCTCCTTTCAAAAATACCAAATACTAGTAAAATAGCACAACCAAATCCAACTTCACAGCTCAAATCTTTCCTTTGCTATTTTTGCTAGGTAATACCAGACACCTTTCCCAAAGCTAACAGCAATATGTTTCTAAGTTTCAAACACTACAGGCATGTTTTTAAAATTGAAAACAACAAAACACAACAAAAAACCTAAAAACTGACAAAAAAACCCAAAACCCCAAACACCAATCAAGCTCTATTCCCCCTTCAGTACTTGTGAAAATTTTACTTGTGTTCTGATGTTAAGAAAAAAACAAAACCAAAAACATCACACAAGTGACCCCTCTTTCTAACGTAACACATGTTTGATCGTATTTGGTGATCTTCACGTACATGTATTTGAAACCAACATTTAATAACCATTTTTGAAGTCTGAACTATGCTCAATGGAACATTAAGAAACTAAGTGGCTGAAAAATTGGTAATTGTATACCAGAAGTATATAATCAGGCTCTGCCTCACTGGATGAGTTTGTAGTGGGATTATAAAAGAAATGCAAACTGAATGGAAATAGAAAAATCATCCCAAGTTAAGACTTTTGTATTTCTTGGGTTAACTGCAGAAAGACAAAGGAAAGGGATAAATTAATTTAAAAACCGGACAACATCTACAAGTAAAGACAAACAGGCAAAAATTTTGTCCTCATTCCTCCAGGATCTGGGACACAAAAGAACCTCTTAGAACAATATTCCATGGCCAGGAAGTCCACAGTCAATATCTCCACAAAAACCCAGGGGTCCTGGCAGATAGTAAGGTGGAGTGTGCCCTGGCAGCACGAAAGTCCAACAGCATCCAGGAATGTTTCAACAGGAGCATGCTGATCTGAGGGAAGGGACCCTACAAGGAATACCTCAGCCAGTTTTGAGGATTCCACTAGATGCAAGATTGGTAAGCCTGAGCAAGCTAAGGGGAGAGGTAAGTTGGTCAGTGGTTGGAGGACATGCTGTGCAGGGAAGTAGAGGGAGCCAGGCTTGTTCAGCCTGGAATATGTACAGGTTTGGAAATATCTAATACAAGCTGCCTGCTTGTCAAGAAGTGGAGACCATGCTCTTCAGTGGTTTACTGCGAGACAAAGGGTGACGGTTTGTACAGAAAAACTTGTTCATCATGAGATGGAAGTCTCCATCCTCAGGGGTTTTTCAAAAGCTAGCTGATAAAGCCTTGGGCAACCAGGTCTGACCTTACAGCCATTCTTACTTAACATCATTATTGATGTTCTTGACAAGGGGACTGAGCACACCCTCAGCAAGTTGGCAGACAACATGAAATTCAGCAGGACTGTTCATCTGGTTAAGGGTAGGAGGGCTCTGCAGAGGGATCTGGACAGGCTGGATCAATGGGCCAAGGTCAACAGGCTGAGGCTTAACAGGGCCAAGTGCCAGGTCCTGCACTTGGTCACAACAACCCCAGGCAACTCTACAGGCTTGGGGATGAGTGGCTGGAGTGGCTGCATGGCAGAAAAGGATCTGGGGGTGCTGGTAGACAGTAGGCTGAATGAGCCAGCAGTGTGTCCAGGTGGCCGAGGTGGCCAACAGCATCCTGGCCTGTATAAGAAATAGTGTGTCCAGCAGGACTAGAGAAGTGATTGTGCCCCGGTACTCGGCACTGGTGAGGCCGCAGCTTGAGTATTGTGTTCAGTCCTGGGTGCCACAGTATAGGAAAGACATTGAGGTGCTGGAGTGAGTTCAGAAAAGGGCAATAAAGTGGATAAAGGGTCTGGAGAAATGTCTTCTGAGAAGTGCCTGAGGGACCTAGGGTTGTTTAGTCTGGAGAAGAGACTGAGAGGAGACCTTATTGCTCTCTACAACTACCTGAAGGGAGGTTGTAGTGAGGTGGGTGTTGGTCTCTTCTCCCAGGTAACTAATGATAGGACAAGAGGAACTGGGCTTAAGTTGTGCCAGGGGAGGTTGAGGTTAGGTATCAGGAAAAATTTCTTTACTGAGAAAGTGGTGAGGCATTGGAACAGGATGCCCAGGGAGGTGGTAGAATTGCCACCCCTAGAGATATTAAAAAAACATCTAGATGTGGCACTTCAGGAAATGGTTTAGCCGTCATGATAATTTTTAGTAGACTGTTGAACTTGATCTTAAAGGTAGTTTCCAACCTTTGTTTCTAAGATTGCTTCTTTGTGAAAGAGATTAAACTAGTTGACCTGAGGTCTCTTCAGTCTGAACTATCCTATGAAACTACATCATAGGACAATGGTGTTAGTCAGAAACCTAAAACAGACTTCTACACCTCAATCCAGCATCTTAATGATTAAACCTTTCTATAAATAAACATTAGCTAAGCTATACTTTCATAGCAATGACAGAATGGTAGAGGTTGGAAGGAACCCATCAAGTCCAATCACCCTGACAGAGCAGGATCACCTAGGGCATGCCACACAGGAACACATCCAGATGGGTCTTGAAAGTCTCCACAGAAGGAGACTCCACAGCCTCTCTGGGCAGCCTGTTCCAGGGCTCTGTCACTCTCACAGTGAAGTTTTCCCTCATGTTGAGGTGGAACTTCCTGTGTTTCACCTTGATACCATTACCTCTCCTCCTATCACAGGGCATCACTAAGACTGGCCCCTTATGCTTGACACAAGTACAGAGCTGAATATTTAACTGACAGCCATACCAAGGTAGCCTAGAAGAGTTAGCTTACATATCAATCCAACCACTGTCACTACCTGTATAAGCAGTTTAAGAAGCATTTTATTCTATGCTGTCAGTTAGAATCTTTGTGAAGCAAGAGAAATGCAAGCAGACAGTGAATAATATGAGAAAGCTACGGACTCATCCTCCCCATCTCCTATGCTTGTAAGCACAGCTTACAGTGTGGATTATGATGAAAGATTCCGCAAGGATGTCAAAGGCAACAAGGGCTTCTTCAAGCATGTAAGAAGCAAGAGGCAGACAAGGCAAAATGTGGGCCTGCTGCTGACTAGGGCAGGGGTCCTGGTGACAGAACTCTTCAAAGTCTGAGGTACTGAATGTCTTTTTTGCCTCAATTTTTACTAGCAATACCACATTTCAGGAAACCCAGGCCTGAAACACCAGGGGAAAGGATAGGAAAAATGTATCCTTGGTGGAAGAGGATCACATTAGAGAATACTTAGGCAAACTGCACATACAAAGTTGATGGACCCTGAAGGGATACACCAAGTGCTGACAGAGCTGGCAAATGTCATGGCAAGGAATCTGTCAGTACAAAACACCTAAACATAGAATACAACTTGATCAAGGTTCACAGCATTTATATTCTGAAGCATTCAGACAGAAGCCAATACTCAGACACAGCAAGAAGAGGGCACAAATATTAGAGTTTTTGTATTAGATTTGTTAGATAACTTTTAGTTACGATTTTTCTGGATAGATTTGGAAAGCGACATCAAGCCTGTCTTAACTCACCTATAAAACACTTGGTTGACACTCTGGCTAAAAACATGAACTGCATAAGCTAAAGGTTAAATACAACTTCATGGAGATTGGCCTTCCTTATATCCCTCACAAAGTAGCAAAACAAATGCAAACAAAACAATTTTAGAAAAGGTCAATACTAGGAGAACTAAGGGGGGGGAGGGGGGTGGATCTTAACACCCATAGGATTTTCCTGCATAAATAGACAAAGCTACTTAAGAAATAATCTCATTCTTACAATGAACAGCAATACCACATTTAATTAGGTAAGCACTTAACTGTCATATGACAAGATACACACCATACTGATTTTCAGTTCAATGATTTTAGGGTATCCAAGTAACATTTAAAGACTACGGAAAAAAGTAACTTCCCCTCCCCACCATTAATACTAAAGGACACAACATTAGAATTCTTAATGTGAAGTGTGGACTGCACTCAAAGCAGACACTGCCAGTGTCACCTCTCCGTACTTCAAAGAGAATTCTGATAATTTTTTATCTGAACAGAAAGAGAACAAATCTTACTGCAAAATTTAGTGTAGGTGAGGTCAAGTGGGAAGACTGCCACCAAGAAAGTTCGTTTTCTTGTGCAGTCAATGATGAGTATGACAAAATGAGTTAGTAGCACATTATGCAAAGCTCAGAACAAATCTCAAACTTACGACTACTTCCAAATTCTTCAAACAGGAGTTTCACTTTCTCCCACTCTGTGGAATTCTTCTTGTTGGGAATATCCAAAGGAACAAAAGCACTGCAACAAGCAAAAAAAGTAATCTCACTCCAATTAGTCACATAGCATTTCCTAGTTAAGAAAACAGAAATCCATTTATTCCTTATTCCAAAGTATACAATGTTAGGTTTAAAAAAAAATTCTGAAGGTAATGTTTCATTTTATTCACATCTCCCTCAAATGCTCTATTTAGATCAGCAAAGTACGTGTGTGAGCGTGCACAGTCAGGTCTGAGGTCAGCAAAAAAGTGATTTTCCATTTTCCAGTCCTAACAGAGGTAAGGACCCTACACTCAAGCACCATTAGAAGATGTATTAATCTGACTTACTGTCCTGGTTTGACTCATGTGCAGAGAAGCAAAGAAACTTTAAATCTGTATTGAGACAAAATATCTCAAATCCACACTTCTGGAAGCTAAAATAAAACAACCATAGAATCATCGTTAGAAAACACCTTTAAGATCAAGTCCAACCATTAACCCGACTCTACCAAGTCCACCGCTAAGCCATATCACCGAGCACCACATCTGTGTGGCTCTTAAACACATCCAGGGATGGTGACTCAACCACCTCCCTGAGCAGCCTGGTCAAATGCTGGACAACCCTTTCAGTGAAAAAAATTTTTCCTCATATCCAGTCTTATACTTCCCTGTTGCAACTTGAAGCCATTCCATTTTGTTCCGCCACTAGTTACTTGTGAGGAGAGACCAGCACCTACCCCTCCACGACCTTTTAGGTAGCTGTAGGGTGATAAGGCCTCCCTCCAGCCCTCACTTCTCTAAACTAAATAGCCCCAGTTCCCTCAAGACTTGTTCTCCAGGCTCTTCACCAGCTTACTTCTCTCTGGACCTGCTCCAGCACCTCAATTCCTGTCTGGTATTGAGGTGCCCAAAACTGAACACAATAGTCAAGGTGTGGCCTCACCAATGTCAAGCACAGAGAGACAACTGCCTCCCTGGTCCTGCCAGCCACACTATTTCTAATACAAGCCAGAATACCATTGGCTTCCTTGGCCGCCTGGGCACACTGATGGCTCGTATTCAGCCACTTGTCAATTAGTAAGCCCACATCCCTTTCTGCCTGACAGCTTTCCAGCCACTCTTCCCCAAGCCTGTAGCATCACATGGGGTTGCTGTGGTCCAAGTGCAGGACACAGCACTCGGCCTTGTTGAAGCTCATCCCATTGACCTCAGCCAATCAATCCGGTCTGCTGAAGACCCTCTGTAGAGCCTCCCTACCCTCAAGCAGATCACCGCTCCCACCCAAGTTGGTGTCATCTGCAAACTTACTGAGGGTGCATTCTATCTCATTAAGATAATTGATAAAGATGTTAAACAGAAGTGGTCCCAATACTGAGCCCTGCTGAATACCACTTATCACTGTCCAGCTGGATTTAACTCCATTCACCACCACTCTTTAGGCCCAGCCATCCAGTGTTTTACCCCGCAGAGTGTAAGGCCAGCCAAGCCATGAGCAGACAGTTTTTTCAGGAGAATGCTGTGGGAAACAGTGGCTTAGGCTTTAGGGAAATCCAGTCCAGACAGCCCTTCCCTCATACACTAGGTGGGTCATCTTGTCATAGGAGATCAGGTTCATCAAGCAGGACCTGCCTCTCACAAACCCATGCTGACTGGGCCTGATCACCTGGTTGTGCTGTATATAGTGCATAATGGCACTCAATACGATCTGCTCCATGACCTTCCCTGGCATGAAGATCAGACTGACAGGTCTGTAGTTCCACAGATCCTCCTTTCAGCCTTTCTTGTAGACAGACATCACATTTGCTACCCTGCAGTCTACTGGGATCTCCCCAGCTAGCTAGGACTGCTGGTAAATGATGGACAGGGGCTTGGTGAGCACATCTGTCAACTCCCTTAGTACTCTTGGGTGTAACCCATCCAGACACATAGACTTGTGTATGTTCAAGTGGTGTAGCAGGTCACTACTTCCTTTTAGGTTGTGAAGGTCTCATTCTGCTCCTCCTCCCTGCCTTACAGCTCAGGGGGTGGGGTGTCTGGGAACAACTAGTGCTACTGCTAAAGACTGAGGCAAAGAAAGAATTAAGCACCTCAGCCTTTTCCTCACCCCTTGTCACTATGTTCCTTCTACATCCAATAAAGGATGGAGATTCTCCCTGGTCCTCCTTCTGTTGTTAATGTATTTATAGAAACTTTTTCTTTTATTGTCTTTAACAGCAGTACCCAGGCTGAGTTCTTGCTGGGCTTCAGCTCTCCTAATTTTCTCCCTGCATAGCCTCCCTACATCTCTGCAGTCCTCCTGAGAGACCCTGGCCCCTCTTTCAAAGGCCATAAACTCTCCTTTGATTCCCAAAATCCAGCCAAAGCTCTCTATTCAGCCAGGACATTCTTCTTGTCCACCAGCTCATCTTCCAGCACCCTGGGACAGCTGCTCCTGTGCCTTTAAGACTTCCTTCAAGGACATCCAGCCTTCCCAGACTCCTTTACCCTTCAAGACTGCCTCCCAAGGGACTTTATCAATCAGCCTCCTGAACAGGTCAAAGTCTGCCCTATGGAAGGCTGAAGTGTCAGTTTTACTGACGACCCCCCTCCCCCCCTTTACTTCCAAGAATTGAAAACTTTATCATTTTTTGATAGTCTAATTGCTTGGTATGGGAATCATTAAAGTTTAATGGGACATGTTTATCTTCCATTATTACAACTGAAATAACACACCTGCTGCATTCCATTCCTTAGTCTGTAGTTGGCCCACAGAACTGAACTGCAGAGAAGTTCATTAAATATTTTTGACCTTCCAAAAAGCAGAGACTAGCAAAGAGTGTTCAGAAGAACATCAGATAGAATTAAGTCCCCTACCTGAAAGCTTCCTGCTGTCAGTCTCCCATCTAAAGTCCAATAATAAGAGTAACTCTTCAGCAGCTCCACAGACAAAACAGCTAGTTTTGTAACAGCTGGAAAACCAGTACCTCCATACCAATCCAAAACCATAGTACTAGATATAAACCACAATGCCTGCAAGTCACAAGGAACTCAGATTTGGAGTGAAACTCAAGATAAAGAACACGAGAACCCAAACCAAAGTCCATAGGGAAGATCACAAGCATATTTGTACTTTAAGTCCCAATAAACAAATGAATAACAAATATGTATCTTCCAGGAATACGCCTCAAACATTGAGCAGAGAACATAAGCATGTGTTCCAAAGGTTAGTGTTTAACTGTGTGGACTTCTAGCCACCACAACAAAACCAAACTGGTACTCTGCAAAGTTAGTTTTAACCTTTAAAATCTTAACTTCGAAAAAAATGCTTGAGTTTTAGCTTCTTGACTCTGCAAGAGCTCAATTAAGGCTTGTATTTACTCAAATTGATACGGGCTTGCTGACTTCAGATTTTGTTCTTTTATCTGCCTCCAGTAGTAATTGTATCTGTAAAGCAGCATCCAGGCAAACATGAAGACACAGGTATTAACACAAGGTTAGGCAAAATTTCTTCTTACAAAAGATAGCAACACAAATAACTGCAGGTTTATTTGCTTAAAAGGGTTAAAAAAAAGAAGAGACTCTGGGGAAACTAAGTAAGCTCAAGTCCATTTTTTTAAGCATCAGTATGACTTTGCTATCTGTGGACCAAACACAAGCGAACAAATGGGATGAAAGAACATGTTAGGATATTGTCCTGGTTTGTAGTGAGAACTGAACTAATTCTGCTCAATGATTTTACTTTTTTAGATCAGTTGTTCTAACTGCACTGAAGTTAGCAGCCTGTTCTCACAGGCAGGGTCCGCTTCTAGCAGTGATAACATCCCATGTTTAGAGTTACTACCAAGGATTGGTGTGCAGACCAAGGCCACTGCTGGATCTCATGTGTCACATTGGGGGGTGCAGAAAAGTGAAAGACTGCACCTGCAGGGAGGAGCGGACAGGACAGGTGACCCTGAACTGACCAACAAGCAATTCCAGCCCATATACATCATTCGGTATAAAGCTGAGATCACAAGGGTCTCTCCCTCTTTGCCCTCTTGGATCACTTCACCAGCTTTGCTCAGCTTGGCTCATGTCCTCTTGTGGTTTCTTCCTCGGAGCACTCGAGGAGGCCTCTGTCCGTTCTGCCTTCTATCCGGTCTGTGTTGCTGAACCCGGTACCAGAATCCAGCTCCTGAACACAGATCCCATCTGCTGTGGGGCCCAGTCTGGGACTCCCCCAGTGCTCACTCCACAGCATCAGTGGCAACGGTGACATAATTACCAGCACGGGGGCTGGGTTCAATACTAGTTTTGTATATATTTGTATATATTCCATTTTTATTATTTTCATTTTCATTAAAGCTGTTCCAGTTTCCTTTTCTAATGGCTACGTCTTTCTCCCTTATTCTCTTTATGTTCCCCTTTGGGGATGGAGGGAAGTTAGAGAGCATCTGTTATAGGTCTAAGGGGCTGCCCTGACCCTAAACCATAACAGATATTTATAACTTGCTTGCCATTTTTCCTTCCTCCAAGAGAAACAGGGTTGAAATATTTTGTTTTGCTGACATAACCTACAAACAATTATCAAAGGACACTAATCAGATCAGAAGCCATAGTATCCATTATATACAGTTTTCAGTTTGCACCCATCTAAACCTTGACTGAAGGTGATCAACTCTGATTCTGCTCTTGTTCAAGTTCCATGCTCCAAGGGCCTCAGAAAGCATGCAGGAGCTATAAATTCACACAATTTAGTCCCAAGCAAGCAGGAATCTTACTTGCCCTCCTGAACATGGCCCCTCAATTAGTTACAAACTAGCCAAAAGGCTAACTAATCGGCATGAGCAGACTTCCGACCTCTAGCCTAATAGGCTACTAGCCACAAGAACGAGACAGAGTTCACATGCCTTGCCATCTACAGACCTACATCCCATCTGCACTCCCAAAGGACCTCAAACACAGCCCACCCACTGCACCAGCACCACACATGGTGGTTCACGCATGCTAAGCAAGAACAAATTTGCCACAAGTCTTGGCTGTGTTGGCTAAATGGCCAACACAGCCCGAGAGCCACAGTAGCCATCAACAGAATGAGAAGTTTCCATGCTAAGTAACTCTGTTCACCTGTCATCACAGTAGTGCTACATGAGTCAGTCTGTTGACTTTCACAGGAGTAGCTGAGAATCCCGTTAATGCAAGCAAGCAGAGCAGCTCAACTCTGACGTTTCACCCTTGGAGTTCTGGACCCAAATGGATTTAACTGCAGCAATTTTAACAATAGAAGCAAAGTACTATGTTGCTTAAAAGACATCCTGGGAATATTACTATTAAGATCTAGATCAATATCTAGGCTGCAGAACAAGAAGTAAATGCAAGGCAGGCAGTTTAAAACTATTAACTTTTGGCAAGGCTAACAAAATACGTGGAGGAGTCAAGTTTGATTCTTAAATCAAAGGGTGCCATTAACTGTCATCCTTAGGAAAATAACTTCTAACAAACTAGACTTAATCTTATTTCCTTGAAGTGAGTTCTGCTATAATATAGTTCACATAATCACGTATGGGCTAATTAGACATATACTCACAGTACTTTAAAAGCTAATGGTTCTAGAAAACAAGGTAACTAGTTTAATTCCAAACACTGACAGGCATGGAAATGTTCCTTTTAGAATCAAACACTCAGCCTCAAAAGCAAATATTTTAGTTCAAACCAGACTGCTGCAGAAAGGTGCCTTAATGTAGACTGGAGAATCTCAAGCCCTTGGCTCCAGAACATTACATTTAAAGTAAATACGCTATAATCAAGGTAAGTAGATAATTCCTAAGGAAGTAAAGGCATTACAAGTAAATATTTCTGAGTATCCCAGTATAAATTTTACCCATACTATGCTTTTAATGATAATTTTTATCTGATAATAGTTTGATTATTAATGTAATTAATAATAACTACATCAAGTTATTTTTGTGCAGAGCATTTAAGTGCTACTACAGTCACGCATGTTTTTGCAAGAGGCTCTGTAACAGACAAGTAGAGTCAGAGGATAAATAGTACTACTGCTAACAATTTAACCAAGGGAATCCTACTCATTGGGCTGTGTTCCCAACTTAGAAAAAACTGGCACATCTGGAACAAAGATACTATATTCACCAAAATAGTCACACATATCTCTAATGGAACAAGGTGAACAACCAGGTAAAAATAAGATATTCTTAAACTTCAACTTTCAATATAGCTTTTATGGTTCCTTTGAGGACTGCTGACCAGGAAAGAGGTAGGGACTTCTTGTGTAGACATAGCTTTAAAGGAAACAAGCTATTTATTGATCTGTTTTTATTAAACACAACTTCCTAAATCAATCAGAATAGAGGCTGTTTTGATATGAGACACTAGTCAGGCAAGCACAAGAAAATTTGCTGGACACTTAACAGGAACATTCCAACCTTTTTTTCTCTTGAAATCTATGGGCATGACTATTCTAGTCCATTAAGTTTAGCATCCTGAAATTAAATCCCGTAGATAAAATTCAAGTCTGGTTTAATGTTGGCCTGATCCTGACCACCAGTGAGAGAATCTGCAGCTACTTGCTGGATAGGTGGTACTGCAAGATTGGTCTTCACTACCACATTCAGTTGAGCCTCTCAGGCAGGGGCTTCAGCTCCAACACTGATCTCCTTCCCATTACACTGGGACTTCAGAGGCTGCTCTTTGTCCTTGCTGTGCAGACTAACTCTAAGACAAAAATTACATAAACACTGAGACACTTGCTGTTTTATATACATATAAAATAACTATACTAGAACCAAAGTTGGGTGGTTTTTTGGCACAGTCACCTCAACTGCTTCCTAAACTAAGCTGTTGAGTCTTAAAAGTTTCCCTTAAAGAGGGCAGACAAAAATTGTATTCTTCTGCAGCAGTGTCTTTAGTAGCAAGAGTGCTTTTCCATTCTGAGAGCATTAGGATGATGCAAGCAATCTCATACATACAACAGGAGAAAAATTGTTCCAGTTAGAACCCAGAAATACTAAAATCCCTATTGGTATTGAAAGGAGTCCTGCCTATCCTGCAGCAAATATTCTGTTTAGATAAGTGCGTTTCTAGTCTATACCTACAAAGAAGCACTGCTGAATAACTGATTTAGTCCCAGGCCAGGTACCACAGCTGTCTGGCTTGCAAGTCAATCTCCCTGCCATATGGCACAGCATCAGCAGAGATCACGGAAGTCACTGTAATTTACAAGTTGTAAAGACTTCTAAAGAACAAGCCTAAGAGTGCACAGGACAATTGTGAAGCCAAGAATCAAGTTCCAAGATGGAATTGGAAAAGAAGAACAAACACACAGCCACTGAGGATTCAGCTGACATCTGCTAGAGATACTGCAACATTTCCTAATCTGGATATATTATACTATATATATATTTTTATATATATATATATATATATGCCTATGATGTGAGCCAAGAGTCAGAAACAGCTTTTGTCAGAAGCTTTAGTAGTAATTCTAGACCATGACTAAGCTAACTCAAACTCCTTTAGTCTCATAACAGCAAATTAGTTACTTTTCACTGGAAGAACAACTGACTTCCTAGAAATGTTTATCAAAACAAACAATATTCCAATAAGGTGGTACACAATTAGAAGCATTCATTTCACCCTAGTTTCTGCTTCGCACTCCAGTACTTTGAAAGGGATGATGTTAGTATACATTTTGGAAACTTTACCGACTTCATTGTTGCAGTCAAAATGCTGAAGAGCTTAAGAAAGCTTGTATTAGAAACATTCAATATTGGTGTGCGTGTCATGCTTAATGGTGATTTTAAATTTCATTTATAATATCACTTGGAGTTTCAAAATAAACAGCACGTACTGCAACCAAGTTACCCCCTTCAGTAACATCTGCCTTTCAAACAAATGCCAGGAAAACCTGTATTATACAAGGCACAACTATGCCAAGTACAATCCAACTAGACTTATGTCCTTCACGGTACACTTGTATTTAGGAATGTACTAAGCACATAACACCTATTTGTATTCCTATAATTCCAATTGTTTGGGGATGTCCACAAAAGCATTTCATAGAGGCAGAGAAGAGAAAAAGCACAAATATTTTTCTCTGTTTTACAACTGTGTTCATATCTCAATGTACAAGTCATATCCATTATGTCCTTGATGGACGTTCACATTGCACGAACAGGGAGAACGCGGAAGAACAAGTACCTCCACAGTTAAGAAAACTTTTTTAGCCTCCACTTACTCTTACTTTTCAGGTACCTAATTATCCCTATTAGAGATTAAGCTAGATATTCATCATACAGATAGAGTGTGCCATAAATTATCTTTTTAATCTTTCACAGAACAAAGCTCTGTTTGGGGGTCTCTTCAGTATATCCTCCCCATTTGTGTCCAATACAAATACTTACCCAATTAAGAGAAGAACTGCACAAATTGTGATGAATCCCAGAGTATATTTGAGTGCTGTTTTCACCTGCTGTATATTAAAAAGAAAGTTAATGTATTAATATAAATCCAAAGACATTTGTCCAACAAGTTATGGCAAAGTGTACTTAGCATAACAGGTGTTCTACAAAAGGACTTCCACAGAAAACATGAGTCACGTTAGATACCAATCAGAAGTACACATTCTTGAAGTCTCTGGAACAATGAAAAATTACATTGAATTATGCCTCCATCAAACTACCCATTCATTCAGTGTAAATACATCCAAAGAAAATTCTTATTACCAATGCCTTATACTATGGCTATGATTAGAAGTCTTTCTTCATGTTAAGGTTACAACAGAATAAAGAGGAAAATTATCCATGATTAACAGTTTCTTTAAGAAAAGTGTTCTCATTGGAGAGGGCAGTACCTTACCAGTATGCATTTATTGTATTCTGTGTAATGTCATGCATGTCAGTGCATTACAAAAATAACCAAGTGCTACCTTCAGGTAAATTACTACTGCCTACTTAAAAATCTACAAGAAGGAAGACACTCAAGTTTAGTGTCTATCTCAGAATCAGTATAGTCTTCCTGTCTTATACGTTAAAACCTGTTCATACATGTTTTCAATTCCAAAGAAAATCTCATTTAAGAAGTTCCAGATTCCTGTATATGAAACCAGGCTCAAAGGAATTTGTAGGAAGCTGAAAAATTCACGGCAATAAAGATGTTAATTACTTCTCACTAAGGTTTCATTTCATGTGAGAACACAGTGCTCAGAGTAGACTGTCAGACTAAGTGTTATTAAAGCCACCTCAGTATTTTAAAGGAGGTGTAGTAACACTTAGAAATGCTATTAACATTGCAGCATCCAAGTCAGACAATCCTTCTTGCTTTCATTTTTGCCTGTACTCATTTGTTTTTTAACTGCTTGGTGCCTTTGCTACAGTGAACTTACTGAACATGTGTTGCCATCATCTTCTTCCTTCTCCTCATAATAGAAATAGACAAAGGGAATCCACAGAAAGACGCAGAACAGTATGATGGAGTACAAAGCTAGGAGAAGAATTAAAGTGAACAAAGTTACATTGGCGCTTCATTTACTGCACAGTAACTCAAAGGAAAGAATCAAATTTTAACTTCCTCTCATTATAGATCTCAATTTCAAACATTGAAATGTTAATGACATTTATTAGCCATCATATCAACTATTACTGTATTGTGAACCCCAAAGGATTTATAGTATTAAGCCTTTCAGATTAAAGATTGCAAATCTACTTTCAATTCACCATGATAAAAAAAGACTAAGTGACCACCTACATGCAGATGATAGATAGGATTGCACACTAGGTAAGAGGTGGATTACAGGATAGTGAATAAAAACAAGCTATGCCACCTAATAACAATTGTTCATAGAAAAGTTGCACACAAATGTAACAAGTTTAAAGCTATTTTGATTACTGGACTGTATTGCAAGGGTTGTTCTACTATTAATGTAAGTATATTACAGATGGAAGTCATGGTTCTGTTACCGATGACCTCAATTCACAAAACAGAACAAGCTGTAGCAACAGAGTATCATCACTCAACATCCCTTTAAATGACAAACTCACTAGAGGTTGAAATAGCCATCCATCTGAATAGTCACTAAATCAAAAGTCATACTGTCATTTTGATACGCAGGTGAGCTTCAGAGACTTTAAACCAGTTTAACTTAAGTGAAGGGTTAAACTAACACATAAATCTTCAAATACTAATTGGCGTCTTGGAAACCATTAAAAAAGCTAGTGAAAAATCAATTGGACTGATTAGACAGCGATATGAAGAGAGGAAGCCAATTTCAGATCTAGAATCGCAGGTTTAAATCTGCAGCTCTCTATACTGTACAGCTTACATCCTTCTTAGGACATTTAACCAGAATCTTACTATACTATGAACATTTCAGAAGTCTATTAGTAAACTAACAACTATCCATCAGTATGTGACAGTATTTGCACCCCACAAGAAAAGTATCCCAGAAGAGTTAACAAAGCTTTCAAAATGTTCTAAGTACCACACAACCAAGACTGCTTATGCAAGCACAAAATCATGCCTTTGAGTGGGTAAACAGAAACCCAGGATCACAGAAATCCTGTGATCTTTGCCTATTTTTAATCTTTGCCTCATTTTGCATAGCTAATTAATGCTTTCCCACCGCTAACCAATATAATCATCCCTAACTTAAATCTGTGGCCTCTTATCTTGGCTAGTGCACTCCTTACAGTATCCATTTGCTTCAAAAATCCAGCATTTTTACTGAAGTAAATAAAATATCAACAAATAAAGTATCAACAACTAGAGCCTAAATATGAGTAAGAGATTACTTCCAATTCTTTGGAAAAAACACTTGAAGGTGTTGAAGTTATCTACTGTTTGGAGAGCTGAGTTAGTATGGCAGTGTACCAAACAGAACTTTTTTGTTCATTCATAAACGTTACACTTACTAACATTTTATGCCAATTTGCGTAAAATTCAGGGCTCTAAGATACCTTAAAACTTCAAACACTGAACTATAACATTTTTAAACCACCTAGAGCAGTACTCAAACTGCTTCAATACTGTGAATGCTTTCAGAAATCACACCTCTGATACAAAAAGCTGCTTTTTTTAGACTAGTCCTAAATCCATACTGCACTGTGCCAGTAAATTAGGCAAGTTACATGCATCATTAATCAAAAATCAGAATAATTAGCCCATAGAGGTTGCTGCAAGCACCGACAATATCCTCACTTCCAGATTTTACGATATTAACTGCAGCATACATTACTCATGTGAGGTACACCCACAGCTCATTAGATAATGGGATTGATCCGTGTTTCTTCTAAGGGGATAAAGGACAAGACACTACAAATTCAAAATAGTATCTACGAACTGTGTGAAATTAGGCTGCCATTTAGCACACCACCAATCAAACATCAGTGCTTCCTAAATACTGTTGCTGCAGTAACTTAAGAGAACAGCTCAGGCTTCTGAGACTAAGCTTAAATTTTCTGAATTTAATCCACTGGTGTTCAGTTCCTGAACACATAGCTAATCTATATCTTGGAATTTTTTTATATAGTGTGCTTTATCATATTATAAAGCCGTAAATCCTTTCCTTTCTGCTAACTGTTTCTGGATACTTTCCTGTAATTTTTCATACTAATATCCAGTTTTCTAAAATCTTCTCATCTGTGACAGTATATTAGCAGAGGACTACTCAGTGGCTACTCACAATCAGCTACCCTTACCAACCAAACTTTGTCTTATTTAATTGGACTGAGGCTGTTGAATTGATGTATAGTTTGTCCAGCTTTCAGCAGGTATTGAAAAAGCCTTCAATAGAACAAGCATCTCAACAGCACACAGTAAGTCAAGCAAGCAAAGTTTTCAACGACATTCAAGAAACACTACCAAAAATACTATTCACACACTTCTATTAACATCACTGTATTCTGCTTTTAAAGGACTATCACAAGTGTCTGGCAACTGACTTGTCAAAAAGTTTTGGAAATATTTATTATCCATCTCATCTATTCTAAGCTTCAAGGCTAAGTGGTGCCTCTCAACTCACATGGAGAATCAGCAAGCTTAAACCATTACAGTAAAACTTAGAGGCAATTCTATAAAACAAAACCTTTACAGAAGTTATAACAGTTCAATACCATGACCATGGAAATACCTAGAGGCATTTGTGTGCCAAGTAAGTGTCTAAAATCAAATATTTTTATATATTAGATCTGACTCACACAGTAAGAGTATTCAGAAAAACGGCTGTTGGGTCTCCAAATCCACCGTTTCAGTATGCAAAGAATTAATGTAAATCCATCAAACCAAGGTATTTTCATTTAGTTAAGAATTAACTTCTGTTGAAGTAGGCATTTTTACTAATGGTGCTATTCCAATTTCTTCTAACTCCTTTTCCACATCCAAGGGCTCACAGGATAACAATATTTAGGATATTGTTTGTATTTTGGAGTATTTAAATCAAGTTTACAGACAAGTCTAAGCAACTCTAAATAGAATACTGCATAAAGCTCTTAACATCTTTAAGTTACATGCCTTTAAAGTTACCATCTATAAGCTTCTCTGAATTGTCAGTGTAAACAAAGCAGATGATTATCCAGATGAGCCTTACCAAAAGGTTAAGGAACTGCACTTTCAATGAAGTCAGCTAATTCAACCCAAACCCCAAGCACTTGCCAGTGTTCACCAGTCTCCAAGTTCTTGCCAGGAATTTATCAAATTTAGAAAAAAGAAACCCCAATTTTCCTGATGACATGACATACTGTTAAAACAGCATGGAAGAGTTTAGCCTAGATTTTTTTGAAACCTGATGTAGTAGAGTGTTGAAACCTCTGGAAAACGGAGGAAAGGAGAGCATGATGAAAGATCAAACCTTTGAAAGATCCCATTAAGTCCTCTTATGTCAAGCCAACTCCTTAGCAGCTCTAAGCTAAATATTACCTACCTTTTGTCTACTCTTCCCTCAACTACCAGGAAAAAAAATGCTTCAACTCACTGAAACCTTACTTGGTAGCAAGCGAGTTATTTTTCTAAAGTTATTCTAGTAGACAAAAAATCAACTCCGCAGGCAAGTAAAGTCAGTCAAGTATTAGAAAAATGCTGAGGTAGATTCTGGTCTTTATACTGAAAGGCCAAGAAAAAGATATATTTATTTTCCAATTATCAAGGTAAAGTAAAAATGTTAGTTTCAGAAAACACTGCTAAACCAATTAAAACTTATTTAAGAGCTGATTAGCAAGAAATAGCTACCTAGCCACTCCCACACCATCTACAAAAGTGTGTTAAAAAGATTGATTCCCATAGTTTAGTCTCATTCCAGATCACATCAAGTTAATGCCTTTCACACAAAACTCCATCAGCCTAAGTCCTACACCTTCTTAAAAAGGGACTGTGATGGATATTAACCCAACAGAAAAATGTAATGAGACATTTCTGCAAGCCTTCCATTTCTGACATTGTCTATACAAATTTGGACACAAAAAAAATATCCATGTAAAAATCAGTGCAGAATGCAAAAGAGGAGTCAGACCAATGCTCATCAAGCCTAGCACTGTCATCTCACTGGTGGAAAAAGGAGAAAGCATTTAGAGAAGGCACATGACCCTGGTCAATTCCTGCAGTTTCAGCCCTTAGGACTCTTCAGACAGCCAACACTGGAGTATCCTGGCCTATTCCCTTTTCCTACTCAAAAGGAGTCTATTTCAAGCAGGCAAATGAGACAAAAAAGCTAGCAGCAAGGCTGATGCTGTTGTGGTACTGATAAGCAGCTACAGTATATTCAGAACAGTAGTACATGTGACTGAGTATCAAAGACTAGTCTAATATTGCTTGGTCAGTTAGTTCTGTGGAAAAGCTTCCAATGTTTGCCCTCATCTAAGACGTATGATTAGGCCAGATATTCAATTACCACATTTGGCTTGGTCTTCAGCTAAACTATATCCCTCAAGATGAAGTTCAGTATGTGAAGTATCCACAGGAGCTCCTTCTAGATTCAAGTCTCCTCTACCCCATGATCCATTCTTGACTCTTAAGACACAGGCAAATGCCACACTAGATAGATTGTGTCTCCAAGTTAAGATTAAATACATGGTTTTTTACCTCTAAGTTCAAGACTGCATAAAAATATTCAGACATAATTGTGTACTTTAAGCACATGAGAAGCAGACCATAAAGCACATCAGCATTCCACACCAATAAGAAAAAAATCCAAAGAATCTTATTCACTTGACCACAGCAGTCAGATGCTAAAATGCTTTCCTCAGTGAGCATTAAGAGGCAAGTCATATCTGAATCAAGGAGTGGTCCCACTTCTCCCAGTCCAACACCCACCTGTCATACTAAAACTCTTCTTTGCACCAGTTCCAGTGTTTGCTAGACTTTGTGCTGGGACACCTTAACTCACCACACTCGTGAAAAGCCACAGATCTATCAATCTGACAACATAGGTGGTCAAAAATACCTTAGGCTGCATTATAAAAGTGGTAGCACCAATGGAGAAAGGTAATTATGCCCCTTGACTCAATGTGGTCTCACCAGCTCTTCAGAATTGGAGTGCTGTGTCCAGTTCTGGAGTCCCCAGTGCAAGATACACATGGGGGAGTCCAGCAAAAAGCAATAATGATTAAGGGCTTAAGGAGCTCAGAGAGATAGGATTGTTCAGCCTGGAGAAAAGAGTTTTGGGAAATATCTTGTGTGTATAAATACTTGTGCAGGACTGAAGACTGTGGCAGACTTCTCAGTGGTGCCCATGGAAAGGATAAAAAATGAGGACAAACTGAAATTTAAACAAGAAATGTTATTCTGCCTACAGTCAGAACCAGAAACTGTCTACTTAGACACAGCAGAGTCTCCCTTCTTGGACATACTCAGAATCCAACTGGAGACTGGCATAAATCAGCTGCTGAATAGGGAGTATACTGATCTAGATTATCTCCCGAGCTTCCTTTCCAAACTCAGCATTGTGTCAAAGTGAATTTCTACCAGTTTTGATTAGCCACCCCAAGCATGCACCAAATGCCAACAATGGCTCAATCAGGGGAACAAAAAACACACTAGCATGCTGCTGGAAACAGTACCCTTCTAGCACAAACAGTGCACTTACCCTTCAAGAGAGCATCTAGCTTTAATACTCAAGTGATACTTCTGACAATATTGAAGCTATCGACTACAAAAACTGAGCCAAGTTAATTCTACATGCATCTAAAGCTTTGTTTCTGCCAACTCTATTGTTAAAGTCAGCAGATTTGTAGAGATATAATGATTCTCCTTGGAGGTTCTTCAGTGAAGACCTTCCAAAAATCACCCAGTAGAGACTAATACCTTCAGGCAGTTCACAAGCCTGTCAAGTAGTCACCTCCAACTAAAATGAGGATCAACCAACTTCGGCTGCAATTTTCTGTTCCACAGACATTATCTGAAGCCACTAAACAGTCAACTCTTTCAGATTTATGCTTTACTAAAAGAACTGAAGTTCTCAGCCAACGCTGATTTTTAACAGATGTTTTGCATTAAAACCTTTAAGCTTTAATAGGTTGTATCAACTCTGTATCAACTCAGAGACAGCATCTGCATACACAAGATTCAGCATAAGATTCATTCCAGAATTTTCCATCCATCATGAGTGCTCTGTTCTTCGTTTCACCTTAAATGTGCTCTCCAGATGCATGGGCTTCCAACGCCTCTCAAGAGGAGATTTAATAGTACAACTTGAGGGTAACTTTACTTACATATAGTAGCATAAATTCCAACTTACACTTATTGTTGCAACAACTCTGCTATTTACTCTGCTGAAAACCCTTGTTACAACAGCAGTTTTATAGGACTAGCATAGAAAAAATACAAACTTAGAAGTAGCTTTGCATTTGCTTTTCCCAAGCAAAATCATTCCAAGACAGACCTTTTTGTACATCCATCAGGTGAAGTTTTAAAACTGCCTATGAGATTTTTTTTTAGTTAGAACAGAAAATTAAATTTATAGCTCACATAGTTAAAAGTAATAAAAGACTGTTCTTCCTATTATACTACAAGGGAAAGTTTAAAAGATTTGGCAAAGTTACTATCAACAAGACAAGAGACTGATCTAATTTTTGAGTTTTATTTTTCAGAAGTTATGAAAAAGGAGGCACCTAACTGCCTGTTGTTCTGCCCACTAAAAGGGATGTTTATTCCCTGGAAAGCTAACCTTCAGATTCAAAGGTGTTGCAGCAGCCAACAGCCAGTCAACCAAATGACAAAGCTATTCCCTTCCCCCTAACTCCCAGGTGACCTTCTGGAATGACATACTGTTTCTCAGATTTCATTACAGCACTTCAATAAACTTAAGTTTTAAACCAGGGACTGCTCTTTGCTCTAGTTCAAAGGTCCAAATTTTATTTCAAAACATTTTTATGGGTTGTATCAGAAGCTTGAAGCATTACCACTGGAAAAGTGCTTCCCCATAGAGCCAGTACAACAATGGTTCCTGCCACTGAATCTAAGCATCCTTCAGCAAGAGTTCCTTGGTAAGGTATCTTTGTTTTAAAGATATTTCTCAGAGAGCAATTCTTAAGTCAAGGTAACTTATTTTCTGCTATTTTGCACCATGTCAATATGAAGGCATCTTAATTATGCAAAAGTTTCATCTACTAGTAGTCTTCAAGAGAATTACAGCAATGGCCCATCCCTTGATAATGTTTGGCTCTTTTTCCTCCTAGTAGTATGCAAAGGCAACTAGAAACAACAAAAGGCAAAATGCACTAGGTAGAAAGAACCAAAATATCTTCAAGGACTGGGAAGATTTTGAGTAGAGTATCCAAGATCAATATAGACCCTCAAATATCTTTGAGAAACTAGAGAAGGCTTAAAAATATTACATAATCAGAAGACTCTTCCATCACACTGAACTTCTGCTCTTCCAGATGGTATCATATACTGGTGCATTGCATGACATCAACACAAAGCAATGCTTTTTTTTTTATATACACCCTCACTTCTGCTGAGAAGTCACAAGCTACATCAGGAAACCTAAGGAGTGTTTCTTCGCAAACATATTATTCTCACATCTAACAAACAATTTCTTAAAACACTTTTACATCAAGGGTGCAAGAATAGACATCTTGTTTTACCCAGAGAAATTTAAGGAATATGAAACAACAATGAATTTCAGGTCATTATCAGACACTTGTTTGAAGCAGGACAGTTAAAGCAGTTCACAGTAAGTGTCAATACTCTAACAGACTTTCAGTTCGTGTTCTGGCACATTGCTTCTCAAAAAAAAAAAAAAATCACACTTACTAGGTGAGTGTTATGTCCAGACATAACCCCACAATATTTGTCAAGTGCAGCTATGCAAGTCATCCACAGTATTCAGCATGTCTTCTCCTAGGACAAGACCATGAAAACATGCAGCTGCATTTGACTTGTGCCTACTAATTCCCAGAGGCTCAAGTCCTTGTGTCAATGACTGTATCACATACTTGCAGTAAGCAGACAGAACTCCATGCAAAAGTCATCCAAAAGTTACACCAAGTACTATTTTAGATAAATTTAGAACTTTAACCTAGAAACTACCATACAATAACTATTACTGACTTAAGAAAATGCTTTAAGAATAAAGAAGTGGGAAATCACCCAAAATGATCCTCATAAAACTTATCACAGTCCTTGCCACACTATAGCTGAGAGACAACACATGCAGGTCAAGAGAGCTCAGTCTACTCCACAGGAAGACTGGAATCTACCTGTGGCATCCTTTCACCATTCACAAACCTTTACCAAAGCATCAAGATGACTCCAGTAGGTAGGATTTACTTACTAGAGAAAGAAATGCTACAGAACACAGTTCCAGGTTACTGTCAGTTGTTTCAGTCTGCTTATTCATGGTAGAGGAAACTGCTGTTGGACAGTTTCCAATTACAACCCTTTCTGAACTGGGTTTTCCTTCCAAACACAAGCTGACATGCTGTTTCAGAGCGTCTGCCAACCACCAATCATTCTTCAGTCCCTCGAGTACTGAGAGACATTCTATTACAGTTGCTTTTATAAGAATTAACACACTAAAGTGACTGTGGCTTCAAAGTAATCAGTAAACTGGTTTCCTAAGTACAGCACTTAGGCCACTGAAGTCTCACTTCAAAATAGTTATTTCAAGCTTCATTCTGAAAGTTACCTCATTTATCATTCTTCCAGTACAAAGCCATTCTACTTTAGTATCAATCTAGCCAAGAAATCAACTGAGTATGAGAGAGTACATTGTTCCATGGGGACTCATGACTTAAAATAAAGGATTTTCTACATTGTGACAGCTTTCTCAGTAAACTGCAACACAGGTAAAGTAATCCTTAATATTCTAAAATATCAGTTGAACTACAGCCTCCAAAATCTTGTCATAATTAGAAGTGTTCTGTATTGAAGAACAGTGACTTAAATGTGCCAATTATTCATACTGTAAGTTGCCAATATAGCTACAGAAGGCAAGTAAGATCTATACAGTTATCGTTGCATTTTTGGGAGAGATATGAAAGTACTGGTATTCACTTCCTGCAGTACAAGAGGAGATTTCAGTTCTGCTCCCCTTTATTTAATGAAAGAAAAAAAATGCCAAGACCAAATGGTTTTAATAAGAGGTTACAAATAGAAAAAAGGAATAGTATGAAACAACTCCTCCAGTCTCATAACTTATTCCTTCTCAGCTTTCATGTCACTATGGTATGCAACAGCAGCAGGGGACTAGACCTAATGATGCAGAAGAGGCATTAAGTTGTGTTTTTATGAGAGAGATGGAGACTTCTGAAAAATAAGTTACTTATTATTGTTCACTTTAATGTAACTAGTTATAAAAATGTGCATCCGTTCCTCAAATTAAAACCACAAAAAGAAAAATACTTTCAAAACTATCTTTAAATCTCTACCACCACCTGGAGGTGGTACGAAACAAAACATTAGTACTACAATATTTCAAGTAGATCTGTCCAGATAGGCCAAAATCAAAAGAAGTTTTTCAGATTTAAGCTCAAATCTGTTTTAAAAATATCACTTCAGGATGTACCAAGAGACATCTTGCTTTAAAAGGAGACTCAGCCCAAAATTTCTTTGCAAAATGCATCCATCAGTCTCACAGTTTTGTATAAAGTGGTTCACAAAAGAGTCTGATCACTGTTCCACATTAGGAGATGTGAAATGCTTGGGCTGTTAAAGAAGACCTTAGGAACCTAACAAGAGTACAAAGCAAATACAAAGCAATTAAACTGTTTTATAGTGAAGAATCTTTCTGGAAGATAAACTAATATTAAAAAAACTTCCTTTTTGAAAACAGACAAGTTTCTTACTACTTCTGGCTTTAGGCTCCACTCAGCATGAAACTGCAGATTCTAGTTTCTGTCACTATCATTGTCAGGCAGTAAGTATTCTGTAATTTTTAAAAAGTCCACTACTTCGCACCAATGATTTCCTGATCTAAAAAATATGTATATATGCACTCAAGAGTCAACTCAGTCTTCCAAGAGGAAAAAACCTGAAAGTCTTAGGAAACATGAACAAACACAGGCTATTACCTCTGAGTTCCTATCATTGACAGAAGCAGGCATTTCACTCAAACCATACGCATCACTTTTTTACAGCTCCCTCTTAGCCATGTTCACTAGTAGCAGAACTTTTCAGGAGTTCCATAATAACAACTAAAATAAACTGATTTGAAACTACAGAGGTTAAATGAACAGTTAAATATTTGATTTCAGATAATTTTTTACTTCAGCTTTGTTTAGAATTACAACTCTCGAATCAACTCCTTCATGCTCCTTTACAGCAGCTCTCAATTTGAATACAGTAGTTGCTGAATCCAAACACTTAAACCACAAGTCTTACAGTCAGTTGCATGACCTTTATACACAGTAAGCAAGTTTCACATCACTACATACATTAAGTGCCATAGAAGTCCCAGCAAAATCATGTGTTTCCTTTAATGGACCTCTAAATACAGAGAAAATTTTAACAGTAGATTATACAACAGAAGCCATTAGCTTTTACACGCTATAGCCTTCAGTATATTTGCATTTTTAGTTGTCTCCTGAATGTAAAAAAAATTCACTGAAGGGCACTAAGTGTAAGACTAATGTTAAACCAAAAAAAGGGTAGTCTAGTATGACCCCTAAAAACTTCCTGCCTTCATCTAAAGGTCCTATTAATTGAAAAGAAAAAAATAGAAAGTTAAAAGTACTTACTGTAGTATCCGTAAAGTACAGTGTCTTCAATTTGTCTTGAAACATTAGCATCAGCCCAGTCCTAGTAATAAAGGATAGAACCATTTAACACCAAATGAAACAAAAGAACACTTCATTCAAGAGAATTATTATAGAACTGAAAAATGCTCATAATAAATGCCTAAGGAAAAATCATTAAGCACCCAGTTTGCCCATTTTAAATGCTGGAGTTCAAGTTAGAGCTAATTCCCCCTAAGACAGACAATTAAGGAATGTGCCACATTTCAGGGGACAGGCACTGCAGCGATATTCCCACTGCTTATACTCACTTTGGCTGTTACCCAAACTCTTTTTTTTCAGATTAAGAATCCTTAATTACTATGCATTATATTGTCAAAGCACTACTAAAATAATTTTTAGTGAACATTGTTTTTAGCAGCTAAAAATTTACTTTTGTTCTGTACTTAGTATTTAAGTAGAATTGTAAACATCCATGTTTACAAAGATGATTTTTGTTTTCTACATATCAGACAATGAGCTTCACACTCAGTAGCTGGTAAAGACAACTGGAGGTATGTTTATTTGCAGTTCAAGCCTTTTTTCTGGACTCTGAGCACTGCAGTAGACACTAAGCTTTAAAGTCCCTTTTTGTGGCAGGGACAAATCTGTCCTCAGGATGAGTTTTCTACAAAACCCAACACGTGATAGGTGGTACCTTAGAAAAGACAGTGCAGACAACTAAGCTAGATGTATGATTTGCTCAGCAGTTGGATGTGTTGGATACAATTTTACAATTAACACATTTTTATCATCTTCGAAACTCTTCAAAGAAGTATGCATGTACAAAGCATTAATGGAGGAACCAAACAAGTCAAGGATCCACTCATTTTGAAGTCAATACCTCTCAATCCAAAATCCACTAGTTTTGTATCAGTAAGGCTGACACTAGGAAGTGCTAAAAAAGCAGCCCCCAAATCCCACTTGAGGCCAATAGCCACATTATTAATTTTCAGTCACAGAAACAGCATCACAAGTAGTTTGGGAACACCTAGAAAGAAATGTCAGATAATCAAGATTAAAATGTTTTCTACATGCAACTCAATAAAGGGTAGAGTCAAATTCAATCAGCAGAATTTGCTTTGTTAGGACTTGAAATTTGGAAGAAAAATTGATTTTGTACAGAAGGCCGTTTCTAAAGTATCGAACATCTACTTCTCAGGCATGTAAGCAGTATACAAAGAGCCATATTCTTTTGAGAATCTCTACTGATCTTCCTGTTACTACTATATTTGGCAACACTACAAGAGAATCACTTGTTAAAGAATATACATGGACAGATAAAAACGCTACTTCTAAAAAAAATACTGGCTGCAGAGTGCTAGGAAAGATGCAAATGACTGGTCATGCAGGAATAAGCACAGGAGAGTTTCACAATGGGAAGATTCTACAGATCAAAAAGAATGTTAGAGTAGTTTTGGCAGCTCCCAAGTGTGTTGTGCTAATTCCCACAACCTTGATAAAGTTTCTGAAGATCATCATAGAGTGGTTTGGGTTGGAAGGGACCTTCAAAATCCATCTAGTTCCAACCTTCCTGTGATAGGCAGAGACATCTTTCGCTAGATCAAGTTGCTCAATGCCCTGTCCACCCCGATCCTGAATACATCCAGGGATGGGGAATCCACAACTCCTCTACGTAACCTGTTCAAGAGTCTCATGACCCTCACTAGAAAAATAATAAAAAATTATTGTGCCTGATCTAAATCTACACTCACTGTTTAAAACTGCTGCCCCTTTACCTCCCACTACAGCCTCTGGCCAAAAGTGTTTTGCCATCTTTCTTAAGCCCTTTTCATATATTTAAAGGCTGCAATGAGGTCTCTCCAGAGCCTTCTCTTTTCCAAGCTGAGACACCCCTAACTCTCAGCCTTCTTCATAGGAGAGGTGTTCCAGCTATCTGATCATTTGTGGCCCTACTTTAACAGCTCCATGTTCTTCTTGTACTGAGCTGGACACAGTACAGAGTGCACACTATTTCTATCCCGGAATAGCTATGACTAAAAATTATATACACAGATACAATAGTGCTTAGAAATAAAAATGGCAAATAGCTTTTCATTATGCTCAGCAGTATCTTACAAAATTCTACTTTGATTAGTAACCACACCTTTTAAGCCATCATCTCCTTTTTCAGAAGTATGAGCCTCTACTTTTTAGTTTGACCGAGACTTGAATTAGATAAATATTCAAGTTAGCTTTAGGAAAATAGTACCCTAAACTAGATATTAGAAAAACATTACTGGATTACTTGATACTACACACAGTAACAGAGTTCAGACATTAACTGTTGAGTTCCTGGCCTGAGCACTGGAGCTCTTCAGAAAATACTGAAGGGCCAACTGTTTCCCTGAAGCTCCTATCTGAAGAGTCACATGCAGATCAAAAAACCATAATTCTTAACACAAGTTAGAAAAGTGATAGATCAAATCTTAACACAGTATTGCAGGTTACCCATCCATGTGGGTTAGGATTTAGATCCTACAACTCCCCAGATTGATACCTCATTTGAACATGAGCAAAAGTTGATCTTTCAGAATTTTATTACTCAGTCCTGGGGAACTGTTCAGAAAATGGAGTGAAAATACAACTCTAGCTACATTAGTAACTGCAGCCAGCTAGAAGGATGAAGTCAAGTACTTGCCCCCATCCCATTCTTCTTCTCCCTGAGAGGAACTATTGGTTTAAGAGCATACTCCATAAAGACTGCATGGAAGACTTAAAGAAGTTTAACACATGCCTCATCAGTTCTCTCAAAACTGCCTTAACTCATGGAATATGGGCTTCATGACATACCAAAACACTTTTTTCTGTTTTCTCAGAAGATTGGCACCACCTCCTGTCATGTCAATATATTAAGACTTCCAGGAGGCCACTAAGTTTTTAAAGTTCACTGTCTGAAGTATATTAGATTATCATACAACTGGAATTTGAGTAGAAAGTATACATACATACAGTCATCTAATCAGAAAAAAAAGAGATGAAAAATATTTTAGCAGAAGGAACAGAAGCAACACCTTAAATGTCTGTCAGGCACACAATAAACCCAATCTTTGAAGACTGTCAGGCTCAAGCCCTACAGCATTTCAACTGAAAAATTTCTAGGCATTTGCATGAAAATAGACGATGAAAGAATTTGATCATAAGTTAAGAATACACACACAGAATATTAAAGTGTTTAAATTGCCCAGTGGTAGAAATTAAGGAAATGCATTGCTTTAATCATGCCTAAGGGAAAAGCAAGTCTGAACTGAACAGGTGGCACTACTTACTTCCAAAGAATTTTTTGAAAAAGGTCTCTTCTATGAGTAATTAAGACATTCACAACCCACACCAACCAAGAATAAGCAAAAAAACCAGCAGAAAACATTAATAACATTTATAACAAGCTAGTGAAGTAGAACTTCATAACACAATCATTGTTTTTCATTTTGTTGCTCAAATTGTAGATAGGACCAGAATAATGTACTGGGAAATGTACACAACAGTATATTAAAATATTAAGATGTTATCTTACAGTAAAAGATGCAAAGATGTGCACATTCCACCACTGTGTACATGTGCCTGCACTTACAAACTTTGCATTACTCTGCACAAGAAAAACCTGTAGTGCAAGACAATAGAATATCTCATCTATTATGTCAACTTTCAGTCAGCTGCTGAAGCCTCACATGTACACAAAGGAGGTAAAAATCCTTATTCTTACTGGCAAATTATCCATATGCACACATCATCAGCAATTCAGAAGCAGTAACCAATTCATCTGAGCTGTTTCAAATGCTAGTGACAGCAGCACTGTCTTGTCAAAAGCAAGAAGCACTGCTACCTAGTGAGTGTCAGAGCTCTGACATTCTCCTCAGCAGCAGCTCTGATATATCAAGTTGATGGGTATATGAATTTACTTGATGAGCACATCCAGAACTCAGCTAACAACTCATCTGGACAGCTTCTACATGTAGTCTGTTTTCTTCTCTATCCATTATGGCCCAAGCTTACAACATATACTACAAATACCTTAGAAGCACTATAGATAAAGAAGGAGAGATTCATTACTGCCTTCAATAGCAGTTTAAGTGAAAATGTGACCACAAATTCTCTTAATATCTGCAGAATTTAGGCACTCTGCAGTGTTCTGCTGTACTTCATTCTGTTCCATGCAGTTTAGCAAGCATACATCATATCAACTTCAAAAATACCTGCAACAAGGCATAGTATTGATAAGGGAATCAACAAATCACAAGAATGTGTGCAACAAGTACGATGCCCTACATTAAGCTATTAGTCTTAAGTATTCCTTAACACAAGACATGTTAAAAGGATTCAGATAATTTAAATACAGTTACAAGTGTAAAAGAGTAAATAGATTAGTAAAATGTTGCTATGTAAACAAGGATGTAGAAAAGGCAATTTAAGGCACTTCCCATTTACCTAAATGCTAAAACTACAGCAAAGTTCTCAAAAGATAAATTACATAATTACATTCATAGAAAACTAGCTGTGAAGAACACTTTGCTTCCCCCAGTAACCACTAAGTGGATCTTCATTCTCCCATGAACTGTGTCCAGTTAGTGCCTTATTATGTTAGTATATTTCACCAAAACAGTACTATTCAAACAGTGCAGATAACTTCCCCAAACAAAAGCAATCCAAGCTCATCTGACATTTTTGACCTTCTGTACTTTTTAGTGAAGGAATGTCCACAAATTTCATTCTTTTGTCCCTGTTAAAGGAGACATTTCTCCTGTCACCTCTGGACTCGGCAGTAATTAATGAGTACTCAGTGAACACAGCTCCCATTCTCTGCAAATGTACCTTAACAGATCTTAGTCGTAAAAACATTCCAGGTTTCAGTATTTGTGATGTTTCATCAAATACAGACAGAGACATCACCCTGCTCATTAGTCTCTCTCTCCCAAAGCTTAGACAACAACAGGAAGATACAATACCAAAGACTGGAGAGTGGGTCATAACATGGTTAGTTATAAAGAAAATTCAGGTCTCAGGTCTTCCAGCCTGTTACCTCCAAAGAGAGAGACAGACAGGATTTTGACTGCCAGATCAAGAGCAGCATCCAGACACATGCATCTCAGCGACATCTGGCTACCATTAATATTTTGGCCAATGGTCTCAGCTAGTAATGATTTCTCAACTAACACCTTCTTAGAATAAACCCCCTCCTCACATTTCTGTGTTCTGAGCAGCTACAAGATGCACAAAATGTTAATAGAATGGTCTGCAAATAGGACCTCCCATTAAACAGACGCTAGTCCTTGAATTATTAAGGAGACAACCATCTTTCAACAGTTCAGGCATGCACCCAAGGTTTGTGAGGTGTTCAGTCTAACCAGACTGAAAGAAATGCCACTGGCTTTTAGCTTCATATAGTAGCAAGAATTCACACACTTCAAAGTTCTCATCACCTCCCCTGCATTCTACAGCATCAACAATAAAGGAAATACAGTATGGTGATAACATCATTGTTTCAAGCAGTCTTCCTGCTGCAAAACAGCAGCAGCTATGTTTTAAATATTTATGAGACTAGTAGGTCAGACACAGAGGCGTTGGGTTCCAGCAGCAATCTCAAATCTAAGCTAGGGTGAGGTTTTCTGTTCCTAAGTGCTTGTTATAAAATAAACAAGCTTTCAGAAACAACAAATCATACCCAGCTGGATATATTTGAAATCCATTAGACACACTGTTAATGCAAACAGCCAAAACCTTTAAGATAAAAGCGGTGCTGGTGAATATTACCAGGACTTTGTTTACAAGGCAATATTCAAGTTCTTCGAGCAGTACTACAACCAAAAGCCTGCTTTCCTACTTCACAACACTATGAATCAAAGTAATCCCAGCCTTCAGAAGGTGTTGTTGCAATTAATTCTATTGCATATAGGAATAATGGTCACCCCAGTCTATGCACCGCTGCTCCTTTCCTGAAGTACTACACAACTACTGTGCAAAATCTTCTAATATCAAAACTGCTCAATTGACTCACTATAAAAGCTTTTTAGGTAACATTTGACAAGTCTCTCAAAATATGGTGAGACACACCAACAGGTACCAAATGCCACAAGCAATTTATATGTAGTAAAGAATAACTTGTCTTAATTGAAAGATGCATAAACTGTACATTAACAGTCCATCAAAATGGTCAAAACCTCCAGGTTAACGAAGGCTGACCAAGGCATACTGTATGGCCCTCGGCAAGGAAGACACCTCCGAACACATGATGGAAAGAGGGCTACAGAACACTGCTTTCATCTAGAAAGCAGCATCATTTTGACAGCCTTCAGAGAAGAGTAATCTGCCTGGGTACTACACTTCAGACAATTAAGCCAGGACACATACTTTCACTTGCCACTGGACACACAACATACAATGAGAACTTTGAAACATCAGCCTACGCCTTCAATTTCAACTCTGCAACTACTGCTTGAGTTTGCTACAAGCCTGTTGACAGAAAAACCTCACTAATATCTGCAAGTCAGTAGTGGGGGTCAGACACACTAAAAATGAACTGCAAGTCCACATATAGCACCTCTTCCTTGTAAGATGAGCATCCTTCACTTTCTCTTATCTTTAACACTGATACTGGGAATTACAAATGAGACAGACAAAGAGAGTACATTAAAAATTGTTTACCTAGGATCTGGATAACTGCCACTATGTTTTTGGCATAACCTCTGAAATCAGCCAGTTAGAAGTTTTTTTGATGAACTAATGATTCATCTACAGAGAATATTACACATCTGCTACCTGGATCTGCCTCAAAAAAATCACCAAGAATCTAGTGAAGACTTAACTCATTCTGGTCACCCAAACCAACATAGGATTTTTGCCACAGTCATAGTCCTTCAGAACCTATCATCAGACATTGGGCTTTCGAGCTGCTGGGTTTGAAAGTATGGTCCAGAGGAAGGGCAGCAGTCTCTGAAACATTCCGAGCCAAATCCAGCCTGTCTTACTTGTTAAGCAGCAGCAGTAAAGAAGTACATATTACCCAGGACAGTGTTAAAAACTTTCACAGTTCATGAACATTTCACATTAAGATGCTGTTAACCTCCTAATTTGACCTTACTCTTACCTCTAAACTGAAATTACCAAACCAAAACAGATAGGCTTGTATGCTCTCAGTAACTCCAAATCCGCTCACCTTTACCAGGAAAGCCACATAAATATTTCTATATCACAATTTCAACACTTCTGTTGGATCAAATATATTAATAACAGAAGATCTCATGGTATTGCTGTCAAACTAGAAATTCATTCAGCTGAGCCTTAAAAGAGAAGGAAGAATTCTTTTGGAAGGCCAGCATGGAGGAATTTTATTTCAACAGGCCATCAGCAACATCTGCAAATATTAGGAACTACACAAGAGCAAGAAGCCTCAGAAAAAGGTCCTTTAAAGAAAAAAAGCTTTACAACAAGCAGGAAAGGTTGCTTTCAGCTACAGTTTTAAAACAGAATCTACCCACCCCACCATATCACAGCATGTAGCCATTAACAAAGAAATACACCTCAAGAAAAACAGTATTTTAAATACAGTCATCTTCCTTCTGTAAATCACACTTCTTTAAATAAGACTGTAGTGACTGCATGACCACATATGACCTCCTGTTCTCCTCAGAGGTTTGTTTCTCAAATCAGGGAATGCATACATTAACAAAATAGGTCTCCTTTGCTTCTGCTTAGTCCCCAGCAGATGTGCTTTTTTTCATCTGGGCCTAGTTACATCATTATTATCTAGCTAGTCATCACCATTATCAAGCTAGTCAGGCTCAATATATTACTTAATAGTCAGTATTATTCTCATTGAGCTGCTAGTATTGTTGACAGACAAAAGGTCTCTTCCATCTTCTCCATCCATTTTAAAACTGAACAAACAAGGTCTGAAGACGCTAATTTTTACAAATAACGTTGAACAATAGACTAATCTATTCTGTATCACCACTGAGGAAAAAGCAGTACAAAAAAAAAATAAAAATCATATCACAACTCAACTCTAAAGGCTTTTTATGACTTGCATTTACATGAGCACCAGTCAAAAGGCACAGCTGGCTGCAAGCTAGTCCTGAGGCATTATCAAGGATGTGGCTGGACCAAGGTGTTCCTTTGGAAGTAGATCTAGAAGGCCTAGAGTATGCGTCTAGTGTGCAGGCTTTTACTATCTGCCCACTCAGTTTCAGGATCATCTCTTACTAAAGCTCCAGGTAGGCTCCAAACCAAGCTAAGCTGTTATTCAAGTTCTTAATGTGCTCCAGTTTGATCTGGTTTTAGTGGTAATATCCTTAAAGACACTGGATCACTAACTCCAAGAACTCTCCTCAAAAATTAAAAAGGCCAACCCTTTAAGCATTGGGAAGAAGTCTTCCAGTAATGCCAAGAGTAGACAATGGCAAATACTTATCTCACTAAGAACTCACTGTGCACAACAACCTCCTACAGTGTAAGGTTATAAAAACAGTAGTTCAGTTAAGGTGGTATCAGTCAAGAAGTGATATTACTGTACTCCCCACGCCTAAGGGTTTTTCTGGCTTTCCCTCTTTACAAAGAGTGCTTATTAACTCCAGTTCTTTATTAAACACAGTAAATCTTTATAAATCTTCACATTTCAATACCCAAATAAAAGCATGTTGCCAAAAAGGAAGACAATCAAAATAATACAAAACTGCAAGTGAGCAATACAGTCTGCTTTTGAACAAAGGGGCAACAAATTCTATTCTACAATGCCCCACTGTGATGTACTAAAAAGCAGTATTTAAGACATTTATTTCTATCTTCAGGATGATGTACACACTCTTTTCAGCACAACAGAAGGAATGAGCATTTGGAAATGATTTCTGAAAATAAATAGAAGTAAAAACTGAAATCCAGTTGTCATATACATAATACTATTTCCCAACTTTCCAAAAAAACCCTGTCACTAAAACAGGTTATTAGCATTGTTTTTAAACACTTTGACAAGCGGAGAATATCCTCTTTCAACACAAATGCTTCTGTTGAAGAGGCAATACACATTTTTTTATAGTCCGTACCTTAAACGTCCCATTTTGATTTTTCATATATGAAACCAAAAAGATGTCCACTGGTAGTAGCGCTGATGAGATAAGTGCAACTGCCAACGCAAAGATAGCTGTTATGGTAGAGATCACTTCGCTTTCTCGCCGACTCTGATACTTGCGCACATAAACCCAGCAGAAAATTAGAATAGCCTGAAATACACAGGGAAAGAGAGTTATGAGTTGCATAATAAGGACGCCAGAAAGCAGGTACTGGGAGTTCGACCCTGTACCTTGGCACTGACGACTGGTGTGGCATCAACACCCTACTTTCCCCGACCCTTGGGCATCAGCGTGACATTCAGCAAACACAATACACAATTTGACCTTTACTAAGAGCAGCCTGAGCAACAAGAGCAGCACTCGCACACGGAAGAGGCTGAACCACGAAGAAACAGAGCCCATCACCCAGACAGGATGGCAAGACCGCCCCGCACCCTCGGCTCCGGGCCCTGCCGTGACACCCTAGCTGGCTGCCAGGCTAGGCTAATGGACGCAGGCCGAGTGAGAGGCCCTGGCGGGAAGACCCCGGGCTGGAACCGCGAGGGGCCAAAGGAGAATCAGCCGTCCCGGCGCCAGCAGAGGGGAAGGCGGGATCCCGCCAGCCCCGGGGAGGTGAGGGAGTGCGTGGCTGGGGCAGCCGCACAGACCGGCTGCGCCCCGGCCGCAGGAGAGCCGCCTCTCACCAGCAGCACCAGGCCGAAGAGGCACCATCCCGTCAACAGCTCCGAAGCGGCCGCCGCCATCTTCGCTTCCGTCAGCAACACCCGACCCGCCCCCCCGAGGCGGGGGCTTTTACCGGGGCGGGCACTACGTCACCATGGGGACCGGGTTTAACTTGCCGGGCGCGCCGGGGGGTGTGACGTCATACAACCGTGACAGCTTTCGCTTTAGTAGCTAGCAGCTCCTAAGCCAGCCTGGCAATGAGGGGCTGGTAGCCAGGGGTTCGCCACGCAGGGGCTCGCTCGCCGCGTTAGTCTATGACTTGAGAGTGGCGCGGCTGAAGGGGGAAGGTGACGAGAGCTGGCAGCCCCACGCAGCCCCTCCAGCGCCCGGGGTTCGCCGCCGTCCCGCAACTGAGCGCAGCGGTCGGGGAGGCAGGAACGTGCAGAGGGCGATTGGGGGTGGGGATGTCCGGGTGTATCAGGGTGCGGGCAAGAGTTGCACCAAGAGGTATCAAGCGATTTCAATTTTTTTTTTATTGCTTTTCTCCGTAAAAAGTGCCTGAAATGCGCCTGCCAGCTGAGCAGGGTTTGTTCGCCTTTCGTTTCCGTGCGGACGCACGTGGGGAGATTTGGGGGGGGTAGCGACACGCCGTGTGGCAGCCGCAGCGCGTACCAGCTCGGCGGAGCGGACCCCTGAGGGCGGGAAGGCGGCCGGCGCCAGGACGGTGTGGGCTGTGCTCCCTGCCGAAGGGGTTGGTAGGCGGGCGCGGCGCCCTGTCCCCCTTCCTGCTCTTGCGGGGCGGGGGTCGCAGGGTGGCCTGTAGTAGCGTTGAGAGCTGTAGGTAGACTTGACCTGAAGCGCCCCCCCCCCCCCCCGCCGTCTCTAGGTGGCTGTCAAGTAGTGTGAGGTGCCCGTGAGTTAAACGGCGGGTGCAGGGGGAGGCTCTCCGCCCACCCGGAGCGGCCACGGCAGCCTGGGAGGGCTGGAGCGGCGCGGGGCTGTGTACAGGATCTCGGGGCGGGATCGTGGTCTCTGCGGAAGCCCCGCTTCTTGCGCTGGTGGCCGGCGGGAGAGAGGCTCGGTGCGGGGCTTGGTGATGCTCGGGCGCTCGTGACCCTGAGAGCGTGGATGTGGTGGCACCTTAAAGGTGCTGACGCTTCGTCTTAGGCCTTAGTTTTCTGTGGGTGCTTCATACCGGTCTGGAGGAGCGCCCGAGGGGCAGGCTGGGAGCCTCGTTCCAGAGCGCAGTCGGCTCTGCTGGGTTTCTGCTCGGTGCGCGGGCAGCTCAGCAGTGAAAATGCACACAGCCTTTGTTAGTTCATCAGCCTCAGTACAGCGCTGCAGGAAAGGACATGCTAGGCTGCAGGAAGCCATAGATATCTTTGCTGTTTCCATTTGCTGTGAGAGCAAAGGCACTTGTCAGCCAAGGAAGAGGTTGTTGAGATTCAGGCCATCTTGTAGATTTGTAAGAAGAGGCCGTTTAGGGCTTGCAGAGCTTGGCCCTGGAGTAGGAAGCTTCCAGTTGCTGTGAGGTCAATGTGGGTGACAGGGGCTTGTGGTGACAACAGTGCTCATAGGCTATGTGTGAGGTCAAGTGAGAGGTAGGACTTCTCGTGGGCTTGGAGCCCATGAGAGTAGAGATCTGTTGGTAAAGGGGTTCTGAAGGCCTCACTCAAGACGTTTTTGTCTTTACTGAGCCTAAATTTATTACAAGAGTGATATATGAGACAGTAGTGTGTGGTAGTGCTCATGAGCTAAATACAGGGCATCCAAGTTGTGCAGTCAGGTGGACTCAGTCTTTGAGGAGAAGGTATCTGGTGGTGTGTGTGCTGGAACAGCTTTGCCATGGAGTGTCTGACATCTTTGCTAGGCTTCAATTCACTGTGAAGGTTTTGTGATGGCACTCACAAGCTATGCATGGGATGGTTGGGGGCAGCAGAATTTCAGATGGGCTTGCAGCATTGCAGATTTGAGGTGACAGGAGAATCGGAAGCTTCCCCTCAGAGCAGTGGATACATGCTGTACTTGTCTGTTAGCAGGTCAGTGTGAAGGGCATTGCCATGTGGCAGCATTTGTGAACCAAGTGATAATGGAGTTGAGGAGGATGCTGGAGGGCTTGTAAACCTTGTAGGTAGGTACCTGCAAGGGGTGTGTTGGCTTGTGGAGGGAACTGCTGCTTGCAGGGCCAAATACCCGTACCGTGTGTTAACTTGCTGTGAGGGTAGCACGGGTGGAAGCAGAGGGCAGTGGTTATTCACAAGCTGCTTGGATGTTGATCAGGGGTGCAGATTTTAGGTGAGCTTGTGGCATTTAGGATGGAGAAGTGATGTGGTCTGGGAGGCTCATTCTGGAGGGGCTGATGCTTGTGCTGGGTTTCTGTTTGGTGTGAGGGCACAGGCAGCAGGCAGGTGGCTGTGCAGTGGCTGTGGTGGTCATAAGCCAAGTGAAGGACAGTTCATGATAATCCAGGTGGGCTCATAGTCTGATGAGAAGAGCAGCAGATACTATATAACTACAATAAGTTATAGGTCAGTAACCAGATAACTGTATTGTTTATGTCCTCTTAGATTTACCTTTTTTATGCATATTACTATTAATGTGTAAGTATTATCTCCACCACAGAAAGATCTTTCCCTGGATGTCATTACTATTAAATATGTATGTTATAATTCAGAATTGCCCTAGAACCCATGAAGAATTAAAAACTTAAAGAACAGCATTAAAAATAAACTATTCCCAAGTGGGAAGGGAAGTAATTTGCCCTTAGAGTATATAAAGATTTTATGTTTTGTACCGCACTGCATACCTTTATCAATAAAATATTGAAATACCAAACATCAGAGATCTGTAGCTAGTTAAGAATCAAGGCTGTTGTACAACAAAAAATGTTATAGCTATATCCTACATCAAATCTTTTTGTTTTGACTGAAGTGGTTACATAAATATTTAACTTGTCATAGTAAATAAACCATAAGAGTAACTTCAGCGTGATCCAAAAATCTTTTCTATTCTAAACAGTTAAGAGTTTATGTAGTTTAACAAGCATTAAAAACAAAACAAAAAACAGAGTGATACATTTTCTACTAACAGAAAAATACAATCTTTGAATCTTTTGTTAAAATCTTCCTATATTTTTGCAGTAAATGGTAATTTTTAAGAACTTAGCATTGCCCTGTCAGATCCATTCCTATTTGGTACATATGGTTGCTAACCTGATCTTAATTTGTAGCAGGCAAGGTTTTCACAGTTTCAGTGATATATTGTTCAGGTCCCTCTGTGTAAAATGATTACTGTAATTCATAGCATGTATGCTAATTACTTGGCACTGGTGAGGCCACACCTCGAGTACTGTGTTCAGTTCTGGGCCCCTCACCAAAAGGAAGACATTGAGTTGCTGGAGCGAGTTCTGAGAAGGGCAACCAAGCAGGTGAAGGGTCTGGAGAATTAAGTGCTATGAGGAGACACTGAGGGAACTGGGATTGTTTATTTAGGTGGCTGAGGGGAGACCTTGTCTCTCTCTCTACAGCTACCTGAAAGGAGGTTGTCGTGAGATGGGTGTGGCCTCTTGTCTCAAGTAAAAAAATGACAGAACTAGAGGAAATGGCCCGAGGTTGTACCAGAGGAGGTTTAGAATAGGTATTAGGAAGAATTTCTTTACTGAAAGAGTAGTCAGGCACTGGAACAGGCCACACAGGGAGGTGGTGGAGTCACCATCCCTGGAGGTATTCAAAAAACATGTAGATGAGGCACTTCAAGTCATGCTCCTGTGGGATGGTGAGGTTTGGGGTTTTTTTTTTTTTGTGTTTTGATTTTTTTGTTTGTTTGGGGGGTTTGTGTGGTTTTGTGTGTGTGTGTGTTTTGGATTTTGGAGGTTTGGGTTTTTTTGTTGTTGGTGGTGGGTTTTTGTTTTGTTTTTGTTGTTGACAGTTGGACACAGTGATCTTAGAGGTCTTTTCCAACCATGACAATTCTGGTATTCTGTAGTGCCACAAGTCTACTTGCACTTTCCTCGATTGTGTTGATACATCATGGTGTGAAAGTAGCAACCTCAGAACAAAACTCCATAAAGGCACATTGGTTGTTAAGACTAACTAATGAGAGACTGCGGGTCAAGAAATTGGAGCTGAGGCAATTGGTCACCAATGCAGAAGAACTATTTGTGCAGAGTGGAGATGGAAGAGGAGGCCAGAAGAACAGGTGTATTTTTTGCAGAGTTATGTCATAAGGGAAGGCAGGGGGTTGTGGTATGGGCCCGCCTGTGAAGTGGACTCATTCATACCAAAGTTAGTGATCACCTCCCAGCTCAAAGGTGAAGTGGTGCTACGTGAGTGCTTGGGATCTTCATGATCAGTAGATCTAGTCTGGGCTGCAGTGGTGTACACTAGTGCTGTGCTTCCAACAGCAAGGTGAAGCGAGCATGGCTTATAAGATGAGCTTAGTAGTTGTCCCTGTGGTGCTGCTCTCCCTTGTGCTCCAGCAGTGGATGTGCCTTCTTTCCTGCCTAGACTCAGAGATTTGTCTTGTCCTCTTTCATGCTTCGTTGCTCTTGCAAGTAAAAGCTTGTCATCAAGATGCCACAATGTGCAGCGAGATCACTGAATGCACTAAAGAGTGGCAGTGGGTGGAAGTTCTCATACAGGGCATCCTGTATGGGGTCACAGGGTGAGAACAGTACGAAGACTGGGCCTGTACAAAAAGTGGAATGATTTTTGAAACAGTTTCGTTCGTAGCTGATAACTGCAAGGTAAACTGATTTTTTTAATAATTCTTATTGCACATACAAAAAAACCACAAGTTTGGGATTTTTACAGATCATTGAGAGAATGTGTAAGTGAAAATAGAATGAGTCTGAAGAGAATTCCTCAAAAAACCTGACATGCATTGTGGTGGTAGCAGTTGTAGTGTGGAAAAAATAAAGAATTGTATCAGTGGCCTTCCCTAAATACCATCCTCACTTTCTCACACAGGATAGTTGCACAATGCCAAAAAAAAAGGACTGAAAAAATTTGTGTTATAAAGAAAAATAAGTTTTACAATAAATTTTAATTTTATATTGTTTATAAAATATTTTTTATCTAAGAAGAACCATTATAGTAATTCTTTTGTAGAGTGAGAAGTCCTAACTATGAAAAATGCCTTAGATGCTACCTAAAAGTAAAAGCCACACGTTTGATATTAATAAAGTATTCATGCGGTAAAAAGACAGAGAAAGAAGAGGAGTGGTATTGTAGAAATTAAAGTATATGAAACAAGATACAGTCTTCATTTTGACCAGGACAAGGGATTAGTATCATACTTGGACTAGATAGTGTACATACCAACAGGGAGCAGGTGCACCTTCTTGCTTGACTGAGCTGCTCTTGTCACCATTCGATAATCCCACAAGTTTCGAGGGGGCTGAAAGCGCGTGGGCTAACGGCAATGCAGTATTTTAAAATTAGATGATTAGCTCTCCTTTTTCTGTACCTTTTTTTTTTTTCCTCAGAAGAGAAGGTAGTGAAACTGGGTTTAGCAGTATTTGACAGATATATGTCATGGTCTTGTACTTGAAGGTGTAATTATTCTTTGTGTTATGCAGCTTAAAATCCAGTAAAACCTGTATGGCCTGTGACACAGAATGTGCCAGACTGGGTACTGTGCAAGTACACACAATTGACCATTGGCAATAATATCTGATGGTGTAAACTTTTTTTTTTTTAATCCTTAAACTTGTGTGAAGAAAATTGACTGTAACTCCTAGAAATTTCTTCTGTTTCCTTTAATGCTGTAGTTCATTTACCATTACTGCAGACCAGTGCACGCTTCTTTCCTTCCATCACCTTACTTCAGTGCAAATCACATTTTGTGTCTGCCTATCATGTCATTCTTAACAAATTTTGTGGAATTCATTTTTTTAATAATAACTTTTTCTAATTCAAATTGTGTTACTGATATGCATAATAATTGATGTTCTTAAAATGGATCCTTGTCCTAGGCAAAGCCCAGTCCCTAGAACATGGGGGTTTCTAACATGCAAAGAAAAACCTGGCACAGTTTGAGACTAGTAAACTCTTTGTGAAGCATAAAACTGTCACAAGGTGGAGAGGAATAGCTAATCTGTGCGTGAAGATGGGTCTGTCTTTTCTTGCTGTGCTTGTGTTGAAGTAGGGGAAAAGTTTCTTTTGTTCTTATTTGGGTTTTTTGGTGGTGGTTTGTTTGGATTTTTTTGAACAGAGATCATCTTTAAAAGGTTGTGACATGCTAAATAAGACCAAACAGACCATGTTTTTGCCAAAAAATGTTGGACCATGTGATCTTTGAGGTCCCTTCCAACCTGATAGTCTATGAGTCTATGAACTAGTTGAGTTAGAAATGTAGAATTAGTCTATGGAATAATTTAGAATGGTTGTTCTTTTAATACCTCACTGATAACTGCGTAATAATGTTTATGGATGTTCTTTTTTGTTCTGTTCTGTTCCTCAGTTTGTTTACTGCAACAAAATCAGAATTTTAAAAATGGAGTTTGAGGGCAAAAAAGGTGATTAATTTCTCTATGAGATAGAGACTGTAGGTCAATAATGTTTTCATTAAATTATCAGGAGCCTTCAAGGTCAATTTATTTCTAATTTTTTTTTTTTAAGTAATTAAAAGCTCTTGTGTCTGTATATTACAGTTCTATACGAGATAAGAATGAAAACAATGTTAAGAATGAAAACTTCCACAATAGAAATCCATGAACATTGCTGCAACAAGAATGAGTGTTAACTGCTATATTCCCCTGAAACTTTTTGTCTGATATTTTTGGTCAGAATAAAAAGAGCTTTCCCCAGTATTTTTCTCACAGTACTAGTCGAATAATGACCTTACTGCTTGATCATGTTAGAATGTCCAAAGTACTGCTTTATGCATATTTGTCCTAAATTATTAAGAGATATTTCTACTCTTCTGTACATGGGAAAACTACAACCAATGCATAAACTTGGAAGGAACAAGAATGTTCCTTCCAAGTTTATTGGAAGATTTGGAGATGCTTGGAGATTTTCCCAGAATGCACTGCAGAAGCTAGATGGAGAGTAAGCAAAACAATAGATTAACTTCTGACCTCCTGAATTTAATGACAAAGCTGCCAGTAAGTTTTGCTTTTGACAAACTTAATCTTCAGAGGTAGTGAAAAAGGCAAATAATTATAGTAATAAGAAGGGGATAGACAACCAAATCGTCGCCATGCTTTACGAACCGCGAACTGTTTTCATGTCCGTGTCAAAAAGAGATACAGGTTTTGGGATGATTCAGAGCCGGACGACCATGAACAAAGTAAGGGATAGCGTCTGTGGACAGAAAAAAGTAAAAAGTTTGGAATAACCATCTTGGAAAAGATGCTACTCAATGAGAAATTATAGAATTTTGAAAGTTCTGACAGGCATGAAGAACAGTGAATAGAGAACAATTAGTTGTGCATGTATCAAGAAAATTTGGCACAAAACAGATTAACAAGCAGCAGCCTTAAGAGGGGACTGCCTCATACAATTTAGAAAATAGCTATCCTTACTTTAGGCTGATTTGAATACCAAGAGTATGCGTATGTTAAAAATTAATAGCGAAATTCATGGATGAGAGGTCTGTCAAGCAGTATTAAGCACTCTGATAGAGAAGCAACCTCCAGCTCAGAAGGCCCCCAAGCAGCAAAGTGCCAAAAATGGGCAGGATTTTCAAGGGAAGCTTTTTCAGGTTTCCCTGTTTTCAAAAGGGTTCGCTGTTGGCACTGAAAGGTCAGTACAGGAAGCTGCACAGTCTTTCAATCATTCCAGCTATTACCTTTCAGTTAGTCCAGCTCAGTGCTACTTCTTAGGATGTCAGCAAAGGCTGGGTTCTTAACAATTTGATACAGTTAGAGGGTAATCTTCATGATAAAGGTGAATTTCTTCTGGCTCAGAAGACTGCTTCAAAGCCATTTACATTATTTAAACCTAGCATATGGACTGCATAAAGAATCCTGAACATTAAGGGCTGTCTAGCAGCACAGGAGATGTGATTTTATGTTATTGTGAATGATGGCTCTGGAGCACTTGTGAAGGAGATGGGCTGGTTCAACCTGGGGAAGAGATGGCTTTGGGGGCATGGCTAGCAGGGAGGTTGTTGAGATGATGGAGTCAATGGTACATGGTAGGAGGAGAGACAGTAGATATAAATTGAAATAGGATGATCTGACTGGATATATGAGAGAGATATATATATAAAAAAGTGTAGGGATATTTAAGCAGTGGAACAGATATCCCAGACAGGTTTTGTAATCTCTGTTCTTGGAGGTTTAAGACTTTACTGATAAAACCTTGAGCAGTCTGGTCTGTATTCATTTCTGCTCACTCATTCCTGCTTTGAGCAGGAGATTAGACAGGGAAGTCCAAAGACTCACTTCCTACCTGAAGGAATTTGTGATTAATGCCACCCACACAGCAACTGTATATAGACAGAAGATAACATTTTAGAGAATGCAAAGGAAATGATTCCTCTCAACACCAGGAACTGACTTGTAAGGCAGTAACATAAAACAATGTCACAGAGAGAAGGAATGGCATGAGATTATGGCTGCTGACTTTGAAGTTTTATCATTTAGGCCTTTTTGATCAGTAGTGGCATAGCAGCAGCTACGTCTCTAGTTTTGACTTCACAGAAGAGCAAATTATTTTACTTTGTATTTCTATCCTTTCTTAAAAGTATGATCTTTCACCATGTGGTTCATGTATCACTTGGTTGTTAGTGAATATGGATAAAACTAAATACTGATCCCCTTGCCTGTGTCCTGAGATAAAAAAAAGTTAAACATACAGAGTCAAAAGATGCTGAGTATATGCAAATAGTGCAGAGCCAGGCCTGTGTATGTACATAGTGAGGAGAAATCTCAGAGCCTTTAATATTGAAAGTTTTAGTGTGTGTAATGTTTATTTTAGAAGGCCCAAAGGAGTGCTAGGGCTCAAGCTACTAGTAATTCTTAATTTTCCCCATCCCCAGTAACAGAAACAGCAAAAATGGTTACATGATATAATAATACTTTTCCTTCTATGTTGTTGACAAGATTTTAGTTTAACATATTCATCCTGTTTTGTTTGTTTTCTGCAAGCAAACTGCTTTCCCCTTCGGGTTGCAGCTGTGTAATCATTACAGTAGTAGGGGAAGAAACCCAGAGGGTAACTGTAGAGGAGAAATGATGTCGAAACTCACCATTTTGTAACAGGTGATTCAAATACTTTTTAATAATTACAAAAGACTGCAATTTCAGATGTAAGAATCCATTTTAAGTGTCAGGAGTCCTCTTTCTTGGCACTTGGCGTTTCAGGGTCATTTTCCTCTTTGACCCACCAGAGGGCCCCCATGGAGCAGTTCTCCAGAAACTCTTCCATCCACGCCTGAGGCAGTCAACAGGAGGTTTGCCAGAGATCTCGGTAGAAGCCAAGTCGTCAAGTCCTTACTTTGAGAAATTTCTCATTTCTGCAGAAGTTTTAACATAGTGAGAACTTCATGAGTCGGTTTGCAGTATATACTTAGCTACAAAAATCACTCGTATATCAACTGTAAAGTAAATCCAGTTTTTCAAAACTAAAATGTTCCAAATCTTAATTTTTGTCTAAGCTTTCTCACTATTGATGACACCATTGCTTTCCAAAGCATTCAAGTCTGTAATTCAGTGCCATGATAAAAATTTTCATTTCTGTAGGTATGCACAATGGAAGCATACCTACATTTTGCTATTTCTTCACTGTTATATATTCAAGAATTAATACTTTTCTGTAATTGTACAACTAACTTATCTAAAACATCATTTCTCATATTTGCAACCATAGCATTTCCATTCTGAACTTTGTAATTCAAAAAGAGATGGAATATCTTATTAAATCTGGTCATGTTGACCTTTTCACCTTCAACTTCCAGTCTCTGTTGGTCTCTTATTTGTTGCATGACAGACAAGCTAGTAGAGTTTCTACAATGCTCTCTCTCTTTTATGTAATGACAGACTTTGCTGTCTGTTTCCATTCCTTACTCCAGCAACCATTTTGTTTTGTCATTGAAGTGCTCAGTTAATTTGCCAGAATCTGTCCTACTTTGACACAGCCTATTAAAATATGGAATATCCTTCATAAGCCAGATCCTTCATTGATATCTTTACCTTACTACCTTATCCTTACTACTGATTGTTGATTTAATACCTAAAGTGCAATGTGACCACTTAAGAGCCATGAAACTGATGATTTCTGGGGTTTTCTTTTCTACATCTTATTTATATCTCACTTTTAGAGAAACAGTACATATTTGTATTAGTGCAGTTCTCATTTATCATCTCTTATTATTTCATATATTTTACACTGTGATTTGATTAAAAAGTCTTTAGTGAAATTGTTTTTTTTCTTTCATAACACACAAGGTCTTCAACTGTCTAACAAGGAATTGCAAAACAAGTTCTACAGGCTGGGTTTTTTCTAACATTTACTAGTAAGTGATACAGATAGTATTTTTGGGTGTTAAATACTAGAAATGTGCAGCTTGTGTAAAATTAAGCAAGGCAGGTATTCACTTAAATAATTATGTACTTGTATTTGGTTTGTGTGTATATTTGCTTTTCTATTAAAAATAAACTTTCTGCTATTACTTCACCATGTTGCCATTTGCTTTCTTATAGTTGCCAAAATAAAAAGGACCATGAAAAATTGTTCTCTATTTAAGGTAACTGTTTGCTATAATGCACTTAATGTCTCCCAGGTTTTAATCAGAGGAAAGAGGTGGTACACAAAAGAATCAGGTCCACAGGTCTGTCTGTGGAGGTGAAGGACATAAAGACATTTCGCAAAGCCCGTTACCGGTCACTCAGAGAAGAAAAACTGTGGTGGGGATCTGGTGTGAAGAAGGGTTGAAAATATGTACCTAGGTGAGTTGATAGACAAATTATTGTTTGCTCTGTGTTGGCTACATAGAAGGTGTAAAGGAAACAGTCTGCAAATAATTTGCTTTTGTGTCAGTATACTTGTTATTACAGGAGGATATTTTATGCTGTGGAATTGGTCTTTGATCAGAACAGAGTAGAAAAACCTTCACCTAATAGCAGCCTTCCAACACATAGGAGGAGGTCATCAAGAAAGATGAAGCTGAGATGTTTAGAAATACATGATGGGAGGATGACAGTGGACACAAGTGGAAATGAGAGAGGCTCTTACTAGTTAGGAGGAGAAACCTCTTCACCATGAGGACTCTCAAGCAGCAGAGCAAATTATCTGGAGAGGTTGTAGTCTCCCTCCTTAGGAGCTTTCAAGACCTGACCTGCTGTAGCTACACTACTACTTTGATACTATACCATAGCAGTACTCTTACACTGATAATGTAATTCAGTTGTAGTCACTTAAATTGCTCCCTCCCTTACCTGGTTTCATCAGTTGTTTATTTCAGTATGATTGTTATACTGTGTATCGGTTCAACTTCATCATGTTTGGGCACAGTCTCCACTGTGTGGGCTCTCTATGAGATTACTGGTCATCTGGCAGGTATGTATGTTTTACCTTGTTCTCTACAGCATCAACTTACACTGGATAATCTTTCACAAATTGGTTCAGTTTCATTTTTATGCACTTTTAAATAGTGTACTCAGTGTGTGATATTTTCTAGCATTTTAGAGTGGAGGGTTTTTTTAACCTTTTTCAAATATATGAGCATTTGTGATTGTTATTAGATGCACCATCATCTTTGCTCATCTATGCTGATCACCTTTGAAGCCCTAGCCATTGCAGATGATATCAGACAGGTTTTATTCCATCTGGGTTTTAATTTTGCTGACATTTGACATCAAATGTCAATCGAATTCCATGCTACACCAATGCGTTGAAAAGATGAGCACTTTCTTTAAACCCACCTGATAGCTATAGGATAAATTTTTAGATAAGTCTGAAGCATTAATTTTTGTTTTACTAGCTATTTTCTCCCTCACAACAGGGGCTCTATAGGTACAGGTATACTGGTTTTTGAGGGCAACTATGTGACTGCCATTAGAACTGGGCTGTTTCTGTACCTAAAGCAGGTCCACAAGCACAGACTTGGTACACCTGAGCTGGTACTAGTGATTGATCAAGTAGTTTCTGAAATATAAGTGGTTACAAGCGAGGCAAAGTATTGCTAAGCAACTTCAAATCTTGTTTCAGACCTACTTTTCCCATCCCAGTTTTCCAATTTAAAATAAAAATTATGTTCTTACATGCACATTCTCTTAAAATCTGCAGACCGCTCAGCTGGCTTGCTGCAAAACTATCACATTACCTCTAGGTAGTTACCATTAAACCAAGCACAAGACTCAGCTTTCCTCAGCCAGAAAACAATGTGAATAGCTTCCAAGTGATTGAATAGGAAATAATTATATGTCCATTTTTGTACAGCGATTGAGTTTGCCCAGGGAAAAGGTGATAGAGTGAAATCAGATGTAATGTTATACTCGCAGAAGCAAATACTGCAGAGGTGAGTTACTGAGAGTTGTGCAGTGTTTTGGAAAGCTCTAAGTCTCTGAGAGGTACTGATAGCGTTATGTGTGCTCTGATGGCTTAAAAAAGATGGGGCTTAACAGAAAGAAACACTAAGTAGCAGTAATGTAGCTGTGTTACTACTTTATATGGTATTGATGCCATTATGTTAGCTTCCACCGTCCAAGAATTCTGCTTTCTAATTGATGTCAGTGAGCAGGACTCATTGCAGGAAAAAAAACCTCAAAGCAAACAAACAAACCATCATGAAACCACATTGCTTTGTAGTGGAAAAAAAACCCCAACAACAACAAAAGAAAACCAAAAAAACCCAAACCAAACAAATAAAAAACCCCAAAACAAACAAAAAACCACCAGGAAAACAAAATAAAAGCTCCTTGATTCTCCTTGATTCATCTTATTCAGGAGAAGAGTTCTGGATAGCTAATAAGAGAATAATAAACAGAAATAAGATTTATGAGACCATAAGGATATTAAACAGATAAAAGCATATCATAATCCAAAGGATGAAGCCTGAAGCTAGATAAAGTGAGAAAAACAAGGCACATGGGGAATAAAAAAATAATAAATCCCAACACATAAGTATAGTAACAGTTTTAACTATTATCCTAGGTATGTGGTAGAACCTTTACATAACTTCATATATTTAAACGTAGATAATTTATTTTTCAAAAGGAAGAAGTATAGCTTGCCTATAGTTTAGGAATTTGTCAGATGTTACTGAATATCATTTTATGATCTAGATTACAAAAGAAATTAGGCAAGCAATTGTGACAGGTATTATGACATCAGGAAGGAACAAGCTGCCAAGGACCCTCTCCTTTCACTTGAGGGAGAACAGAATCTTCTCTGGAAATAGGTTAGTGTGCATACATGGAAAATGTCTCCTTTGGACACAGCCATGGGCAGCTGGCTCTAGGTGGTCCCGTTTGAGCAGAAAGCTTGGACCAGATGATGTCCATCCTCAGCTGTTCTATGAGAAGCTTCAAAAGTATCAGGCTGGAATAGGCAGAGAAAAACAAGCTATAGTCATGGAAAGTGCAGCTAAGATCCTAGCTCAAGTCTCCGTGATGACAGTTAGGAAAGACTTTTTGAGAGACATGGTGGACTTTGCCTGGAATGTAAATAGCAAGTGAAAGCTACAGGATCTTCAGTGATGGAAGGATTTATCCTGTAATGGTACAGTGGATGGTGAGTAGGTATGTTTTTAAACCTTTTTATTTTAACTGTTTCACCTAATAGAGCTGAGCTAAATCTATTGAGAGAGTCACTTTATTAAAGCCTCTGTAGACTATTTTTAGACATAAGAAATCTTATAATTAGGTAAGTTCCAGTGTAGTGTGCAGATAGCTGCACTTCAAGAACTTGATCAACATGGAGTCAGAGGCAGAGATCACAGCCTTGGAAAGCACAGTGACTATAACAAAGCCTCATTCAAAACATGTTCAGAAAAAGGGCAAGGGTTTCTTCTAATTTTGCTTTTTCACCTCTGCCAGCAGCTAACCACCACACAGCTGCTCACCCACTATTCCCCACTCCCCACTGGATGGGAAGGAGAATTGGGAAGAAGAAAAAGGTGAGACCCTGTGCGTTGAAATGAGGACAGTTTAATAACACAAAAAGAGAAGAAAACAACAGTAATGATGATAACACTAATGAAATAATATATAACATGAGTCATAGAAACAGCAAGGCTCTACCTGTACCTGAGACACCACTTTCCCTGCTCCAGCTGCAAGCTCAAGACACACAGTGGAACAAATTGAAAACAGGCACTCCTGCCATGGCCCAGCCCTCCCCTTATATAGTGGGCATGACATCAGTATGGTATTGAATATCCCATTGGCTGGTTTGGTTGTTTATCCTGGCTGTGGCCCCTCCCAACTACTTAGGACAGCAGATGCTTATGGTAATTAACCTGAACTGAGACATCATGTCATTTAGTTATCACAGTGGGAAAAAAAACATGTTATTTAATATGTAGGTAGCTGTCAATCACCAACAGTCTGCATGGACACCCCAGAAGAGGAACTCCTGCATCCACTGCAGGAGAGGAAAATACAGAATCTACACACAGTGAGGGCTGGAAAGGGATGAGGAAAGCAAAACAGAGAAGGACTTCAACCATGATTGAAAAAAAAAAAATACTGTATTATCTGCGCATTCTGTGCATTCTTATGTACTGTTAGGGGTTCTGTTACAGCCCAGATGAGAAGCTAGGGAAATCTCAGCTTCTGAGTATTTTTTACAGAGTCTGGGTTACAAAATTATGTCATCTTTGTTACTGTTCAAGTTACACTGTTACCACTAAATACAGCACAACCCGGGATCTACAAAAGCCTTTCTGGCAAGCACTGTCGTTCTGGTATATGTATTTCTTATTTGTCTTCTTCCTGAGGATGACAGGAAGGGTTAGTAATACTGTCTGTTCTGAGTGAAATCCTGGCTTGATTGAATTCTCTCTCCACTACTCCTAGCTCACGGCAACAAGAACTAAATAGCAACTGGTCACAGAAACTAGGTGTGAAATTCTGTCCCAGCTGAAGTTTATAGCAAAGGATACACTGATCTTAGTGAAGCCAAAATTTCACTTGAAATAAAATAATTTGCAAACACTTCCTGGGATTTGTAGAAAGAAGCGTTTTAGTTGCACTTTTTCTCTTTTGCTTGTTCTTTCCAGTTGGAGCTTAGAGTGGAGTTACATAGTAGTGGTCTCCCACAGGCAACAGGAGAGAAAATGGCCCTCTGCTAAGAAAGCAAACCTGAAAGCAAGAGAGCAATGTCATTAATGGAACTGGGATCAGTCCTGTAGGAGAAAGTTTATTTCAGGAGTAACAGTAAGAAAATGAATGACAGAAGTTCATTTCAATGTAAGGATTATTGGAGATGTTTAAAGATGTTTCAAAGTTAACTATGGTGACTTCTTTTTGTTTTCAGTGTTATTTAAGTAGAAAGTGAGTTGAAGAGGCTATTTTCAGATGGTTTTGTCACTGTATGATTTCAATAGTGATTTATTTTCATTTTTCCTGTGTTGTGGTGTTCTTGTTCTTAATGTTGACAGGTTTTCAGTAAATCATTGTTAAAGGCACTTCTCAACTATCTCAAAGCTATGAAGACATTATAATAAATATTTTAACTTCAGAGAAAAGAAATACTACTGAAATATGGGAGGAAAGGGGGAAATTATGGCTTGATTCTGTATTTCTTAGGCATCAAAAGCATACCCCTTGGCTACATCAGAAAAGTAAGACGAAATCCTTAATTAACTCTGATATATAGTCTTTGTTTAATATCCATTCCCACTTAGATATGTGGAATGAGCCATATAATAAAATTTCACTGTTCTCTCAATTTATTGTTAAACGGAGAAAATTACAGGACTCTAAAATTGGTAACATCTGAAAAAGAACTGCCTTGCATGATGAAATCTACATCGAAAGAGATTAAGTGAATGTGACTTCATCAAGGTTAGCTTGTGATTCTTTAACAGAGCTGAAAAGGAATCCAGCCCAGTCCATTTGGCTGCTCTACGTCAAAGGATACCCTAGTATCTTAGTTTTAGCTTCCATTTCTTTCTTTCATTTTATCCTACTGCCTTACCTCCTGTCATACCAATAAATAGTTCAAAGATGGAACAGAAATATATTATTAAATTACTTTGAGGGATTTTTTTTTATTAGATATTTTAGCTCACATAGGTGATCAGTGACAGCCTACTATGGGCTAAATATCAAAGAATCTTTCCTGCCTCCTGCCCCTTTTAATACTCTGGGTTTCCTTGTCTTGTCTCTCCAGTCTAGAGACAAACTGTCACCATGCAGGCAAGGTAAAGGATTGGGGCTTTTGGTGGGACAGGTTGTTGGAACTCAAAGGCTTAGACTGAGAAGTATTTAAAAATTCTGAACCAAGTTATGATATGAAGGAAAATATGGCAAGGTGGATATCTGAATAGTTAATGACTATCTGTCTGCACTCCCTAAGACCATCTAGAATATAAGTGGAGAACTCTGTTCTACACATTTTTAAATTTATATTTAATATTCTCATAAAATCACAGGAGGAAGTCATCCAATGAAAACAGTACCTAAAATTTTATTATCCCTTAGATGATAAAATTAGATTATATTTTAAAAGGATATGCACACCTTTACTGTAGGTCAGGGTAAGTTTGTGTTAATAAAACTGTTGAGGACAGCTGCTCTGAATGTAAGTAGAAGGGGTTTACTTGGATATAACTGAAAATATGCATTTCATCATGTCTGCTAGAGGCAGTGCTTGTGGAATATTCATTTAAGTCCTGTGTACATAGAATTTGATTGATTTAACTAAAAATGCAGACTCAAATTGGTTTAAGCCTGTAAAATTTTCTTTGTGAACAATTTACATAATTGTAAAAATGTGTTGGAATAGTGTAGGTCATTTCTGCAGTTAATTTTTAGCTTTAAAAAGAATATAAATATCTCTAAGTATCTAAGTCTACCTTACTAAGGTACCTGACTAAGACACCTTACTAAAGGTATCGAAAAGTTGTACTGGTCCTACTAAGCAAGTTTAAAATGCACTTGGAATCCACAGATTCTCTAAAACCTCTGACCGAGCACAGATTCAGTTGAGAAACTTATCTGTCAGGTTAACATTAGGAGTACTGTCACTCTAAAATCAAGGAAGAGGCATTTCCAGAGAACAGTTAATCCTGAACCTGCATCTCCCAAGGGAAATTACACCCTTAATTTAGACATCTCAGGTGCCTCACATAACATGACTTGCATTCAGGTTTCAACACACTTGTTCTTTGGTTAGCCCTGCAGACAGGAACCTATCTCAGTTCCACGATTCTCGTGGTCTGAACTGATACTGCTTAAAGGTGGATTTAAACTCAAGTTGCTTTTGGTTTATTAACTCCGTGGTCTTCACACTGCAGAAATACACCAAATCAAGTGAGTATGTGTAGTTCTTTGTCCTCCTGTAACTGCAGAAGTGCACTTGGGCACAGACAGCTTCTTCCTCAGTGCACTGGGAACATTCCTTCAGCAGCTTGCCATGTGGTACCACAGGCAGCCGTGGGATACACTCAGACGTCCTGCTGATTTATGTAGTAAGGCTCCGTACTACAGAGAATTCTGAAGAAGACTTGCCAGCTTTGTCATTTGGAGCTAGGCTAGTCTAATTTGGCATTCAAACATCGGTCCTGATTGCAAGAAATACTTCTGCAAGGAAGATAAACCCTGTGTGAAGACAAATGCGTGCCCAGTGCAAGCTCTTCTTTCTGTTCTATTTAGAGGCATCCTATGGTTAGTCTTTTTTTTTTTTTTTTTTTTTTCCCCCCCCCACTCCTGTCAACAGGCTTAGTTTATTCAGTTTCATCTTTTTTCCTAATTTTGTTCTGCAGGAGTCAAATCCTCTGTTGAAGTAAATTTTTACGTTCCTTGAAGATCAGGGAAGTATCTGTAAAATATGAATAGTTCTTAAAGAAATGATCTCTATTCTAAGTGCTGGGAAATGGAACAATAATGCAATAGGAGGGACAAGCTCAATTTTGCTGGTGCATGTCAGAGCAAATTGGTCCTAAACCAGTTAATGACTTTTTAGACTGGTTTTTTTTTTTTTCCCGAAGAATCTGGCCTTGTAGTTTTAATACTGAACCAAAGGTACTTCTTCCCAAATAATTTTGAAGGCATGTCAAGGTGTAATTATTAATACTGAAAAGATTTGGATAAAGGCAATTTTATTACACAGATTTTTGTATCTTCACAAAAAGTGTCTTCCCCCTCATGCACAAGCAGGACCTAAGTTTGTATTCTTGAGTACAGCCTGATAACATCTCAGCAATGTAGTTACCTTCAGTAAAATTTGTATTTTTAGCCTAAGGTCATCTTCCTACCATAAGTTTTATGATTAAGTACATTCTTCACTATGTGCCTATGTCAGATACCACTGCTCTAATAATTATAGATTATATCTGCTGATTTAGGCATGAACTCAAAATGCATTTGAATAATTTTGCATGTGAAAATATAGCCTCACTAAATAGTTGCACAATGTCACTTTAAGTTGTTAGAATGTCATTGGTTCCAGCACAATTATTCAACAACTAATTGGCAAGATTAAGTTAAGTACTCAGTGAAAATAACCAACAGGGTATATCTGGATTCTACTTATCAGGAAAGGGAAGAAACCAGAACAGTTCCTAGCTACTCCAAGCTTCATCAAAATGGCACGCTCATGCTAAATTGCCTGGCCTTGCTCCAAAATTAAATTCGTCCATCGTGTCCAAACCACATTTGACATGCCAAAAATAAACAATTTAGAGATTGATGCAAATGTTACGCCTGATACACTACACAGCTACATTTGTTTTAAGAACCTTCCATTTATTTAAATACTGGCATTTCTAGGAGTTTGTGTTTGATTTTGCATTCCTAGCAAACAGCAAAATGTATTTGAATTGCAATGCACAAAGATACAAATATTCATTAAAACAGTCCGATAAATTCTTCCTTTCAACTGTAATTTTCTATTAGTGCAGAAATTCCTCAGGTCCCAAAAACACATACATACACATAGTGATATAGGATGTTGACTTGCAATATATACAGGTCAGCAGGCTGTTTCAGAGGGCATGTAACAGCTAGGGTGGGAGTTTTTGTGCATGTAATTCTGTCTCACTTATAGCTGCAGCCTTTAGATGCTATTGAATTCAGAGTTCTTTTATGCCTGGGATCATGACTAGGTAGCTCTAGGAGACAAGAAGCTTACATAAATCTGTAAAATTACTGACTTAAAAGTATAATATTGGTTAAATCCTAAGAACTCCTAGATGAAAGGCAGATAAAATATGTGGATGCAGAGATAGATTAAATACGCACTGAGTTTGAGTTCCCAGATGATTGTGCCTATTTATTCAGCAATAAATATGAACAAAATACTTTTTATTTCATTACTTCACTTTTATGTTGCTTGACAGTATTGAAACTGAGCATTAAAATAACAGTAAATAGCTCTGCATGAACTCAGAATCTTGGATGTGTTAATATATAACTGTAGCTACTGCGCTGATAAAACTGATGGTCGCATATATCAGTTAGTCTTGCACAGGCAAAACTGTGAAAGCTACTTTCTGAAAATTTGAAACAGCTACTTTGTAACTGGACCTAAAAGTGGTTTATTTATCATTGCAGTGTTCTGTTTTTAAATAAAATTTGGGCAAATTAGATGGATAGAAAGGACACAACAGTTGCAGACGCTGGCTAATACCTAGACTTGTAAATTCTTAGATGTATTTGTTACAATTTAAAATGCAATTTTAACTGATGTTTCTTGAAATATATATGTTTTTTCTTCGTGAAATTTAAAAGAAGAAGCATAGAATATGTAGCCTTCTGATCTACAATAAAGTTGCCTTTTAAGCCTGAAAGGCTTATACCGCCTAGTCTATTTGTAGGATCTTAAACTTTAGGAAAGGACCTTTCCTTTGCTCTTCACCTTCCTTTTACTAGTGTTTGCATTACATAAATTTTAAATGAACATATTTCACTGCTTTATAGATGTTTTCAGAGTGCATGTAGGATTTTAGCATATTCATACAGAAGTATTGGGCAAACACTGGTAATTCCCAGCACAGCTGCCTAAAACCTAGCTTTCATCTTTTCATTAAATGTAATGACTTTTAAAGACATATGGGTACTTCAGTCTAAACCAAGCCAGATTATATGCTTTGACTTGATTCGGAAAATCAACTTTCAGCTTTTCTTATCCCTAACCAGCTGTTAGACCATATACTTTTTTCTTGTACAATATGAAAGCCACCAAAAGGCACGTATCCCCCATGTTACTGGTAGGATGGATTCCATATGAAAGAAAGGAGAGAAAGGAAACCGATGGTAAACGGTCAGAATTTTTTCTTCATTGTGTATTTCTTTGCATGGTTTGTGAAACAGCTTATGTGGTGAGCTGTTTGTAGTATGCCAGTATGGTTATATATTTGCATTTACCTATCCAGAGGCAAACAAAAGTAAAGGATGCCTTTTAACAGATTAAGGACATACACATTCTGACACCATTCATCTTAGCACTGTTTCTCTAAGCCTGGACTGGACTGATGTTTTACTGAATTCTACAAATCCAGCACTATTTCGGGTTTGAATAACTTAACTGAATTTTCGTACCAACACTTAAAAGCATTGTATATGCACAGAAATGTATTTTTCTGGAATAGTAATGGGTACTTTAAAGTCATATGACACAACTCTTGACATGTTCGCAACTGGTAAATATAAGCAGTATATCAAGAAATTTACTTAGTTACTTTGAAACGTATATATCTTGGATTAAAATGTAATTATTAAAAATATGAAACACATTAGAACAAGATAGCGCTAAACAGCGATACAGCTCCACATTCTTTTTTGAGATTGGGATTATCGGTGGCATTGGAATTGGAGATAAAGTACAGATTTTTCTGGTTGTTGCTTTACTGTTATATTTATCAGTATTTGGTTATTTTAAGGCATGTTACAAAGTTTCCAAGAGTGGAGAAAATGTCTGAGCCAAGACAACTAACCCCACAAAAGTGTAGCTGTAAGTATTCTCTCTGCATCTTTTTGACAGTTATTTTGGCCCCTTTACTCTGAGAACCTGAGTGCTCCCTAAGTGTTCAGAAAAAGAAGTAGCAGTTGGGGTTTTCTCTTTTCCTCTCCTGTAGAAGAAATGAAGTAACACCCAGTATTTCTCTTGGCTTTGCCGCTTGGAGTGCTTACTGTGTGTGCACTTCCACATAAGTAATTCCTTTTTGATGTCATTTTTGCCAAAGTTCCCTCATTTGAATGACATCTTTGCCCCATTTACATCAATGATAAAATCTCCATTAACTTCCCCAAGGCTGGGATTTCACCTGTTATGTCTGAGTTCACCGTAGTTCAGTCTAATGTATTTAAAAGCATTTATATTTTAATTGCTTCAATGGAATGCAGTTGTCATGACCAGCAAACTGTGCAGAGGGCAGAAAAGATCATCTGTCAAGGAACAATCCCACATTAGGGTTTATACAACGGAATAGAAATACTAAATTCTACGTTCAGTGAGAAATAGCATGGTAAGGGGTGTTTCAAATTAATCTGTTTAAAAAAAAAGATTTCAAGTAGAATACTGATGCTTTTAAAGAGTTTTGTCAAAGTTTGCAGCTTCATTCCTGCATATGTGTTGTCATAAGCAACACAAGTTAAAAATGTAGGTCTAATGAGATGGAGACAAATCTGTTAGCACCACACAGACATGAGTGAATTATGCTTCTTGGCTGGTTTGGATATCTAATCCTGACGAAAAAGAAACAAAGGTTGAAAGTGTCAGCAATAAAGAAAAATTTTCTAAAAAATAAAAAGTCTGTGTCTTTGCCCCCCAAAACTCTCTCACACATCTTTTCCCCTGCATCTTGCCTCCAACTGCAGTTGTAGTAAAAGCTGTTCAGTGGAGCAGTTCACCCTTGGCGCAGGAGATGGAACGTGCTCTGCACGTCTGTGCTAAGTATGACTTCAAACTTAAACTGCTCGCTTTTCTGCTTCTTGGCGTATTTGCATCGGTTCTTGCCTGGATCTGGATCTAATCCTGTCTTCTATGTGCAAGTGCTTTAGCTAAACTCTGAGATAACTCTGTTACTGCAAAGGTAACACGGGATATCATCCATTTCCTGTGTGTGCTTCACTTCATCAGTTTTACCAGTGCGTCCCAGATGCAAAGGAGGCGAAACGACGTACAGACAATGTTCTCTCTGGAGTGCACCAGTAACTGTTTGCAGGTGAACAAGGGTGCAGATGGTTGCAATTTCTAAGCTGTTTATGATAACAGAGATGTTTCTCCAGTTGGGGCTTTGCTTCTTATGCTGCGGGAGGCAGAGAGAAACTGCGGGTTTTTTGGCTCATGACAGAAGTTTGTAAACAGTAAGGTTTTTCCTGTTCCCAAATTTTATGTCTCTAGACATTCAAGACTGTATTCATTAATATGAGCAGTGTTGTCCATAAATACATATGGTGGCAGTCTAATGTTGAGGTCCTCAGCTAGTATAAATCAGTCTGATTCCTTTGATTTATGTGAACTGGCATAATCCTGTTTAGTTGAAGATCTGGGACAGAGTACAGGAAGCATATGCGTTAGCCAGGGAAGGTTGTAGTAGTTTCTAATTCTTCTGCTGACTGCTTTCATATGAATGTGAAGTGTTTTGAAGTTGACATGGTCCAAACTTTTGATTTTCTGTTTGGAATATCAATATGTCAGTAAGTGGAAGAACATCCTTGGTTTAGGGGTTATGTTTCTTTATTGCTTCATAGAAAATGAAGATCCAATTTGGATCTGGATTTTTGAGCAATAACGAAACTCTGCAATACAGAAATATTTCTTTAAAGGATGAACTGATTGTATGTGCAAAGTATTATGCAATTAAAATGTTTAACTAATTCAGAACTTGTATTCATTTAAATTAATAAGACTGTATATATTCATGTAAAACAGCTCAATCCAGATATTTGAGATATGTAAAATGAAGTAAAGCAAAACGATTTTAAGAATTTTGTAGCTTGAAAGAGCAATGAAACATGCAGTTCTTTCCAAATCAAAAATGATAATGCCTTTCACAGGGGGCAGAGCTTTTACAAACGGGCTTTCAACGGAGGATCTCACAACTGTCTGAAACACTGAATTAGGGCTCAACACTGAAGCCTTTATCAAATGAACAGTCTGAAGGAGAAGGAAGTTCTCCGATGATTTGTCAGCTGTAGGATCAGGCTCTTGCGCCTTTCCCTGCGAGTTAAGGCAGCTTTACTTTCTATAATTTATAGAATAAGCAAGCAAGAAGTGTGACTTGCCTAAAGTTACAACACAGGTCTGTGGCAAAGTTGTGGACGCTCTGGCTGACATGTGCATAAGCTGCAATTTCATCTTTCTCTTGTGATTCTAAGTTGGGAAGAACAACAACTGTTTTGAAATTTAAACCAGAAAGATAATCGTGTCTTTCCACGTGGTTTGTTGGTTATCCTGGCTAGTTATCTTGCTTGAAATGAGAAAACACTTTACAAAATCTGTTGGGGGGGGGGAGGAATGTAAAAAGCTGCCTACGAATTTTCTGACCTGAAGACCAGTTGGGCTAAATTGATGTTAAGCTAACAAATTTTTGTATAATAGTCACTACCTTCCTCTTTCCTGCATCAGAATGATTCTACTGGAAAAAAGAGAAAATGTGTCTTGGATATATATATAAACAAGCTATGTTTAATTAAAGCCCTACTTAGAGTCTCTCTCTTCTGCGTAGCTATTTCTAGTCATTTTACTTTTCGCCATCCTCCGATCCGGTTTACATCTTTAAAATGCAATAAGGAAAACTGCCACAAGCACGCTTGGAGAACCTGAGAAAAGTGCAGTTTTGCTCATTCCGATGAGAGCCAGTGGCAGTGCTCAATCTCACCATTTCATCACAGACTGATGATACTACGCTGCAAGAACATTCAGGTCTGTAAATGATAGATTCTAGAAGACAAAGCAAATGTCAGTAATCTGCTACGCTTTGCAGCATCAGTGCCATAAATAGGTGCCCTCTTGGTTACTTGAGTGGTTGATTTTTAAATTTATGATAAAGTGTATGAAATTAATCATGCGTGCTTACACACATAAATAATTATGTAATAAAAACTTGTTTCTGCCAGTGTGCTAATGTACATAATTGATTCTTCGCAACTAGAAACCAGATACACTTTCATTCACGTGTCCGTACTCTGGCAGTTTAATTTATGGAACTGGTGAGTTTGAGGTTTCTTCTTTTTTGAGTAGGGGGAAGGAGAAATAAAAAACATTTATTACATTGTTACTGGACTTGGGGTATACAAATATGCTTATGTAAAATCTATGTCTGGGTGGCTGTTTGTCCTTTCTTGCAGAGTATTCTGTGCTCACTGAGTGGGAGGGTCACACGGTGAGACTAATAAGGATAGAGCTACATCCCCCTCCACTACTCTTTGGAGCTTCACTCCAGCAACTCCTCGGCACTAGAGCAGCTCTGTACAGGCATTTTCAGTGCTTCTGGGGGAACGTATTAAAATAAAAATTAAAGGTAAGCAACTCATTATTTGTAGTCAATTGTCTAAACCTCACACATGCACTGACACTACAATATTCCTGGGCTGTTATGGGGGGGGGGGGGGGGGGGGGTTGGTTTTGTTTTTCAAAATTGCCATTTTAAGTTTATCACCGATTTTGCCAATATTAACTATGTCCTATATAAACATAATGTACATCTAGTAAGCTTTTAATGTACTGTAATCAGCCTGGGCTCTGAGATTCTGCTTATAATTGTGTGAAAATACTGTTTATGTTTGTGGGTGACTATAGCTATATGCTAACACAAACAGTCCTACTAAATTTGCGGTCACTTCCAAAACCGACTAAACTGCGGATCTTACTAACTGTACGCGCATACTGGCATTTAAAAACCTACCCGTTGGCGTGTGCCATTCTAATTAGCATGCGTGTCGAGCGGCCTACATCCAGCTACTTGAAACATACTTGCGAGCGGCGGCACGGCTGGGCAGCGCCGTGAACGCTCCCCAGGGAGGGGGGACCCGCGCGGTTCAGCAGCTCCCGGGCGAACCGCGGGGATGCGGAGCCGGAGGCGCGGGTACCCGGCCGGGTGGCGCCAGCGCTGCCGCACGGCCCGTCCCGTCCCGGAGCCCGTGCCGCTGCCCGAGCCCCGTTCTCCCCGCGGCTCCCTCACCTGCTCGCCCCGCGCAGGTGCCGCCCGGGGCCGGCGGCGCTGCTCCGCTCCCGGCGGGGCCCGTCCGCAGCGGCCCGGCGGCAGAGGGCTCCCTCGCTCGCCCTGGGTGCTCGGTCCCGCTCGCAGGCGCCGCCGGCCCCGGCGGGCTCCTGGCCCCGCTCCGCCCCGGGGCTGCGGAGGAAGCGGCGGAGGGCGCTTGCCCCTCGCTCGACTCGCCGGGGGCCAGCCGCTCCCGGCGCCGCAGGCAGGTTCTGGAGACACGGGGCGGCCGAGCCCGGGGCGGTGGCTGGGAGCCCGAGAGCGCGGGTCCGGGGACGAGGCGCTGAGGGAGCGGGGCTCGGGCAGCGGGGCGGGGTTGCTGCCCGGGCCGGCGCCTCGCTGCTCCCCGCCCAGCCTCGCCGACCGTGCTCCCCGCTTGTCTTGCCGCCCGCTCGCCCGCCTAGTGCCGCTTTACACCCTCCCTCCAGCAAACCCAACTCGACCTAAGAGAAATTAAACTGCCGGTACCGCCGCGCTACAGGCGGAGCTGCCGAGGACTCGGGTCGCTCCCGCCCCACAGGCTCCGGTGCGCCGGCTGTGCGAGGGAGCGGAGCCGCCCGCAGCAGCCGGCGGGAGAGGACCCAAGCCAGGAGGTGCGGTGGCAGCGAGGGGGTGGCGGCATTAGGGATTTAATTGGCAAGAGCCCTTCAGAAAATGAAACCTCTGGAGCGGCAGCTCTGCTGAATTACTAATGCCTGCTTGTAAAGCAGGTGCAGGAAATTAAATGATAATGTTATTTGAACATGAGTTCACTTTGCTGCTCTCGGGAAGGCTGGAAAAGTTAATAATGCTGTAGTTGCTATCAGTCCATGTGACTGACAGAATAGCTCTCATGATGAATAAGGTGCCTTGCAAAAAAAAAAAAAAAACAAAAAAAAATTATAAGATTTGCATCTTAGGTATGTGATTTGGTTTTCTTACGGAAAATGCGTTTAGAAAAAGAGTTCTCCCTTTCTGTTTCATTGAATTCACGTATATCTATACAGTACAGTCAGCTTGGAGGAAAGGCTGATAGTGTCTTTAGAGGACAAAAGATACATTGTTGAAGCCAGACAGTATATTTGTAAGATTTAAACTGTAAACTCAGTATAGGCTGCTCTAGGAACTTGTGCATTTTGGAAGGTAGATAAACACCGTATTTTGGTTACTTGTACACTTAAACTACAACACTTACATGTCATTCTTGCTTGATTTGAAAACTGTTTCAGCGGTCACTGGCAATGTTGTGACATCAAACAGTTTAGCTAGTATATCCAAATTGGAAAACCTGGGAGGAAAAAAAATGAAAGAAAATTAGTCATTATTAATTAAATGAAAATTTAGTGCCTAATATCTCTGAGTTAATATTTCTAAGGTGTTATTTTTGAATTTAATAAAGAACTATAAGTCTCTTTTTGTAGCTCCCTTAGATAGATGATACACTGAGTGTGACTAGCAACTTCCCCTCTTCTTTACAGTTAAGAAATTCTTGTTTCTAGTTTTCTGGTGGGGTGAAGGAAAAAGAATAAGAGGTTGTTCTGAGTATGATTGTTTTCTGTTTCAGATTTGTAGCTGATTGTTCACATGTGTCCAGGGGGAGATGAAGTACATTGGATCCTGCATAGTTTGGCTTTGTATGGCAGTCTTCCTCCTCCTTCCTGTTTCTGCTTCCGTGGCTGTCACTGACCAGACAGGTACTTCCATTTTCCTTTCCTATCACAGACCGAAGGCATAAATTTCAGTACTAAACAAATTTGGTCAAATAATGACAGTACATGGAAAATAAGCAGGATGAGCAGATAAAATTAAACAAGACTTTTTTTAAACGTCTTTTTTTTAAAAGTCTTAAGTTTGAACCAGCCTTTCTGTTTCCTGCGCTTAGAAGATTCATGATTGGAAGTAGTTGTAGTTTCTAGCAGTTTTGTTTTGTAATTCTTCAATTTACCACACAAAACAAGTTTTACAAAGTTTTGCAAGGCCTGACTTAGAACAAACTCGAGTGGATTTATTAGAGCAAATCAGTGATCACATTGACCTAAAGAATCTAATGCTCGTGTTAACCTCACCTAAACTTAATGCCCACACAAGGTCATACGTTTCACAGATGTAGTTAAGCAAAACCTTGTGCTTAAGAAGGCAGGAAAAAGGAACACGGTGATGTTGTTTAAGTTAAAAGCTGTTACCCAGCTTCTGCAAGTTTTCTCATGCTTCTCTATTTTCTTTCTCTTACTTTCCACATGTTATCTCGCTCTTACACTTAAACTCTACATTGAGTTGCCAGAGTGTGGTAAAGTCTGTCTTAAAGACACGTCACATGTGCTTGTAGAATAAGGAATTGTCAGTTTTCTAGAATAGCTCAGCCTCAGCACGTACCTAAACTTTCTAGAATTTTTATAGAATTTTTTTCTTTTTTTTTTTTCCCCCCCTAGCAAGGAGAACATGTCCCTTGTTATTTAAATAGAAACAGAGAGTACTTTTTTATTAGTTTTTTTTTAGAAAATGTATTTTTAGTAATGCTGTTTTTCCAGAAATGTTACGAAAGGTAATAGAAGCTACACATAGACAACTTTGAACCTCCATAACACATCTGAAATCCAGGACCAAGAAATATAAAAAGTCGATGACTAGCATCATAATCCATTTACTACTCCTGGAAACAATAAATAGTAATATCTAATAAATAATAAGTGTAATGTGTGAGCCCTAAGGTAAGAATAATGTGTTGGGAAGAGTCTGAATTTAAGTCAATGACTTTTTTTGCCTTATAGTTTTAGATCAGCAAGGCTAAGTGCTCTACTAATGAATTATTCTTAACCCCTGTGAGAGTGTGAGCCTACATCATTGCAGTGCAATCATTCTCTTCAGCTGTCTGAAAGACGCAAAATAGGTTGTCTTCTCTGTTGCTGCTAGCTGGTGGATTGTAGAAGGGAAATTTTACAAGTGCTAAAAGGGTGTCAGTGAAGTTCCCTAATAATAGAAATGACTACATGGAAACTTTAAAAAACTTAAAACTAAATGCCAGGAAGCATTGCCGTGTTTCTTTCTTTTTTGTTTTTTCCCCATCCTAATGAAAAGATGTCTTAGTAAAAGGTGGACCAGTTATAGGAGATGTGACAGATACACTGAACTGCTAATAAACAGTGTATCTGAACTCTATGTTAAGTTCTGTCAGAAGTTTGTGAGCAGGCAATCAGTAGGGAAGTTGCACTTTTCCTTAACCTGATAACCACAAATGGATTAAATCTAGGTCAAACTGAACCACTGGCAAGAAGAGGAGAGACTGAACCTCTCCTGAGAATAACTGATGGTGTGCAATTGAGAGGAGAGGCTTCTGCAGTTTGAGGTGATACAGGCAGATGGTGAGGAATAACAAGTACATAGCTGCCAGCTTGAGCAGCAATGCCGACAGCAGGGAACAGGCTCAGAGTGAAGCTTCAAGTTGATAACAGGAAAGAGACCCTTCTAGAGACTGAAGGGATGGTTGCTGTCCAAAAAAGAAATACAAGTTAATAGACCAGAAAGGCAGAGCTGAGAAAGAATGGACCCTGTGACTGTGCAGTGGTAAGGGGTACAGGTGTCCCTGCGAGCCCTCAGCTGAACCGAGTACTGTGTGTTGCGAAGTTGTCTTGTTCTAGTTGGGTAATTTCTCTGCAGATGAATATGTTACAAATTGGAAATGTGCTTGCTTCAAGAAGAGAGAAATATCAAGCCTGGGTTGTATTTTTTTTTTCTGTCTGTTTCTCTGTCTGTTTGTCTGTCTTTCTGTTTGTTTTCCTGTCTTTGACTAGCGCTTTCTTGGACCTTTGTTCTCTCCCATGTACCAGTCCGGTTTGAATCAGCATCTACGCTTCAGCATCAGATTAGGCAATCCTTTGGGTTTTCTTCCTTCAACAACATATGCATAGCATTTATCTTTTGCTTTTCCAGCAAAGCCCATTTAGATAGGATCTTGGATTTTTGCATTTACATCCTGAAACTTCTAACCTGATCTACTTGAATCTAAAGGAATAGCCTTTCAAATACAGGGAAAAGTGTAAATTTAAGTTAATTTGAAGGGGGAATGGTAGCAAGGAGTCAGGGAGGAAAATCTCCTGTGCAAGAGAAAGGATTAACTTGTGTGCATATGTAGGGGAGAACTTTTTGAGCTAGCATTCTGAATATGCTTTGGGACTTACTCATTGGGTCAATATTGTAATAAATTAATAACAGTATTGGAAAAGAAACCTCAGAGAGTGAGAGAGTATGCTGGTTCTTCCCAGAGCAGTCCTTAAGCTCTGAATGTGTGCCAGTAACTGTTAGGTTCACATCAAGGGTTTCTTTCAGTTCTCACTTAGTCCAGAAGTTTTGATAGGCTAATCATTCCTCATAAGGAAGCACTCACTTCTAATGACATAACACAGTAAATCTGAGGGAGAGGAGGGCTCAGGAGTTCTCCACAATCATGTTTTTGATCTGACTTCAGTAATATTTTCTTCATGTTGTCAACTGGGGTTTTTTTTTTGGTTTCTGTTGTTTGGGGTTTTTTTTAATTGTTGGGAACATTTGGTTTTGGAGCGTGGACATGAGCTCTTTCTGTAGTGACATATGAAGTTCTAATTTGATCATTCCTGAATGCCTCACATTAAGAATACTAATATTTTGTCTTAATCCCAGATCATTGCTGCTTTTTTGTCTTTCTGTTGCTGTTTTTCAAAGTGAGTTGCTAACCCATGAAAAATGTAGTATAAACAAAGTACTGGGCCTGTCAAGCATGGTGAATTTCCATTGCCTTTTGATGTGGAATGTGTTGTGAAAAGTATTGGCTTTAGACCATAATTTTAGATAGGCATTTTAACCGAACTACAGTGAGTGGTTTCAAGTATGCAAATTGGTTCAGCTTTTTGGTTTTCATGGTTTAGTACAGCTAGATACTTCTCAAAATTAAGACAATGGCTCTACAATAACTCATATACATATTCTTAATATTCTGATTATTTAAGGTGGGATCCACAAACTGTTGTTAGTGTTACATTGTTTAAGTCAGGCTGACATGCTTGGATTCCTTAACTTGTAGTTAAACGCTAAGTCTTGTTAGGAAATGAATAAGGAGCTTTAGGTATCTGTAAGATTGTGGTTCATGAAAGCTTGCACACTGTGGAATGCCTCTTCAGCTCGTAAGTAAAACATGAGAGATCCCAGACCACAAAGTGGAACATTCTCAGCTATACACACATTCTCCCATTGTGAAGCCTGTGAACTAGATCAGCCTTTTTTTTTGTTTGTTTGTTTTTGGTTTTTTTTAATGGAAAGGTAAAGAAAAAAGAGAACATCAACTCCTATAGCCAAGGCATTCAACTGGGATATCATAGACTCATAGAATACTTTGGGTTGAAAGGAACCTCCAAAGATCATCTAGTCCAAACCCCCTGCAGTGAGCAGTGACATCTTCCACTAGATCAGGTTGCTCAGAGCCCCATCCAAACCGACCTTGAATGTTTCCAGGAATGGGGCATCTACAGCCTTTCTGGGCAACCTGTGCTGGTGTTTCACCACCCTCATTGTAAAACATATCGTCCTTATATCTAGCCTAAATCTACCCTCTTTCAGTTTAAAAGCATTACCCCTTGTCCTATTGCAACAGGCCCTGACAAAAACTTTGTCCCCATCTTTCTTATAAGTGCTCTTTAAGTACTGGAAAGGTGCAATAAGGTCTCCATGGAGCCTTTTTTCAGTATGAACAACCACAACTCTCTCAGCCTGTTCTCTTAGCAGAGGTGTTCCCTCTCTCTGACCATTTTTGTGGTCTTACTCGGGAGCCACTCCAACAAGTACATATGTTTTCTGTTCAGAGCTCAATGCAATACTCCAGGTGAGGTCACACCAGAGTGGAGGGTCAGAATCCCATCCCTCAGCCTGCTGGCCACGCTACTTTTGATGCAGCCCAGGATACAGTTGTCCTTTGGGTTGTGAGTGCACATTGTCAGCTCATGTCCAGCTTTTCATCCACCAGTATCCCCAAGTCCTTTTCCACAGTGATGCTCCTAATCCCTTCCTCCCCCAGCCTGTATTGATACTGGGGACTGCCCCCACCCAGTCGCAGGGCCTTGCACTTGGCCTTGTACTTGGCCTTGTTGAACATCATGAGGTTCACGCAGTCCCACTTCTCAAGCTTGCCTAGGTCCCTCTGGATGGCATCCCATTCCTCAGGCATGTCAACTGCAACGTTCAGCTTGGTGGGATCTGCAAACTTGTTAAGGATGTACTTGATCCCACCATCTATGTTACTGATGAAGATGTTAAACAGTAGTGGTCCCAGTGAGGACCCGGGAGGGACACCACTCATTACTGATCTCCATCTGGGCATTGAGCCATTGACCACTACTCTCTGGATGTGGCCTTCTAACCAATTCCTCATCTACCAAAAAGTCCACACCTCAAGTCCATATCTCTCCAATTTAGAGAGAAGGATATTGTGGGGGACCATGTCAAAGGCTTTACAGAAATTCAGATAGATCATGTCCATAGCTCTTCCCTTGTCCACTGATATGGTCACTCCACCACAGAAGATTACTATGTTGGTCATCAAGACTTGCCCTTGGTGAAGCCATGCTGGCTGTCTTGAATAATATGAAGTCTTGTTTTTCACTACCTACTCTTCCTCATGGGAAAATGCAGTTCGCCAGGGTCCAGTGTGAGTATCCTAATACTTGAACTGCATTGGTATGGATTTCTTAATCCCACCTGTAGAAGCTGTTAGGTTATTTTCATAACAGTCTAAACAGTCACCAGACTAGGAGTTGACTTATTTCCTGTATCAAAAAAAGCTGTACATTCATTCTCCTTCAGTCCTTTTCCCACCCTTGTCTTAATTAATACGTCTATTGTAGTATGATGTGGATTACAGAGTAAAAAAAGAAAACAACAACAAAAAAAATCACATATAGTTTTCTAGTACTGCTATACATAAAGCTACAGGTATGTTGGAAATCTGAATTCTTGAACCTATTTGAAATAGGTTCCGGCTGGATTTGTTTATCTTCAGTACAAATACTTTTGATGTGGACTCACATGTCCTTGATGACACTTGCAGGTATGTTGCACACTCTCAAGACGTTCCCTATTTTTATATATTTATGAATCCTGATCCAGTAAGGGTGTGAGACAAATCCTACCTAATATGGGCTTCTGCCTGAAGCTTGAGTCCAGCATAGGAAGTGGGTATATGTTAGATGGGGCTCTGCTGTTTGTCCACGTTCATTTGGCTGGTTGTGCTTATTGATGAAAACTTTGGTCCCCTTGCAACGTGCATGTCAATGGTGTTAAATGGCAGCTGAAAACTTCACCTGAACAGTTTAATTGTAAAGTAGCAGATAGGTACTTGTGAAGTGAATGTCGCTATTACAGACTACATTTGATCTGGAGGAGTCAAGAGGTGGTTATTGGAAGCTACAGTTCCCAGTCAGGAAGAGCACACGAGATGATTGTAAGAGTGAGAGTGAAGCGTGCACCAGAGTCTCCTCTGTCCTCATTTGCACGGAAAGGAAAACTGGGCATGGGGCCTAGATGGAAGCTGCAGTGTGCTTCGACAGGTGTCCCGAGCGTTCCAGGAATTCAGAACATGCCATTGCATGTTGCACCAGAGACATCTAGATGCAATACTTTTTTGTTGTTGTTGATTTGGTTTGGTTTTGTTTTTTTCATAATGCTATTAGAAAACAAAAGTTCTCACTAGCATCTTATTGGAGAGACAGAAGACCAGTGATATATCTGCTTGATCTGCACAAATACATATTTTCAAATTTGTTAGGTTGATTTTATAATAATAAACTCCTACAGAGGGCTCATTGATTTTTAAAGATTAAGGTCTGTAATTTGTCCTATGGAGAGGCAATCTCATTAATTTATAAGTATGTTAACTTTGACATTACCAATTGAATATGAATTGTCGACTTAAACTCAGACAGACCCACTTGTATGATGTCCAGAGCAATCTAGTGTATAACTGTAAGCTTATTCTTTTTTGACTGCTTCATTAGTTTTATAGAGATGTATTCTAACAGGGCAGGTAGGTGTGTAGTTTCCATGACTGGATTAGTGGTAAGGGTTTGTTTTGTTCTTTTGCTTTTCTAAATGTCTTCACGTAGATCTTTGAATTCAGTTACCCAAAGGATGAATGGGTAAACTGTCTGTTTTGTCTCAGGCCAAAGAAAATTTAAAGATCTGCCAGCATTACTAAAAATCTTGTAAGACCTAACTTTTTGACTCTACAAACTGACCTGTAGAAAGAAGATTTACAGTGAAAGTTGTCAGTCTTGGTATGGAGAGATTTTGAGTTTAATATTTTTGAGCTTTGCCTTAACTCTCTGGTAAAAAGAGTAACATTAGGCTAATGGAGTGCATCAGCATCATGAGCTAGAAGAAGATCCGTAGTAACCCTTTCATTTCTTCTGAGGATGTGGAATACAACCAAATAAGTAACACTGTTGCGCCACTGATAAAAATAGGTCCACAGTCCAGTCTGTGGCATGTGAGGAATTGTTGCTGTCATCTGGATAACAGAAATTAAGTCTTTAGCCTTTATTTGGACTTCTAAGAAAGTGTCTGGGGGGCCTAAGCTAAAACTCACATATCTTTTGCCACCCAGCCCTCATGTAAATTAATGCTGAAAAAAACCAAAGTACAGTTGTGTCCCAGGTTCTCTAGAGCTCACTCCAGCAGTTCAAGGTAAAATCAGCTGCTCTTATAATAAGTACTATGAAGTAATTTAACCATAAAGGGTGTATGCCTTGTAATCTTTGTATCTTAAAAAACCCTTTGGTTAGAAAACACAGATTTAAAGAAAAATGTTTGGCAGTGTATGTGTGACATGCTTCATCGGTATTGTGACTTCATCCGTAACAGGCTTTTTTTATGCCAGCGTATTTCTCATAACTATGCTTGTGTATGTCTACCATAACCACATTCATTGTTTTAAAGTGGCTATAGATAAAAGTCTGTAGTTTAATAATCTGTAGAAGTGATTGAAGGCTGAGCTTTGTAGATTAAAGGGTACCTAGGGTGAGCCTGTTTATGTCCCATCATGTGTGTTTATCAAATCGTGTATTGAAATTGCTGTTACTATGTAATTTCACGGAATGCTTTTCACAGTACATAAAATTCCCTTCAAACCAAGAATGATGAAAGATTTCCATTTCAGACATTTCAGCATGAATATTCTTTACAGTCCTGCATCTTTTCTGCAGAAAGGGAATTTACAGTGTTTTTAATGCATAGGTTTCATCTCATTTGTCATGAAACTTTGTAGGTAAATGCATGTATATACACACATAGTGAAGAAAGCAAGAATATGTTTCTTAGAGTATTGGAGAAAAATTAATTTATGAGTGATGTTACTTTGAACTGTAGATTGCAATTCAGATGTAGAGGACATGGAACTTGATGAATCTTATGAAAATAATGTTTTCCACCTGGTCTGTTCTTTAAACAATTGACTTAGCTTTCATTAACTGTGTTGTCAGGAGGTGTCTTTGTATGATATAATTTAGTTTCACTTTTACTGGTTATTTCCAATTAGACATTCTTAATCCATATCAAATACTGTAATACATTTGATAGAATTTAAGACTCTTGAAGGATAGTAGGCTTTATGCATTACTATAGTACAAATGCTTCAAGATTACAAGTATAGCTATTTCAAGTGCTGACTTTCAGTTTGGATGCCCTCAGAAATCTTTAAATATGGATGATTTCCAGGTTAATGGTAGGACACTCCTCCTTACTTTCTTCATTGAAATGACATTTCAGAAAGCCCCTTGACCTTCAGTGTTCAGCGGGTTCAGATATACCTTGGTCATTTTTTAGTTGCATCAGCCACCATGGAGCTCTGTGCTGAAGAAGTGCAAGGGCCAAATCCTTCTTGTCATCTTGCATTTAATGGTTTTATTAGGGTTTAGTGGTGCTGTTTGCAAAGCTTTGTAAAGCAAGACCCCTACTTCTGACCCATGCACAAAAGTGACATTTCTCTGTATTTGCTTCTTAAAAGTGTGTATTCCTGGGTATATATATTAAAAAAAAGAGACAGCAAAGGACAGGACACTGCATATTCCTAATACAGTGTTTGACCTTAGTTTTCAGTTACATTTAACTTTAGAATTTATCATATACCAGATTTTAGAGCATTCTGCTTGTTTACCTAAATACTTTGGTTCAGACTTAATCACCTGTAAAGCTGCTTAATTTTCAATGTTTTTTTTTAATATATAATACAAGTATTGATTACATTGTTTATTATATCATTATCCTTGTTAATCCATGTTTTGAAATGACTGTTCACTGAAGTAAACAGGTCATTGTCATGGTAATCAAGCATTTACGCTTTATTGTTTCGTGTTTATTAATTGGGGAAAAATATATTTTCTAATAATACAGCCAGAAATAATTAAAAAAAAAACAACCACAAACTTAGAACAGATGCTATTGCTTTATAGAGTATTTCAGATGGAAAGAGCTCAGTAAGAATTTAGTGTTTTTCTTCCAGTTATATTGTTCATGTGAGCTTGAATCATAAACAGATGTATTAAAATGTAATAGAATTTGTATCTGCCTGTGTTATTAGAAGTGCAGTATGAAATCTGAAATATTGTTGCTCTTATTTACATTTTGTAATGTAGTTTATTGCTGGTTCTTATATCCTAAAAAGCCATTCCTGTTAATATTACTATCACTGTCATGTTAGTTTGTTCCGATTCAATTTTGTTGGATAGAATTTTATGATAGATACTAAACTGTATTCTCTTGAAGGTGCTGTGTGTCCTTTAATGAAAACGGTTGTCCATCATCTCAAACAAATCAAAAGAGACAGTTTTGGTGTTTCAGGTAAATGACTGTGTTCATTTGAATATCTAAAATAATTGGCTAGTAGAGGATGTTATCATAGTCCAGCTGAAGCTGACTTTAAAATGAAAAAGACAGTACAGAATGCCACACCCATGCTCCAGTAGCTGCTGTTGTTTTTGGGAAGGTGGGGTTAGAATCAAAATGTGTTGTTCTTGCAAAGTATTTGTTCAAGTTCTGCAGCCACACTCATTTCCGCTGTTTTTCCCAAGCATCCCTCATTCTTATCAGTTCAGATGATAAAAGGAAATAATGAATGCATTTCTCAGGTTGCAGAGTAATCTGAGTGAATTTTGTGCTGATACTTTCTCTGTTGATGACATGAATATTAAGTTTCTCTGACTTTAAAGTTCTGGTTTTCAAAATAGTGTGTCAGACAGTGCTCTAGAAAGTCACCAAGTGTTCTGGAACTCCGTATGTGCCTCTTCGGGTTTTTTGTTTTTTTTTTTTTTTCCCTTCTTAAATTCCACAAAATAAACTAAATCATTTTATCATATTCCACAGGATTTGATCTGGCAGAAAGGTTTTCTTTGAGGCAGACATCTTGTGGAGGGGAAAAAATCTGTTTTAAACTGGGAAGTGCACCTCTCATCAGAGACACAAAGTAAGTAAGATACTACTTTCATCCTAAGCCTTTAAAAGACAGAGTTCAGACTAAATGCTACTAATGAACTGAAACACTGAGCAGCTTATCTAAAGGATGCCACAGGAAGACAAGTATGTCTGTTATGAGGCATTTTCATCTGTAACAGTTTGGGGTTTTTTTTCTTCAGGAAGCATTTCAGTTCAGTTGTGTTTTTCGTATGGAATCTGGAAGTATCTAGGTAGAAAGTTAATTGCAAATATCTTTCTCTTAAATTATTATTCTGCTACTGAAAACTCTACTGTTTATATGTAAATATTTATAAAACAAAGGGAACAAAGAACTTTCATTTATGACAAGAAGTGCTTTACTAATCTTCTTCAGTGAAATTGGCTGTCCTCTCTCTTATTACCGCTGGCAGGATTAAAAAGAGATTCACCACTTCCTTAACACTGTTTTCTTCCGTAGTTTTTTGGTTTGTTTTTTTTTTCTTTCTTCTCTGTAGTGGAATTGGCATCTTGCCTTTGAGCAGCAACAGAATGGTGGGTACACAGTGTAGAGATGAAACTAGGCAGCATCCTATTCTAACACAGAGTGGGGTGGATGGCAGAGACTGCACAAAAAAGTCAAGGGGGAGGTGAAAGAGAGTAAGGCACAATGAGATTGGATGGATTTAAGTTTGTACAGGGACAAGGAAATGGCAAGAAGCAGTTAGGAATGTAGTTTCAAGTTCCCCATGCTCAGTGGAGAAAGGATCATCTCAGAGCTTCTTGGTTGAGATGTGCTCCGAGTCATGGGACTGTGGTTTCTGTACAGCGTGTTCCTGCAATGACGAGGGAAGCAACTTTATTCCCGTGTCTTCAGGTTGGGTATTCTCTGTTGCAAGAGGTCTGGCTCCAGCTTGCCAAGGAAAAAATATACCCGGCCCTTGGACTTCCCCTCTTCTTGGATCCTGGGCATAGCAAAGAGGGGCTGTGGGTAGCCTGAGGCCAGGGGTTAAGGAGAAGAGAGGAATCCGAGGCACCTAGATACAAAACAAAGTGATCTTTTGGAGACAAGAATGATAAAAGAAATAGAACCTAAATATTTCAGATTAATAGATAGATTCTAAGTTTTTATGCAGTATTAGATACTATAAATGCTGCATTTTTATGCTTGTGCAATTCTATAAAGTAGTCACTGTCTCTTTTTAAAATACATTGGATATTAGCTGGTGAAGGAAATATGATTAGATAAAATTACTTGACACAGAGTGTGCTCTATTTTTATTAGGGCCTTTGCAGTATTATCAAGATTGTCTTTAAAAGAGGAACAGGTAATATTAGGTACCACCCATACATCTCTTTAATAAAAAATATTTTGGAAGTTTCTCTGTAAGGAAATTTGTGGGGTTTTTTTAATCCATTACTCATTTGTCAAATTTTTACAGGTTTTTGTTTTGTTTTTTCCCCAATGGATGTGAATTTGAGGGAAACATGGAACTATAGAAGAGCAGAAAGTCAAAGGAATAACAAAAAATGTGGGGCAGTTTTCCTTTAGGAACAGGAAGAGAAGTAGTGCTTCATGTGCAGTGAAATGCATATTGAAAGCTGACTTAATTTATTCTGAAGCTGTAAAAAAAAATCAATGGCAAAAATGAAGTGACAAGAGTTAGAATTTAGAAAAGGGTGAATTGTTTAAAATTCACGTTTCTTTAAGGGAAAAATCATGATTTGAAAAAGATTGATCTGCTAAGAATTCTGTGGTTTTGGAAGGGGTCTGACAGGTGATATTGAGGTTGAAAAATGCAAAGCTTTTTTCTTGGTTTTTATTAGTACATTTGAATGTTAATATTGGTAGTTTATTTTCTTCTTATAAAAATGATTTATTGGTGAAGTCAGTGAAAGTGGAGAATTCATGTCATGGCTGACATCTGTGGCTTGGCAAAGCCTTAACTCTTAGTGGCAGGAAAGAAAATACCCAACAAAGAGAACTTTTTTTTTTTCTTTTTTTTTTTTTTTTTTTTAATGGAGTGGGAGAAAATCTAACTACTTCTCCCCTGCCCCCCCTATGTTTTATCTGTTCACCTTTTTGGAGGGAAGATGACTCTGGAATAAAAATGGCTAGTTTTTCTTCATTTTCAGTGTAACTTGGACAGGGGATAAGGAACTTCAGTAGAGATAACCTGGTAGGCAAGTGTTTTGGCTTTAATGGTCTCTTCCTTCTTATGTTCCTCATCCTCTCTGTTATTTTCTTTCTTATATCCTCATTAAAGAAAAGCTAACGAGAAAATCTTTCCCCTAAAAATACATGTATCTAATGGATGAAAACTTTAGTTGGATGAAGCGACTGGGATGATTACTAATAAAATGCATAACCATGCTAATATATGAATATAGTTAGTCTGACAATTATTATCACATTATTGTTGTTAATAAGATACAAGATAAGCTTTTCAGTCAGTTTGCTGTGAAAGTAAATAGTACCTCTTACATATATCTTCCTGAATAATAAAAAAAGGATTAAAAGTATTTTCAGTAACATTTAACCATTACAGAATTACCATTAATTCCTAGTTCTTTTTACAATAGGTCTTGCCCATGCTTTTTAACCTTTCTTCACAAATACATGTCATAATTAAGAATAAAATTTACTCTTTTTTTAATCAATATTTTTAATATATAATAGCTTTCTGCTGTATTTTAATATATAATAACTTTCTGCTGTTGATATAACACTTCAAACAAGATTTTAAAAAATACTTGTTTAAAGTATTTTTGATACTCTTCTGAACTTCAGAGTTTTTTAAAAATAAGGGCAGAGGGCAGTCAGGAGCACAAAGTCAGATTTTGACATGGAATGGTTACAAGAGAGTCAGGAACTCGGATATCTGTCATCATAACCTTATCATTTACTTTATCTCAGTTATCCATGTACAGTATCTTGTAATGGATTATTTTTACTTAAATCTCCTTCTTTTATATCATGTCAGATTGTGTGGTTACCAATCCCTTGTGTTACTACATGCACACAGATTTTTAGGATCATTCTGCCTCAGAAAATATTTTAGTAGACGTGGTGTGCAGTAAGCAGCAGAACAGTGTTTGTTATCCATCCTGCAGGAAACTGAGAGTATCTGATTAAGCTGACTAGCAAGTATCAAGTAACTTAGCACATCTCATCTTGCATTTCATTCATTCAGTTGTAGTGTGGGTAATAGAAAGCTATGCTGTGCCATTTTTCTTGTGTGATGCCATTTTAGTTTGGCTTTTTTTTTTTTTCAATGGACCTGGAGTAGTGTTGCACCTATTTATATGTTGTAAATAATTTACAATGCAGTGTCAGCTTGGGAAATTGATTATGTCTATTTATGTTGGATTTTAGTTATACCTCTTTCACTCTTTTTGTGAGGGAGTTCTGCTTTTTGTACTTTGTCTTGTGATGGATAGCTTTCCTTATGCTCCATGTAAATGACTATTAAATATTTATTTATTCTAATATTTTCAGGACTAAAAAGCAATTCTTAAATTTAAATATTGTGGTCTTACGTGAGCTTTAATATTGCACTTCTGATGTGAACATTAATAGAAATTAATCCTGAGTAAAGTTGTATAACCGAGCCTTTGAATCCTAAGGAAATTCACAGTAAAATACCATTGTGCAGACAATCTAATTATATGATCATCATAATAGTAATTGTATAATGATTTCATTTTATTTCAATAAACATATTACGGGTCATATTACGTTCTCTAGAGTTTAACACGTACTGCCTATGCAGTGTAGTGCCATTTGGCATAGGGCTTGCTGACAAGAACAGCACAGGACTCTGTGCTGATAACAGCTCCTCTGGATTTGCCAGCAGTATTCAGTACTTCTGGACGTGAGGCCCTTTGAGCTAATCTTTGTTCTTTAGTTGCCTTAGAGTAAAAAGCACTATGATGAAATAATTTCACTGTTCTTCTCTAAAGATGCATCAGATGGTAATTGTTCCTCATTCTCACTTTTCTGTCTTGCTGGTGGACTATTTTTGTCTTCTCTGAAAGCGCCAATAAAGGAGATAGTAAGTTGATTTCGGCTGAGTTTCAGAATGTTTTTGAGATGGAAGTTTATGATGAGCAAATCTTAATGGCACAGTCACGGCTTTCTTATTTTGTAGTTTGTTTGGCTTGACAAACCATATTAATTTACTGAGGAGATTATCATAGCTGGCTGTTAAATGATCTCAGAGTTACAGCAGTTGAGAGTACTCACGACTGCTCTAGGAATTCTTCCCCTTTCGGTATAAGATACTGCAAAAGAGCTTGATTTTGACTGTATTTGGACTACTGAGCTCCATCAGCAATGTTGTCACTCACTGCTGCCAGAAGAGTTGTGGCTGTGGCTTGTGCCCATACTTCAGAGAAAGTCTTTCACCTCCTTGAGATGTCTAGTTACTGGATGCAGAATTACTGTTCATACATCAGTATATTCCAGGTTGGAGGGTTCTTTTTGCTAAGAACAGAAATCGATGACGAAAGAATATTTATGTGGGGGGTTTTGCTTGTTTTTAATCACAAAAATTGCGTAGGGAATTGCATTTCCTAGAGCACAGCTGCCATCAAGTGAGACGGTTTCCGTGGTAGTTGTTAGAAGCCTTCTCATAGCTAGCACTTTGCTCCCCAACGGTGTCTATCTCTGGGTGACTTTGCAACCATTTGCTTTGCTGTACGTTCTCTGATTGTATCTGCTGAGACTTCTTTCTTCACCAAAGTAATAAATACTGAGTTTCTTTTGTATGACTTCAGCTGTCAGTGAATGTCCACGTTATGGACATTTTCGATTAATTTTGCACATGGCACAGGTTTTGGGCAGCAGAGTCGAGTTTAGCAGTCCTCTTGAAAAATATTATTGAGATATATACTAAGAAGTAGTATAGGATGAGGGGTAATGGTTTTAAACTAGAGAAGGGTAGATTTCAGTTGGACATTAGGAAGAAGCTCTTTGCTATGAGGGTGGTGGAACTCTGGAGTAGATTGCCCAGGGAGGTGGTGGAGGTCCCATCCCTGAAGACATTCAAGGTCAGGGTTGATAGCATTCTGAGTAACCTGATCCAGTTGAGGATGTCCCTGCTTAGTGTAGGGTGATTGGACTAGATGACCTTTGGAGGGCCCTTCCAACTGGGGGCGTTCTGTGGTGATTCTATGATGATACCTGTTTCTTAAATATATTATAGAATGGATAGATGTAAAAAATCACTAGTTTCCAAAAGATTTAATTAAAAAGTTTTAAAATATCTACTGAAAATGTCTATGGGGTGGCACCGCTGGAGACAGTGTTTACAGTTATGCTAGCCAGCTTTTATCTGTGCTGATAGCCTTTGGTCTATTAAAATACTAGATAGTTATGTATGAAACCACTTCTCCTTTCCTATATCATGTATTTATTTGAGGTCATTTGAGCTATTGGAGCCAGCAATGCTAAGACTGAAATGTCTGGTATTTTGGTTGCAGGGTATTTTCAAGAAAAGGGCCTTCTCTCTGGAATTTGCTTCCTAAGTGTGGGAGCCTGAATTTAAGTACAAATCCTGATGCTTTCTTCAAGTCTCTCAAAGTAGCAGATCAGAAGATGCAGTTATACATCTTTCTTTTTCCAGTTCTGTTTGTAAGTTCTTTGTGTTTATTTCCCGAAACTTGAAAACTTACTGCGTTTTATAAATTAAAAAGAAGGATTATACAGGAATTACTATTGAAAGAACGATTTGGAGCTGTATATGCCATGTTTCATAACTAAGGAGAAAACTGACGCCTCTTACCATGAAAAATTATAGACAATGCTTTTTTTTTTTTTTTTTTTAAAGAACAAACACGTGAATATCTGAGGGAACAGAGAAGAGGAAAAATATTTTAATTATGCCACTGAATGTAGCAAATCTGAGTTCTTTTATTTTCAGTATATTCCCACTGACAGTAGTGCACTTAGTGTGGCAACATCGTACCAAATGAATTGGTAAAACAATGTTGGATTAAGCAAACTTTCTTTTCCTTTTTTTTCCCCAGCAGTGTTGTTCTTGCCATGAAGCACTTGCAAATAAAGGGAAGGAGCTTTTGGGATACGTGTGCTTTAAGGGCACTGGTCCACAATGGGAGCATGCAGGAGACCAGCAGTGTTTGTGGTGGTTTCACACTTACCTTATGGTTCAGGATGAAGTTTAAGGCAGGCAACAAGCAAATCACAGAAGCACTGGATGAACAAATAGTAAAGGCAGTTTACTTTCTTTACCTAAAAAGCTTTTCTTAATTTGAAAAACAGGTATTTCAGTTCAGACTAGTGTTATTTTATTGTGCTGCATTTGTTTTAAAGGAGAAATCTGTCCAGCTAGGATTATTATTTGGAATAAAGTAAAATTAGGGGTTCACCTGCACAGTAGTCCTCTCCAGCTCACAGCCTCATCTTACTTCCTCCACGTCAGCATCAGCCTCTTTGGGTGGTGAGGCTGGCAACTGATCTCCAGAGCTGTGTGATCTCCAGCAGTCACAGTGGGGAAGGAGCAAGAATGTGCTGCTGGGGCAGGGGAAGGCCTAATGTTAGCTTAAGCAAACCCTGACATTGTACCTTCAGTTTAATGGTTTAATCTCCTCTCTGGAAAACAATTCTGTTCTGATTAAAACAATGGCATCTGCAATATCTAAGCAATTTCACTTTTGATACATACCCTTATATAGAATTCCTCTTTATTTTCATCTGATATGGATGCCAAAACTATTTTTCAGTTTTCTTACTGGGTAAGATAATAAACCTGATTTGCTAGACAAAGTTACTGTGTTATTAGATTTCTAGCTCAGCACGAGTGATTTACCTGGGTGCTTCTGTATGGCACTTGCTCAAAAACTGGGACAGATTCTGCCATTGGTTGTTCAGTTTAGCGGTGCATTAGCTGAAGAGAACCTTAAGTGGTGCTGGACTATGGTGAACTTTTCACAAGAGTTTACCTGTCACTTATTCCCTGTCAAATGTGCTGACTTTTAAAATCTTTGTAATGTTGATTTTTCTTGATTGTCTTTTTTTGAAGAAGAAAGTCCCCCCAAAGTGAGTAGAAGATAGTACTATAAATCAATAAGGAGGATGCAGATCTAGGTCTGTAACAAGACCTGTGTTTGATAAGAACACTAGTCACAATAGTCTTAGAACAAAAGTACCATTGCAGAATTAATGCAGTTGAGGCTTCTTAGAAATCCAGAGTAAATATGAGTATATAAAGCAATGCTATGTGCAACCACATGGAATTTAATGGAATGTACTGGATAAAATGCATACTGCTGAGGATAGACTATATCCCTCATATATTGTAGTGTAAAATGAGAGATTGAAAGATGATTTCTCAGTTTTGCTGATTGGGCTGAGAGGATTCAAGTGTCTGTAAAATGCATGTAATTTCTCCAGCTGAAGCAGTCGTGCTGTGTGCTTCAGAAATCATTTATCAGAAGACTGGAAAAAAAAACCAAAACCCTGTAATGAATCAGATTTTTTTTTTTTGTTTTTCCCCCCTGGATTTTTTGATTTAACACTTTGTGAAATGTAGTTTGCATTAGCAATGTCAGGCATTCCTCCTCTTAACTAAAGCTGTGCCTACAAAAATATGTTTGTGCTGATACATCTGTGCCTACACTGGGGCTTTGTTGTTTAAAGATGTCGCAGAGATATCATTCCCTTCCCCCACCTTGCCTCTGAGTTTTTATGTTTTTTTATCTAAAAATAGTTCATGAGCTTTCTCACAGTGAAACTGCCTGTTGCTTTTTTCATTACACTGATTTTCATTTATTTCCAGTTGGTTGTGAAAGATTTTTTGGCCTCTAGCATTTCTTTGTGGTTAGCTTGTTGCAGTTTTTATCACCTTGCCATTTTTTATTTATGGAGATAAATTGCCAAATTTTTAAAAATACTTCCTTAAGTTTGCTTGATCAGTACAGTTCATGCCTTGGGTTTTTCACTTGGAGATCTGGGTATCAACTTGATTTCAGTCATAAGTGCACAGAGTTTGCTGATTGCAGCCTCGTCTCAAGTGAATTTTTGTAATGTCACAAACTCACTTCAAAACTTGGAATGATTTCATGAACTTCAACATGAAGAACAGTCTGTAATCGATAGAAATGAAGTCCTGATGTACAGATATTGGTGTATGAATAGAACCATGTGCAAGAGATCATGTTATTTTTGGATGTAGTCAGTGTGACTAGTTGCAGAATCTCAGAATTCTATTAAAAAACAAAAAAAAAAATCCTAAAAATACTCTGAGATTAAGCATGAAAATACAGGCCTTGAATAACTTGTTGGTATTTCCTAATATGGCATTAGGCTTTTAATTCTCGTATGAAAATGCACATATCTTTTATTTTAGAGATTAGGCTATTACTTATTGTGACACCCTTACTAGCAGTGTTAATATTAAGTCCTTGATAAACTTTGATTTACCTCTTTTACTCTATTTTCTCTGTGAACTCGGCTCAGAGTTTAGTAAGAAACATGTATGTTCATAATCTATAGTGAGCAGTGTTGATTACTTAAATACTGCTAAATACGTATCCCATAAAGTCGCAATAGCTAATTATGACTAAGGAACGTGTGGTTTGCTCCTAAGAAGTAACACCACCAATAACATTGTAAAGGTGCTGCAATTTCACACACCTTATTTTTTATCTTACTGGATCTGTCTCTAAGGGAGCAGTTCAGAATGCTACATGACTGCCAGTTTTAATCTATGAAAAGAAATAGAAAAAGATAATAGTATTCACCAGCAGCACATATAACGACAGGAACTATTTGCCAAGACTTGGGGGAAGAAATGCACTTCTAGGTCCAGTTCCTGCGCTCAGGAGCCTCCGTGCTGGATGTGCTTTCTTGGAGGTACAACACATGCAGTTGCAGCCTTAAATTATTGCTGTTGCTCAGGACTGACATCTAGCAGCTGACTTGTACAGAATTAGTAGATAACGTTCCCTCATTTTACAAGTAAAGGTGTTATTTGGGAACAAGGTGTTTTGGAAGAGGAGTCTTCTAGTGCAGGAAGTTGGGGTTTTTTTGTTGATGTCCTATTTTTGTTGTTTGTGGGGGGTTTTTAATATCTCCTGTGAAATTGAGTGACTGAGAATTGCGAATGTTTAACATAAGACATTTAATTCCTGTATGAACTGTGTACAGTATGTGATTAAAGACAGTAATTTGTGAGAATGATCATATGGACAGAGACATTGGAATAAAACGTGGCACAACAGGCCCAAACATAGATGAGTTGTAGCAGTATTTCAGTAATTAAATTGTATATGATGAATATTGGAAAAAGATGAAAGAAACGCCATCAGACATTTGTGTTTACTCCAGAGGGAGCACAGACTTTGAAACAATTTCTTAATTTTTTTTATAGGTTACTTTCCTTTCGGTGGGACTTTCTTTAAATATAGGAAGTGATAAATGATTGTATTGCTGTTAATATGTGGGGACAGATATGCTGTGCTACCAGGAAATTACATAAGCTTAAGGTTGGTTTGTTGTGAAAACATTAGGAGCACTAAAAACAACACTTAGTGATTCAAGATAGCTGATATGATTTCATGGAAAGGGAAGTCATGATTCATCATCTGGTTAGAGTTCTTGAAAGACTGAAGAGTTATAACACACCCTTGCTTCATTGCTCTCCTAAAGGACCAGTTAGCACTACTAATATGAATCCGTATAGTGCCTAAGATTACATTTTTTCACAGTGTCCTAACTTTTGTTATGACAATTAAATGTTATCTCAAATTTACGTTGGATTGATTTTGTTCCCATACACAATTAAATGTGTAGTCCTATCCAACTGGCTCTAGGTGGCCCTGCCTGAGCAGGGGCAGTTGGACCGGATGAACTCCAGAGATTCTCTTACAGAACAGATTTTCCTCCTTAAGAATATAGATTCCCATAATATTGGGTACTTAGTTCCATTGTTGACCAAGTAATTCATAGGGTAAGAAAGAATTCATCAAAATGCTGGTTTTGTGATAGGACAGTGTGGGAACAAAGTTATTTCCTTTTTAAAACTTTAAAAATATTTCTCTCATCTCATTGAATGCTTAAATGTTATTAGTGATATTAAATGCTAAATGTTATTAGTGATATTTTCTTTATTTTCATAACTCTTACACACTTCATGTATTGTCCTGACGTTTATAGTAGGTAATGTGAAGTTCTTAGAATTTTTATCAACTGTAAAGATTTCAACCTCAACCTCATTGTTGAAAAATAATTGTTCATTCTAGTTCTGTTACATTCACGTAGAAGTTACACAACTAATTCAACCTCAAATAAAGTTAGAGCTGATGCATTTTCATGTGAAGATTTTGTACTGTGCAGCCTTCGCTGTTTTGAGAAAAGTTTGTAAATTCCCAGCATATCAAGCTTCCTTGTTTGGATATAAGGCATCTGGCCTGTTTCCTCAGCCTGAGAAGGACTCCTGGTAACATCCAGTATTCTTTGAAGTTGGGTTTGGTGGGTTCTTTTGATGTGAAGCTTAGGAAAAATCGAAATAAATTGTTCATTGACTTATCCAAAGTTACTGCTGTTTGAAGACTCCTTTCAACATCTCTGTCTTGGGCCTAATAGAGACCCCATCTGTCTTTACAAAGTTTTTCTTCAGTTTCATTCTTAGGCCTTTAAGGGGAATACCTGGCTGTATCCCAGCTGGGTCTGATAGGAACGGGGTTAGCAAGTCACAGGTCCTTGGCCCATCCTGTTAAACATAGTTATGACTCAGCAGATAGCAATGCAATGTTGATATTTTTGAGCTTGATATCTTTTAACCCAATTTGATCTGTAACTTACCAAAAATCTCAAAATAAGTGTGAGAGATGCAGGCTAAGCTGTATATATACTTTTTTTTTTTAGCTTAACTGTAATTATATAATTTCTGTGTCCTGAGACTTCACAAAAGTGTTCATTTCCAGTTTCTGAAAATGCTATTGAGTCTATGTGATGCAAATTACATTTTTTATCTTTTATTTTCCGGATTCATTGACTTTGAATCCATGAATGTTAACAGTTTTAACAAACTGTAAAAGAGCACATTATTTATCTAATTATCCTTCAGCCTGTAAGCAGAACACCAGGCTTAAATATTCATAGACTAGTCATGCTGTGTGTAGGGGGTGTTAAAGCAAAAGCATTTTCTCTCTCTGTTATCTTCACTCTTGCAGCTGACAAAACTACTTACTTCAGGTCACACCCTGGTATCCGGTATCATTAACCTTCTTTTCTACTCCAGTCTCTTCTGTTGGTAATTTAATCTTCACCATTTATACCTTCTTTTTTGGAGGGGTAGATCATCTGGAACCAAGATGGGTAGACATATACATACATAACAGTGTTGTAGGGTGTAGTACCTTCGGTGTTGCCTGTGCCCTTTTTTTCTCAAGCACTTCTTAGCACGGTCTGCTTGTGACTTCAGCCTGGAATGAATTCATTTATAGGCAGTCCTGCATGCTGAAGAGGAGGAGGTTTGTTATCTGGGCAACGATTCAAGGAGCTTAGGAAACAAGCATCCCTTAGTTTGGTTCAGGTGCACTCCATACAGCAGTACTTCTAGCTCTCCCGTTCCACTGCCAGCCATGCTATTCTGTTCACTGTGAGTGCTCAGCATTTTTGTTAGAGTGATGCTGGCCTGCGTGATGGTTTCACTTTTACCATCAGCCAGGGTTGTCTAGGACCTGGTAGAACAAACCTAGGAAGGAAGTGGGGAGCCTGTTCCAAGTGTTATCAACAGTGCACTTTGCTAGCACTTGTTCCATTGATTCGTTGTAAAAAGCTACAAAACATTTGGGATGGGGCTGATGGGAGACTAAACAGGAAGAAATTGAGGTCCCTAAGGAAACAATGCATGTAGGTTGGGTAGCACGATGTCATGCAGAAATACACAAGGTAGTTCTCACAAGACGAGCATGAGAAGTAGGAGGATGTGAGTCTCTCAGCATGCAGCTCTGCTGGAACTGACTAGCCCTCCTGTGCACCAAACGAAAAAGACCATTCTGTTTCTAGAATCATCTCATTTCTCTAGATACCTGTACAAGTGCCTGTACAGTGCTGGTAAATTGTCTGTGAAAAGCTCAAAGGAGAAATGGATGCTTAGATTTCTTCCTCCTCTAGACTATATGGATACATAGGCCAAGAAAAAGGAAACATCATTCCTGATTTCCTCCCTCCTTTCCAAAGTATGACGTGCATCATCTGTCTTTAGACTGAATTATCATGGCTTCCAATAAACAAATCCTTTATTGTAGTCTATGTTTTCTTTACTTTCCCAAGCAACAGCAACCATTGAGATCTACGAATAACTAATAACACTGTACCATAGATCTTACTTCAGGGTAGGAAGCATGCAAAAATGTGTGCTGAGCAATTTTTACTGCCCGTTGACCTTCAGGGGTTGCTATAATCATTTTTTTCTCTAACATCTTCAGAGTCTTTCTTGATCAGCTGAATAACTCCATTCCACTGTAGATAATCATATTTAGCATAAGAATTTAATATCTCATTGACTTCAGAGTCTGCCAAGTAACAGACTGCTCTAATAACTAGACCTGTTGTCTTTGTTCCATTTCTGGGAACAAACTAGAAGGACCACATAAGTTATAGAGCTGCTCATAAAGTGTCTAAATAAAGACACTGGTAGGTGTTCAACACTTCCAACACAAATTAATGTTCTATGCTTCTTTTAAGTTCACGTTGACTTCTTTTGTTGGTTGCCATACCTGAAGAAAAAAAAAAAAAGAACCCCAATTGAATTTTAGGACATTTAGTACAGCAAAATGGGCTTGAAAGTTTATGTAAAAATGCCCAAAATCTTGGTACGATTTTTGAGTAACTCAAAGAAAACTTTAAATCTCTGCCATTCTTTTGGGCACATCTTAGCTTTAAAGTTTGAACAAAGACTGTATCTTAGAAGACACAAACCCACCAGAGATCATCACTGTTCTTCAGATTCTGACATTAATCTCCAAAAATAAAGTTTTGTTCAGTTTTTGTGTATTCCTTGTGAGAAATGTGTCAGAGCCTAGGTAAGTTTCCTTATAGAGGCAACAGATTTACTAGTGTGATTCTGAGTAAGGAAAAACACTGAAGATTTCTGTGACATTCATGCTGGACAATAAGACCACCTTTGCATGTCTGCAGGGAGGTTTCATTCCCTACAATGAATCACAGGCACAGAAACCAGTTAGAAAAATGTGGATGGGTGGTGTGCATGTTCTACATTTAGCTACAGAAGGGAAAGGAGAATGAGATAAATCTAGAAAGAGCATGATTCCTGACAGGAGATTATGGGAATTCAAAAGAGCTGGTTTTCTTTTGAGTTTTTGTTATATTTTTCAGTGTAACTATGAAAGGGAAATGGATGTTGGTACTGGAAGCTCTTCCTAACTGACTTATTAAATTTTTGATACATTGATACATCTGCTAGATTTAGCATCCATGGAATGTGGAGAAATGCACAATGAAAGGGCACTTGGTATGAGAAACATCACTGAAATCACAAGACTCTAAAACCACTAGACTGATGTGACTTCTTACTGTAACATCCATGTGAGGAGGGATAGGTGGAGCTGAAGGTATCAATTACTGATGCCTCAGTGTCTGTTACAGAGGTGTTAGCCTGACTGCCACAGCTACTGAAGACATATATGAGAAGAATCGGGTTGAAAGAACAGACTGGGGCAACAGAGGTTGGTTTTGCTTACTTTTTGCCAGCAGTGTTAGGAAGACTCTGCATGTTTCTCAGCCAGTAAGCAATGCCAACACATGGAAAACCAATCTAGTTTGAGCAGCGTGAGGCAGAGAGACTCAAGAAAGTGTCATGCAATTGCATGATGAGGAGAAAGCAGATGCAGAGGAAATGTTTTTCCTCTTTGTAAAAGAACTAGAGTTACATGTTTTTTTCATCAGTGTTCCCCATCTCTCAGGCACAGAAAGCAGTATGTTTGCTTGTTCTCTGGTCATCTAAGGAAAAGAAACACTCCAAATACAAAACCTGTATTTAGTGTAAGACCTAAGTGAATCATACAGATTACTTCAGTCTTTCTGGATCACAGGTAACCATGCATTACATGTTGAGCTCAAAAATGTCTAGAGGAACGTCTCGACGCCTGTATACTGCAAAAGCCACCCAAATTTTTCTAGTACCCTATACATTTCCTTTACTTGCTTTGTGCTTGAAAAGGCAGTTTATGGTCATAAATCCGTTGTCTAGATCCACCCTGTTGGATTGTGTTTTCTTGAGTCTATACCAGTGCAGGTGTCGGAGGATCCTATGGAGTATACTTTGACAAAGGTTTAGCTTCTTGAAGTAGTCAGGCTCTGGGTTTTCTTCCCTGATTCATCTTCCTTTGCAATGTTCCCTGGTGGTATGGCTGTTATTCTTTGCCACCCCATGTGCATCTACACAGAAAGATGCTTACTACTAATTTGAGCAGCTTAATTTACTGTGCAACGTTCAGGGTAAGGTGTAGTATTTTGGAAGGGGAAACATACTGATTGAATATAGTACTTTTTAATGTGATACTCTTAATAGCTTCTCAACCCCTTTTGTCATCTTTTTTTACATTTTAAAATACACCCATTATTAAAAAGGGGAGAGAAAGACTGAATGACTGTGTGCCCACATCACACATTCTTGCTTTTGACAGCCCTTAGTCTTTGCTAGGGTCATTTTGATTTTCCATGTTCAAGGGAAGTTCATTGCTTGCTCCAAGACCTATTTGGTTCATAAAACAAATATCTGAATTGAGCAAGGCAAGTGTATAACTGTGTCAGAAATGCTGCAAGTTGCCTTCCATAGGTTAAGATGCCAAAAACCTACATGTTGACCTGAATTTTTTTTTTGTTTCCAGAACCTTATCAAGCTGCAAAATTATCATTAGGAAAATGAGAAGAAAACATATGGCATTTCCAGTGCCCATTATTATATGTTACTGCTTTTAAGTCTGTTGTTCTTATTGCTGCTGACTGATATATTTTTTTATCAGAAAAGTTAAAATGCACAGTAGTTGTCACATCTTGGAAGCAGATGTGTTTTTTTAGCCTGGTCTCTTTGAAATCAATGGAAGACTGGCCTTTGACTTCATTAGGACCAGGAGTTCATCAATAATTCTTGTAAACAAAGATACAGAATACTGCTGGAAACCCTAGGGGAAAAAGTACTCTGCACAGGTGTAACAGTTTTGGTCTTTCTGTTTCTCTCTCAAGCCAGTCTTTTTTTAAATGTCTTTTAAAGTTTTAAGAGCAATAATATTGTCTTACAGCAAAAAAAAATTCTAACCCACCTATATATTAAAAGTGACATCTAATCTATACCTGTTCAGTAAATTAAAGCAGAGGCATGCTGAAATAGATAAAGTATTAGGTAAATCCCTTTTCTCAACGCTAAAATAATTTGCAGCTTTGCTTTCAGCAGTACATTTTCTGAGTGGGTTGAGCCTCTCCCTAAGTAATTAATAACTCTTAAGCTGTCTGAATAGTTTCCCTTGAGTTGCATCATATAATGTGTCATATGAAAACAACTTGAGGCCTAATGTAACATGAAACTATATGGTGCATCTTAATGTGATTTGAGGAAGATGGATGGGAAGGAAATTATTTCTTATTCTGAGTAACAAACAGCTGTTCTTAACTTTTATTTGAAAATAATTTAAAATACCCGTTCTATGCAGAGATTAGTAATTTGTTCTAGTTAGTTATTTACCCTTCTCCCATTGTACCAGTCAAGTTAGGCAAAACTGGAGAATCAAAAATATAGTAATTTAATGCAGAAATATTGAGAATAATGTGGAGATTTTTTTTTTATTTGGTCACCTGATCTTTACTTTTTTATTTATAATATATCTCAGTTTAAATTCCTTAGCAAACATGAACAGGTTAAGAATTCAGTGTCTCTGTCAACGTGGTACTAAATAAATAATTATCAACCATAGGAAAGTTGTTTAAACAAACTCATTGAGCTCTGGTCACCAAATGATTGTAACGTTGTCGTGTTACAAGTGACATATACCAGGTAATGGTATATGTCAGCTGGAAAAGATATGTCTTGCTATAAACTCTAAACATCTCTCACTTCAGTCTCAGGAAATGTAAGTTGGCTCATCTTTCTCTTCTTGGAAGATATTCAGCAAGCTGGAGGCTTCATTGATACTTGTAAATACGGAAGTTTATCGTATACTGTAGTGTATTCTCATTTGATATGGAACAATTAGAGTTCATAAGATTTAAAAATAGGTGCTGCTTTTCCATTAGTGCTTTTTTTAAAAACAAAAACAAAAGGTAAATAAAGGATTGCCTTACTAAATTTGATATGGGTAACTCAATGCTGCTTTACAAAGATAGAACTAAAACTGTTTATAGCACAGTGAATACACAGTTAATTCATTCATAATTACTTCTCTTCGCATGGTAGCACTAGGAGAACCAGCTGGTATCTGCATTTCAGAAATTTTCAGAACTTTTGAGGAAACGAATAAACAAATATTTTGCCAATAATTAGTCTTTATTTGTTCCTTATGAACAGTGGAAGATATGCACAAATACAGTTGTAAAGTTTGTGCAAAATTGCTTTAACTGCTCTTCTATTAACTTCATAATGTACAGTCTGTGCTGTGCTTGGGCCACAGCACCTATTTTTAGGAAAAATTTAATCTAGTAAAAAAGAGGAGAATGCAACAAACCCCTTTGCAACTCTATACATATGCTTTTATAGAGTGGCACAGAGCTGTTGCAGGAATGTCAGCATATAGTCATTAACATTCTGGATGCATCTGCCTGAGGCTTTGACCTGTGGAACCTTAAGAGATAACTGAATGTCTGGGTTTGTAATGTACGTACAATCTAAAACCTTGTATTGTTAGGGATTTTCCTGCTTGCTGCCTTTGGTCTTCTCAATCTTCCAGCTGGGGCCTCTCTAAAGTACATCTCAATCCAGCAGGCTAGGGTGGTGTAAATTCAAGCCTGTGTACTCAGTTCATATGCTTCAATTCCTGCTATTGTTTTCAGCAGTTTCCACCAAGGGTGTGCTTTGCTTTGAGAACACAGTGCTCCATTCATCAGCTTTCTTTTTTTATTATATATGACTGATAATATGGACAGAGGGAGAAAATCAAACTGTCCAAATTCCACCTAAAGTATAATTTAGTCAGACTTTGGGCGCCTTGGTCTCAGAGACTTGTTCAAATTGCTTTCTCTCAAGCACCACCTAACCCCTAGTGGCACCTAAAATGATTCATGTTGGACAGGAGACTTCCCCCAGCATCTGGGCATAAATTCCAGCGTAGGTCATGGCTTAAGCAGCCAGTCCTGTAATTCCCACCCAAGTTTCATTGTGACTCAAAGATGTATGTAGAGATACCCAAACACTGCCAACGTTCCCAGAAGTGCCTAAGCCATTGACTGTGCTTAAGTTGCACATAATAAGCTTGGACAGCATTGAATTCCACACAAACCACAGCAGTCATGAGCAATCAGAAGAGGAAGAGAAGACCTTTTCAATACCCTTGAAGGTTAGAGCAGTCATCCAGGAAGGATGTCTGATTTGGATTGTCCTAAGCAAAGGAAGCTCAACAGGAATGGGAGAACTTGACTCTTGTCTCACTGTTAATGGATGTTTCCTGGGAGAGGAAAATCTGAAATTCATGTTTTTACTCACAAGTCTGTTTAAGTAATTTGGTTCTGATGCTTTTGTCCAAAAAAACATAAGCATACCTTGTTTCAGAGACCAGATGCCAAGGATACCTTCCTTTCCTTGTCTGTTTTAACTCATAAATAATTTCTTATTGCCTTTATAGATGAATTTGCACACTTATTGCTACTCATATTTCTGTAATGTGAGGGCTTTCTTAAGACATTATTTCTCTTACTGTTTTTCATTTAGACATCACAAGGTACTACCCTAAGTTAATGTTCTCTGTGTTTAGCCTTTACATCTGTAGACCTTGAGGAGAGCTTGGCACAGGTTTCCTATATCCTTACTCTCTCTCCTTTTCCTATTGGTCTTGCCTTGTGCCACACAGAAAGGGTAAATACTCTGTGGGGAAGTACTTGTTGAGCTGTGGACATGTGGAACAACTTGCTTTGTATTTTTCATTAACATTTCATGCTGCTGCTTTACTATTCTCATTCTTCGCATGACATGTCATTAGTTTTCTCATTGATTTTTAAATGTTGGTAGATGCGATCAGGCAAAACCTTTTATTAAACAGTCAAAGAACTTCTGAATTTCAAAGTCAGTATTCTGCAAAATTTTGTTTAGGCTTTTCTCTCATTCCAGTGCAAGGTTTTATGCTCACATTTTTGTTCCGTATTTTGTTTGTTTGTTTATCCCCCCATCAAATGTCATTATATCTTTACTGTTTGAAACACATACATACTTTGCTTCTTTCTGAGGAGTTTTTAACCAAGCTTTTCAGAGTAGAAGATACCATGGTAATAATACTTAAATTTTGCTACAATATCTTAGTGATTGCCTGTACCTAAGTCAGTTCAGTGCTAGATGCATGCTTTTTATTCTATTACATTCACCTGAAACCATTCAGGGAGCAAGAACATAGGGGAAGGTGTGTATAGTAGTAGATAGTATGCTAGTTTTCTAGGTACTTTATCTCTTCATTTTTTTCCTTTTAGCATTCACCATCTGGCTGAAAGGATGGAGTGTTGTGTATACTTGGTCACCAAGGAATGTTCGTATAGTTACACAATAAGAACTCTAATCAGAGTAAAGATACTGGTTCTGTTATGTTTTTGGTATGCAGTATTTGTATACCAAATTTGTGCTGGCTGTTGGCTGGACAAAATTTCCCAGATGGTTGTGGTATTAATCTCCATTCTTGGAGACTTTCAAAATTCAGCTGGACAGGACTCATAATAACCTCATATAATTTTCAGATCGGCCCTGCTTTGAGTAGGATTAGATCCATTGACCTCCAAGATACCTCCCTACCTAAATTATTCTGTGAATTTAATTGAATTTCATCTTGGTCCAATTCTACTTAAATCTTACCTCTTTAGTTGACTCCACTAAAATGAGTGTAATGTCCTTAGGAAATAATTTGACCTTGTCTGCTTTTCTCATTACCCAATACAGTTTCCTCTGTCAGTTCAAAGGTAAAAGAAGCTGGAGTGAACTCCTGCCCTTTTTTATAATGCTGACCCATATCTTCACACTTGTCCTGTTCCTAAATGGTTTGATAAACTGTTAAGGAAGAAAACTTTATATCATGTGCACTCACAAACAACTTTTTTTTTTTTTTTTGACAAAATTCTGAAAGAAACACTTAAAATTTTAGAAGAATAATACTGTCATTAATTTACGTAGCTCCTAAAATATAAGGGGTGCTCACAGTAAAAAGCAGTGGTGGAAAAAAAAAAAGTGTTCCATATTTACTAGAAAAACTATCACTTCCAAAAAGTACTTGTTTGTTTTGCAGACTTACCATACCAATCATGGTTTCCCCGTTTGATGAAGTCTTCTGATGATTTCCCTTTCACAGTTGTCTGTGCTTTGCCCATTAATGTAAACTCCCTTGTGTCTCCCAACATGGAACTTAGCTGGGGAAAGTTAAATGGATTTTGGGGACCGTATCATGTGGTCCCACAGACAGATATCCTGTCCAGTTTATAGATGTAAACCTGACATGTCATCTCCTTAGCTTGCCTGGTGTGCTGTAAACACAGGGCTGATCCTATATCCAGAATTGTTTCTGCAGAGATGCACTCCTCAGGTATTACTGATGTCCAACGAAGGTATTTTCTTCATAAATCATAAACATTTCTTTATGCTATAATTAAAGTACATAGCAGTATGAACTATGGATCTAAGTCTTACAAAGCCTATTCACTTTTGCCTTGCCTTTTGACGTTGAAACATCTATAGCTGTGTAACAGAGCACAGGAGTCCGCTAACAATGTGGGAGAGCAGCCAATATGGTCCTGGGATAAAACAGGAATCAGCTGTGGGAAATAAGCCAAAGAAGTGTAATTCCCACATGAGGGAGTTAAATAGGTGTTAGTCCATAAAGAAGCTCTTTGGCAGGATTTAGAGCAGGCTTCTTTCTCTACACAAAAGGCATTTTTCCTGAGATCCTAAGTTAACTGATTTGGGCGTATTGTCTTGTCAGCTGGTGCTTTCCTCCCTCCCCACCCCCTCCCTTTGTTTTGGTTTTAGTTTTTTTTTTAAATAAAGTCTTTATAGCACTTTACTGTGTAATTATAATCCCATTTGTAGTTTTTTTGGAACTGAACCATTTGCTTCACGTGACTGTGAGAATAAAAACTAAAGTTTTCCACTGCATGGGGCCCTCAGGTTTTCTCTGCTTTGATCCAGGGAATGCCTTTTGCAATGTGGCTACTTGGGCAATCCTGACAGTTTTCAGCAAACAGCAATGCTAACACTTTAGCTACTTGTATGTTGTGTAGTGTTTGCATCTGTGGTTTTCTTTCATCTCATGTCTATCTTAGAAAAGAAATAATTTGATATGCAGAAGCTTGAAATGAAAAAAGTTGATTGAACCTGCCTAATTTGTTCAGTACAGAATTAGTATATAATTAATGATTGCCAGAGTCTGTAGAGACTAATTTAATCTTTTCCGAAACACAAACTTTTCAAATAGTCCATAGAAGTGGTGTTGTATTGCATTTTGTGATACAGGTAGCAAGTCAGACTTTTTTTAAGATAAAATTTCCAAGGATGGGAATTATTCCATAAGTCCTCTGGGAAACTTATTCCAATATCCCAAGAAATAAATTGGGAAAGGAAGTATTTTAAAATATATTTATGTGTGGCATTCACTTTACATCAGTTCTTTTAAGACTCCTGTTTATAGTAATCACAGCTTTAAAAAAAGTTAGAACAAAAAATACATTATCAAAATCCTCAGACATTTATTCTTTTAAGTAGACTAAATTGTATTTCTGAGAGCACACAATTCTGAATGCTGAAGACCGTGAATTCGTATGAGTGTAAGTGAGCGTTTGGCTCCTTGTTTTCACCAGGTATTATGCTGTTCATTCTTTTTAAGCAGTGTTTGCTAGTATAAGAAGAAATTTTTTTTTTTTTTTTTCCTCTTGTAGGCACGTATTTCCAAATGGGCTTCCTGAAGAATACTCTCTAGTCGCTACTTTCCGTGTACGGCGAAGCACCAAGAAGGAGCGTTGGTATATATGGCAAGTTTTAAATCAGTACGACACACCTGAGGTTAGACTCATCTGTGGTTTTTTTTATTTTTTTCATTGTTTCTTTCCCTTCTCCCCCTGCCCATATAATACGGTAAATAGAACTTTGGGGATGTTTCACCACTGGGTTTAGCTATATTTTATCTAAAATGGACAAACTGCCCTGAAATAATTAATGATTTATTATAGGAATGATAGAAACTTAACAAATTATATTAAGACTGCAAACTAGGAGAAGGCACGTTATGATTTATAGCTGATACTTATTTACAAAGTTACAAAGAAGAATACTTCATAACGTAATTCTTGCCCAATCTATGTAGCCAAAATGCTTTTATTACATTTAGTTTATGTGTGTGTTTAATTCATATAGTCATAACTTTTAAATAACCACTTCTCTTATTTTATTTTATTTTCAGATCGCTGTCCTTCTGGATGGTACAAAAAAGGTTGTGGAATATATGACCAAATCTTCTCAGAGAAATATACTGCACTACACTTTTAAGAGTCGAGAAATTTATCCATTGTTTGATCGGCAGTGGCATAAGCTTGGTATTAGTGTGCAGTCGGGGATCATTTCCCTCTATTTGGATTGTAATTTAATTGAGAGAAAGCAGACTGATGAAAAATTCACCATTGACTTGCAGGGAAGGACTCTGATTGCTTCTCGTGCTGCAGATGATAAGCCTGTAGATGTGAGTAGTATGAAAGGAAAATCATGTTTTAGCCATGTTTTGACTAACACTGTGGTAAAGAGTTATGTAGATAAAAGGTTCAAAACAGGTTATTAATTTTGAGTGTGTATTCTTCATTTGAATTCCTTAAGTCTTTTTCTCTAAACAATATTCAGTGCTGTAGCATCTGCTAAGGCAAACCTTCTGTTACCAAAGTAACTATAAAAACTCAGTCCTGGTTTCAGGAGTCTGTCTTTTCTGTATTTGTTTTGGAGTATGAACCATGTAGTTACCCTAGATGTGTTACTACTACATGTAGAGATAACTTCCAGTGGTAATTCTTTTCTTTCAATGTTTATGAGATTTATTTAGAAGTTTATATCAGTCATCTGTTACAGTTTGTCTCTCTTTGATATAAAGATAGACACGGAAAGGATTATCTCTGTATCAAGCTTGTATCGCATTCCAGAGTAATTCAGCTATATAGAAATTCGGGGCACATTGTTCATAGCTGTCACTCCCTCCTCTGAATGGGAAGGATTAGGAAGTGGCTGGAGGTGCATTTCCAGCAGCCTTTGATGCAAGAATTACCCAAGGCAACCATGTAATATTCTGGGCTGTGTTCTCTGTTTCCTCGTGCAGAAAGCTTACAGCAAGTAATTTGAAAACTCCAGAAAATGTCAGTTTGGTTTAGGTACACTGACATCCAATTACCAGGTTTAAAGTATCTGTCTTGGAGTTTATTGTGACCATCTGAAAGTTTCAGCTAGGTTACGTACATTGTACAGTTCCAGACGAAAGTAGCACATGGTAAGTGCAAGCTAGCACTGTGGGAAGAATCGGTATTGTGAGGTGCTAAACACTTTGGCCTGGACTCAGAGCTCTTATTTCATGGAGCCAAGATCATTCTTCATTTTATTTTCTAAGACTGAGTTCAGCTTTATTTGAAATGTACGTACCATATCCTCATTTCCAAGTAGAACACAGGAGAAGGAGCAGATTCTTTTTATCTTGTGTTAGTTACATGGCATGGGATGGATAATTCTGAGTGGAAGCTGACAACTGAGATTTCCACGTTTGCCAAAAAAGCACTGTGGGTATAAAGCTGATGAAGGCAGCAGAGCGGATCTTGTATGAACAGTCACTTCTCAATACTAAGTGCAAGGGGTAGAATAAGAGGGTATAAAACAGGCAGAGGAGGCATACAAGGGCAGGATTAGCTAGCTAAAATTAGATGCTGTTCATCGCACCAATACAACTAAAATCTCTGAAACTCAACTTTTATGTACAGAATTTGTAATTTTTGGTTTTCAGGTGATTTAGTGGCAAGGTCCAGACAAAGATCTGTCCAAAGAGTTACATGGATGTAGTACACTGCAGGAGAAAATGACATTCCTGAACAGAGGGTTTGCAGAGGTTGTGTAGGGGGATAAAATGACTATGTAGTGTAGCAAGACATGTACAGAGAGATGCAACTTAGATGAAGATAAATTGAATCAAAAATGTGATTTACATCAAAGCGCAATTTGTTCCTTAACTGGTGAGCTGTATAATCGTTTTGGTTTTGTCTCTTTTTCAAGCATTTCAGAAATACAGTGTTTCAGAGAGAAAGTTTATTGTGCCAAGATAAGAAAATGCATGCTGTAATATGATTTTTTTTACATCTCAGCTTAGTCTCCTTTATATTTCTTAATAGATTGAACTTCACCGCCTAACAGTTTATTGTAATCCAAAACTTGCAATAGAAGATACGTGTTGTGAAATATCTGCAGACCTGGTAAGTTATTTGTTAAAATGCAAATGTTAATACAAAAGACATTGCTTCATTGTTTCTTACTAAAGAGTTGTAAAGAAATTTCAATAGAAGTGTAAGGTTAATTACCTCCTAAAAATGAATCCTGTATCTGAAGTCATGGTTGGTTGTTTCTTGCTGCCTAATTAAATGGCATAGTGGAGCTTCACTAAAAGGCACTAGGTGCTGCTAGTGCTTTTTAAGTGCATTTCTTAACACTGATTAATATCTAATTATTAACTGAGGAAGTCTCAGAGAGTAGGAAACAAATCACTGTGATGGCCTGAAATGGCCTCTGTTATTTGAAGCCAGCCTCAATAACAGTTGCATCTAGTGAAGCATTACAGATGATAAGCAGAGCCCTTGGAAAAGTCTGCATGACTGTGGAAGGGTGGAAAAGTAGGAAGGTGTTGAGGGTGTTTTCCTTATTTCAATACAGTAATGTAGCAGAATGGATGTTTTATAATTAAAAAATACATCTTTATAACACACATGCTGAGGTGTATATCTTGTTTAACATAAGGGAAAACTTTTCCCTTTTGTTTTGATAGAGTCAGTGTCAACTGGAAAACACTATAACTATCAAAATTCTTGAAATTGCAGGTGTGATTGTTTTGCTGAGTCAAGCCCATCTGGAGAAAAAAAAACCAGGCAACTGAAAATATGTGAAAATACTGGTCTGCTAATTATGTATAATCTGTATTAGCAGGCTTCTCTGGGATAGCAGGCACTACCATCACCACACAGCCCGCACTCAGTAAAAAAACCCAGAGTGTGCAGAAGGACTAATTGATTCCATCTCTAAAGAGATGGAAGAAAAGAGTACCTGAAATGAGGGGATAAAGTTGTCCAGGAACAGAAAAGCAGAAGACTTTGTGTGAACTGCCAACTGATAGGCATTCAGAAGCATAGAAGGGGCTGGATCTAACTTATCAAGGGATATTTCAATTTTAAATAGTAATTTACTGTTCAGTATATTTCAAAATATATTCTTGATAATAGTGCAGGTTTTCTGCTGAATGTGTAAGCTCATGGATAAGTGAAATGAATAGGGCTTGGGGTTTTTTTTGTAGGTTTATGGAAATATAATTTGTTTAGAAGTTTGACACAGTAGGAAAAAAGTAAAAACGAAACAAACTGTAATCTTGTATAATCACAGAAGGATCAAGGATAGTCTTTCTTAATAACTTCTTAAACATTCACTCAACTATAAAGCAAAAAGCACCGTCAGTTTCATTTGTACATCTTACACTGAAGATGTAAAAAATGGTGGTTTACTCGTTAATGACTATCATATTGAAACCAGTATAAAATTTTCTGATTTATTTTCTCCTGACTTCCTTAACAGTTATAAGGCTGTATTTTCAGTGATTTAAGGGAAGGAATTTATCCTTGAATACAAATTTCTACAGTAAGCTGTAAATCCTGTAGGAATTTCTTTGACAGAAGGCTCACAGAAAACCTCATTACACCTTAATGAGAGCTTCTGAAATTTATCAGGTTGTGTTGACTTGTCCTATAGTATATTTGTCTCAGCTCTCATGAGTTATAGGCAGGTGAATATTGGCTTCAGGGTTTTTTGTTTATTTCCAAACTATGCATGCCCAAAGTATTTAATTACAAAAAAAAAAAAAGGCAGAATTTTTCCCTCACATTCACTCGTGGCATTTTGCATTTTGGGCTAGGGGCTGGAGGACAGCAGGCTGAGACTGAGAAGTAGCCACTGGTTTTTTCCATAGGTGTTTTTTGCTTCACTGCTTCTGAATTTGTGAAACTTTATTCCTCTACCTGGACTTTTTTGGAAGAAAGAAGTGGGACAGTCAGATCAGTTTTAACTGGCATTGATTTTAGTACAGAAGGATCACAATGTTTATACTTCATTTTACTGTTGTTTTTCACACTGTTTGGCAGTTGGCTTCTCTGTAATATATGGTGTACAGGAGTATTAAAACAGAAGGAAACTTAAAAATTTTGTTTGGATGGTATTTATCTGTTAACCAAACTGGACCAAAATCCGAAAATCCTTTTTTTTTTCTTTTAGTGTCCACGTGAGGAGAGGTTACTTGCTACAACTTCATCACCAGTGACTGTTCATGACAGCAAAACATACATGCTTCCAGGAATGCAGGCAGAATCCACAGAGAAATGCTACTGCTTTCCAAATAAAGTATGAGCTTTTCCTATTGTTTTTTAGTGCATTATACTGTTTTATCCTGCTAGGTATTTAAAACAAAAAAAAAAAAAAAAGTTGCACTTTAAATTTATTTATTTTAGTTATAAAAAGTATCTTACTGGTTTGTAGTGTTGTACTTACATTGTATTTCCTAGTTAAGAAATTTAGCTTTAGATATTTAAAGTTAGATTTGCAAAGGTCTGTAAGGTTTCGTTGTTTTAATACACACCCAAAATAGATCCATGGTGAAAATGAGAATTATATATAGGCATTATATTTAGTGTAAAGTTTTTTACTTGAGAATAAATTATTTTCTACATAATGCTGTTTTTTAAATCATTCTGATGGGTGTTGCACTCTATTCTGAATCATTTGCTTTGTCAGGCTTTTGCGATAAAGACAAGGAAACTAAAGCAAATACATATTTTGGATCTGCTTAGGTCTTGATTTTCTATTTCTTTTAAAATCAGGGAGAAGCAGGATTGCCAGGAGTAGCTGGTTTGCCAGGCCAGAAAGGACATAAAGGTGAAAAGGTAAATTACGAGTTGTATTGTCTCTTTCAAATCTTTATCTTTCGTTTATCTTTCTTAAATAGAAACTTCATGGATTTTGTTACTCCTTAAAGGAATCTTCCTTTATTAATCAGTCACTGGTTCTGCACATGAGCTTCCTGACAGACAGCCTACAGCTATCTCACTATGGGGTTTCCTCATCTACTTCACGGAACAGTTTACCTTCCTGGGAAGTACATGCCTACCCAACCCTGTCAGCAGATCTATTTATACAGAGAGATATATTTGTATTTTTTTCGCTAGTTGCCTGCTACCTATGAGTCCAGATTTGATCTCTTTCTCACCAGCCACTCTGAAACCTGACTGAATATTTAGAGCCTGATCAGGATTATGTGCACCCAGCAGCTTAGCCTAATCTTAGTAAAATGACATTCGTTAGTCAGAGGTAGTACAGCAAACAGCTAGAAAGCAGCTTAATTTGAACCTTCCTTATAATTGACAAATACTTGCTACTTCCTAGCTTTGGGGTGGTTTGGATTTTTTGTTTTGTTTGGCAGTAGGTGGAAGGCACATTACTGCTGTGATTAAAAGGATGGTCTCACTGTTGGCCTTTGGGAGCAAATACTGCCTTGAATAGTGCCTATAATGATGAAGTTGAATGCCACACTCTCTGCAGCTTTAGTGCCGTTTTTGATTCACCTTCACATTTATGCAAGTTTAAGTAACACTTGCTCTCAATTATGGCCTTGTTACATCAGTAATTAGAGGTGGAGAGGCAGCAAGACCCCAGACTGTTTGAAACGTGCAGGATACATGATTTATTGCCTGATTATGTAAAGGAGAATAGCAGGCTAGTTGGATGTTTTATATTATGTTATACATTAAGCAGTCAGCTTCTTGATGACTTTGCTGGCCAGTCACAAAAAAAAAAAAAAAAAGAATTTCTTTAAGTTTGCTTGCTCTCAGCTCCATATTTTATTGTTTTCTTTTGCTTCTAGATCATAATATTATTAGAATCTTACTAACTATATTTAAATGTCCTTGCCATGGCAGCATCCAAGTGAAAACAAGTTCATGTTCAGTTTTTAGCTCTTTTTCCTAGGAAATTTCTTTATTGATACTATCTCCTGTTCAGCACAACATTCCTTATCCTTTTATTTTACGTTGGCTCATTCCAATTTCCCATCCACTCTAATTAATTGCATCACTGAATTTACATGTCGTTTTGTTGCTGTGGAATTGGCGAGGAAGACTCTACATACACAAGCTGGTGTTATTCAAGGCCCCCAAAACTGCCCTTATGGCTTCATGAAGGCATTCTGAGGACAGTTCTTTTACTCAGTGAGAGGAGCGTTAACTCTGGGTGCGTCAGGGATGAAGAAGCTGCTTGGTTTCAATACTGTCTCCCTTCTTGAATGATCAGACTGTTCAGTTGAGTACCCTACAACCCTTACTGTATAGCAAAAACTGCATCAAGGAGAGCAGTCCTTATGTTTCCTCTGCGAGCTTGGATCCAGGGATGTTAACGCTGCATGATTTTATTTTGTTGGGAGATCAGTTTCTGCAGCTATCTGCAGCAAGGAACAACCTCTTGCTCTTTAATGTCTGAATAATTAAGACTAAAAAAGTTACCAGGACCAACTTTGTTTGCTGCTTACTCATCTGTTCCCTTGAAACACACTTTTTGAATTGCCTGATAGCTTTTTCCTGTTGTATAAAAACTAAGAAGCAGCAGCCTCTGAGTAGCGTTTAGGTTATCCCTGAATAATATACTGTGTGACTCTCATGGTAGCTTGATTGGTAGCGCAGTGTATTTCACAAGTTGCAAGTGGTCACAGGTCAGGTGGAAGTGTTCTGTGATTTACACATTTTGATATGTCTTCTGTATAACTTGGTTTCCTCTTCTGCTGACCTGAGAAATTTGCCATGTTTTCTGTTTTGGAAGCAATTTCTACCACTTCAGCATGGTATGTGGCTACGCAGACCCTTAACAACACATTTTGCATTTTTTAGCAAATGTCTTTTGGTCACAATTTGAAGGTCCTGTTTTGTCCTTGATATGTAGAAATTCTTCAGAAAGACAAAATACAGATCACAGTTACTGGAATGATTACATATGAACTGAGTATACAAACAAATTCTCTCTATCAGAGAGGCTAAAAAAGTAATTGTACATTATATTTTTTAATTTTTATGTCCTTTAAGCAAAGGTAGTGCCTATGAAATATTTTAGACTGAAATCCAAAAATAATTAAATAATTTGATATAATATTAAACCATTCTGAGCTGTGTTAATAGGTCATTGGTTAATGCTGTAAGTGCAGCAGGGAGCAAAAAGCCAAAGGCGGAGAGCTTTCAAACATAAAGATGCACACCATAGAGAAATTTATTGCTATTCAAGTGAGCTTCATTAATTTAAATTTTACTTAAGGAAAAATACTTTTAAAAGGCTATTTTAGGGCTGGTTGGGATAGGTTTGTGCAGTATATTGTTACACTAGGAAAATATTTGTAATAGAATGATAAGAAGGAACTTGTGGAGAATAAATGAGGTGTCTGACTGCTCTTTTTGTCTATTTTCCTTGCTAGTCTTCCTTTCCTCCTCCTCTGTCATTCCTCTTATAATCCATGGCCATCTATCTATCATGTTATGCAGCCTTGTGAAGGGTTTCTTTCTTGTCCAGTTTTGTTGCAGACATTATTGAGAGGGACCTAGAAGATGGAATGCATAAAAAAAGAAAAATTTTGGTCAAAATACATCTGGCTATCAGTGATGACAAAGTCAGGAACTGCCAGTGTACTTGGTCGACTAAAATTTTATAATGAGCAGAAGAGAACAGTCCCTGCTTATGGAGCTATGAATTTATTGTCAGTCCTACTTAATGTTTTAACCATCTAATTGTCCAAGTTATTGAACTAATAAGGTAAAACATCATTAGTAATACTGTTTAATTTGTTTTCTTTAAAACAAGGTCTTAAATATATACCTCTTTTCTATGTTACCGTGTTTACTGTTTCAGTATTCATCTCAGTCCTGAGGATGGCAGTTTAAGTCCTCCTTAGGAGGAGATGAAGAGGGTGGTAGGGAGTCCTCAGCACTCTGAAGCGCTCAGGGGGTTGGGGGGGTGTCACTCCTCCCTAGCAGGGTCACCCCCAGATCTGAAGCTGGAGCAGAGGAGGCAGCATTCAGAGTCAGCCCTTGTGCAAGGATTAAACAAGTGACACCCAGCTCAGGTCACTCTAAGTCTGAGCCTGGGCACTTCACAGTTGGTGCACGGCTAGCGGTAGCTTCTGGGAGTAACAAGGATGATACTTTGTGGTCTGTATACTTCCTGCTTCTCCCCCAGTGCCAGGGGAACCCTGGAGTGATGCCACCTTTGGGATGAGTTTTTTTTCTCACCCTTGGCAAATTCTCCCAATTTTAGTTTATTGTATTCATCAAATAAAAGTTCCTAATGAGGGTTGTTGTTTTTTCCAGGTCTGAGTACTTCTATCACCATTTTATAATCATGAGAACTGTTTATCTGTCTGTAAATTTGTTTGAAATTTTAGCTTACGTAATTTCTTACAGGGACTGCATCTGACATTAATCACACAGATGATGGATCTGGTATAAAGGATGAATTCTCTACATTACCCCTTTTGCCTTCCACTTTATCACTTTTGAAAACCCTGCCAGTATACTGTCTGCTGGGAACAGCTCTCTTTAGAGTGTGCTGGTATTTCTTTCTTGATAGTAATACACATTTTCTTACCTGGACAGTTCTGATACTGTTGTCACACACGTAACTGTGCAGAGATGAAAACCAGGAAAGCTAATTTACTTCATCAAATCTTACAAAACCCAAACTGCTTTTGGTCAAGGAGTGTTTTGACAAGTCATGCCGGTCACTCACTTTATCTGAACTAACATGTCCCCATTGCAGATACGAGCAATGTTGTAATGCAGTACTCTAGCAGTGCATGCTCTAGGCCATGTTAATGTCATTCTTTCTGTTTATTAAGTGCATTTGCTTTTATCTTAGTATTAAAATCATCATCTGTACCTGGTTAGTACAGAACCCTGCTGAGAAAATTCCCTGGAGACTTTGTTTTCTAGATTAAATATTAATGTGTCAGGTTAATCCTACTCCATATAACAATGTAAATATCTTTTAAATAGATTTGCAATTTAAGAGACAAAATAATGTGCTTAAACAAAACACTTTCTTAAAAGATTTTTTTTTTGTTTTTAAATAAGAAAGGACTGCAGTCTGTTAACTTAAGGAGTTATCACTTTGTCATTCTATCACCACGATGGGCTTTAGTCTATCTTTGCTGTACATGACTCTTCAATAGTAATGTGTGGTACAGAATTCAAGGTACTGTATTTTGTGTCTGCTAGTAGCATATCATTTCCAGTTCTACGGCAGGTACATTGAATGAAGGCTGTGCAGTGCAGAGAGGTAAAGGTCAAGTGCTTTTAAAACTCTTTGAATCATTAATTTCCACCTCAGATAGAAGGCTGATTGGTATCACTGGAAAGAAGCATGTTTGCTGTCTGCAGTGTCTTTGTAAGAGTTTAGTTTGGCTAAATTTGTAAATCATTAATGTTATGGAAAGATGACACACACTTTTTTCTCTCTCTCCTTTTTTTTTTTTTTCTCCCCCCGCTGGATTAATTTCCCCCCTGTCTTTGTATAAGTTAACCAAAGTAAACATTGTCCAAAACATAGTAGCCCTCCCATTGTTTGCAAGAGTTCACCTTCTGAAAACGCTTCTATGGCTTAAATGATGTATTCAATAAATATCTTGTATTCACTTGAAAAGCATTTTCACTGGTACCCTTAGTAGAAAATCCTAACAGTAGACTTAAAATTTACAGTACTACCTCTGCCTGTTGTTAAACTGACTGTACCTCATAACCTATAAATGCCAACATTGTACTGCTAGGGTTTCACCAGCTTGTGAAACTGTTCTTCTGGAAAAGCAATATATTTCTGTGGGCTTTGGTAGTTCTAAGCAAATGTGATTCTTTATTGCCATTCTTGCTAATTTATTTACATAAACTTAAAAAGCTGAATTGCAGCATGTGTTGGGAGTTAGAATATTCTTTTTTAAGGCATAAAAGAAATTTATTTAGGGATGGATGTAGGCCTGGTTGTCAGGAACCCTATTTTTTAATCTAATTTCTGTAGGAAAGAAAAATACTGTGTAAAAAAGACAAAAGAATGCTTTTTTTTATTTTTTGAAGTACTTTAAGATCTGCAGAAGCAAAGGAAAATGTCATTAAAAAAACAGGCAAAAAGGAAAACACATAAAAATGCATTTACTTGATTTTTTTAATTCTGTCACGCTGCTTGTGTGAAAACTGTGGTAGGTTGTACAGCCTATAGTATAAGATGTTTAAGCTTATTGAATGACAGCATAAGAAAACCTTTTCTAAGTACTGAAAGTCAACCTTTCAGACTGCAGTTATTAAAATCACAATTACAAGATAGAAGCATAACTTTATGTATAATTCATTTGCAGTGGAAAATAATTGTCTTCTCAAGGTGGGGAGTCTGTCTTCAGTTAGTAGAACGGAATTGTAAACGTACCTTGGTTAATTGGCTGGGAACTCATATATACTAAAGGATTCCTGATCTGTAGCAGGCTGTGTAATTTTAGACTATACTGTTTATAAAAATATACTGCTGAATGTACAAAATGGTTCTGATCTATTAAAACACTGATAAGTAGCACAAGGGAACAGAGCGTGCATAGATAAGAGAGTCACTCTGTGGGTGATTAAATAAGGTAACCAGGGGCCAGTCCTGCCTCTTTATCTCTCATAGTGCTGGCACATTCATGCTATTCGTGTGCACAGGATTTTGGTCATCTTTCGAGACAGAGCTAAGTAAGGACCCTTCCAATATTTGCATAAAAAGGACATAAGAGGTGACTCATACGTTCCTCCAGAGCACTGTTTCTTCCGACCTGTGGTTTAAACTTAGGGCTGGAATGGTACTTTGCACCCGGGGGTCACTCATTTTGATTGATTTGTGTAGCTTACGTGTTATAAACAAAGGACTTTTGAGTCAGGCTGCACACATGCAGTTTTTTTATGATGGCTTCTGTGAATAGTTAAGATATTAAAATGGGGAGCAAGGAAGGTAGATCATTTTCATGGTAGGTGGGAAGTAACAACAATAGATTTGGGGTATGACAGTTTAGTTCAAAATTATGATGACAGTCAGTAGAGCACATCATTCTGCTTTTAGAAAAAGGTAATGAGGAAACCTGACCTGTGGTGCGTTGGGGTTTTTGGTGGTTAGTTCTGCTTGGGTTTGGGTTTTTTTTCCCTTGAGTTTAGAGACTAAAATATTGAATTCTCAGAACTTAACTGAGATTGCCATCCAGAGCCCTGGATCCAGTCCATAGACTGGCTAGAGCATAAGGAGACTTAACATCTCAAAGAACATTGTGCTGAGTAAGCAGCTGTGTGCCATCCTAGAGGGAAAGCTGAGGAAAAGCATATATTGTAAATCCTTCCTTTACCAGGGATTAAATGTTTAATAATGGCTTTTCTGGGATACAGCAAATACTGTTGCTAGTATTTCTTGACAATCTTACTGCTCCTTTCTTAACTTCAGAAAGGTTAAGAACTTCATTTCAGAACAGAGGTATTACATTTATGATGAAAAAAGAAAGATACTACAGTATTCTGTCCATGAAGCTCTTTCAGGATTTTTGTTTTAATGTTGGTTTGGGGGTGTTTTTTTGGTTTTTCTTGTTGTTATTTTGTTGTTTGGGGTTTTCTTTAAAAAGCTTTACAGCAATGTTAGTATTCTGATACTGAGTTCTAGGATACCTGTCTGTTGTTATTGTAACATAACTGCATTAATTGCAATCACATTAAACCTGACTTGCATTGTCATTTAAGAAATGTTTATACACTTTACATGGGGACAATCTCATGTAAAATTCAGGAGTGGTCATCCAGATAGGAATCTGGTCTCCTTGCTTTTGGGAAATACACCAGGCTGCTGGAAATACAGTTCATTTGTGCAGTTCCTCTTGTGAACAACTTTCGATCCCATGACTACCAGTGCACTGGCAGGCATCAGTGGTCCAGGCAAGCAGGCATATAGGCTGGGAGCACTCAGACACTATGGAGAGCACAGAACATGTATGTTCTGTGGTCTATATATATCCCTTCTGCTACATGGTTAAGTATCTCCTGTCCTGTGCATAACAGAAGAAGGAAGTCACTGTAGCACTGTTTATCCTATATGGGAAGATCATGAGAAACTGGTATTTGTTACTGCAAGTAGTTGACTAAACTGATAGTAGTTGACTAAACTAAAGAAGTTGACTAAACTGATAAAACTTTGCCTAATACCGAGAAGTTTCTGCATATGCTGAATATCAGAATTACGAGTTTCCAGGCTCCTGCTATTTAAAAAGTTACATGCTTTTTGAGTGTAGAGGTCTTAAGCACTAGTTTTTCATCAGGGGCTTTTGGGTTTGCACTTTAGATTTGGACTCTAAACCTAGGTTTACAACCCCTTTTATGAACCAATTATTTGTGTAAATGTGGCTCTTCTGCTTCTTTAGGCAACCCTTTCTCTCAATGAACAATTTGATAGTGAATTCTTTTCAAAACAGTGATGTTTTCTTCATAAAGAACTGGAATATTCAAAAAAGGCTGCAGCATTTTCTGTTTGCTAGAGATTGTCCTCTTCTTGGTACAAGTAGAGAAACCTCATGTTCTGTTTTCTTTTTAAATAAAGACTGTAATATGCTTTCATTCAATTGTCATTTTAAATTTTATAATGCTTATACTTGACATTCTTAAGCAAAATTTCTGTGATTGATGTTTTCTTCAGGAATTTTTTAACACTTACAGTCCAGTTTGCAGCTGTGTCTCCTGATCAGTTGGTCATTTCTCTTAAAACTAAAATTTTCTTGTAGATTGCTTATGGTCTGTTGTGTAGTTTCTCTGAAGGAGTAAAAGTAAGGAAGGGAGGAACTGAGTTTAAATAGTGGCTTTTAAAAATATTGTAGTCACATGACTTTTACACAAAACAAACCTATATTAGAGCTTTCTCAGTGTAGAAAACACTAAACTACTCAGTGAAAATTTACCCCCTTGGCTTCACTCTGTTGTCACAGTGAATTCACTTAAGATCAGGAGACCTGCTTGTTATGGAAATGTGCATGTTAAAGTCTCTGTCAGATACGGGTCTTAACTGACATTTTAGGTGTTTTAAAATTTATTTATTTGGTCTGATTTTAGTGTCACATGTAAGCCATCCTCCACATGACTAAGCATGACTAAAACAGGGTAGAAGACTCTTTTCTGTTGAATCGGGTAATGATCTGCTTGTTAACCTCAGAAGTCTTTACAACTTCTAAATGAATAATTTGTTTTGTAGGGTGAAATGGGCGCAAAAGGACAGGATGGCGTTGCTGGTCTTCCTGGTGAAAAGGTACGTTCAAGTATGTTAATATGAAGTTTGACTGATGGGAAATGCTCGATGTCAGTGGCTTGTCTGTGGTCTGCAAGCCTAGAAAGAGCTCTTATACTCCCAACAAGCCACTTGGAAGACCTTTGAGATAAACACAACTGACCTCTAAGCAAAGACTTGGGAATAGCCACAGCTAGGAAAGCATGTCAGCCTACCTGTGTATCCAGTAGCCTAAGTTTCACTTCATTTCAGAGTGTTAGTTTGTGAATTAAGGCAGTTGTACATGTTTAGAACTACTTACCGGTGTTAGAGGAAGTCTACTAGTCTATTATCCAGCATCTTCAGTATAGAAGACAGCCCTTTTACCACTGTGGAAAAAACATGTTGCTGGAGTTTCTAATCATTTGGCCTCTTGTGATTTATTTTATTTTATTTTATTTTATTTTATTTTATTTTTTCCCCGTTCCACAGTAACAGTTGAAATAATAGTGGATTTTCTGCATATACATGGAAGACAGCTAATATATAAATGAATAAAACTCTCCAGACAAATGTACTAGAACACTTCACTGATTTTATTTTTATATATATATGTGTGTATATATTATTTCAGTGGTATCTTTAGCATCATGATTTAAGTCCCCAACCCTCAATTCTATCCATCTAAGTTCTTTTTCATCATGTACTTCAAGTTTCTGTTTTTTCAGTGGTTGACATGCTGCTGTCATATGTATGCAGAATTTTAGTAAAGGTAGATTGTTTGATTTGTTTTGTAATTATCCAGTTTTCTAAGTACTGAAAGAAGTAGAGTTTCACTTCAGCTGTCAGATTTAAAATCATAGAATGCTTTGGGTTGGACGGCACCGTAAAGATCACCTAGTTACAACCCCCCTGTCATGGGCAGGACCAAATCTGTAATTAACAGGATATAGAAATATGAAACCACCTTTTATTTTTGCTTACTATTTTTCTCTCAAATTGTGTTTTGTTAAAAATGGGAGGTAGATATATAATATTACCAAATAAGGTTACCAGTAATATTCAAAGAATGTATTTGCTGCTGATGCTAAGTTATATGTGGTAGAAAAATGGAGAGCAGACTGCAAAGATGTTCAAAGGATTTGCAATACTGAGGGACTAATTCATTAGTGGTATGTGAAACCGAGAGAAAGTAATAGTAAAGTGATGCAGATGAAGAGGAAAAACAAACCAAACATATTTCATGATGGATGCTGTATTAGCTCTTACTGTTCAGGAAAGGGATCTTGAAATTACAGATCAATGAAGACATACCCTCACTGTTAACTACTAGTCAAATAATCAAATAAAGTTTAGGAATGTTAAGGAAGAGAATAGGGAACAAAGCGAAAACATGCTAATGTCACTGTTATTAATGAAACTGTATTGCACTGCATCTTGAGTGATGTATGTGGTTCTGGTTCACACATCTTGAACTGGATCTAAAATTACAGTTTCAATAAGGCCAAATGACAGGTCCTGTACTTGGGCCACAACAACCCCCATCAGCGATACAAGCTTGGGGAGGAGTGGCTGGAGAGCTGCCAGGCAGAGAAGGACCTGGGGGTGTTGATTGACAGCTGCCTGAACATGAGCCAGCAGTGTGCCCAGGTGGCCAAGAAGGCCAATGGCATCCTGGCCTGGATCAGGAATAGTGTGGTCAGCAGGAGCAGGGAGGTGATCATTCCTCTGTACTCGGCTTTGGTGAGGCCACACCTCAAATACTGTGTCCAGTTTTGGGCCCCTCTCTACAAGAAGGATGTTGAGGTGCTGGAGAGGGTCCAGAGGTGGGCTACAAAGCTGGTAAGGGGTTTGGAGCATGTCTCTTATGAGGAAAGGCTGAGGGATCTGGGGCTGTTTAGCCTTGAGAAAAGAAGGCTGAGGGGATACCTTATTGCCCTCTACAACTATCTGAAGGGAAGCTGTAGCAAGGTGGGAGTTGGTCTGTTCTCCCTGGTGACAAGTGACAGAACAAGAGGAAATGGCCTGAAGTTGAACCAGGGGAGGTTCAGGCTGGATATTAGGAAGCATTTTTTTCCAGAAAGGGTTGTCAAACATTGGAGTGGCCTGCCCAGGGAGGTGGTGGAGTCACCATCCCTGGAAGTGTTTAAGAGATGGGTAGATGTGTTTAGGGACATGTTTAGTGGTTTTTGACAGGTCTAGGAATAAGGTTGCACTTGATGATCTTGAAGGTCTCTTCCAGTTGAAACTATTCTATGATTACTGGAAAAGATTCAGATGAGGTGTCCAGAGTGATGAAGAGCACTGGGCATCTCTTCCAATTAATCCGTGACAATGTGGACTTCAATTTGAAGAAGGCAAAACTGAAATAAGTATGCCCTATTCTCTGCTCTATATAATCATGAATGGAACAGAAAATACTAATAGAGATTTATTTACTTACATTACTCTCCCTTTCAGTGTGTGAATTAGAGCATCAGACCTATCTGATAGCAAGTTCAATAACAGGCACATTATCCCTGTTACATGATTATGGTTTGAACACTCTGTCACAGGATTTGAATTGCCTGAACATTTATTAGGAAGTTGATAGACTAAAAATCTATGGACTATGTCAGACAAGCACTGCTACTTGTCTGAAAGTTCTTGAGCTCCAAGACACTGAAGTCTGTGAAACCCCCTGGAGACATCTTTATGGTTGACCTGTTGTACTTTTCTGTAGGCATCTTCTGTTGCAGACCAGAGAAATCTTTTATTTGATCTATCTAGACAGATTTTACTCTACTGTGCTCCCAGATGTGAATTAATGGAAAGAGTTATTGTAAAACATTGTAGATTGCATGAGATTGATCTAGAATGAAGCTGTGTTTTCCCTTGGCTCTTTCTGTACCTCTTTCTCTGATGTTATCTTTCTTTAAAATTACCAGACTACATTGTTTTTCCAGTACAAGTTATTACTACAGTTTCCATGGTTAATACTGTTTGGGTTTTTTTTGCTTAGCACCTTGTAGTTTCGCTGTCAGGCCAAATCCCAAAGCTCCCGTTGGTTTACATAAGACTCAACAATCAGATCATATTTAATATCAAAACACTGTACTTTTCCTGAACATTACAGCTTTTTTAATTCACACTACATAAAAGACATACCATTGCTGCAAATGAAAAAGAAACTACTGTGGAATTTGAAACTGTCAAAGCCACAAGCTATTTAAAAGAATTAAAAAAAAAAAAAAAAAAAAAAAAAAGACAAACAAAATATTTTATACATGCATAACTAGATGAAGAAATTGAGTTCCAGCCAACCAGCTTCTGCTAGCCAGACTTCTCATGTCTAGGCAGAGTAGTACAGTTCTGTGTGGAATTACCTTTCTGAAGGTCAAATCACTTTATTTTCCTTGTGTTGTCAATGGTATCAGCATGCTGTGTCTTTCAGCTGATGCATCAAGAGCTATGTAAATTTGTATGCATCTGTTATTTTTGTGCTCCTTTTTCTGGGATGTTCTGGATGCTAAAAATGTACATAGACTCAAAAACAACTGAAAGAAGGAAAGAAATAAAAATACTCTAAGCACTGTTATATGCAAAGACACTTCCTTCACTTCAGGAAGTTAAGGTGCAGACTCTGCAGTGCTGGAAGAGCATTCTCAGGAGCTACTGCCGTTTGTTTATCCTCTTGAGCTCTTCAATGTGTGTTATCTTCTGTTGGAGATTTTATATTTATTTGACTGGTGTGGCTATTTTTGTGGTTTTCTGCACTGTTTTTCCGAGCTTTGTGTAGATATACCACCTGAGTTGCTAATTTGAAAAAGGAAAAAAGAACCATGCAGTTATTTTTTATGTAAATGCAGTTTGAGGCTTCAGAGAGTAGAGGGCTCTTTCTGATACACCCAAAAACCATCCACTGGAATGCTCCATTTTCCTATTTCTTTCCCTGGAGACAGCTTCAGAGAATAAATACATGGCAGATCTCACTCATGTTGCTATGAGTAAGCAACAATATCAGTTTATTTATTTTAGAAGTTTAGAATCAAATAAACTTTGCTATTAGAAGACCTGTTTCTGTAGAATGGATTAGCTCAAACATATCTGACATTGCAGTGAAAAACTAAAGTTAGAATAATCCTATGCAATATACCTTATTTCTAGAGAGAATCTTACCTGGAAAATCTCCCAGGAAAATGCTCCTTGGTCATATACTTACTCTTCAAGATCTGTGTAAATGGTGAGAAGTCTGTAAGGCTTCATATATGGCCTTCACTTTCAGGGATCTGAAGTGTGAAAATAGACTGTGCACATCACAATCTTCAGTCTGTCTTCAGATGTGACAGTGGCCTTCTGTCATTTGTAAGACACGTTATCACTGACAACATAATTTCCCATTAACTAAAGGCTTCTGTGGTTTTGCAACAGTTGTACTGGCTATTAGGTGCAGATCTAATAGGTGCAGATTAAAGTAGACTTTTGCCATTTGAGAGATTGTAGCTGCTGGGGGCTAATATGGAGAATAATGTTTAGGTCTGAATGACTCTAGGGTGACATATGAATAGCCTTAACACCAAAAAGAAAACAGATGAGCATTCAGGCCCTAGTGCTGCAGTTTTGCTGATTCTTCTGTTGCAGTTCTTGTAAGCTGCCAAAGTAAAAGGTATCAACTCTCTGGCAACGCACCACGACATGCCTGTTGTCTCATCTGCCTTCAGGGTAAAACCAGTGTAACAGGGCAGGTGACCAATCTAGAGATTCAAGAATCAAATACAATCCCTGTGGAGCCCTACCTCAGGCTTCCAAAGTCACAACACAGTAGATCATGGACATATATATGACTCTCTATTTGATGTCTAACTACCTAGTACCTTCATCCCTGTCCTCCTTTTTCAGGTAACCATCTTAACAGACATTTTTTTTAAATAGTACATCCTACTTAGGGCAACAGAAAAAATTCTTGAGTACCAGAGGAGAGAAAGCTGTGGTGTCAGTTTATAGTGCTGAAAAATAAGAGGGTAGTAATCCTCCTTTGGAAGGCAACTCGCTTCATTTGTAGACTAGCAGAAGATGTGGAATACGTTGCCACAATCCCCTTCCTGCAGTCAGCACTTGTTTGTAGCTCAGCCTTCTGGGGATGGTTTTTCAAGATATCTGTAAAATCATTATACAAGGAGAACTGGAATGTTGTGGTAAATCAGAATCACTGTACGTGTGTGATCTTATGCCTTGACCTTCTGGAGGTGTTCAGCAAAATCTGTGAGGAGAGAAGAAACCCATGTAAGGGGGAACACTGTGTTAGCCTACTTTTTGGTGATTAGCAAGTGAAATTGTCTGTGAATACAGTTCTGAAGCTATTTAGTATAAACGGCTGTACAGCCTGAGAAATTTCATCTGTCCCTGAGGTGACCCGAGTGCTCTAAGGTATATGATGACAGTTGCCTATCTGCTGCAAATCAGTCTTCACAAGTTAAGCATCCCTGATCTAGCAGTTAGGCTAACCTCATTATGACAACAAGAACAAGATAAACCTCTTGACTGTTCAGGCAAATCACATTTTAGGGGATGGATGATCTCTGTATGCTTGAGAAGTTTAGAAGGAGAGTGTGTGGTTCTGAGAAATAGGATGCCACCAGAGCATGTACTTTGATACAAAGTTTTAAGCCTCTTGGGGAATTATGGATTGTGTCTGTTACGGTCCTGCTAGCCAGAAAGCTCTTAAGCTTCTGAGAACACGATGATGGCAGCAAGAGTGAAAGGACTCAAGCTGCTGAAGGTGAATAACTGGCTCTGTTCTTGGACACTCCATATTTGTATATTGTTTTGTCTATTATGAAAATACTTCTTTCTCACTACATTCTGAAAAATAAAACTAATGTAGCCAGAAATGCAGTTCAGAAAAATCAGAAGACTTACCAAACCAAACTGGTTTTGTCTGTTCCCCTTTACCCAAAGCTCCGTAGTAATTGCTTTCTTATGGTTTATTTTGTGAAATACTTGTGACACCACTCCCTTTTAATACTCAACTTTCAAATTAGCTTTACTGTCGTAGCTTTTTGCATTAATTTTTTTGCAATCCTAAAATATTGAATTTTTCGGCATCCTAAAATATTAAATGTATTGAGTAAGCTTTGTAAATTATCTGGTTTTGCACAGTAAGCCTGAAGAAGCAGTGAAATACTCAATATGCTGTGCATTTGCTACTGCACTGTATGGGTGCTCCTGCAGTCTATTAATAAAATAAACAGTTTAGACAGAGTGAAAGGAGAGAGAAATGCTTATGTGAATAAAAACAGTGTTTGTCACTACACAACTTAGATTTATATTCAAAGTCAGACTAGAGAAAAAAAAACCCCTGAGTGTACATTTTGAGAGCTCTACCAACTGTACAAGTGCTATTTGAGCTTCAAGAGTCATGACAATGAGATTGGGGTTAGATGAAACTGTGCAGTAGGTATCTGTAAAAGGATTGTTCTTCCTTTTGTTCACTTGCATGTATTTGTGACGATAGCCCAACGAAGTGTACATGAACTCATATATTTTGTGAGCTAGAAGATTCCAGCAGGATTGGAATATCTAATACTATTTGTGGGGTGATTTTTCTCATTTAACTGTATAAGATAGTTATCTGTAATGTCAGTTTTCTCAAGCCCTTTATCAGTGTGCTGTCTTCAGTTTTAACTGACTCTGAAACCTAACAGAGATTATTTTATTCTTGTTAAATTTAATTACCCTTTTGTAATAAGGCTCTCTTTTTATATTTGGTACAGGTAAGAAAATGGTTAGTAAAAGGGTTCCCAATATGTGATATAGATACAGTTTGTGGTATGTGACACATCAAAATGGCATTTTAACACTTCCTGAACAGCCTACTTTGCATTGCCTAGTGGGAAGAGCTCCTCTTTCTTCTGGTGGTACCTGAGAAAATGAGTCTGAAAACTGCTGCATTCTAAGATTTTTTTTTTTTTTTTAAATAAAGAAACTGAATTCAGAAGTTCAATATAAAACATGGCTTAAAAATACTCAGTGCTTTTTCTTTTTTTTCAAACATGATTTAAATATATATTAATTTAAAATTTTAGAAAAAAAAATGGTAAATGATATGCTAGTATAGCATGTGACTACAAAGTACTTTCAGAGATGCTTTTAATACCCATCTCCATACTGAGTTACTCTAGGGTCAGGTCTTCAGGGTCAGCTATGGCATAGAATCCACAACCGGAAACTTATTAAATGTACATCCAAATCAAATCATGTCATCATGAAGATCCTTGACCTGCTTTCCCCATTGCTCCAGCTAGATCATGGAAGCTCTGCCTTGAATTTTCCAAGGCACGTTTGACTTTGCAGACAAGCTATGGATATATGGCCTATTATGCCAGTTCAGCATATGGTCCTGGAGATCCAATCACTCATGCAAATAGACAAATCTGAGGAGACATTGATGTTGGGCTTACAGTAATGCAGTCTTTTCCTTGCAGCTGTCTCAAAACATCTCTGGACACAAAGTCTTCCACATTTCATGTGCTGTACAGACCCTTGACAGGGATCAGTATATTTCCGAAGTAGCTCATCAGCTTCTCTGAGAAAGCTTCCAAAAGTGTATGTGAAGCACTGGATAGGTACTGCTTAAAGCCATCGTACTCAGTTTGTCTGTCTTTCATTCAGTGACATCCAGTTTTTGAGCTCTTGTTTTTGAAAATCAGTTATGTATCAATATTTTTTAGATCAGGTATGGACATAAATTGTGCAAATTATGCAGCATTTGAAAAATCCTTGTACTGCTTTGCTTTGCATTGTCTCTGACAATGATAAAAAAGAGTATAGTCACTAATATAGGAAAAAGTATTTGACAACAGAAAGCATTACAAAGTAGGAGAGTTGAGAGCTGTTAGAATGTAAAGCTAAATAACATTTTAATAGAAATAAGATGTAAATTTTTAAATATTAGGTTTTTATGGGTAAGCAAGTAAATAGATTAGCCTCAAAAAAGACAGACAGTGGTTTTCCAACTGCAAACTTTATCAACACTAAGTTTAAAGCCTTGAGTTTGAGAATTGCTGGCCACTGGAAATCAGGCAGTTGGATACCATCTATTACAGCTGTGAGTATGAGTTTTGCATTCTTTTCGTGTTTTCAGTGATATTTTTGTGTATAATTAACACACATTTGAGTTTAAGAGATGGATGAATATGAAAGCAGTAGCTCTCAATAGCTTTCTGTTGCATAAATATGCTTTCTAAAAATCTTACTGGTCAAATACTCTTTCAACCATTATGTTTTCCAAAACCTGTTTTATTGCTTCAGCGTGTATAATTCTTGCTTACTGGCACTCCCTCTCTCCCTTTAGCATTACAAGGAAGTGTTTTGAATAGCCTTTGATCATAAATTTGATTCCAGAGAGCTGTCTGCTGTGCTGACTTATTTTTGCCTTATTAGGTGATTTTTGCAGTTCTCAACTCCAGGAACTGTTGAGCTCCCTGGTTTTTCAATTCCTAAAGCTAAACGACAACAGCTCAGTTCAGTTCTCAATAGAAAGCTCCATGGAATCAAATTACCTTGTGTGCAGTGACTGCTTGGGTGTTATTTCCATTCTGGAGGGAATGGTGCTAGTGACCGCTGTAGGTTGTGCACTGTTGGTGAGCAGAGACTTCACTTTTAATTAAAGTATCACTGCTTTTTGAGGTGGGGGGGAGGAGGAATTAAAAAAAAAAAAATTTTTTTTAAATTATGCTTTAGCCTGTCAGATAATCCATTTGAGGAAAGCAATGGCATTGTCTTCTGTCCTCTTGTGGTTTCCCACAAAATCAGATTAGAACAAAAGTGCGAATGTGTTTTGGGAGCCAGACACTAATGCTTGTATTGCTTGGCATCAAAGCCATGGGCTCCTTCAGGCGAGTTGACACTGGTGAACTAAGAGTGGGGGTGGAAGGGTATACCCTCTGGTATTTGCAGTGAAGCTGTAATAACCAGCAGAACATGGCCAGTCACAAGGGCCTGGCGTGCAGCGGCCGCTATTGTGATGTGAGGTGTGGCCAAAGAAACCAGAGGTCACCATCCATTTTATAGGGGTCTGGACTGCTGGGAGCAAAACTGAAGGTGGCACGCTGCCATGCAGGACAGGCTTTTGTTAGAGTGTTATGTAATGTGGAAGTAAAAAATAATGCGGTTGTTAAATAACGTAATCATTAAATGCAGCTCTTTGTTCCGTAATCAGAGAGTCATGAATACTCTAGCTGTGAGCCTGCCTGGCTCTGGGATTCCTAACTGTGTTTGAAAAGCCTCAGTCAGGACCTTATGGACTTTGAAAGGGCAGGGGGAGGCTTGGGGATTCTTCTTCAATTGTTCTTAAATTATATTTGCTGCGTTCTTTCTGTGAGGTTTCTGTGACACATCGAATTTTTTTTCTTCTTTTTTTTTTTTCTCCTTCACTTGTGAGGGCTAGAGACTGTGAGTTTTTCAAACTAATACTCTGAGCTTTTCACATCTCATCAGAAAGTAAGACTTTAAGAAAAATACCCTTTATTACAAGACTTGGTGTTGTAAAAGGTGGCAGCAGTGTGTTGCGGGAGATGGACTATTTGAGAAGAAAGGAATTTTCTTACTGTACTGGAGCAATGTACAGCTTGTCTAACACATTTTGATTAGTTTTATTTGTCTTCTTTTGAGGAATATGTAGTGGACTTCACCAAATACTAGATTTGGGATCTGATGAATCATTAATCTATGTTAGGATAATTATGGATAGCTTGTGTTACTGTACTTAATTTATATATAACAATATTATCTCCCTGTCTGACAGCTTCTATGACAAGTAATGCATGAGATTTTTTAAAAAGTTGTTAGCTTCATGCAGTAGAAAATTTATACATTGTCCAAATTTTAATGAGGTTATAGATAATACTATTAGCTGCTGTGACATGTAACCTATTAACTATTAACACTGCTTTGCCCTTTTTTTTGGTGTGTTGTATTAGTCATATAATTATTAAATTAAATCCATCTCAGAAGTATGTTTTTAATGTCAATGTATATACTTCTTCCAAAAAGAACCTTAAAAATATTTTTATTATATATAATATAAATGTGATATATATTATATAAAAAATAATAGATTTTATATTCCAAAATCCGTGTACATTTCTTTTTTTTTTTTATTTCATAGATACACAGTTGTTGGACATAAAACCTGCTTTTTATTCATATAGTAAAATCATTCATAGGTATTGCAAAACAGAATGGGGGGTTTGTTTTGTTTTTTTTTTAATTTCCACGGTGCTTGGCAATATTTATCAACACCTAAAATTCATACTGCATGTTTCAAGTCTGAACCGATTAAATCAATGTGACACACTGAGGCTGGGCCAAGTCTTGTCTAATCAGCAGTCAGCACTGTTGCTCTGGCATGAGGCTCCCGAAAATAGAAACACAAGAAGTCAAACAAGTAAGTGGAAGGGCAGTAAAAGAAAAAGTGCTGCTAATTCCACTGTTGACTTTCTGTCTAATGGATTCTTGTTCCCAGGCCACGCTAAGTAAAGCAACTGGCGTGGGGTGTGTTTCTGCAGATGGCTCAGCAGTGACACACGCAGTCCAGCTGGTTGACAGGTGTTTGGTTTGTATTTAACAAGTACCTCACACAAGCCAGCTTTATTTATTTATTTATTTTACAGATACTCAGACACTAGTCCACTAATGCTTTTTCTTCAGCATTAACACCCCTTCCACTACACTCTTCTTTTGTTGTGAATGGTGGCTCTTCTGATTTTCCCTTACAAATGAAGATAACATTGTTTAAGTTTCTAATAAGACAATAAATAGGAGCCTCCATAGTTAACTTTAATAGTTGTAACCTGTTACCTTTACATGTGGAAGATGCACATTGTTTTTTACTGACAGTTAAGATCTCAAGAAATATTTATTTAGCTGTCCACTTCTTAGAATGAAAATTCCTTTAAAGAGTATGCATGAAAGGAGAATGCCAGACTTCTGGGATGTAGCTGTTACACTCTATGTTCGTGTGTCTTCCCATAATAAAAGAAGGTCTTGGGACTTTCTTGTACAGTATAGCACAAGCCTGGAGTAAAAGAAATTCCTTGCCAAGAGGAGCATACGGTGTTGGCAGAGATGCTTCCAAGGCTGTAAGGGAAGAGCAAAATTGGGAAGCTACTTAACAGGAGGAAACAAATAGTGTACAGTGCTATTTCTTACTGATTTTGTTGTAAGCTACCTAACAGCACACTCACAACTGGGGAGAGATTGTCTCAGTGGTGGCCTGTTTGTTTAATTACGCTTTGGTGTTGGTTTATTTTGTTGTTCTGTTTTCATAACAGTTGTGTGGGAGAAATTACGATCCTTGTGGCATTTGTTAGTGCTGTGACAGCAACTCTTCTAGCAAAACCGGCAGTGGAAATAGTAGAGTATCAGGATGCTCTTGCAAATCATCTTTGATTAATGTGAACTCTCAGCTCCTTAGCCATCAGGATGTGTTAACACAACAGTGACTATGGCTAGTGTGTCTTCCTCCACCCACAGCCCCATTTCTTTGTACTTTAGTCTGAGTGTTTTTCTTTTCTGGTATCAAATCCATGAGGCGGAAGAAGGTGAGACTTCAGGAACAGTTAACAAAAACACGTGGCTGTTTACAGTGACAGGATTATAATGCTAGTGTTGTGAAGTAGCCAGAAGACATACCACTGTGTAGAATACAGTGTGTACTGGCAGTACTTTGCTGAACCTCGGAAGAATGAGAAAGGAATGCAGTCAGAGAAATGGCTGTCAGAGCAGTGTTGATTCTCTAAATAAACGTTGGGGTTTAGTGAGAGGATGATTAAAAACTCATACAGAGAGCCTGTGTCCCTCAGATAGCAGACTGGCTTCTTTTCTTTCAGGCATCCCAGATGCAGGATGGATGATTAGTTGGTTAATAAACCTCACAGGGGTTAAGAAAAGGTCCTGAAAGGAAAAGTTATGATCCTACTAGGCTGAGATGTTGCTGTTACCCACAAAAATGCTTAGAATGCTTAGAATGGGGTATACCTGGGGACTTACCTTTAGGGAACAAGTCCTAGGGCTCCTGTGCTTATAGTAGATCTGCTGATTCTGTATTCACAAGTGGGGAACTGCCTGATGGAGTCCTAGGTACATGGTCAGTCCATCTTCATCCATATACTATCCCATCTTCCAAAATAAATCAAATGTCAAAAGGCATTGTTTTTGAAATGGGGAGGCATATTGGGACAGTCTTAACTTTCTGAGTGTAAATGGAGACATGGAAACTGTATCTTGAACTGATTTATTTATCAGTAGTTGATAGGAGGTTCGCAGCTATATGAGCACACCAACAATATAGTATTTCAGAAAAAAATGTTTATCTAAGTTAGTTCCTAGATTAGAAATTCCAGTTTATATACAATCTATTTATCTTCTGTTCACCTTAAATTCTTAGTTTTGCTACCACTTTTTTTGCACTTCATATCTGTGTGGATAGACATTAGACTTACTAGTGTTCAATTGCCTGTGAGACCCATCTTTGTTAGTGTAAACTGACATTTGTATCAGCTGAGAATCTGCCTCCTGAATCTTCAGGTTATGGAAATAGATGATGATGATGATTTCTGCAGTAAAGAATAGCCTCTGAGATCTAAGAGGTTGGTCAATGCTGTTTACCTTTCTAATATAAACTTGGGCCTCCAATTGTCATAGTGAATATAGTAGTCATATTTTGAGAAGACCTCATCAATTCATTAATATTGGATAATGCTATTTAACTTATATTTAACATTATTGTGTTTCAAGTGTAATTTTAGCAAGGCAAATTAGGTGAACGGAGCACTGGAACAGGCTGCCCAGAGAGATGCTGGAGTCTTTGTCCCTGGAGACATTCAAAACCCGCGCGGATGTATTCTTGTGTGACTTTTTCTAGGTGATCCTGCCTTGGCAGGGGGATTGGACTAGATGTCCTTCAGAGGTGCCTTCCAGCCCCTATCATTCTGTGATTCTGTTTAATTTCCAGTTCTGTTGAAACACTAATAGGATTTGGATTTGCTTTAACACCATGTTATGTCTGGGTTAACAACAAATCAATAGATGGTGTGTAAGTCAGGCAATTTTTTCTTTTGACAGGTCTCCTGTCTATCAGTCTATCAGTTGTCCATGAGTGTAAAATGACTTCAAAATTATTTTTCTACTGTATTTCTTCAGATGATAGAAATATCCAACTCTATAGCCTTAATTTTCTAAACTGTTCATCCATAAGATGTTACAAATCTTTGAGAACCTTTGGCAGCCAGAAGTCCATTTACTTATTTTCAGTACTCTACATGATGTGTTCTCATTGTTTTCATTTGCTATTTCTTTATGCTCTGTGCATGATGTTGTAGTTCATCTGAACCAAATTGTTTTCAAGCCCATGTTCAGTTCCTGTCTACACTGCATTTTGAAATAACAGCCTAAAAACAAATACATAAAATTAATGTTACCCACTTCTATGTAGTATAGTGTACTTCTTATGCTTCTTACCTAAAGAATGAAACTGGCTGTTGGGACATTAAAAAAGCTGTTATTGAGTCATTTGACTCAGCCTGAAAAGCAGAGGAAAAAATTGCAAAGTCCTTTCGGGCTCTAGGATGCAGTGAGGCAAAGTAAGGAAAAGCTGTCCTGTTCCACTGCTCTTCTGCATAACCTAGAACATTCCCCTTGATTACAAAGCTCCATCATTACAGCCCCTGAGGGCTCCACAGAGGTGAATGAGTTTCCTCTCACAACTCAGGAACTAAACCCAAATCACCTAAGGTCCTGGTTATGTGCTAATAATACATTCTGCTTTAATTTTTCTCCTCTATTTGCTATCTAGTTTCTTGCAGTCGAGTTCTGTTTTGTTTGAAATCAGTGACATTTGAGAGTGGTGTCTGGAAATGTCCCTTTAGCTTGGGGAGATGTGGCTTGAAATCTGCCTGCTGGAAAAGGACATGGGGATATTGGTCGACAGCCAGCTGAACATGAGCCAGGAGAGTGCCCAGGTGGCCAAGAAGGCCAACAGCATCCTGGCTTGTATTAGAAATAGTATGGCCAACAGGACTAGGGAAGTGATTGTACTCCTGTACTTGGCACTGGTGGGACTACACCAACACAAATACTGTGTTCAGTTTGGGGCCCTTCACTACAAGAAAGACATTGAGGTGCTGGAGTGTGTCCAGAGAAGGGCAATGAAACTGGTGAGGGTTCTAGAGCACAAGTCTCACGAGGAGTGGCTGAGGGAACTGGGGTTGTTTAGCCTGGGGAAAAGGAGACTGAGGGGGAAGACCTTATCGCTCTCTACAACCATCTGAAAGGAGATTGTAGCAAGGTGGATGTCAATCTCTTCTCACAAGTAACAAGTGATTGGACAAGAAAAGAGGGCCTAAAGTTGCACTAGGGGAGGTTTAGGTTGAATATTAGGACAAATTTCTTCACTGAAAGAATTGTCAAGCATTGGAACAGGCTGCCCAGGGAAGTGGTTGAGTTACCATCCCTGGAGGTATTTAAAAGATGTGTAGAAGTGGTGCTGAGGGACATGGTCTAGTGGTAGACTTGGCAGTTCTGGGTTAACAGTTGAACTCAATGATCTGGAAGGTATTTTTCCAGCCTAAGTGATTCTATGATTCTTGAAGAAGGTCAAGAAGGCAGTGGTTCTCAGTTCCATCAGGGACATGTGATAGTGGTGAATACCACTTTCCCAGTGCAGAAGGAACACCTACTGACAGCAGAGGCTGTGCTTCTCCTGATACTTTTTTTGACAGTATAAAAACAGCTCCTTTAAATCTATCATAAAGGCTTCAGTCAGTTCATTACTAGTTTTCAAAAGAAAAAAAAGAAAAGGAAAAAAGTCAATAAGCCAGCCTGTAGTTCTGCATGAAAATAAATGGACTGTTCATTTCATCTTTTTTTTCAGAACAGTTTCTCTGATTTCTGATGCTGTGTGAAAATAATTTATGGGAGCAATAGATAGAAACAAAGTTTTGACTTATGCACTTTTGTGAAATATGTATGCTTTATGTATTTGAATATAGAAATTGTATTAGTTGTATACTTTTAAAGACATGCGAATAGCAAAAAAGGAAACAATGCAAACTAAAGAGAGTGCTGCCTGGAGTAAGGTCATTTCTCTGAGGCTCTGAGCTGCCTCTGGCTCCTGATTCATTTGTTTGCATGCAAAGCACCAAAACCTAAATTTTCAAGTGTCATTTAATTTGGAGTGCATTAATGTCTAGTTGCCTGAATCGATAGGCAAGTCAGACTTGTCCCAGAAATGGGTATCAGGAAGGGTTGAGAATGAGGAAAAACTGATACCTTCTGAACTCAGATTACGTTATGAGGTGCAAATGAGAACAGTAATTCTCCGTTACTTAAGAGAAAGGCAAATACATAAAAAAGCCACAGGAGCACTGACGACTATGACACAAAACCACAAGAGTCTTCTGACCAACATCACTCCTTTAGCCAAACCATGGCATACCTGCTTTGCTGGGACTGCTGTGGAAGCAGGACAGAGCAATAAACTATCAGAGGAAATAAACTATCTACCTGTCACAAGCCCTTCACCAGGTTAAGGGAGGATCTTATGTTTGCTCACATGGGTCAAGTCTGCATCAGAGATAGCACCGAGCTGGCAGTTCAGCAGTTTCAAGTGGGAAGAGGATCAGTAGGTGCAGTAAAACCATAATGTTATAAGGTTTAGCAGAAACTTCCTGACATGACTAATCCAGGAGGTTCACGGGGCAAATCTTAGTAAGCATCAGCTGAATATGTTTTTATGCAATTAATATTCTATCAGGTGATCCTAACCATTAACAGAAGCCTGTTTAAAGAAACAAAGAAGCATTCCAGTAGGCTAAGGAAGGTGACATATAATGGAGTATAATTGGTGTGGGATTTTTATTTGTTAAAGGCAAAGCTTTGCCTGCGTTGGTGGCTTTGGACTGGTGCTGTACGTGCTCCATGGGGGAGGATGCTGCTCAAGCCCTCTGACAGTACATTGTTGAACATTCCGCTCCATTTCTGCAGTGCTAAAAATAGTTGTCCCCATTTTAAAACACCGGGCTATTAGATTATTCCAAGGGTCTGGCACATGCAGGGTAATGGAAGGCATATATCCATAAATTATCAAAACAGTAAGTAGTGTTTGACCACACTGATTTTACTTCTATTAAGATGAGTTTCCTCACTAGCAACCCTGGAGTAGCAAGCCTTCTCTCTAAATCAAGCCCCTGGCAGTGCCCCAGTAAATGTAAAAATAAAAGGAAAAATGTTTGGTTTTCATACCGAGGATAGAGAAGCATCTGACAGCTTCTTGGTGGTTTGGTTTTTTTTTTTTTAATTTTGCAGAATCATATCAGAAAAATGCTTAAAGTATTTTACAGTAATTGTTTCTCTTTCCCAGCCTTGAAGAGACTCTCACGAGGTTCAAGCATGTTTGCCATTATAAATCATGTTAATGCCTAAAATGTTCCAAATAGCAAAACGCATTCCAAGTGATTGATAGAAATTTCTCACAACTGGTTGGGGTTTTTTTTCTTTTCTTTTTTTTTTCTTTGTGATTGGCTAATGTGATGCCTAATTCATTTTTGGCACCATATTGTTTGCCTAGTACAAGTAATGAACATACTTAACACAGTTCACATATATGTATGTTAAGATATACTCTTATATTTTTTACTCTTTTTTTTTTTAATGTGAAAGTCTCTTAATTAGGGGGAAAAATAGCTAGTCATGGAATTCAAGGGATAAAAATTAATGTAGATGTGTTCCAAGGAAGCTGTTAAGTACACAGATGCAAAGCATCTTGCTCTATCCTGAAAACCTTTAGGTTTCTGAACATCTATTTTTATATTGCAAAATCAAAAAATGATAAATACATTAATGTATTTTTAAAAAACACTATTAGAAATACACTTCATGTTTCTGAAGTAGCTAAAATTACCAAAACATTAATCATTTTAGATTTAATAAGAATCAGTATTGATGTTAGGAGGTTATTTTTGCATTGTTGTGTTGAAGGGATAGTAGTTTGTAGAATGCGGATTAAACAGCACAAGGCAAAACATCTATGACTTGTCTCCACAAAAAAAAAAAAACAAACAAACAGCGAATGTGGTGAGTTTTTTCTGGTTTGCAGTGATCCAGTATAGCAGGGAAGATTAAATATTATCTGGTAACTATTAGATTATGAAGAATTTTTCTGAATTCATGCTGTAAATCTGGAGAAAAATAAGAGCTAAGGATTACTTGTACTGATTAATTAGAATACTTCCCCAGCACGCTAGCATCTATTTTTACAAAGGAGCTGGAAGGAAGATGTTGGAAACTGTTCCATGAGTGGAGTTAGAAAAATGCCATTTAAGAAGCTATTTTAAACTACATTTTAATTGTTATATATCATGAGTGCTTTGTATTTATTTGTTTAATTAATTGTATCATTTTTCTGCATAATCGTTCTGTTATTGTCTCTTTCTGTTGTTAAGAGAGATTGGAGATTTTTCTTTGGTTTGTTTCTTTTTGCATCTGTGAGGCATTTGTCTTCTGCTTGGCCTGGAATCAAATGAGTGAACTTTCAGAACTTTCATTTGTTGCTGAATTCTGTCTTGGCTAGAAAGCTGAATTAGATGGTGTACAAGTTACTAGGACAAGCTTCTATCAAGGAATTAAGGCACTTGAATGGAATGGAGAAAGCATTTGATTTTAGATGCCTTTAATAAGTCTTCTAAACTCTCACTTGAAGTCATAACAGCATGGATGAATTCTTCTAACAGAATTTTGCTCAGTGTCTTTAGGTTTATTGAGACGAAAATTAACGTACATCGTGGTGGCATCTTTAATGACTATGTAAATGGAGGGTGGTTCTTAGCTTTGAGTGTCAGAGCATGGTTCTTACTAGGTCTGTAATAGTTTAAAATGCTTTGCTGATAAGGAATGGAAAAGAAAACTACTGCAATATTTTATATTTTCTAAATAAGATGTTACTAGGTTTTTAACTATAGCTTTTCCTCAGAAAGCCCTATATTACTGCAGAATTGAATTGTCTATAGCTTTCTCCTCAGAGCTATTGATTAATTTTTATTCTTTTGCTCAGCTAGTCCTTATTCAGATATTGAAGATGAAGTTTACTTTGTTACTCAGCTGGGTTAGTTACAGTTTAAAATCTTATGGCACCCCTGTTGGGATTTTAGGTACTTGGGTAGGATGCGAGTGTCTTCTGAAGTAATTTTTTCTGAATCGGGGCCTGAAATAAAGCTTAAGAAAGATTTTTCATGTGAACCATACTTTCTGATCTTTTTGCTTGTCCACTGGTCTGAAGCAATCTACAGCTATATCTGCTGTATAATTAGATAACTGCTAATTGTTAATTGCCTAATATTTTGAAAGTGAAATGTATTTTAAACAAATGCAAGTAAAAAGCAATAGACAACCCTAGAAATCGATTCAATTGATCTGTAGAAAAGGAATGAGACATAACATTGTCCAGATGTCTTTTTCTCTAAATTTAGCTCAGTCACAAGTTAGGTCTGTAAAATGATGGCTATGTACATTTTGTTTCAGGGGGAAGCTGGCTTAATAGGTGCTCCTGGCATACCTGGTGTTACTGGTTCCAAGGTAAAAACCAAAAAGAAACAAAAAATCCCAAACAAAATAAAACCCAACACAGAAAAAAAACCAGTCTCATTTTATGCATTTTCATTCTCACCATCCTTTTTGCCAGCTGTCCAATATCTACATATATTGTTTTTTAATTACATATCCAGTTTCTGAATTCCATAGTGTGACAGAGGAACTTGACTATCAGCTTTTCTTTCGAGAGAGGATGTGGGGTGAGGTGGCACAAACCTGCCTATCAGTATTATGTTGCAGTAGTCACCTAAGTCTCAGAACTGCGAGCAGATTCAGAAATTTGAGAGTCTCATGATTTCAGTAAAATGAGATGGGATGGCACTGCTTCTTTCACTTCTCCATTTTAGTCTTTCGCTCCTCTTCAGAAATGGGATATATTTGTAGTAAGGCCAGAACTTGCAAAAAGAGACATCTGTATTATTGCTGGTAAAATACAAGTGACCTGACCCTTTTCATGGTCAGATTTTGTTTTCTGTTGATTGCAGCTGTGTTTAACTGTAAGAATTTGGAATGAAATCTTAATGTCATACGTGTCTGTCCAGCTAATTCCTTTTACAAAATTGTAGGGGAAATAGTTCTGCTGCTTCCACAAATTAAGGGACTACACAAAAAAACCCACATTATTTTGTTCATATTAAAACTTCAAGAAAGTGTTCTGCAGCATGACCTTGATGCAAAGGCCTGATTTGTGTATCTTTAGGGCAGAAATATCTTTTAATATAGCATGAGGGGAAGAGAGGAATGTACTTTCTGCAGATGAGGTAGCCAGCCCAGAGTTCCGCAACATGCTTACCACAGTCTATCAATTTATATGTTTAAAGGCAAGATGTCATTGACTTGTACTGCAGGCATATTTAAAACACTGAAAATCACATCAGCAATCCTGCAGTGAGTACCAAGATGAGTAATTGGTGATTGTCCTTGAAAAACCTTGTGTGAGTTTCTCAAGGTTTAGGGTCAGGGCAGTCCACTAAACCTATAACAGATACTCTCTGTTAACCCCCCTCCCTCCTCAAAGGGAAGAGAAAGGGAATAAGGGAGAGAGACTAAGGCATTAGAAAAGGAAACTAGAACAGCTTTAATGAAAATAATAATACTAAAATGTATAAATGTATATACAAATATATACAAAACCAGTATTGAACCCAACTCACCCCCTGATGGCAATTACATCGCTGTCACCACTGATGCTGTGGAGCAGGCAGTGGAGTCCCAGACTGGACTCAGCAGCGGACAGGAAGCAGATGCAAGAGCTGAATTCTGGCATTGGATTCAGGAACACACAGGTTGGGATCAAAGAGAGAATGGACAGAGCCCTTCTTGGATGCCAGCCATTGAAGAAGAGAGGAAAAAGAAGCTTGACCCTCCTGATCCCTCAGCTTTATACCAAATATGACATATATGGGCTGGAATAGCTTGTTGGTCAGTTTGGGGTCACCTGTCCTGTCCCCTTGTCCCCGCAGGTGCGATGTTTCACTTTCTGCATCCCCCAGCATGGTATAGAAGATCCATCAGTAGCCTTGGTCTGCACACCAATCCTTGGCAGTAACTCTAACCATGGGGTGTTATCACTGCTAGAAGCAGACACTGACTGTGAAAACAGGCTGCTGACTTCAGACAGTGCAGTAAATTAGAAGAACTGAGCTGAAAAGTAAAAATCACCAAAGAGAACTGTTCTGTTTTAACTCAAATCAGGATACAAGTGTTTTGCCTAACTTAATATGGGAATTCTGCCACAGGAAGAATTAAAAGTCAGTTATAAATATGTTATTTTGCAACATTCAAATTCTTTGAAGTAACTTACCAGTGGTTAATTTTGTTACATTTTTAATGCAGTCAAGTGGAAATTGCCCAAACTTCTTTCTCTATGATTTCTGTTGACTGTATTTCTTATTTTTTCTAATTGCAATTTTTTTTTTTTTTTTTTAATAAAAATAAGTGCAAAAGATCTGGACATGCAGACTGTATTTCTGAAAAAGAAGGAATTAATTAATCACCCCATACATTCATTTAGGGAGAGAACTGACTCGCTGAGCAGAAGCATTGCTGAAAAGAACCTTGAGGTGGACATGAGGTTGAATTATGAGCTAACAGTGGGAATAAAGTGAACCACATATTGTGAATCGTATAGTGAACCACTATGTTAGTAAAAATTCAGCTGCCAGATCAGGGGAAGATACTTTCCCCACTTTGCCTGGTGGTGCTGCACCTGGTATGCTGTGTCATGTCTGAGGGGTCTTCCACCCTCACTTCTGCAAGAGATGTGGAGACATCAGAGAGGGTCCAGCAGGGTGCTAGTGTATGTTCAGGAGCCTACAAAACAAGACCTTTGAGGAGAGTTTCAAGAAGCTAATTTTGTTGAGTCTGGCACCAAGGAGTGATTGAGACTGTACTGAAGGTCTAAGGAGCCCATCTGGCTGATACTCAAGGACGGCTTCCTAAAATCTGAATAACAGTCCGTACTGATGTGCAGGGAGCTGACCAAGTATGGCAGACAGCCAGCATGGGTGAACAAGTTGCTGCTGACTTAGCTTAGATACAAAAAGTAAGTAAACAGTGCAAGCAGGGGTGAGCTGCTCAGTAAGAAAATAGAAACATTGTTAGAGCTTTGTGGTTGGTGTCTACTACAGGGTGCCTGATCAAGGGGTGTCTATTAATGAAGCCACCTTACTCCAGCTACAGGAGGTTTCATGCTCACAGGCTTTTGTCCTGCTGCAGGGCTTCAACCACACTGGCATCTGCTGGAAAAGTAGCATGGCAAGCGATAGGCAATCCAGGAGTCTCCTGGAATATATTGATGTTAACTTCTTAAGCCATGTAATAGACAGACCTACCAGAAAGGATGTGATACTGGACCTTATGGTCATGGATGCAAGTGAGATAATAGGGGAAAAGGAGGACATGGGGAACTACTGACCTGTCAGCCTCACCTCTGTCCTTGGTAAGATCATAAAACAGATCCTCCTAAGCGCTCTGATAAGGCACATGGAGGACAGGGAGGTGATCAGAGACAGCCAGCATGGCTTCACCAAGGGCAAGTCCTGCCTGGCCAACCTGGTGGCCTTCTATGATGGAGTGACTACATCAATGGACAAGGGAAGAGCTATGGATGTCATCTATCTGGATTTCTGTAAGGCCTTTGACACATTCCCCCAAAACATCCTGCTCTCTAAATTGGAGAGATATGGATTGATGGGTGGACTGTTTGGTAGATAATGAATTGATTGGATGCTCACATCTAGAGGGTAGTGGTCAATTGCTCAATGTCCACATTGCGATTGGTGACAAGTGGCGTCCATCAGGGGTCTGTACTGAGACCAGTGCTGTTTAATGTCAGTGACAAAGACAGTGGGATCGAGTGCATCCCCAGCAAGTTTGCAGATGACACCAAACTGAGTGGTGTAGTTGACATTCCTGAGGGATGGGATGTTGTCCAGAGGGACCTGGGCAAGCTTGAGAAGTGAGCCAAGTGCAAGGTCCTGAACATGGTTGGGGGCAACCCCAGTATCAGTACAGTCTGGAGGATGAAGTAGTTGAGAGCAACCCTGCAGAGAAGGACTTGGGAGTACTGGTGGATGAAAAGCTGGACATGAGCCAACAATGTGTGCTTGCAGCCCAGAAGGCCAACTGTATCTTGGGCAGCATCAAAATAAGCACGGCCAGCAGGTTGAGGGAGGTGATTCTGCCCTTCTACTCCATTCTGGTGCAACCTCACCTGGAGTACTGTGTCCAGTCCATGACTCCTTGGCACAGGTGAGATGTGGACCTGTTGGACTGGGTCCAGGGAAGGTCCACAAAAATGTGTCAAAGGACTGGAACCCCTCTGCTATAAAGAAAGACTGAGACAGTTGGTGTATTCAACCTGGAGAACAGAAGGCTCTGGGGAGACCTTATTGTGTCATTTCAGTACTTAAAGAGGACCTATAAGAAAGATGAGGACAGTCTTTTTAGGAGGACCTGTTGCAATGGAACAAGGAGTAATAGTTTTAAGCAAAAAGAGGGTAGATTCAGACTAGATATAAGAAAGATATGTTGTTGGGAAAAGGCCTGTGAACAATGATCAGGACTCAATATGAGTTACAATCATGTTCAACTTTATTACTGGCTATGCTTTGCTTATATGTTTCTTGCTTATTACTGATTGGCTACATACAGTTCGCATGCTCTAACACATATTATGATTGGTCTACATATAGCAAGCACTTAAGCACCCTGGCCCATTCCCCCCCAGTGCAGGGAAGTGGCGGTTCTGCCCGCTCCTCCCTGCAGGCGCAGCCTCCCCCTTTCTGCACCCCTCAAGTCTCCTGTTTTCGGTCAGCGTGCCCTGGGAAAGAGGCCTGCTCCTTGATTGTTTTATTACTTTGTCTTCCTCTTATCACGTGCTCAAGGACAGTTCATTGCCCATCTGCTGGCTTGTTCACGCTTGCAGCCACATATTCATGTCCACCCTGCTCCTTGAGCCATTCCTCAACAATATGTTTTACAATAAGGGTGGTGAAACGCTGGGGCAGGTTGCCCAGAGAGGTGGTACATACTCCATCCCTGGAAACATTCCAGACCAGGTTGGATGGAGCTCTGAGCAACCTGATCTAGTGGAAGATGTCCCTGCTTACTGCAGGGGGGTTGGAGTAGGTGACTTTTCTAGGTCACTTCCAACACAAACTGTTCTATGATTCTCTAAGTTGACTGTGTGTATTAGGGGAGAGCAGTGGATGTGGTATACCTTGAGTACAGCTAGGCCTTTGACACAGCCTGCGGTCATAGCATTGTAGCCAAGTCTGTGAGGTATGGACTGGATAAATGGACAGTAAGGTAGGTGGAAGATTGATTGGATTGTCGGACTCTGAGGTGGAGTAACAGCTATGCAGTCTATCTGCTACCTAGTAACTAACTAGCATCGTTCCCATGGTGTGATACTGGGACCAGTATTATTTAGTTTCCTTATTAATAACCTGGATGATGGGATTCTTAACAAATTCATGGATGTTATCAAATGTGGGGAAGGTAGGGCAAGAATAATATTCGTGTTCCTATGTGACCTTCTCTTTGTGGTCCTGCTCTGGCGCAGGGGTTGGACTAGATGATCTTCAAGGTCCCTTCCAACCCTTAACATTCTGTGATTCTGTGAACCCAACATGCTGGAGAAATGAGCTAATGCAGAACTCATGAAGTTAAGCAAAGGCAAACATGAAGTCCTAGCTCTAAGAAGGAAGGAACAGACTCTTGTAACACTACAGGCTAGGTGCCAAATTACTAGAAAGCAGCTCTACAGAAAAGAGTTGTGGGTCCTACTGGGTGCCCTTGTTGTGGACAAGGCCAACTGCATTTTGGACTACCTTAGCAAGAGCATGGCCAACAGATCAAGAGGAGCTATTGGTGCCAGGGAGACCACATCTGGAGTTCTGTGCCCAGTTTGGAGCTCCCCAGTGGAGGGTAAAGAGCAACTCATTGCAACAAGCCTAGTGGAGACCCGACAAGATGGCCAGGGGCTTGAAGCCCATGATGTATAAAGGGAGGCTGAGGGACCTGGGCTTGTTCAGCCTTAAGACAAGATGATTTGGAAAGAGGGAGAATGGTGTGCAGACTCACCGCCGTCTGTAAGTACTGGGAGGATGCGGAGAAGCTAGAGCCAGACTTTTGTCAGACATGTACAGTGAAAGGACACAGTGCAATGGCCAAAAGCTACAACCAGAGAAATTTTGATTCTAGGCGTAATTTGTATATAATGAATTATGAATTAAGTAAAGTCAGGATATGCAGTCTCACAAATGGGAAAGCTAGATGAAGATAAAACTTTACTTCTATGAATTTGTCAAAAGTAGATCAATGCTACCTGTGCTGTATGTCCAACAGTTGGGGAAGAATGGGAATCACAGAATCATGGAACAAGCCAGGTTGGAAGGAACCTCAAAAGATCATCTGGTCCAACCTTTTGCAAGAAAGGGAAAATAGATGAGTAGAAGAGATGTTGCATAATTCAGAAATTATTTCAGTAATTAACCACTATTTTTTAGATGAGGACATATGGAAGGTTTTTTCACTAGATCTCATTTTGCATGCTTGATCTTGGGCATGTTTCTAAAATTGACCCCTAAACTGTGGATTGCATGAGCCACCTCAGCCAAAAGAAACAAATAAAAAGCATCTACTGTAGATGGTTAATGAAAAGACCAGAACTGTTTAATAACCTATACATCTGCACATCTCCAAAGCTTTGCATTTAATTCCCAGATATGTAGTACATGGTGCTGTATCAATTGAAAGATTTGACAAATTTCTGCTAGAAATTTTGCAAGTTGTAGCCTGTTCTAATTAAACTCTCTTAAACCTTAGACTTCTGTATAAGAAAATTACATTTCCTGAAGGGTCCAAGAATGTTTAGATATTGCTCATTCTAATTTTTTGAAGTAATTTAGAAAATATCATATGCTTTACTTCAGAAAATTTCTAGTCTTTTAATCTTCAGACTTTTATAAATCATGTGCAGGGTACTAAGGTGGTGAGACTGAATTCAAGAGACTGGCAAAGACCTACAAACCATCTCCTGCTAGCTGATTTGTGGGTGAAAAAGAGTGTTTGGGGTTTTGATATTAGGCAGTTTTTGTGCTACAAGTAAATAAATTTGGCTGCATGTCTCACAAAACATACAAGTGTACATTAATAAAGATTTAAAGCAGGTGTTATTGTTATAATATAGCCAGGCTGCAGACTATTTGATAAATACATTAACTTAGTAAGATTGTATGTTAAAACCTTTTTATAAGCTAAAAGTTATCAATGTTTATGTTTGAGATTTTTATTTTACTGTTTTATGTTCCAGGGTGAACGTGGCTTCATGGGTAGCAAAGGTGAAGAAGGTGAAAAGGTAAATTATTCTATCCGTTTTTGAGTCTTGTGGGGTATTTTTGGTTGGTGGGTTTTGTGGTTTGGTTTTTTTGATTGTTTTTTGTGTTTTATTTTAACAATTCAATATATGGCAAACCATAACAGCTTTGTTCTGAACATCTTCCTTAAGTCTTTCATGAATAAAATTGTTATTTTTTGCTATGTAAATTATTCCTGAAACGCTTAAGAAAAAGGAGGTTTTTATATGTGTTAATCAGTTTAATCAGAGCTTCTTTTAGAAATGCTTTTCTTTTAAGAAAAGATTTAATAATGAAGTCTAACAGAACCATAACCACTGGACACCAGTAGTGTTTACTGCTATCTTATTTCTATGGTAACTAGTAGATGTTTGTTTATACAGTATGAAATGCATGATGAGATGATGTGTTGGTATTTATAGTACAAAAATATTGCCTTTATACATTACAAATGCATTTATATAGAAACTTACTGTGCTCTTAACTACTGTTTTAAGCACTTTTTTCCTAAGAACATAAATTTACTGCAGTAACAAAATGTAACATTTACCACAGCATAATTGACTACCATTTGATACAGGTTAATTTTCTTTTATGCGTTTCTGTGTACCTACACACTATTTAACATGAGTTCTATCTCCTGCACATATCTGACTCTGAGACAATTGACTTGACTACCAGTGGTCAAGCTGAATGCAGGTACATTTACCTTTTCCTCAGACTAGAAGTTTAGTCCCTTTGCCTGATGGACTGGTGTGTTGCCCTGAGGACACTCTAAGTCTCCTGACAGCCATAAAACATTTCTGAATGTAAATTCCAGGAGATGCATTTCCTTGTTCTTCACCAGTGGTTATTGTAAATGGAGCCTGAAGCATTTTGTCCTAATTGCAGATGCTCTGCAGTGACCAGAAATAGTTGAAAAGCTTGTGCATTAAAATGGGAACTAAACTAGCCCTGTGAAAGGCTGCCTTGGCTTGACAGAATGGCGGCCTGGGACTTTCTAGATGCAACCTAATCTTGTGTGACTTGAGACAAGTAGGTCTTCATGGTTCATCAAAGGCAAGTCTGTGTTGAGGGACAAGTCAAAGAAAGATCCTGTACATAGCTTGCCTAATACAATTTAAAATAACAATGGTGATAGTTTATAGCTGAAACTTCAGCTCGTAACCAAGTTACTGCCTGGTTACTTGCTTTTTCACTAGGTTGGGCTGATTTGGAATAGGCAACCTGAATTAGATTCAAGTTTCTTGAATCACGGATAGTTTCATGTACTTCATCTCACTGCCTGAAAAAGGTGCAGAAAAGCAAATCTGCTGAATTTGTGTCACGGAGTTGAAGAAGAGATACTGCTATTCTGGCAATATTCAGACTGAAGAAAATGGAGAGTAGGTGGCAAATTGAATTTTTAAAAAGTGCAGTATATTTGTGAGTTAGGCTGTTTTGGACATGGGTATATTCAATCATCCATTTTCAGAGGTGTCAACCAGTTTTACGGTGTTCATATTTTAAAGCATGTTATGGATTAACAGAATTTAAGCAGATTTAAAATTGTAGAGGCTTTTGTAGGAGAAAGTATTCCAGTTACCAGGAAGAAAGAAGTATCAGAAGTAAAAACCATCATCCATAGCAACTAATGTTTATAGTGTGAAGATTCATCCTCTAAAAAAAACCCCGCTTGTTAAGCTTGAATGTTTCTAACTCTACTGACAGATCTTATTTCCTTGGTGGCACTGTTATTCATCAGTTCTGAAGGGCTTGTGGTTTTCTTTTTTTTCCATAATTGCTCTGCAGCTGTGCTATGCTTTCCTCAAGTTTTGTGAATAAATTGTGTTTGCACATAGGCACGTGGTTCCAGCTGTTGCTGCCACTCTCTTTGTTTGATTTCCCTTACCTTAAGGCAGAGATAAAATGACCTGACCACTGGTAGTCATATTTTTATTATGTGGAAGCTGATTCAGCACATTTAGATTATTTATTTATTTATTTGATATTTTTCTTGTAACTCCATAAGTTAATTAACGATCCCATTTAAAAGTATTTCCAGGATTTTCATCTTTATCAATTACTATTAACAAAGTACTCAGCAGACCTTCAAAGAAAAGGAAATACATGAGTGGAAGGATTTTTATTTACCAGAGATCACTCAAAAATAATTTGGGACAGTTTAATCAGAAGCTACACATTGTGATTTGTGAGGAAAGAGTGTGTTTTAAAATTTTGGGAAGCAAGTTTCAGCCTGGGCTTCAGCAGTTGCTCAATTTAGCCCTAATTCAAATAATTATTGAAAAACAGCAATGCTGAGTTTCTAGTACTGAACTCCAGTATTAAAAGTTTATCGACACCTTTTTATTTTAACATAGCATCACAAAATAAAATACTTGTACTAATTTATGCATAACAAACTGATTAAAAGGCCTGAAAATTAAAATTAGATTTTTCCTAATGCAAAAAATTCTGCCTCATCTTGCATATTAAGGATAGTGTTTGCACACTCTGATTTGCTTGTCACATAGAGTGGGACACAGCTGCCTAAACATGGGATATTTGCCATTCCAGACTCGGAAGAAGTACATTAAGATGAGCAGTCCTGTATTTTTGTTATGAAGACCGTATCATTCCATAGGATTGAATGCTTGAAACCAATTCAGCCTTGTGCCCATATCAAACCTGTTGACTTTGGCTTTTCTTGTGCTGTGTTATGCTTTGGCAGAGCAAGGTCTGGGGACATCAGGGAGATGTAGGCAACTGAGACAAAAGTGAGTGACCATAGGTAAATTAAAGATAGAGGAGGCGCCTATAGTTTAATGAGGGATATTCTTTTATGCTGTTTAAAGATTTCTTTGCCACACTTGGTTCTCCCCGAGGAATTCAGAAGTCTTGTACTGCCTTCCTCACTATTTTTGGTCTTGGTTGAACTTGGCTCTCTTACAGAAGCCATTAGGGGTAAGGGAAGCTACAGATTGCGTGTGCAGGTGTTATGCTGCAAGGTTTCCTTCCATGGGAAACATACTCTTATTGTAAATTTGTTTTAATTCTCCTTTGTATTTTATTTTCTTTGTATTACTTATATAATGACTTTACTGTCTAATACACTGTCTTACATGATACTCTTATAGCTGCAACAAAACCATTGGTCTACCTTCTATAGCATGACTGACAAAGTATATGCTGAGAGCAGTTTTAATTAGTTTGCTGATAAGAAGGGACACTGTATGATGTGAATCTGTCCTCGTTCTAATACTGTTCAGAATTGTAATTTTACACTATGGGATAGAAAGTACAAGTATGACACTTTACGATGGTAGGAAGTCAGGAGGGATTGATAAAAACTAGAATAAAGCTTTAAAATCCAGAATTTTTGAGGGAAATCAGAGATGTGGCCTAAAAAAAAATATGATCCAACACAGAAGGAACAAGTGCAAGGAACTTGCTGTAGGAGAGAATAAATCTGAGCTGAAAGAACAAAAACCAAAACCAAACAAATCAAATAGTACCTACTCAGAAGTTAAAATCTGAGGATTATTTGTATCAGAAGCTGCATACAGGTAAATGAAGTTAGGCAGCTTCTAATGGAAGACCCTTACTAATCTGTTTTAAAGTGGAATATTGTCTGCAACACTAATTAAATAGTCCTGTGCTATTTGCTATTGGTAAGGCTTAAACTGAAAGTTTTTGAAAGGAGAGCACTGAGAATGACAGGTGCTCAGGAACATGTGAACTTTGAGGAAGGATTGCATGAATGAAGATGACTTAGTGTAGAACCATCTGAAAAGAAATATGTAAACAGTCTTTAAATACCTAACACTGCTGCAAAGAGAAAGGGAATGGTGTATTTGTTGTGACCATAGTGCATGCAAAGCAATGGACTGAAAGTGCAGCAAGGAAGATGCTGTGTACCCATTAGGAAAAGGTTTTTAATTTTGACACTGTTTATTATGGAAGTAATTCCCTGTTCCGGTGGTTTGCACATTTTATCCTGCTTACAGAAAAGGGAATAAGCTAAAGAAAGACTTGCTTCATGAAAATACAGGAAATCAGATTATCTTAAATGATTTTACCATTTTTCTCTTAATAGCATAAAAATTATGCAAAGTATCACACTGATTTCTAATTGCATAAGCACAGAGAACATCAATTGCTTTTACAATGTATATCTTTGTTTGGTTTTAATGCCCTGTTAATACTTTTCTGTGATTGGACAGTTAAGCTCTGGAACAAGTTGCCCAAAGCTGTTGTGCAGCCTCTTTTCATGGAGGTTTTCAAGACCAGCCCTGAGCAACCTGTCTTGACCCCATAGCTGAACCCTGCTTTGAGCAGGAGGTTGGACTACAGAGCTCCCAAGGTCATGTCCAGCCTCAATTTTCCTATGTTTTTTTTCCTTTTTTTTTTTTCTGTGATTTGACAGAACAAGGGGTAATGGCTTTAAGCTAGAAAAAAGGTAGATTTAGGTTAGACATTAGGAAAAAGTTCTTTAATGTGAGGGTGATAGATCACTGGAATAGGTTGCTCAGAGAGGTGGTGGAGGCCCCATCTCTGGAGACATTCAATGGCAGGCTTGATGAGGCTCTGAGCAGCCTGACCTAGTTAGAGATGTCCCTGCTTATTGCAGTGAGGTTGGACTAGATGACCTTTAGAGGTCCCTTCCAACCCAATACATTCTATGATTCTATGATTTTTTAAATAGTGAAATCAAGTGTGATATTTTTTTGATTTGGCACATGTGTTTGTATTATAAATCCGGATCAAAAAGAACAATAAAAAGTGATAATGATTTGGGGTTGGTGGTTGGGGGTTTTTTTCTTTTCTTTTCAAATATTGGTGGGAGTGGTATGTGAATGTACATTTAATTTACGTTATGGACAACTAGCATTCAGCAGAACATGTTATAGGCAGATTTTTTTGAGGTGTGTGTATACATTCACTGTTGTTTTGGAGCATCAAATCTGGGGGTGACTGATAGCAAGCCCTGGCTTAAATATCTGATCACCAGTCAGCTGATGCTGTCTTCCGCACAGTGCCATTGGGGAATGATTGTTTGGGTAGCATTGTACATGATTGCTTGGATGCTCGGTATGTATACATTCTCTGGGATGTTTTAGCTTGGGTTTGCTGAAACCATATGAAACTATTTTTCCAGTACAAATAGTTAGGAAATAACTTGTTCAACATAAATAAAATCTAAAGGTGTCTTCAAAACTTGTTGAGTACCAAGAAAAGGAGAATCTTAAAATGTATTAGTATGAAAATTGCCATGCAACTGCTGGGTTGTCTAATCACAGTGCTGTTCACCTGAACTGTGGCAATTCCCATAGCTGAAGTTCTATCCCTGCATCTTCTAAATACAGTTTGATTGTTTCATTTTTACAGCCTCCTATGTATTGCTGTTTCCTCCCTTTTTTTGACTACTTTCTTCCAGCGTCCTGATGTAAAGCAATTCCTTTCTGAAAACTAAAATCGATGTCAGTCTTTTACAATTGAGAGTATGAAGGAGAGTCACACACTGAAACCAGTTACACATAACGTAAAATTTGCCTTTCAGATCAGCTTGTAGGTGGTGTTTCTGAGACAGAGTTCTAACAATCAGAGAGCTCTGATCCTGGTTTTGATACCTCTTGGAAATACTATGAATACAAAATCACAAAAAGGGAATAAAATACGTAATGGGTTGATACAGAGGATTACATGCAAAAAAAAAAAATCTGTATAATGCACCAACAAGAACTTGAGCCATATAGAAATTTCAGTGCAGTGAAGTCATACATGTTCCTGCTTCAAGCATGTCACAAGCCTCTGAGTTGGAACAAAAAATACAGAACCCCAAAAATAGCAGATTTTAAAGCCAGGGGAAACCCTGATAACACAAGGATCCACAAAATTGGCCTCCATTCTAACAACAAAGTTGGAAGCACCAGGTTTTCTTAAAACATGTACTTAAAGCTATGTCACAAAGTTTGGTACATCATTTAATGACTCTTGGTTTACCCTAAATGGAGAAAACCAAAATCTGCCAAACAGAAACCAAGGGCAGAATCTTACGTTAAGCACCAGTTGGTTTGAGTTCCTTAAATGCAGCTATTGGGGAGGAGGTAAGTTATGTAGTTATCCATTATCACTAGCAATTTAAAAAACAAATTCCTTTCAGAACTCTCAGTACCTAATTATGAATGTTTTGTCCATCTCTCAGGTAACCCTTACTTCTCCAGTAGTCATAGAATCATAGAATCATAGAATCATTATGGTTGGAAAGGACCTCCAGGGTCATCAAGTCCAACCTTTGTCCTAGCATTTCTCAACCACTACACCATATCCTCAAGCTCCAGATGTCATCATCTGTGCTGTAATTTGTAGCTTCTTAATTTGCTGAAGCAAGTTGTGTTCAGTTGTTTCAGCAAGTGCTTCAGTTGAGATCACTGGGAACATACAATGTTTGAGCTTGGCACGTGTTACAAGCTTAACCAAGAAATGGACTCTAACTTATGTCTGGTATCTTGAAACCTACCTACAGAGGTTGAAATCTTGTTTATTATTATTTGTTTAATAATGGATGTGTTTAATCTTTGCTTACATGTGGTGTTGGGGGATATGGTCTAGGGGTGAACTTGTAGAGTAGGGTTAATGGTTGGACACGAGGATCCCAAGGGTCTTTTCCAACCAAAATGATTCTGTGATTCAGTGATTATGTTGTGATACTTGAATTGTGTTCATTGCTTGCAAGTTGGAACTGGCCCAAAACCAGTTAGTTATTCAGACAAATAACCTCTACGATGCCTTTTTCCTTTGTTAAATGTGTAATTCATTCTCTATTATCTCCTGGCTCTTGGTTTCTTTGGTCACTCCAGCTAGTACTCTTTCCCCAGGTGCCCCATTTGTCTGTCATTTTGTCAGCTTTCTTTGTTAGAAAATGTATTTGCTGTAGTATCCTTCACAGATTCAGTTCTTTCTGTAAATGAGCTAGAACACTGAGAATTCAGTTTTGTTGGACACACAGAACCTGAAGACCCTATAAATTTCATTAAGATTTGGCAGCATGTATGGAACAATCCTATATTTTATTTGGAATAGTGTCGATAGAAAAGCTAACACATTTACATGTTAATCACAGCTGAGCAAACATGACTGGATTGTCACTAGTAGATGATAGTGATTTGACAAAGCTGGGAAAACTAAATTCCTTGCCTTGCTTAGCTGCTTCAAAATAGTAGTATAAACCCCCTGTTCCTGTTTTAACTCAGAGAGGTAAGTATGTTCTTATATAGGCTAAATCACAGTATTCATTGATATCTCAGAAGACTCAGAAGTTGTGAGAAGTTGTGGGAGGATGGCTGTGCTCTGGAGACGGACTCTTCAACGCAGTTTTCCTTGACTAGTCTTTTTCCTTTGTAAAGCATATTCCCCTCACATCTCACACTTGAAATAGAGGATTTTAAAATGGGGTGGTGATGGAGCTGAGCTATATAGCAGTGTATGTGCTGTGATATGCACTTGTAAACACTTGATATTTAGCAAAGTAATTATTTTGCTGTAATTATTTGATATTTCTCAGTAAAATTATATCAATAAAAAAATTGCATGTATTTAACTAATGGAAAAATTGAGAGTGAAACCATGATGACAGTCATTCATTCATTATTTCCAAAGTTTAATCTTTTTATCTCTACTTTTTGTATGTTTTGATTCTGCTTTTGCCTGTGTATACATGTGTGAAGAGAGTGAGTCTGGGGCTTGTCCAGCCTAAATGTAGAAAAAATTGTCATCTGCTTCACTTTTTTCTAAACGCAGGATGTTCTTTGTATATATTTACTATTTTGTGAAGTACAATTTGAATTATTCCAGGAAATAGGGCTTCCTCTATTTCCTTCAGAAGAAAATTCCTAATAGATCTTAGTGTCAAGACAATTTCCTGAAGGTTCAACATTTTCTGCTTCATCCTATCACACCTAATAAAATACTCCTCTGTCTATCTTCTATCCATTTAGAACACACAAGGCTACAAACTTCCCAAGTATACCCAGTCGTAGTCTTTTACTTCACAGTCTTCAATAAGCCTTTCTTAAATAAGCCTAAGTAAATGAAGGAATCAGCTTTCCTTTCTAAAATGTTAGTTTAAGTTAGTCGTTATTTAGTCTTTCTCATTTTTTGATCTCTGTATCATAGATCTCAGTGATGAAACTAGTCAGCTAAGATAAGATAGCTCAAGTACGGGGAAACCTTCCAACCTGCTTGGAAAAGTAGAAGCCATTACTGATGGTTAGAAGACAGTCATGCACCTCAAAGGTCTATAATTTAAAATACTAAAAAAATAAATTAAGACAAACCAGTTAGTAAACCTTTCTGTGTATTAGTACAGTGCTTCTATTTGTCAGCTGTAGATTCTGCTAGAAATGCTTCAGTATGAACAAAAGATTAGAAGCATAAATTCAGTAAGCAGCAAATCTTGATGCAGCTGTGCTTGTTCCATATACAGACCTGTTTGAATGTATTTTGGCACAATGGAAGAACATGCATTTTGCACTATAGACTAAGGGACCAATTTCCTAATTTGGATGGGTGGTGGTGGAGTCACTGCTGCTGGGCTTACCTTTGCTAACCATCAGTAGAGATACTTTATTTGGGCAGGGGGTAGATTTTCTGAAGTCTTTTAAATCGTATTTCATGCATTCAAAACTGGGTGCTTTAACAGCTGGATGTAAATGTGAATTGAGTTTTTTCATACTCATCTCCTAATTCTGTATAGGGAAGTATTAGAGTTTTCTCTTTCTCATCTTGCAACTATTTCGTCGCCTATTTGCACCTTTTGATTTTGGGGTTGGAGGGAATGTTTCGCTTTGCTTTGCTTTGCTTGTGTCGTTCTTCTGCTCTGACATTGTGGATGGCATTGTAGAAGTTTTCTTCAGAAAGTCACACGAGGGTAAATGTTGTTTACAAGACAGCCATCTCAATGAATAGGAATGCAAGTGTTTTTATTTGACAGCTTTTTTTTATTTTATTTTATTTTATTTTTTATTACCAATCAGGTCATATACAATCATAAAGAGAGACACCTATAAAGAGATATTCTAGAGGAACAGTAAAAGCATATTGTTAATTCTACAGGAAGTCTCTACCTATAATAAAAGTAGGCACATTGGCATTTATCTTAGTAAGCTAAACATTATCAGGGCTTATCCTGTAGTTCTGTGGTATTTGGCTTGATCTGGCCATCTTTATACTGCTTAACTGTCTTGCCCTTTGAAACAGGCTTAATCAAAATTACCTGTTGGGAATAGTCCTGAGCCTATGCTAACTTTTGAACTGTGCCTGGGAATTATATGGGGAAATGCTAATTAGACTTAGTGAAATGTCTGCAAGAGACCTTCACAGCTGGGGTCTATCCGTTTAATGATGTAGATGACTAAGTTCCAGGTCCTAAGCTGTATCACTGTTTAATTTACTTACGCACATCCATTTGGTCAGATTAAAGGTTCATCAGGCTCAGCATCCTGCTTCTAATGATTGCCAGAAGTAGTGCCCAGGGAAAAGCATAAAGACAAAGTACGCAAATACAATGCTTCTCCCCATGTATTCTTCCAGCTTCCAATTATTTGAGACTGTGATCTCAGCCAGATATGTTTTCAGCAAATTTAGTAGCCTTCAGTGGACTTCTCTGTCCGTAAGTGCAGTTTTCCCTTCAGCTCATGTAAACTCTGAGCATCTGCAATATCCTGTGGTGAGAAGTTACACTGTTTATCTTCATGTTTGAAGAACCACTTACTTTTGTTTATTTGGAACCTACTTCCTCTTAATTTAATTTGGTGTCCCCTACTTCTTCTGTTGGAAGATTCCTGTTCTCTTTTTCAATACAAAACAAGAATCAATAAACATCTATCATGCATTCCCGAGCTGTTTCTTCCTAAATGAAGAGTACCAGCTTACTTAGTTTCTCCTGCTATGAAAACTGTTCTGTATTTGATCATCCTTACTAGCTACCTCTGAATGGATTTGACTTCTTGCAGTATTTAAGGATGGTGGAGGCTAGAACTTCAGTGTATATAATATCAGAAGGAAATTATTTATTTTGCTCTCTGTACCTTCCTAATATCTCCTCACAAGGAACTTCCTGTTTTAGCCTCTCTTTAGCTTTGGGTGTGGCCTCAGGATCTCACTCCTGGTCCATTTGAACTGACCATTACCAGTCGTTGCATTTAGGAAGCTATGATTGTGTTCACAGATGTTATGGCTACGTATGGGACATAAAGATTTTACCATCTTCAACATTTTAAGTATACTTACACAGAACTTCATTTGTCCTTGTTTTGTCATGTCATTGCATCTCATCATGCTGGTATTGAGTTTATCACAGTTCATCATCATCTGTTTTGCCCTGTATGATTTGGTTTCATCAACAGATTTAGTTATGTACCTCAAAATGTTTTTCTTTGTGGTTTGAGTGTAAACAATTCATGTCTTGCTTATAACAAGATTGGTGGAGAAAGGTCTTTGCCAATGCCTAAATGCTGGTGTGAACTCTCAAGCTGTTTCTGCCATGGATTAGAAACATAACATTTGACAAGTGCATATTTTTGGCATTAGAAAGGTATCTTTTTCAGTCTGAATTCTCTCCGCCAAGATTTAAGTAATCTTAAGCTCCAAAAATGGCTCTTTGCACATATTGAGTAGAGTTTACTTTAGTCCATGAAGCTCTCCAATTCCAATTGCTCTCACATCGGAAGCTTCTTGCATGGACACAGGCCCAGATGTGGATTTCTGGGCAAGAAAGCACACACAGTGCTCTACAAAAAACAGCCAAGCCTGTTCTGAATGAGCTATCTGGGCTATCAGAAGCATTGCAGGGTCTTTATGGGGCATTCTATTGAGATGTAAGGTTTAATAGGATGAGCAGAGTGCCAGGTTGTCTAGATGTACTGCTTCTAGTAACAGCTACTTCTGTTCCACCTTGGACATTTCTGTGAAGACATGTCTAGAGAAGGATGACTGGATACCATTACAGCTATAGATGCTTAGTAAGGATGTACCAGTTTGAAAACAGCTAAGGCTGTAAACCTTTGACAATTACTTTAAAATTCATGTAACAATTTTTATCTATAAGGAGTGCTGCACATATAGCATCTGAGACGGTATTCTGGCGGAACAGGGAAATATCCACTGGCAATGGTAGAGAAGACAACATAGTCTTCTCTCTATCTAGACATGTTGAGATCTCAGTTTCCATTTCACAATTCTGAGGGTTGTGTGGCACCAGTGGGGTGAATGCTGGGTCATGGCATCTATATGCAGAAGAGAGGGTAGACCTAGAGTGGACTACTTGGGGGAAGCAAAAAGAATGGATAGTGTCTGTATGTGTATCTCTGAGAGAGATGGAAGAAACTGAGAGTAATTCAGAAGCCAGAGGGAGGTACATCAGCACTCGTGGGGGCAGAAAATCAGGATTTCTGGTGTGTCCTAGCTCTTCCATTTGACAGCACTGCCTTCCAGAAGGTATGTGGTCTGGACGTTGTCTGTAAGTAATGAATCTTATTTCTCAGAGTCAGAAGTAGAATACAGAATTTCTGTTTTCCTTGCTTTTCATCAGCTTGGCAAGTGAATTGTTTGTATTCTGTGATGAGTAGAAAGTGTCCCATGCTCAGCCTGTGCTTTTGGCTCCCCAGAAGAGAGGGGTCATCCTCTGCTGCAGCTACTTAGTCTTTTATCTCAAGTGATAAAGCTTGTTGCTGTGAATTAAAATCCCATCTTTTCTGACTCCACAAATGATCTTTGGTGAAAGGCCTTATAATTCATCATGACAGGTGATTTTTGTTGTTTACCATTTATTAATGTGAACAGACTGAATTTAAAAACTATGATTGCTGAGTCAAGAGATAAGAAATGCCAAAATAGAATTAATTTGCAAACTAAATGTGACCTCAATTGGATTAGAGAGAGGCCTGGAAATAGCCCATCATATGGCTGTTCCCACAAGATAGTCTCAGAGAAACAGGTCTGACTGAAGTTCAACATGCAGTCATTCTTGTTCAAACTTATTTTTTTATCACTGTTTCTGATGTTTTATTTTTGTCTGCTGCTATTTTTGTTACTTGTCTTTTTTTATTTCTGCCTTCTCTCGTCTCTTTTTTTTCTGGGTCATAACTTACATTGCCTGTTGTGCAGACACCTACCCATACGCACATATTTCCATTCTCATTCCCTGTTTTGCATTTACAAAAGTTGTTTGTCTTTCACTAATACTTTTGCATAATATCTATGAGGAAAGAGTTGTCTTGAAGTGCTGTAAGAAGCGCTATAGGTACAATGTACCGTGAGTACTTCTGCTCCTTATGGATCACTTCAGGTAGTATCATTGATCTGGTCTTACAGTTAGCTAGGACTAAAAATTAAAGTAGTTTCATATGGCTGTAATTCTCAATATTTTCTGAGAGTGCAGTCTAAGTGGGATATTTTTTCTCAATCCCAGATCTGGTGATAAATTTAGTTACAGTGCATTTTCACCTAGTCTATAAACTGTTGCTGTTGCTTATCAAATTTCATTATGCAGCTGCAGCTAAAAATGTGACTCACAAAAATTTATTTCTTATTGTACTTACTACAATATTTATGCCCAAGGGAGGAAAGAGATGCTCCTATGGAGCGTGGTGGATATCTGGATGAACTGTGGTCACTTTCTTCACATGTCTTATAATGGATTAGGCATATCTAACCTCTCCTACTAAATGAGCGTCAATCCTGCCTACTACTGAAAAGCTGTCTTGCACAACCAACATACTTAAGCACTTTGGGGAAGTGGATCATCTTACCTAGTGTTAACCTTCTAAAAAGTAAGCAGCTAGCTAGTTGTCTAAGATTTACTTGGCAATCATGGTGGTGAGAGCTTCTTGGGAACTGAATTCTGCCATAATAATACAGATATCCAAGAAAAGATGGGTTGATGTAAAAATAAATGTGAATGAGTGTATTTCCTTTATTTCCAGTTCAAAGTACACATTTACACTAATACACTTTTATGTTTACATACATATTTATGTGTGTACTAGAATAAGTCATCCCCATCTAGGAAATAAAATACAATCATAAAATGTTTAGTAACCTACCAAGTAATAGATTTCTAAATTAAATCACTTCTGAATTTTTTTGATCTACTGCAGTGCAGTTATTAAAGGAAAGCTTTCTTTATCAAGAACTTTAAGCCAGAAAGGAGGCTCTGGAGGAAGAAGGCGTTACAGCAATAGAGAGTAAGCAGAACGGAATCCTTGCTGGCAGGTGCAATGTATTACTTTAACATAGCAAACTGAATAGAGCTCCTGACATATGTGTCTCCTTTCTTTCAAACGGGAGGCAGTTCTTGGAGTGGCTGAGCAAAGATACGCTGTAAGACTGAGCTGGCGTTGCTCCACAGCAAGGAGGCCATCAGTACACTGCAGCTGCTACTATCAGTGAGATTATTGTATGCACTGTTGCAGAGGATTATTCTTTATGAAAAAGAATACTATCAGGTATCTAATGAAAAGAGGCAATAGGATAATCTAATAAAACCCTATTGGAGCTGCAATAGTAGAAAACATCATTTAGAATGAATTGCATATATGCTTATGCAGCCTTGTGTTTTTTCCAGGTTAGCCTCATGTTGTGAGACTTTCAAAAAAACTTCTTCTATGTGTTTTTTTCTAGAATAGGCATGAATGTGAAGAAGTAGATTTGAAAATGAAATACATATGTTTAAGTCAATGGGCTCCTTAAATGAGCGGTTGCAGTTTTGAGTGAGAGTTGTTTGCATTTAGGATAAGGATCAGAATTCATGAACAGAGTGTGATGAAAGAATAAACAAAACAGCTACTCACATTGGTCACTGTAGAATAGAAGATGAGAGAACCTTTGTTCATGTATATACCAAAAATAAAACTCAGTGTATGCATGTAAGCAGGGGAAGCTTTATGCAACCTGCAAAGACAGATGTGAATATTACTGCTGAAAAATCAGCAACTTACACATTTCAGTGTATTTAAGTCTCCAAAGCGCTTCTTTCTTTATCTCCACAGAGCGGTAGGAGATGTTTGTTAAGGTAATACTGTCAATGATAAAAACAGTCTTCCTCCCCCATCTCTTCCTTTCCAGCTGCTTCTCCTTATCCCTGGTGTCCCTGTGCACTGCTATTGCAACTGTTTGTGTGATGTCTACTAAAGTAAATAAATCAGAGAACTGTTTTGACCAAAAAACCACTCTGTTTACTAGGTTATATCACAGCACTACTGTCCCAGATACTACTGTCTGTGTGGGCCAGATGAACATGGTTAATAGTCACAACTACAAAAAATGACGTTATCTTGGTTGTCATGTGACAGAAATAAAGCTAGAAGTGCAGCTTTTGCAGAAAAGCTATAGCAGTCCGTCAGCTTATGCAAACACTTGGTGTTGCTTTAACCATCTGCAGAACATCTTTTAGAGTCTAAATAACAATAGCAATAGCCTGCCAAAACCATGAAAGTATGGGTGTCTAAAAAAATACTACGTTCTGTGAAAGCAGTACTATTTGTCAACGGCTGACAAGAACAGATTGTTGCCTTGGGAGACCAGACTTGTAAAGAAACTAGTTTATTCCTCCTACAGAAAAATCTTCATTCAACACTAACAGTAAGCCAGTATAAACAGAAACCTCCCCACTAAAAGACAGAAAAGACAGATAGAATTTTAAACATTTGTAGCTGAAAGTCAAATCAATTTGTAGTATTTACTTTATAAAGGAAAAATAACTTGCTCATCAAGTGAGACAGCATTTTCTCTTTAGATTTTAATCTATTGATAGAGCCACAAGATACTTAAATTTAAAATTTTGTGGAGTTTGGCATTCACAGCTTAGAGCCAAATTCAACTATTAGTTTTGCTTGTGAGTAACGCAAAAGCAAAATTCTGTAAAAGCTCAAATACTTGTGCAAGTCAAAACTTGTATTATGATTCCTTTTGTGTTTGGCACAGGACAAAGAGCAGACCACTTATCCCGAAGATTTTATAATAAAAATACAAGACTTAAGACAGAAGATGGATACCTACAGAACAACCAGGCTGGGTTAATTAAAAATTAAATAATATGAAAGACAATGTTTCACTAATTGTGTAGATTTTGTTCTGAGAAGAATTAGGATAAAGGGGGAGGTTATTGAATGGGGAGCAACAGTATGATACTGTGTAAACCTTGCAATGCTGAGCTATGCACTGAGTTCAGCACTTAGGTTTCCTAGTATTTAAGTATGTGTGCATGAGAACCAGCAAAGGAGGAGATAACTGATGAACAGAATTTTAGTGAAGACATTTTTAATGGGTAGGTGAGGGCAGGATGAGGAAGCATTTGTGAAAATAGCATGATCAAGCCCAGATGAAAGTGGTAGCTCTGTAGTTAGCTGAAAAAGATACTGCTTATGATCTGGATGTGGTTGGTGTCTGAGAGACCTATATCATGACTATTCCAGTTCTTGGTGACCAATACAACTGGTGTTTTTTCAGTGACAAAAGAGGAAGCTTTTTCCAGGGGAAAAAAAAAAAAAAAAAAATAAAAAAAAAACCATTTAAAACTAATTCAAATGGTTAGATATCAACAAGAAGGTACTAGAAAGTTAAGATGTTCACTTGGACAGAAGGCAACTCTGCAGTAGAAGTGTAAATGATGACTCACAGAAATGACTGTTGAATTTACATTTGCAGATGAGATTAGCCAGAGACACTGCTGAAAGGGGGAAACTGGACCAAATGTGTCCTGTATAGTTTTCATGGAAAGCTGCATATATGAGTTATCTGACTAAATTCATGATTCTTTATAGTTTGGAAAGCCTTTTGCTTTTGGATTATGAGGAAAGATATAGCACAATAAATGATGTGCAATATACCAGTTTTTAAGCTGAAGTGATACTTCATGTATAGAACGTATTATAGAACTCAGCCAGATGGAACGAGTAAAGAATAGAATATCCATTACTATTCATGGTGGGTTTTTTACAACCTTTAAAATATGTTCCATGATTTCTTTATGTAGATGCAAATACTTGAAATAAATTTCATATTGATATTTTGGGGAAGCTTTGAGTTATTGTAGTAGGCTATTTACATCCACTGAAGCTTCCGCATGTAAATACCAAGTAGCATTTGCAAATGAAAATCACCACAAAAAAAGCTTAGTGTCTTTTCTTTATAAAGACATTTTACCTGACTGTACTCTCTCTGAAGAGAGTATTAACATATTTGAGTGGATGTTAAGAATACATATTATCCAGGAGACTGAAACTCTGCTTTCAGATAGCTCATGCTTTAAGTTGCATGATTTTTCTTAGTTTTATGAGTAAAACTTTAATCTTGTATTATTTATTTCAAGTTAAGTCTGGAAATCTATGATCAAATAATTACGAAAAAGAGTGTAGTTCTGGATGTTGCTTTTGTTTGTTTATCCTCCTTGATATTTAGAAGTTTGAGGAGGGGGAAAAATAAATGAAGTAAATGGTGATGGCAGGATGAGCCATGATAGGATAGCATACAGAGCAAAGTTAGCAAACCACAATGTCTAAATTTCTTGTGGCAAGAAGTGGGAGCATCTTAAGCCCGAGTACATTTGTTTGGGACATTTATTATTGAATAACAAAGCTAAATTGTGGTTAGTCTTGTATAAATTGTAGCAAGCAGGAGTTATCCAAAATCTCAGTGTTTTTTTTTGCTGCTGCTAACATCCATCGCCCAAAAGGACAAAGTTGTGTCTTTATGTTTCTTTTACCCTAACACATTACTTAGATGAAAATGTATGTTATGTACTATTCTACATAATTTTTTCTGCTTATCACAGTATTATTTAATGACTTCTAGTATTTCATTAATGATCTTAACTACTCATGTCAGCATCAGGGACCGTTAGGCAGTGGTTTAGATTTCCATGAGATAGGCTTAAATTAAAGATAAGGACCAAGGTGAGGTTCAGAGATCTGTAAAGAACACACTAACTGATCAGAGAATTGTTCTCTTGTGTTTTCAATGAGATGTTGCTGGTACCTTTGTTGTGGCATTTTCTACATGCCATAAATAGAATCTCAGATTTTTGAAGGCTTAGTTCTCAAGTATATCGTAGTTCTGTAGCCTGTATAAGAAAAGATTTTAATAAGGCCATAACTGAGGACACTTTACTGCCTGCTAGGATGCCATTGAGTTGTTAGGCTATCTTAAAAATCAGTCTTTGTGGATATTGTGATGTGAGAGTTTAGCTTTCATGAAGAATGTAAAAGTATGCCTCAAATACATGTCTTGACTGAATGTGAATACAGTCACAGAATCACACAGAATCACAGAATGTTAGGGGTTGGAAGGAACCTCCCAAGATCATCAAGTCCAACCCCCCTGCCACAGCAGGACACAGTCCTTCAATTTGAAGTGGTTGCTAACTCCTCAGAATATGTTTATCTGTCCACTACTGTTTCTTCTATGTTATTCAGTTTGATTTTTATTTTGCTGTTATTTCTCTCTGAACAGATACCGTTCGGTCACTGTGCTTGGTGATAATGACACAGTTACAGTACAAACAGCTCTGTCATATTGTTATCCAGTATGTTATTGTCATTTGAATTAATGTTTCTTTGTCTTTCAATGCTTTCAGGAGAAAAAGAGAATGTATTTATTGAGAGAATTTTGACACCTTAAGACACGTGCCTCCTGAAAACACTGTAATCATTACTCAGCAAGGACATTATCCTAAGAAAAGTTGAAACTATTTTAAGATGTGACTCGGTCATATTTTCCAAGAGAGAGAAAGGAGTAGTGTAGAGGCAATGTTATCCTGGAAGAGTGTACAGGGCTTTTATCTGCCTCATCCCCATAAAGACACACACATCTCATCACATCTATCTAGAGCATTTTCAAGCAAAATCTAAATTTAAGTCAATTTCACTCTATTCTCACATAGATTGTTACAGTACTTCTCTGCATTTTTAACCTCAATTCCCACCTCCAAATCTAAATCCTTTTGGCTACAAATTGACCTCATCATTTGTATTATTACTATGGGAAAACTTAGCATCCCCTTTGTAGCATTCTTTCCCATATTTGAGATTCATCAACATGTCCTGTGTTCACTCTTCCCTCCTAACTTATTTTTGTCAAGCTTTCTATCATTCTGATTTGGAGAAGAGCAGCTATCTATAAGTTGTCAAAGTTCGATGAAAAATGGGATGCCCTGAACTAGACACTGTTTTTCACTGTTCTCATCAGTGGCAAGTAAACCAGAATAACTGGATTTTTTCAATTTGCTTTTGGCAAATGGAGAATGGAGCCTTTTAAAAATAGCTTTGTGTTACAGACTTCTGCTCATTGTGTGATCCATGATTATCCACAGATCCTTTTCTGCAGTAGTGCTACAGGGATTATTCTTTACTTGTTATTTATGCATTTCATTACTCCATTTGGAGAACACTACACTATAATGTTTATTGAACTTGACTTTTTTTTTTTTTTGATCACTGTTCTGATTGACTGAAGACATTTTGCATTTTAAGGTTTTACTATGAAGAATAAAAACGGATGGCTGCCTCATTCCTGTTGACAGGAAAGGGCAATTCATCAGTGCAGTTTTGGAACCATGGGCTGGCCTTGCTTCAGATCATTCTCAGCCTGAGATTTTGGACTCGGACGAGATGATAGTTTGCCTTTATATAGCCTCCCTGGCTTAGAAATGCTTAGAGTTTGCTTGGAAACATGATGTGTGACACTAAGTGGTAGTTCTGCAGTATGAATGTCTTCAGTATTGCTCAGTTTATGTAAGTGAAGCAGTAAGGGAAGGTCTTTCTCCTGACATGTTATCTGGCTTGGTTAGAAATGACACCTGTCGTTTGGAGCTTTTTCACAAGACTGTGATGGCACTATTTGGAATCATAAGTGTTTTGGTCACAGTCTCTTGTCAGTGTATATAGTGAGCTCCCTGAATACCTGATGCCCATGAAGCTTTGTGATCACCAGCTTTCTTGCTGTCTCTGTGTATCCTAAATAGGTGGGTTTGGGAAGACTCTGTCTTCATAGTGACACCCTTACAGATCATCATCACTGTTGATTTGAGTTTACTGGAAACAGAAGTGTGTTTCTGCAATGTTTTGTGCTCTTTCTGATCCTTCTTAGGTAATAGTCTTATGTGATTCAGGATTACAGCCTATTTGGAATCATAGAATCATTTCGGTTGGAAAGGACCTCCAGGGTCATCAAGTCCAACCTTTGTCCTAGAATTTCTCTAACCACTACACCATATCCTCAAGCACCACATCTAATTGTTCTTTAAACACCTCCAGGGATGGTCACTCCACCACCTCCCTGGGCAGCCTGTTCCAGTGCCTAACTACCCTCTCACTGAAGAATTTCCTCCTAATAGCTAATCTAAACCTCCCCTGACACAACTTGAGTCGATTTCCCCTCGTCCTATCATTACTAATTTGAGAGAAGAGACCAACACCAGCCTCTCTACAACCTCCTTTTAGGTAGTTGTAGAGGGCAATAAGGTCTCCTCTCAGCCTCCTCTTCTCCAGACTAAACAAACCCAGTTCCCTCAGACGCTCTTCCTAGGGCATGCTTTCCAGCCCTTTCACCAGCTTTGTTTCCCTCCTCTGCACTCGCTCCAGCACCTCGATGTCCCTCCTGTGCTGTGGTGACCAAAACTGGACACAGTTCTCAAGGTGCAGTCTCACAAGTGCTGAGTATAGGGGTACGATCACCTCCCTACTCCTACTGGCCACACTATTCCTGACCCAGGCCAGGATGCCATTGGCCTTCTTGGCCACCTGGGCACACTGCTGGCTCATGTTCAGCCGGCTGTTGACCAACACCCCCAGGTCCTTTTCTGCCAGGCAGCTCTCCAGCCACTCCTCCCCAAGCCTGTAGCGTTGCTGGGGGTTGTTGTGACCCAAGTGCATGACCTGGCACTTGGCTTTGTTAAACTCCATACAACTGAGCTCAGCCCATCTCTCCAGCCTGTCCAGATCCCGCTGCAGAGCCTTCCTACCCTCAAGCAGATCTACACTTGAGCTTAATTTTGTGTCATCTGCAAAAAATCTGTAAGCTTCTTGTGTCACTCTTCCATTTCCTTGCATAGTTCCTCCCAGTCTGAACTGAGACAAGATCATTAGTGTGCCTTAATTTCCACTCCTTTTAAATGGTACGGTGTCTCAGCAGTCCTGAGCTGCTTCATCCTGAGTGCTGCCACTTTCCTGAAGCTATCCCACATTCTGCAAAAGGGTTACAGTCAGTCAATAAGAATGTTACTGAGATGGAGCCCTTCATAACCCCAGTTCTCCAGACATCTATCAGCAAAACCAGAAAGAGACATAGGGTTGTTTTTGTTCTGTTTTGGGGTTTTGTTGGTATTTTGGTTTTTATTAAGTGAAGATGCTGTGTTTTTAAATCTGTAACTTCTTTAGAAAACATCAGTAAGCATTACTATGAGCTGGGTTCAGTTGAAAAGAAGCTGTGGAGAAATAATAACAAGAAAAGAAATTTCACATAGAGAATTATGCTGAGACAGAGCTGTAGAAAAATACAGAAGAGCATTTTAAAAAACAACAATCCATAACTATCTTAGAGATATGTAGGGTAAAATCACAGAGTTTCAGAGTGTAAAAGTTATAAGGTATCCATACTAGGTTAGTGATACTACATAGCTCATGTAGTTTGGAAGGTATTTCAGCTATTGTTAGCAATGGTACTTTAAAATACTTGGAACAAAGGATATCAGGAATTCCTGATTAGTATCATTAACAGGGAAGTGCTTGGGGGGAAAAAAAAACTTTACCTTTTTTGGTAATTTTTGAAGTATGAATGTATTTTATTTCCAAATATATCTCTTTGCCTTTATAGTAAGGAGGAAATACAATGCAAGGAAAATGAGGCAGCCGTAAAGTGGACAAGTGAGTTGAAGGCTGGTACTGTCAGCTTGCAGAGGCCATGTGTGAAGACCTGGCTCTAATTAAAGAACATTACCACTGAATTCACTGTGTCCGCTGTTACACACAGCAGACTAAATGCCTCCCAGGAGTTATACTGGAGCAACCTCATCAGCTTGTTCCGTTGGTATAATTGAAAGCAGAGTGCGCCCAAAGAAATACAAATTATTCTAGTGTTATATTGGATTAGTTTTAGTTAACTAATAAACAAGGCATGGCACTTAGTTTTGTCATCCTGTTTTTGCAATAAATAGTCTTTAATTGTTTCATCTGAATATAAGCAGACAGGAACATTACATATAAAATGGCATTAACACATTTTTCTCTTTTTTTTGTTAATCTATGAAGTAAGCCACAATGTTGGTTATTAACAGCATCCTCTACACTGCAGAGTGGCTTCAGCAATTCTGCAAATTGGCTAGATTTGAAGCTGTTAATTATGCAGTATAGTGTGTTCCATAAAGGCAGAGACAAGCGTGACTTGGCTCAGTTCTCATGAGAATAAATTGTAAAAATTGGACCTCTGTTTGGTTGGAATTCTGGCTTCACAGAGGACATGGACATTCCACGCGACAGGCTTGGCGAGGACAAATCATTTACTCCATTAAAAAATCAGAATATGTTCATAGTAAAACAACATACCTGGCAGAAAGCCCATAGCTCTCAGGACTCTGCAGAGGTCTGATGCTCTTTAACAGGGGGGGCTTTCTATCATTTTGTCTAAGAAACTGACAAACATCTTAAATCTAAATATCTTGTAAATCATAAGGAAGGGAATTTTTCTTTTTCTCTGCATTGACCAAACACACGTGTATGTGTCTAGAACTTCCCACCAACATTTTAAAGTTACTATCTGCCAGTTGTAGAAGAAAAAGGCATGGTCTCCAACACATGCTGTTCATCTAACATCAAGGCAAATGATTAGCAAGTGTGAGAGGAGGGTTTTCTTTTGGCTTAGGCTCTGTATTTAGGTTTTTATGTGTATGTTGTAGATGTTGTAGACATAACAAATTGTGACAAGCTTCTTTTGCCTTAGGTTTCCACCTATACATCAATGAATTTTCAGAATGCTAGCACTTCTGCAGCAAATCTGTACATATATAGATCATTTTCTCTTAAAGGATGAAAGCAGATAAGTCACAGAAGAAAACCATCTCCACAAATTTGAATTATTTATTCTAGAAATAAATTCAGATACGGAGATATTATGTCAAATATATGACTGTGACTTCATAGCAGTTGCAATATTTTAGCAGTGTGATACTAGTTGAAAGATTCTGAAAGCAGTATTAAATATCTGTTGTGTCACTGTGATGAAAACTACAATGTCATTTCTGTAGTTTTTTCTAAAAATTTAAGTGAACTATTTAAAAAAGAATAGTAAGTTTGGGACTTCAACTGTTTTTCTCTCACTATCAGTTCAAAAATTATTACTGTCTCAACCAATGCCTTAATCCATAGAACAAAGAGGAATTTATGATTTAAACATACTACAATATCCAGTGTTAAAGTCTTATAACTGTTTAGTGTTGTTTCAGCCTTCTCAACAAAAGCATAGATTTATCTGGTTTAATTTTTTTGGTTTTGTTTTTTTTGACAAGCATGAAGGGCAATACCTTCAAGGAAAAAACCTCAACAGTATGATTCAGGCTAATGTGTATCATTGGGTTTGTTATCAACAAGATGTATTAAAATGGAAAAAATGAACTATCAAAGCCATCTTGTGCATGGTATTATTAAATTCACAGGTTGCTGTTGCTAATTTGTTAGTCGGCTTCAGTTGTTTGATAAAGCTCATACAAACTCGTTTTGCAAAACCGATTATTAGATGAAATGCCCTCTGTCATCTCCACTGGAGGAATAGCTCTGAATCAGGGCTGTGCCACAAATAGAATTAGCCGAATGATCTCAGTTCAATACCATTTACCTAACAGAATTATGAAGATGATACTGACAATGAATAGGTTCTGCTCAGACAAATATAGTCCCCTGGAGATAATGGAACTTGAGTGCAGGGCTGTTCACTTTCTTTGGTTGATATGAAGAGCTTGGGCTCTATTAAAGTCAGTCCTCATGCTTTTATCAGCAATATGTGACTGTTATGATTTGGCAAAGTTCATTCTAGTGACTGAGATGCAATAATAGAGCTGTTGAGACTTGTTCATCCTGGAAGACATTCACCCTTAAATTATGCTTCTTAAGCAGGTGTATTTTGTTTGCTTTGATGAAATATGTGTTAACTAGAATAACATGTTAGTTAGAGATAATATAGAACTAAATCCTTTTATGCATCCTGCAAAGATTATTGTGTTTTGTAGTCAGTGTTCCATGAGCAAGCATAAAAACCAGCCTGTATATTCTGAAGGAACCTTCGTACCATGTTTTTCTTTTGAGTCGGAATGCTGTTCATATTCATACTTGTGAGAAAATTTTTACAATAATTATTTCCATTTTTCTAATGCAATCAGTGAACCATATACCAGTATGAATCAAAGAAAAATTATAATGTTGAGGACAGTTCTGTTATCAGATATTTTAAAAAAGAATTGCGTATTAAACAACAGTCTCACAATGAAAACAATTAATTTAATGTTGATATGAAGATTTTCAAAAGGAAAACTGTTCTCCAGTGTAAGTTTCTGGTTTACCAGCATGTTCTTGGGGCACTGTGAGACCCTAGAATATTTTTCCGTGGTGAGTCTTTATGGATGTTCAGTGGCTGTGAAGTACAGAGAACTGTAGCTCTCAGAGCACTAGATGTTTTTCAGATGCATTTGTGTGGAAAGAATTTCTGTTGGAATGTAAGAATAGTTTTGCTTCTGCAGCCAGCAATGTATATGTAGCACTTCATGTAGAACAGACCAGAATCTTAAAAAATTTTTCATGTAAAAAAGTGTCATGTGTTAGTATTTGTCTAAATAAAATAAATATTCATTCTTTTAGGGTGAAAAAGGAGATAAAGGAGAACCAGGACCTGAAGGCATTCATGGAAGAGAGGTAAACTGAATAATAATGAAACAGTCAAGTTGCAAACTTTCAGGGGGATGGTTAAGCAATGAAATTCAGAATTTATCCAAGAAGAGTGACAGATTTAGAAAATCTGTATACTTGGAGAGTTAAGAGCCACAAGATGATGGGGCAAGAAAAAGAGATGCATTCAGGTGAGATATGACTTCTAGAGATATGACTTCTTAGGGCTTCAGGTTGGACAGGAGAACTGTGGGTAAGGATGTGGTAGTTTCCATTATATTTCTGCTGAGGGCTCATGAGATAAACTGAAACAAGTATGGGAATTAAACCAACACAATAGAAATAAGACTCATTCCTGTTTGGATAACCTGCTGGAAAAAGAGGGCATTTCTGAAGGCAGGATATAGCTAGGCCTGGAGCCTTGGTTTCTGGAAAAACAAATACTTGGGCTGTTAGTCATTCCTGGGTGAGTCACTCACTGTGCCACGTGGCTTGTGTGATATAGAATTTGAGTTAAAATTTCACTATTTTTCTCTGCCAGATTTCACTACCTACCTAGTTAATTGATTTCATCCATATTTGAAATACAGCATGATTCTGTGTCTAAAAATACTAGATAATCCTGATCACCGAGTTCACATTCAAGCTTATATCTGAGCTAATGCTATAGACATGCCCAGTAATAAACCTTAGTTTTGTTTATTTTTTTTTAAATTTAATTTTTCATATATATATATTAAACCGAGAGGGCAGAAAATCAGGTTATTTTTTTCAGTGCAATACTAAAATGGTCAGCCAGCATGATTTGAACAGTCAAATTTAAAAATAAATAAAATCAAGCCAGCTGTTTTCTTTATCCCCCTCCTGTCTCCGCATTGACCTAACTGGGGGTCAACCTGGGTTTAGGTTTTAGTGCAGGATACTGTTGACTGTCCAATTGCAAAGCATTGCAGTTGAAGGCAGGGGGCATCTCACACAGGGATCTGAACCTGACTCTCCAAATTCTGTGGGGAATGGCAGGCATTTGGACTGGAATCTAGATACAGGATTTGGGAAAAACATTCAGCAAAGCTTTACTAAGCAACATTATCAAAAGGGTAAAAGGGTCAGCATTTGACACAAAAATGTTACGAAAGTCTATCTGCGTCTACTGAAAATGCAGTAAAATAAACTACATAATTATGTCACTTCTTATGTCATGTGTCTGTCTACACATACTGTAAATATAAAAATATTTTTCCTAATTTAGGTTATTGTAATTTAATGCTAGATAAATGAGGCTATTTTTTGCTAATAGTGGATATCATCCATAGGAACACGTATACTGTGTACTGAGCTGAAACTACATTTAGGTATTCAAAGCGGTATTCTCTTGTAGCCTGCTTGTCTGTAAAGGTGAACCATATACTTCTGTCATGCATACATATATGCTGACAGCATGGAAAAAACACATCTGTGTTTCTTTCCATAGCTCTGGGGACATTTCTGTGTTGGTCTTACACGATCTCCTTTACTACATGTGATCTTGTTCCATAAACCTTTTCGGAAGAGTAAGGTATACCAAGTGTCTGGTGAACTCTAGAACATACTTGACATAGTGGCACTGTGAAAGTGTGAAACATCCAACCTTTATATTTCAGAATATTTACTGAACTGTTGTAATGTGTCAAGAAATGGTAGATTATCATTATGGGAACTGTCATTAAAGCATCTTGGAAGTAAAATTCCACAAAGCAATAACATATTGTTTGAATCCACAGATAAGTCCTTTTTAACAACACCTATCTATAAAATGCTTTAGATACTCATCACTGTGCATGGAGATGCCAATCATTAAGTTTAAATTTAAAGGACTGTGTATCATTGCCTCTTGGTTGCTATCAGTGTCTCTCAAACTCATTCCACATACAAATGTAACATTTGATATTTCTGAAATAATCAAGTTAATCTGCTTACATGGGTGTAATCTGCAGTGCCATGTAAAGAAAGCCTGAAAACACTTAAAGCTAGTGGTATCGGCTGCTGGCAGCTGTTGTCTCTGCCTGGGGAAGTGGGGGTTTCTCTAGCCACTAGTGAAGAACTTCAAAATGATGACTGAACATTTTTATCTTGTGCAAATGGTAGAAACGTATTTGAATTTATTTTAATCAAAATCAAGACAGTAGGTGTCACAGAACAGTTTTGCTTGCTGTTACCACTTGTGTTTTCTTAGCTGTACGAGAAGTTCTTGTTAGAATGAAGTAACATGACAGAAGGAAAGCCAAACCTGATTTGAAAACTAGGCTTTCTGTAACGATCAAGAGATACCTAAAAAGTTTTTAATTCCCGTAGCCAGCACTGGTTGTGCTAACTGGGTCAGTTAATCTCATTGAGAACCAGGTTTGGATGCAGAAACTAGGAGTACATTTAACTGCTCTGCACATATCCAGTTTATCACTCCAGGAATCTGAGCCAAGATCTACAGTGCCATGTCCCAGTCTTGGACATTATTCAAAATCCATCTGATAACATGAATGCTTACTATAAATACTAGTAATGTGGTTGCCATTGTTTTTAGCTTCTTAAAGAGCAGTTATAAATAACTTAATATATTACTAATGTAGTCTTCCAATGGTGTGTGTTCACATTACATCTGTAAGCAGGTATTTGGCTGTAGAATATGAATCACAGAATCGCTATGGTTGGAAAAGACCTTTAAGATCATCAAGTCCAACCGTAATATGAAGAGCCAGTTTGCCTGAGTAATATCTCTGGTTCACCCTTTGAGATTTTTTTTTAGTCACTTGATGTTAATAATTCCATCATTTATATCATTGTAACAAGTGGAGATTCATAGACACATGGTCTGAAAGAAATCCTGATACGTACAGTTTCTCCTTTATCATGCTCATATCCCTTATGGAATAAAGACAAATTTGCAATACAAATATCCATGAAACTATCTGTGGAGTAATATTTATGTTATATTCATACACTTATCAGTTGAAATGGAAAGAAATCTTTATCTTCAAAACTTTTAAACTCTTTTCAGAATCCTGTCATTTTCTTGATCAGTGGTGTAGGTAGGAAGTGAATGATACTACCAATTAATGTTTTGTGGACATAAATTAAATCCTTCAACAAAAGTAAGTGAAAATAGAAAGTCCTATATCTATCAGCATGTGTCATGCATGGCTAGAGGAAGAAAAGTCTTGCAAATTATAAAAAAAAAATTAAAATAATTAAAAAAAAAGTAAAAGACAAAAAAAAACCCCTGAAATTAAAATCTCGTTTATAATCTCTCCAGCATTAAACCAAGTGGTCCACTAATTACATTTTAAATCCTGCTAGGGAAGGTGAAACCCTAAGTGACTTTTTTAAGTCTTTCCTACCTATGTAAAATGTTGTTTTTCTTCACATACCTGATGTCAAAGGGTGGACCTCTGAAGTTCAGTAAAAACTGAAAAAAATCCCAGGTTTTCAGTGGAAAGACAGGAAAAAAATATCAGACTTCTTATTTTTATACTTGTGGGACAAGGTGAACAGAAATATGAACATTTTTTAAGAGATCCACTACCTTGATATGGTAGGAACAGTCATTTACCTTGACACCATCAAGGCCTATCTCTCTAATCTTGCACCCTCTGAGTAAGGAAATTGTAAGGAAATACTTTGATAGGAAGGGAAGAATCCCATTGCTTTAAAGTATGAAGTTGATAATGATATTTAATTATATCTAGCGCTTGAGGATTCTGTTAGGAACAAAAGTATGAGGAGATAGACTCAGGATCTGCTCAGGATCCAGAGAATTCTAGTATCATAGAAATCTGAAGTTACTGAATTATACTAATGAGAAAAGAACAATGGCAATATGTAAAAGTACATGAGACATAAACTGAAAAATAGTATTCTGTTTGGAGCTTTGGAAATACTTTGCTACATTAGAAAAGTTATCCAAACGTATACAGCTCGATGTTGTACAGATGACATTGAAGCTGTTGTTTTAATTTAGATTTTCAGGCTGCACTGTGGAGGAAGTATAGTTCTGTTAGTGTATTTCCAAGTATTATTACTTGGTAGAAATTCCTTGTTTGATCTATAATAATTTGCTTTCACACTGTTAGTTAGTGTGTTGGATTTTTTACTGTATTTCCAGTACTTTAGGCAATATGTCTTGTTCTAGGAAATTTTAACCTGATGTTGAGATTGACCAAGTTACTCTAATGCAGGCCAGGAAATTGTAAATAATTGCTGATGTTTTTCCAAACAGATATCTTTTAGACTGAAAATCCTATTTTTCTCAAAAGATTATTCCTACTTTACATCATTTTCCATTGCCACGTGCATGTAGTGAAGCATATGCTGCACAAACAGGTGCACTTCCAGTGACATTTGGCTGCTGAAAGAGCTGCTGGAGTTCTCTGATTGGGGTCTGAGCTGACCCTCTGGTTGGGGTCCAGCTGATCTTTGTCTTTTGTTCATTGGGAAAAGCACCTATCATCAGCTGCTGGTGCATTTTACCTATTTCATCTCTTTTCTGTGATGATGTATAAGCACTCTCTTCTGCCCTCTCTCTCTGAGAACATTTTCAGTGTATGATGCAGTTTTCTCAGGCCTCAAACCTGCTAGAGCATATTAAATCAGAATTCATGAAGTAAAGCATTAGGGCACAAAAGGCATGTTTTACTTGGAAGGAACACTTAACAATTTTCCTAACATTCCTGAAATCTAGAAAGAGTTTTCTTGTCGATAGTTTTATGCAAAGTTAACCATTCATTTTGGTACTCTTTCTCAGACTTCTCTGATCAAATTCATGTCTGTTATTATGGTAAACATTTTGTTTGGGGGTGAGAGGTTAATGCACTTCTCAGATACTTCCCAGCTGTGGGTAAGTAAGTAACTGGTGACAGCTGAGAAAAGGCAGTGGGCCCTATTTTCTAAGGCCGCTGGTGAGGTTTGTGTTGTGACTGATATGTCTCTTCATCTCAGTAGTTTGTCTTCAACAAGCTGTTAAACAGAACCCTGGCTCTCGATGCCCTTGGTCCCTCTGGTCTCTTGTCCATATGGAAACCCTTCAGTCCAGTTGTCCGCTGCCAGTCAGTGTAAGCCTTAGAAACTCTGGCACCTCTGTAAGAATTTCCCAGGAAATTTCCTCTCCTTACCCTAGCTTTCCTGAGGGCTCTGTGTTTGCTCCCAGATCAGCTCATTGTCAGTCTACTGCTGAAGGTCTTCCACAAACTTTCCTGGCCTGTCATTCAAATCCCCTTGTTTGAGCTACAGATTTTTTTTATCAAAGGGATTGCCAGCTAGTCAGTCTCAGCTGGAGAGGTGTCTGCTCATTAAACCCTTACAAATCCCTTGTGTGACTTTTAAACCCAGCTGAACATCACAATGTCAAGGTTAACAGCAACAGACCAGTATGCAAGAAAATCTAATTGACAGGAGCAGACTCCTTCAAATTACAGGATGCCTTCCCCATCCTGTTCGAGGAGCAACACACATATCCCTTTTAATATAACCCCTGTACGTTATACAGGAATACTCACAGAAGGTGTGTACTCAGTTTAAATTGTTGCTGTCATTTGATGGGCAAGTTAGATGATACTTCTAGGAATTAGAATATCTTTATGAGGTAGCTCCTGAGACATTACAGCCATATGGGATGTATACATGCAAGCTGTGAATCCTCTGGTCTTTTCATCTTCTGTCACTTTTGCTAGTGTTGTGGTTTGGGCCCACCCATCCATCAGCAAAGCTCCACACAGCCACTCTCTCACTCACTCCTTCCCTCCTCTGGTGGCATGGGGAGAAGAAATTATAATAAAAGGCTCAAGGGTCAAGACAAAGAACAGGGAGGGCTCACTCAGCAATTATGGTGCTGATTGGCTCAGCCTTGGCCAGAGGCAGATTGAATTTTGGAGCCAGGGGACCTTCTAAAAGCCTCTTAAAGAAGCCACTCCTGTAGCCTCTCCACTAAACCCAACCACACACAAACCCAACACAGCTAGAGGTTGTAGGAGTACCAGTCTGCAGATCATCACGTTGACACAAAATAGTCAGCTTAGGAGAGAATGTTGTTTGGTTCTCTTGTCTCACAAAATCTTTGACTATTCTGATCTTATTCAAATGACTGAAAACATAGGAAGTGAAAATCTGTTTTGTTTTCTGGTTTTGGTTTTACCTGGTGCTTCTTTTGAATGAATAAATTGTTCTCAGACTTGGTAAGAAACTTATTTATCACATCACTAAGTAAAGTTATTTTTATTTCATCATGGAACCCCAGAGAACAGCAAACAGTGTATAAGGTTGTCGCTGATTTAAAAGAAAAATGCAAATAGAAAAACTGTTACCTTTTATGTCAGTAGTATTTGGACACCATTAACAAAATCTCATCCTTTGAAGAATTTGTGAAACTGTGGTCATTTTTAGAGCTTTAAAGAACAGTTACTGTGTTTTAATTGTTTTCATCTCCTAATCCACTTGGTTTTGTAGGCTGGCTAAGAGTCTGTTAAAGAAGTATCAAAGAAAAGTCTGGTTAAATATTTGTCCAAAATAGTGTGAACCAATATGGTAATGTCTACTTTACTTTCCTTCTACCAGAAGAAACACCACTGTCATTCCCTTCCAAACAAAAAGCCTGCCTCTAGAGTAACCTTCCTCCCATCGGTCCCAATTTTACTGACTTCACACACCCTTATCACAATATTTGTGAAATACTTAGTCCAGTAATTTCTCTGTTGGTCAGCAATTGTTTTACAGCAATGCCTGTCTTATATCTAAGGAACATTTCTCATTTGTACCATTTCTCATGTTGTTATCTTGTTAGCCTTGAGTTGGCCGTGTACATGCATATCCTAACACTTACTTTACATTTTGGCATCCATAGAGGATCCATAATGTAAGTGTATTCTGACCTGTAAAAAGACCAAGCTGTAGTCCTTACAAAGGAGAAAAAGTCCCAGCTGGAGACTGTTTATGAACTCACAAGTGTGTATTATTATATTGCTCCCAAAAAATAGAATTAGATTGGGATGCAATTCAATTATTCATTTACCCTCTGTTACGAAAGCTGCTGGATTTTTTACTCAGTTCTTTAATTTCTGTCAAATCTGGTAGGAGAGTCCTTGGATTAATAGAAACTAGTTTGATGTTTTCAAAACTGACCTTGTTATCCTAAAATATTGCAGAAAATGAGCTTTTCTAATTTAAAGCTTAATCTAAAATAATCCAAATGATATCTGTTTAGATAACTACATCCATTTTACTGAAGCATCCTGTTCTGGTCTCCGCCAGAGACAGGATACTGTACTGTACTGTGCTAGAAGGGCCTACAATTTGCCTTCACACAAGAATTCTTGCATCTTATGTCATTTCAGAGACAGTCAGCAGCAGCTAAACCTCTCAGCAGCTTTTAAAGGGTGGCTCTAGGGAAGAATAGGCATGGTGCGGTGCCAGATTTGTTTTTGCAAGCATTCCATGTCTGGAACTTATTAAGATGATAATATTTTTAGGAGATATGTAGAGGAACATGAATTAATTCTCATGGGATAACCTTTTAAGCAGTCTCCTTTTTGATATGACTTTTCCTTTTTCTTTCAGAGGGATTTAAACAGCAAAGAAAAACTAATTCAAGTATCTTAAAACTTTTAGAAAAACCTTTCTGAGTACTCAAAAATCCTGCTTCAAACACTGTAAGGCTTGTTGTCAAATATGTTGTTTTCTAATGTCCTTTTTATGTGAGGTTGACTTCTGTGGTCATCATCTCTGCAGTAGCTGTCAAACTGCATACCTCGCTGAGGTACACGGTAGGAACACTAGTAAAAGCTTTAAACACACCAGTTAGAAAAAAACCCGAGGTTATTGTTTGATATGGCATGGCTTAGTTTCAGTATCTTTCATCTTGACTTGTCTTTCCTATTCAGTAGATACATTCACAGATATATGGCCATCTGTGAGTTGCAGATTTTTTTATCTTTTTTTTTTTTTTTTACCCTTATCTTCTCTCTTCTGTCAATATACAGCCTAAAAGCTAATCCTTAAACTCAAACCTGTTGTTCCACTGCTGGCTTGCTAATATTTAATTTGAACCAAATTCAGACAGTTTGCATACCTGAAAAATCCATAAAATGGCTTTTTAAAATATGGAGTTGTTGTGTGCCATCTTTCAGAAGGAGGTGAAAAGTGAAATGTAGTAAATGGAGACAATATTAAAACTATGTCATAAATATGCAGATTGTAAAAAGAAAGCAAATTTTTGGCTTGGTTTTTGAATCCATCTGCCTATTACATTTTTAAGTTCAAACAGCAAAACTACTTCTGATTTAACTATTACATATTTGGCAAGCTTAATAAAGGACAAATCAAAGCTAAATCAGGGGTATTTACAACAACCACAAATTTAATCCAAAGTGGGTACTTAAATGCTCATATAGTTCTAAATTATGTTCCTTCCAGATGGTGAATTAATGTAATTTTAGCAGGAAGTGAAGTTGCACAAATATGCAGTATTTAGAACACTCACTGATTTAATGTTTCTGTACCCACCAAGGCACAGATGTTACTTATCATTTTCATGCCAGTTGTCTCTATCTTTCCAATTATTGCAAACTGAGGAGGAGAGTTTGCAAGAGCAAAAGGGGGCTGGGAAGAACTTAAGTTAGTAAACCCTTATTCAGATTCAGATTATTTTTTTTTCTGTGCTCGATCTATTTAACTTCCATGATAATAATGATGGTGGTCTACTTTTGGAATATCTCATTATTATTTGGTCCTGTATTGTCTGCATTATGGCCATTTCATTTCTAAGTAAAATCTTTGAACCCATAGAGCCGTCTCTGACTTAATATGTACAAGCTTTCCTGTTGCATGCCTCTAAAGCAGTGATCAGAGGGAAGGCACAAGACAAGTCTCTTGTCTTAAACAAAAAGGAGATCCTGGCAGGTTGGTCCAGCAGTGCAATTAAGTTCATTCCTCACTGCAGAATGGCTTGAATTTGCTGGGTGTATTTCAAACCCTCTCGCTTTTCCATGTGTTTTGCAGCAAAGAGAAGACAAGAAAGAGTATATGCTGGGTGATAAAATATTTTTTTTTCTGGGGAGGGAGGGGTGTGCTTCTGGTGAGGCATGTTAGTGGAAGAGCTGTATTGTAGATATTGTAGAGAGTAGGTTCAGACTAGAGAGGAAGAAATTTTTTACAACTGGATGGTGAAACACTGGAACAGGTTTCCCAGAGAGGTTGTGGATGCCCCGTCCCTGGAAACACTCGAGATCAACTTGGACAGGCCTCTAAGCAACCTAATCTATCTGAAGATGTCTCTGCAGGGGAATTGGACTGGATGACTTTTTAAAGTTCCCTTCCCAGCCAAACCCTTGTATGATTCTGCAACTGTGAAATTGAAGTGTAAGACTAGGTGGTATTATCTGCTTCTCCAACTGAGGACAGAACTAAGGAGGGGAGGTAGGAAGGAAGGAAAGACTTGATTATTTCTTTAATTGTTTTTTCAAACATTGGTAGATATCAGAGTGTTGGAGAATGTGCAGCAGCTCTGATCGGTACCCTGCTGTTACTCACCAGCTCAGCATTGCTACTTGCACCATAGAATCCACAGCTCTCTGTCCCCTTCTTTCCAGTTTTAGCAGAGGTTAAGTGAAGAGGTTAAGTTAACTTTCTCTAGTATTCCATTTTGTAAGCCACACAAGACACAGACCTATTTGGATTGCAAAGGAACTTTGCGTTTCTACATGCTACTTGCCATAATGGGGCACAATCAAGTAGATACTTTGTATTCGTGTGCTTAATTATGTGTTCAAGGCATATGCAGTCTACAGTAGATGTTGCATCTGTTCGCAAAATAATGAAATTATGAAGAAGTAGTACTCATAATAATGTTTTAAGGCTTAGTTGGTTAGTATATAGTAATTCACATCACTACAGGATTTTGTTGAACACTTTCCACAGATGACAACAAATATGCATTTTTCTTCTTTGCTCAGGGACTAAAAGGTGACCCTGGTAGTCCTGGTGTGGCTGGTCCTAAAGGAGAAAAGGTACTTTTTTATCTGTAAATTTGTATGCATATGTAAGCATGCATGGTATTTCTTCAATATTGAACACATTGCTTTAACTAAGTGTGACAAACACCCACTGCTGCCATTTGTGTAGCTTAAGGGTTGAAGAATATGAATACAATCTAACTGTAAATATGAAAGACAAGTGCTCTTTATTACAACAAATTTTGAAAGGAATTCAGAGCAGGAGCCTAAATTCGATGATCTGAATTGCTTTCTGGGTGCTCTGTTTGGCTTCCATGAAGTGAACCTGAAGGTCTCGCAGCATGATTTGTACCTCAGCGACCTAATTCTGTGAACATTTTACACAGTCAGATGTCTTTACATATGTGAGCTGTCACACTGACTTCAATGGCCACCTTGTGCATGTAAGCGGCAGCTCGTAATTTAACATATGCAAATGTGGTTTGAAGGATTGCTTTTTTTTAAGCTATGATTCATTTATGCAGAGGCCTGCCTTTTGTTTGGGTTTTTTTTTCCCATTTAACCTGTGGTGAACTGTGTACCTTTACACCATTACTGAAAAATAATATTGCTTTACTCATATATTTTCATAATCAGAGTATGTTTGATGATTACACTGAATTTACTTCTGCAGTGGTGCATATCCTCTGGAATGCCTAGAGGTTAAATATGTATAACTAAAGAGACTGATGATTTACTTACTCTACTGTTTCAAACAGGGAGATGCAGGACCTCCAGGACCAGCTGCCTTGAGTGTAAGTACACATAAAACAAAAACAGATGAAAGAAAATCACTAAGAAATGTTGCCAGTTTTAGCTTATTTGCAATGTAAATACTTTTGTTACTAAACTTAGGAACCAAGACACTCTCTTTAGAATGCCTCTGCATTTTCTACGTGAATTGTGAAGCAGGGTGAAGGGAATTTATAAAGAAAATAAGCATATTTAAAGCATCCTTTTTCCCACCAAATGCTAAACATGAATATTGGGGGCTTTGTTCTGTGTGTAGACAGTATCGGCTGATTAGAGTGAAAGAATTCTCTTGTTATTTTCTAGTAAAAACCATTTTCAGTAACAGCATATGAAACTAATTAATGCTTTTAAAGATATTGTGAATATTCTGTTGTCAGGTTATTTTATTAATTATTTATGAGTGCAGTGCCCTGTGTATGACACAGTATTCTATATATATCATGCATATGCTCAAATTTGACACACAGGACCCTATTTTCAGATAGTTAAGGATGTAGGGATACATCCAACAGCCTGATAGATATGAGGCTACCACACCTCCTTGTCCTCAGGTCCAGCTGACAGCAGGGCTGAGTGTGCATTACCAGTAGGCACGCAAACACATATACAACATATATAGACATCTCTGACCACACAGGACAGCGCAGATGGACACATTCGGCACTCCCACAGATGCAAACAGCACCATCAGCCTCATCCTATTACCCTCTAAGGCTGATTGTGGTGATGGTGTGGTAGTGGGAAATCCATACATACATACAATGTGCATCCCTCTAGTAGCTGAGCTGACACTCAGCCTAACTGGTAGATGCCCCTGCTTTTGCTTTCTCCAGTTACTGGCACCTGGACATTCAACCCCCCCGAGTCTCACAGCCCCACTCCAGTTGCTGGTGCACAGCTGCTCACTCACAGTCACGCATACAAAAACACATGTGTATAGATAGATAGATAGATATGTTCCCCTGGCTTCCAGGTCATTTCATCTCAACTACTTGCCAGCCTATCCACCTCGATGTTTGTTGTTGATTCATTTATTTCCTTTACTGTAATTTACCAGTAAAAAAAGAATTTGTAATGTCAGACATGATGATTAGCTGTCTTTCAAGTATCAAGGACAGAGTTTTTGAGTATGCAATTAACAGTTTCTTTGTGAGGATCTGGTACCTACCTGTGCACCAGAAAAGAGAATTGACCTGCATTTTAGTTATATTCTGGCTAGCTAGTGCCATAGAGATGGTGGAAGATATTTTGAATTTCCTTGCAATGATCTGTGCACCAAGCATACATGAAGCCTTAAGAGAAATGTCTCCAACTCTCCAGGGCAAATTTTGCTTCATAAGAGTAATAAATTCTGTCTGAATCCATGTGGTTTTGCTCACAAACTTAGATGAGGCCTCACATTAAGGGCAGTACATTTGGGTAAAAACAGTTGAGAATGGTGCAAAAAGAGTGTGGCAAAAATGAAAACAAAGACAAAAGCTCCCAAATCCCTAGGCTGCAGTTCCACATCATGAGTAGCTCTTTCCCCAGATAAAGTGTTATGAACTACCAAACTATTCATGTTACCCCTGTAATCCTAAGAAACTTCGTAAGAACTATCATTCATAGTGTAAATGATTATACATTGTCTTTTCCCTCTTTTCATTTCCAAAACCATAGCAACAGGGATCTCCATCAGAACTGACAAACATTGAAGGATGTCACCAGAGACCCATACCATAAAAATAAATTCTACTCTAAGGTTTCAAAATTAGGTTGCCATGTTTCACGGCACTTGTTTTTGAATTAGGAAAGCTTAAATGTCCCTTATCTTGATTTCCTGGAGATAAATTAGTAACTGTGTCCCAAGAACAGTATCTGTTTGCTACAGTTCGTACCTTGCTAGAGGTAAACAGGGCCAATTATGTCCTTTGGTTCTTAACTATTCAGTCAAAATGTGTGTTGAAAGAGTTAACAGTGAAATATTTTTAGTAAACCTTGATTCTAGGGTTGTTACTGCAGTAGATGGATTAGAGTAGATCTTGCTTCAGATAGATTCTTGCAGACCTTGAAGGGATTATTGAAGTATATCTGAAGACAGAGGAAAAAGAATTGAGGATGCCTGTTTTCTGTGTGCTGTAGGACCCTTTGAGCATTTCTTGTGTAAATTATGGAAAAATTACTACATCCGTTCTAACAGCAGCACCTGAATGCATTAAGTGTTTCAAAAGCATTTGTTGTTTTCAATTGCAGTTGTAGACACTTAGCCTTCCTAAGAGTCATACTTAGTACTATGATACTGAAAATCAGAAGCTGCTTTCAAATTGACCAAACTTACTTCTTCTGTACCTCAATTGATTCATAACATGGACTGTCAAAGAATTACACTTCTTTGGTTATAAAATGCTGTGCAAATGTTTCAGTTCAGTTAATTCAGGCAGGGACAGATGTCTCTGCGTTGGTACATCCACTGATAGCTTTCTTCAGACTTTTAAAAAGGAAATATTTAAATTTTAGGAAAGCAGACACGAGTCTTCAAAGAGATGTTACTAACTAGCGGACTGAAACATTTTTTTTATGTAGTGACTGACTGAGAGAAGAGACAAGAGTGAGTGTGAATTGGCTTAACAGTTTGAAGACAGATTACAGCACTGCTGTAATATATGGCCCAGCAGGAAGGCTTTCTCTCTCCAGCACTGTAAATAGTCATGCATTTCTGCTGGCAAGAGCTAAAAGAAAATGAATGACATGAATGGTGGTGGCTTAGGGAAAATCCTGTCTTCGGAGTTGTTTTATTCGTGTGACTTCTCTGTGGCCATGAATTTGCGGATATATAATCATGTAAAGACGGTGTCGTATCTTGCTGTGAATAAGTAGTAGGCCAGATAATATCAAGGTTCATGTGTCACTGAATGAGAACTTACTATGTTAGGACCATTCATGCTGTTACAGCTCAAATGGGATCTCGGTGTTTCAAGTCATGAGCCCTGTTAAAGCAAAATTTCAAAATGTTCCATTCACTTGGAGCTCATGCATAATGTCATAAATTTATCCTCTACTTATTGTCATTCTTTGTTTGGTTTTGGTTGGGTTTTTTTAAGGTGAAAAATTATTTATTTCTTTTTAATAATTCAGGGGAGGGAAGAGGAATGAAAATAATAACACACTGTTAAAGCTTAGTCCAAATTGCACTTGTAGAGGGAGGGATGGAATATTTGAAAGGGACTTGGTTTTTGCTCAAACCAGATGACTGGCCCTGGGTCATTGACCTTCTGCCCCTGTGAGATTGCATGTTGAGACAGGTGGGAAATGATAACATTACAGGGCTCTGCTGCCCTGTGAAGCTCTTCCATTCCTACGTATTTCAATAGAAATCATACACCAGTGGAATAAGCTGGTAAAGGTTTGATATATATGCCGGTCTCAGTATAAACAGGAGCATCAGCAGCATTGTTAAGGGCCAGAGCATTCTCCCCACACAAGGACCTGCATCATGGACCTGCCCTCTGCATGGGGAGCATGAAGGTGGTAAAAGGCTGAGACTGCCTCACTGCAGTCATTCCCAAACAGCTGGTTGGTGGTCTTTCAACCTACTACAATAAATATCACAAAGTCTTGTGGGGTTTTTTTAATTTGTCTGTGCTACTGGTGCCTGTGAAAATCTAAAAAGTGTCAGTGACCTTATGTCTAAAAGCGTTCAGGCATCCCTGATGTGTAGGAAATCCCATGCTGCTCAGAAGCACAGTGAGTGTGCTCTGCCTTCCGACATGAAAAAAATGCAGAAGATAATGAAGTTACTGGTACTTGGAGGAAAAAGCTGTCCTTTTAAAAGGGTTCAACTGACAGATATAGCCGTTATAGACTTTGTAAGGAATGAGGGAAAGTCAGAGGCACCATGTATGGCAGAATTCATAAACACCCAACAGCTGTAACAGCCTATCAGGTACAGAAGTGTATGTCAAACTGTAAAACAGAGGAAATAATACCACTGCTTTTTAAGATGCAAAAATGATTTTATGAGTTTGAAATGGAAATCTATAGGGCTTATGTAGAATCCTACTGAAATTAGTAATTTCAGTAGTTTTAAGTATATTTGTTTGATTCGTGCATTATTCATACAAATACATTTTAGTGGATGAAATTGTTAACTTTGACATATATGTGCATATTTAAGCACTTTTAGTAAGGATATAAAGTTTTTCTGTTTCCATGGAGTCAGTTAACACTGCACAAGTCAAGATACATATATTTATTTTGTCTCTGTAGTTATGGTGGTAGTTTTATGGGAGTAGTCCAAAGTCACAACTGATTCTCATCCTTTCTTTATGCTGTCTTTAATTTCTCTGGTATGTTCTTCTAAATTGCTCTGCAAATACTAGATGTCCTTTTCTTTAGTATTTTTCAAGTGTGTTATAATGCATGCTGGAAATATATTTTGAACTTCTCTACCTAATTATGCCCACTTTCTGCAGGGATATGTTTAGTGTTTAGAATTTTAAGTTCCTTCATAAATTGTACTGTGGCTGAGGACCCTTCAGAGAATAAACAGGAGGGATTATATTGCTCAGTCGTGTGGTTTTGTCAAAATGTGCTATTTAGTGGCAGAAGCTGGGGACTGTTTTCTGCAGGGGCACAGCTGGCTCCACAGCTTGCCCGCTCTGGTATCCCCAGCTTAAGCCTGTGCATGCCGTGTCAGAGGAGTGACAGGTGAGGGAAGGTAGCGCAGCCATCTCTTGTAAAATATATGATAACTATTCCTCTTGACACTTGATATGCTGCTTTTAGTTCCTGAGGAAAATGAGCGTCCCTCCGTCCGTTCCTGTGAACCTATCCCTTTCAGGAGTTATAAAATAGTCATCCAGATGGCACCAAGTGTTTACGCAGAAGCCGAGGCTTAAGTCAGTCACAGACAGAAGTCCCCAAGACTTGCTTACTAAACAGATAGTTGGAATGTTGGCTCCTGGGTCTGGTGAACTCGAGCCGAAGGAAGCTGGCGCACAAGTGCGGCGTGGAGGTGGCTGCAGGAGGAAGCTTCAGGCCCAGGCAAGCTTTTGGCTCTCCCCTCCCTAAACAAACATCAGCAGCAGATTACACAGCTTTCCTCTCGGAGCTTCAGCAATTATTCATGTAAAGCTAAAATTCACTTTTCACAGTGTTGCCTAGGAGTTTCACAAATTCATTTGATGCAGTACTTCAGTCATAGTGTCATTGGCATCTCCTGAAGAGGAGAAGTTTCGGTATCCCGGCATTCTTGCTGTTGTAATGGACAGTATTATTTTGAATGATTCTTCCTGAAAAGTCATGTGCCAATTTTTCGTTGTCTTGACTTCTTCACGTTATTCCTTTCTTGTCTCACAGTGGGAACACACATATTCCATTAGTAAACATCTCAACTAATATTATCTTCCCTTTTCATGTAATGACATAAAGGAGAGCAATTCTAGTAAAATAAAGTATAGACAGTAAATTCTATTTTCATTCTAAACCTCTTCTTCTCATATATACATCCCTCTAAGAAAAATCTGATTTTTTCTGCTTGAGCTTTTCTAATAGAGATGTATTAATTTTGTGAAAATACAGTTGTTTTGCATTAGATATAGAGATCTTTAACTCTCGCAGTATAATTTGCAAATATTCTCTTCTTTAACAAATTCTTTTTAAGTATGGAAGCAGATCCTATTAAGATTAGCCTTTTAGTGAAATGGAAGATGTTTCAGCAGTTTCAGTCCATGTTTTATCTTCTTTATTCAGTAATACTGATACTGAATGCACAAGTGAAGATTGATGTCAACATCATAGAAAATTTGTTTTACAAAAATTTGCAGTCTGCTAAATTGGCATGAATGTGATTTATATGTCCTTCGTTAAAAGAATGATTTTAGAACAGTCCCATATGCAGTAGACATCACTATAAAGAATCATTTCAAATTACTCCTCATGATTTTAAATGACACTTTTTTGCTTGGGAGATAAACCCATATCTGTTAAAACTACTAGCCTCATAAAGTGTGAACTTCTGTGAAATTACTCTTCCAGTTTCCCTTTTGAAATTATTGTCTCTGAAGCAAAGTAAATTTGAAGTTAAGTCACCAGGAACAGCTACAGAAATGAGCAAACCCAAGCCATAATGAGATCAGTGAGGAACATATTTTCTGTTTGCTTCAGTAATAAATTATCGTGAAAATATAGCTGATCATGTTTTCTGGCACACTAAAATACTTCTTATAAATGCCATGTTCTTTCCCACAAAAATAAATGGATTGGCAGCAGTTTTGAAAGCAAAATCGTGGCCTATTCCACTTTGCACTCCCGAACAAAACAGTATGATTACTGCAGTAGCAATAAGAGGCTGAACACGGGGTAAAAATCTTTTCAGCTTGCCATCTTGACTTACTTTGGTAAGAATGTGCGTAAGACCAGGTCATGTTTGGAAATGCTAAAGATAGAGGCATTTGAGATAATTGGTAGTCTAATTTCCCTCACTAAACCATAAGACATAACAGATCTGTGATTTTCCTGTGCGATTTTTCCCATTCTAGCAAAATCTTGTAACAATGAGGTTTGCCTGCAGGCTCTGTGGGTTTCAGTGTGTGTGGTGATGGGCATTCTTGTGGACAAGCAGATGAAACCATTATAGTCATATTTTGAGATCACTATCTTGCTCACCTTCCTGTTTGGGCTTTGAGGTAGGGCAGCAGCAAAGTTGCAGCAAGTAAACTGGCTTGAAGATATCTGATGTCATGGTTTAGAGTCAGGGCAGCCCCTTAGACCTGTAACAGACACTCTCTGTTAACCTCCCTCCCTCCCCAAAGGGGAAGAGAAAGGGAATAAGGGAGAGAGACTTAGCCATTAGAAAAGGAAGCTAGAACAGCTTGAATGAAAATAATAATAATACTAATAACAAATGGAACGTATACAAATATGAACCCAGCCCCCCCCCCCCCCCCCCGATGGTAATTACATCACCGTTACCACTGATGCTGTGGAGCAGGAACTGGGGGAGTCCCAGACTGGGCCCTGCAACAGACAGGAGCTGTGTTCAGGAGCTGGATTCTGGTACCGGGTTCAGCAACACACAGATAAAGATCGAAGAACAAACTGAAAGAGGACCTGAGTGAAGCCGAGCCAAACTGGGAAAGTAGACGAAGGGGACAAAGAGAGGAGGGAGAGGAGCCATGGACACTTTGGATACCTCAGCTTACCAAGTATGCTGTATATGGGCTGGAATAGCTCGTTGGTCAGTTTGGGGTCACCTGTCCTGTCTGCTTATCCCTGCAGGTGTGGCCTTTTATTTTCTGCACCCCCGCAGTGTGACACACAAGACCCAGCAGTGGCCTTGGTCTGCACACCAATCCTTGGCAGTAACTCTAACCATGGGCTGTTATCACTGCTGGCAGCAGACCCTGCCTGTGAGAACAGGCTGCTGACTTCAGACAGTGCAGTTAGTTAGAAGAACTGAGCTGAAAAGTAAAATCACTGAACAGAATTAGTTCTGTTCTCACTCAAACCAGAATATCTGGAAAACCAATGCTGTAGCCATCTTAACTGCAGGGAAGGTGTTTATATTTCAGCTTGTTTGCTTGATGAGGGCAATAGACCATTCTTACTTGAGAGGACTTGTCACACCTGGTAATACCTCTAGACAAGTAGACGAATTTAATGATCTGCACCTTGATGCATCCTATTTGTGATGCTGGGACATCCTTACATAAGTGCACCCACAGCAGTGCCATCTGTCCCACGAGCAGTATTTGGGTGGCTGGGGAATTTTTTTAAAAGGCAGTGAGACTGCACCTCTTTACTGTGACCTTATGTCAGAAATTTAGAAATCCATGCTCACTTTTTACGTGACTGTTGATTTTTGTGATTCTATGCTACTCAACTCCTTGTATGTATAATTCATATACAGTGTGACAGTTTTTCTTTATCCTGGTGAGAACTGTGTGTTGAAGACCTAGGTCAAGCCCCTGCAGTGGAAATTGCCTGCCAATTTGCTTGTGAGAAGGTTTAAGCATTGATTTTGTTCCAGTAGAGCTATACCTTTCTCTTCATAAATGTATTTTTTCCAAATTGCTTATCCAAATCATGGCTACTATAGATGGGTCTTTTTAAAGTAGCAAGTTTTATCATTACAAGAGGTCACATATTCAAATGATTAAAAAGTGACTTATTGCCTATTACCACTAGGTGACCTATTACCAAATATCCCCTATTACCACTAGGTGCTTCTGCATCCTAATTTAAGCTTTTTCTCTATGTCCTTACTTGTCTTGTGTCACTAAACTACATCCACTTTCACCCTGTCTAGTATCATTTAATCCATAAAAATTGAGTTCATGAATTCAGTGGAATTCATAGTGAGGAGAAAAATGGATGAGAGTAGTTTGTGTATAGAACACAAAAACCAGTCTATAAAAGCCTATAATTAAATAATTTTTGTGCATTAATTAGATCCCCCTTGTAATTGTTAGCATTTGTATTTCTAATTTGTGTTGAGGAGGAAAGGCTGCCATGCTCAGAAGCTATTTCAGCAACACTACCTACAAGTAGATAAGGCAGATGTTTCTCCTTCTGCTTCAAAAACTATCAGCTACATTTTGAAGCAACTTTCAGAATACCAAAAATATACTTACTTGTCCAATGTTTTAGTCTTTTGGCATTAGCCATAAGCTTCTAGAGGAAGTAATGCAAATAACAACTTTAAGTAACTTCAATCTTCCGTCTCAGCTGGGATTTTCCGGTTTCTGTTGTTATTTTTGTTTTAATTAACAAAGAGGTCACGATAAAAGCTTTGCTTTTGTTCAGAGTGTGTTCTTAGGCAGTTACTCTGAGCTATTAAATTTACGAAGCAAGTCTGTACTCTATCTCTGCAGGTGCTTTTCGTGATGTATCAGGGATTTAAAAATGTTTTTGTACCTGCAGGGTCACATGACAGGATCTTAGCCCTTCTGTAATAAGAGGCTTCTGATAGCTACATGCCAGCTAATACACTTTAAATTGATAGCTTGTGCAACTTAAAACAGCTCTTCTGGCTGAACTGTTAGCTGATTTTTCTTCCAAACACATTTTTTTTTACCATCTCAAGTTTAATAATTCTTACTAGCTTTTATCTCCTGATACTTCCAAAAATATTAACTGCTGTTAAAATATTAATTCCTACAGATATTTTCAATTACATGCAAGTTCTTTTAAAAGTTCACTTATTCTCTAGCATTTTAAACCTGTTATTTTTCCTGTATTTCCCGAACTAAAGGTTAGTCTAAACTTAGATTATACTTTATTTAAATATCTGTTAGGATGTACTTCATAGCATGCTGCTGCTTTTTTTTTTCTAGCTTCACAACCAGCATCTTTTCCCTTGCCAACACTTCACTTTACAATATATCTCTTATAAAGGAATTCACAAGTTTCGTCTCTTAATTTTCAAGATTTTGTACAACTCTCTTGTTCCTGCTTGTGCATTATGTTTCATTTCTTTTCATAGCTATCCTCACTCATTGTAATAGATTTCCTAATTTCCAGATGCACCTGAATCCATCTCCAGCTTACTGACTTTCTTTTCCCCAAGCTACATGGTAATGTTCAAGACATTTCCACTTCATGTTCCTGAGCTTCCTTCAGGCATGTAACTCCACAGTCCATGACAGGTACAAGCCCTAAACACTATATATGTTATTGTAGTTCACTTCTCCATGAAACAGGTAGAAAGGCACCATCTTACAACTTCAAAGGTGGACTGGCAGATACAAGAAAAGTCTGTGCATGTTAGGCCATCTGTAAGGATGCATTATCTTTTCCTACCAGCCTGATGCCATAGGAATAGGCTTTTATATCTCTCTTTGCCTTATGTTATTCCTATATCTCCTTTGGCTCATCACCATACCCATACTTCTGCCTGTGCAAGGCTGTAAGTGTGACACATCGTGAATCATTTTAATTGCTGTGTATGTTGTTTACCTGGAGAGAAGGTACATGCCTTCTGAGATAAATGTTTTCAACACAATCTACAGCACATCCTGTGAGGCCACATGTATTTATTGTCTATATTCTGTCCCTTTCTGTCAGAGGTGTCAGGCTATTTTGGAGGTGTTTGTCTACCCACTGTGCCATCCATGATTTGAGGGAGTCAAGAATCTGACCTTTGATCCCCAAAGGAAGATCTCTAGAAGTTAAATAGGAATAAGACCTAAGTAGATACTTTAATCTGGCTTCCTACCAATACATACTTATTTTCTGTGCTAAACTGTTACATTTATTGCCAGGTTTTATAGGAGTTCAACAAGGGATGTTTTATTCTTCCCATTACACAGATTTCACTATAGAGTTTTCTCTTTCATTCCTCCTGCAGGTTTCTTCAGCTCTTTTTCCAGGATCTCATTCAGTGAATGCTGAACAGGAATAGCATTGCTAAATCATTACTGTTGCCGAGTTATTGCAGTTTTACAGCTGTGGTAGTTAACATGGCCTATGTTGTCCTATCATTTTTTCTAAACCGAAGATCCCACTGACGCTAGTGTGAACTTTTACCTCAGTTTCAATGTCAGGATGTGGCTCCTTGTACAGGGTAGTCCTCCCTGCCTAGTTGCCAATTGTAAGCTGCTCTCCTCCCTTTCCTCGAAGATAAACCTCCTTATCTGGTTCCTTTTTCTTGACAATAATATTGTAGAGAGAAGAAAAAGAATAAGAGTAGGACTTGGACAAAAATGTTGGCTATTAATTATCATTATTGTGCAGTTACATTCTTGTGCAGTTCTTGTTCCCTTGGAGGCTTATTGTAAAAAATATGTGAGGCTAAGCATTTCCTCCTCCATACAGCAGACATTACAGCTTTTCATCTCATTCCCCTGCATAGAGTTGTCACTAGAAATGTATTATTACAAACAAAATTCCACCTCTTCCTGAATTCCCAGAATTTCTCTACAAAGGTAGAATATTGCTAACAGTTGGACAGACAGAATTCTCTGTCTGGAAAAGTAGGGAAAGTTTACAGAGGTCATATTGACATACTCCTTTATGGACTTGTGCATGTATAAGCTGCATAACTGCACTGTAATAAACTTACTGTGATTTATTTGTTGTACACAACACTGTCATGCATATTCTAGTTCCATAAACTTTTGGAGAAATACGGAAATTATGTGCATCAGTTTTGTAAAAGACCCTAAATCTTATCTTGTTTACATTATAAACTGCAAGGAAAGAAGAAATATCCCATAGTGAAATACTGTCTGAGCTACTCTTCTGGGTCTAATGGTTGAAAGTGGGGAAATGATAGGAATAGAAAAACTCTTGGACTGGATACTTCTATTTAAGATTGAAGTCAGACTTCGTGCTAATGAACTTGAAACATCACTTGAAGACATACGAGCTAGCAGCTTTGGCATGCTCACTTAAATTCTCAAGTTTATCTTTGGAATTGGAGATCATAAATGAACTTTCTTAATTCATTTCTGGAAATCTGGCCACTTTTCAAAACCATGATTCTCAGGGGGCCTCACTTTACCCTTATTGGGTCAAGAAATGTGTAACTGATTCTAATTAAGTTCAGAATTTCACCAAGGATAAAACTCAAGCTGAAGCAACACCTGAGTCTGTGTAATTTAAATGGTTGATAATTTAACATTTTAATATTTCAAACTTTTAAAAAATTAAACTTAAGTTCTTTAATTTTGTTCTACCCTGTAAGAATATGCAATATTATATTCAAGACTTTTTTTTAATTATATGAAGTAGAACTGTTCTAGTGTGCTCTGCTGATTACATTAAACGTGATTTCATATTTCTTGTTGCTGTAATGGAAATCAGATAGCTTCCTTGAAGTCTTTTTTTCTTAAATTGTATTCCAATGTGACTCATAAAGTAAAGGGAGGAGGGCACCATTCTTAGTACAGAGCTGTTATTTGAATGCTTTATGATTATATCATACATTAATCAGATAGAAAATTAAAGCCCCAAAGCTTTGGAAACAGTTCATGATTTTGTCTGTGACTGCAAAGATCCCTGCACTGGATTCAGAAAGAAGGTTCACTGTCGAGGATATATCCAAAACACCCAAAGCTCCTGTGCCTGGTCAAGGGAGAGGGAGGGAGAAGTGGCTCTGGAGGGTTTGGAAGAGCCAAGCCAGGCACACGGAGAAAGCTGCACAGGGCTGGTTCTTACAACACAGTGAGCATAAGGCCTTCTGCTATATTTAGTCCCCTTTCCCTCCCCTCCCTTCCCTTCCCTTCCCCTCCCCCTTCTGTGCCTATATTTGAATCTGAGTTGTAGAGTAAGATGTCATTCATTTGATATAAGCTATTCTTTTTTCTTATGACATCCTAACTTAACAAGATAAATCACTTTTCATATAATGCCACAGTTAACTATAACTATGCTTAAGGAGCACTGGATTAACTCTTATTTCCAAATGATTCAGCCTTTATTTAGGGAATGCGATTAATAATTACTGTTTGCTTTTTTTTCCCCTCACACCTGAATAGAACATTATCCTGAAAGAAGTCATTATGAATAAGCTATTTTTATTGTTAGAAATATATTTTGACATCTGGCATTCTTTGGCTTAGTCCTTACTGTTTTAGAATAATAGAGGATGAAAATAACACTGAATGTTATATTTCTTTAATGTTTGTATTTTCAGGGTTTGCCAGGGCTGGAAGGTCCCCAAGGTCCACCTGGCAAAGAAGGCCAAAGGGTGAGTAAACTTAGTGAACAACTGGTGAGTATGCTAACTGACCTTGATGTGTGACTTCGTTCTAGGCACTAATAAAAAATGGAAAGGTAGCAGCTGAGTATGAAGCATGCTGACAACAAACTGAGCTTTGACATTTGAGGTTTCTCTTCAGTTGAACGAGATTTAACAATTTCAACCATCTAAAGTGTTTTAATGACTGACAGCACAGATGTAGATATTGTCATTTGTGAGACTTCTTTCTGCTGTTATTTTAAGGGAAAGAATATTAAAATTGCTCGGAAGCTTTCATTTTATTGCAGGGACAGACCATACCTTGCAAAATCTAAGATATATAAAAATATTAATTTATAGCCATTACATAAAACATTACACAAGTACTAATGACCCCAGTTTTGTTGTAGATACTGCTATTCAAGAGTCAGAGCAGAGATATCAAGAAAGAAGAAAGATACAGTAAAGGGGGGTTACAGATTATGCCCAAGACATTAAATAAACCTTTGGTTATTCAGAATTTTAATATAATGTAGTAGTTGACTGACAGGTTTCTCTGTCAGGCAGTTTTTGTTTTCCCTGACTTACTGAATTTGGTAGCTCCATAGAACACGTAACAAATATTTATGATCACGATATTGCAAAAAATAATTCAGTTTGGAGAGTTTGTAATCTCGTCTGCTTCTAACAGTTTGAGAAGATACTCAGACTCAAGCATTTCAATATTTTTATGAATTAAATTGTGCCCAGTTTGTGGTTTTGAAGTTGGATCTCTCAATAATTCTTGGTTTTATTAAGCATCTTGATACTTAGTTAAATTATCTGAAGTGGAAGGATTTAGTATTACTCATCATTGATCTTAGTCAACTACATTAAATTATTAAAAGCCAGTTTAATAATTCCAGTAATAGTAATAATAATAACAGACCAGTTACTGAAAAAAATGAGTACTGGTGTGTAGGCCCCAAAGTTATGTTTTTTGGTTTGTATTTTTTTACATTAAAAATGGTACTAAATTTAACTTAAATTGAACATGAAAATGTCAAAGCTGAGTTTATTTAAGTTTTATAGAGTGTTTTTCTGTGGAGTATCTCCAGAATCACAGTTTATTAGTTCTTTAGGAATAGTTATAAATATGACTGTGCTTTAGAGATGTCACACTTCAGACTTCTTCATTTTTTGAGGCAAAGATTCAAAGTCAATAAACTGTGTTATACAAAATAGTAGATAAGTGAATTTGGAAATCCTTTTTATTCCTTTTTTTTCTTAATTTTCCGTTTTGCATCAGGAATTAGGGGGTTGATGCATTCATCATGGACATTTCTTATCCGCACATAAAATTGAACTGCTGTCTCACCCCAGTATCTATAAAAACATGAGTGCTGATTGTTTTATAATCTTGGCAGTGTACACAGTTGCCTTGAGCCAAAGTGGGAACACCAGACCGTAGAGCCTCAGCATCTGTCTTTATCTTTCTACCAGTGAGATGTTCACAACAATACTCTTTCTGCTGGCCACCCCCGCCCAAGATTTAGTAACACAGTTTGCAGTCTTAAATCAAATTCCATGTGCAATTGCATTTCCAACACATTTAATTACACAATAATATACTGTTTGTAAGAAGATCTCTGCTCTGTTTAATTATAAACAGGACAGTGCACATCTAGTGGACATTAAATATTCCTTTTTATTTAATTATAGATGTCATGTTCCTCTGTTCTACTTTCAGCAGGTCCTCCAATTTTTTCACATTATATGAAGTTACTGGTTTTGTTATGGACTGTATTTTGAAGATTAAAGCGTAATATTGAGTGTGTAACTAATTGGTGATTTTTCTTCAATAGTGTTCAGACCTAAAAGTGATCTCGTACCCATTTTGCAGACTAGAACTGTAACATATTGGGAAAAAAACCCCTCCAAAATATTTGAAAGTATCTATGCAATTTGGATGCCAAACTTTGAGAGCACTGATTTTTTTTAAAACTTTCAATTCACATTGTACTTGATAGATTCAAAGTTTTAATTTGCACTTACCTCAGGGGCATTTTAAAGTGTTCAACTCCTTTGAAAATTCATCGTACATTAAAAAAGAATAGAGAGAACAATCATTGTGTAAGTTAGAGACCTCTCAACACACACTAAAGCAAGATATAAGGAATTAAGGAAAATTAACAGTGTTAATGGTGATACTGCCAAAAATTAGCATGTAGAAGGCTCAAATCGGAGCTGGTAACTTGCTAAGTGGCAGTACAAAATGAGATAGAAAGGGAAGAAAAAAAGCCATGGCAGTGAATTTCTTCCCTTTTTGAACTGGCCTGAGGCATGCATTTTCATTTTCAGAATGCTCTAAGTGGGGTTTTATTATATCATCCAAGATCAGAGTTTAATATTAGAACTATTAAGAAATACGGAAGATGGAACCCTGTCCCTGAGCAGGCACCTGTCTCCATATGCTCGTGATAGAGGGAATTTGGACAATGTACCCCTACTAGCAGGAATACAGCTGAGTAGCAGTATTTCTTTCACCTCACAGAAATAATCTGCATCACAAATTACATAGTAAAAATGCATACAATAGTTATTATGGAAATAGAATAAGTGTAATTATATATAATTATACTAAATATAAAGATTAACTGAATTGTAGATTTATAGTTCAAAGTTATGCCAGCTTTAACACACTTATTGATATAGATGTAAAATTGGCTCGCAAGCACAAATTCACGTCACAGCATTAGATGTTGACTGTGGGTTATTTATTTCCAGAGTAAAGGGGGATCAATGCATTATTTCAAATAAAGTGGTAACAGCTTTTGTGTAATGGATACCCTGTAGATAGAGTTACATGGTATCATTTGAGTCAACACATGATTATTGAAATATTAAATATGTCATTTTCTGTGGCTTGGTGATCCAATGTATTACTGCTGTATGGTCATGCTGGGATATGATCTTACTCCCACGTCGAAGAGCAGTTTAGGTTCTTACATGTTTAAATGACGGTACGCAAATAATTCAGCAATGGAAATCGATGACAGAAGTGTGAGAAATGTCTTCTGCCTGAGTTGGTCTCCCTGGATGCTTTCCAGCTATGCCAAGTGACGAAAGAGTTTTCAGAAAACAGTGTACACTAATGTGATATGTTTACAGAAATGCACTGTAAGGAGATCACTCAGAATGAGAGAAATGAAGCACTGAAAGCTCTTTGACTAGAACTGTGCAGCATTAAAGGATCCCATATCAGGATGCATGCTTTATTTTTTGGCTTTACTTATGAGAGAATTCCAAACTCACTAAAAATTTGAAGTAGTGCAGTCATGGAGAACAACTAGTGCGATGATAAATAAAAATGGGATTCTTCTGCATATGTGATTACTTCTTTCATGCTGCTGTAGGAGGAAACTGCATAAATATTTCTTTTCTGGCTAAACAAACACATTAATAGTCTAACATTTAGCAAGTGCATTGGTCATGTTTACAAGAGTAAACTCCTTAATTCCCATTCTTTCTTCACTTATAGTGACACCTTTTCATCTCCTTTGTTATCTCTTCCCATTCTGCATATAGCTGGCTTATGCAGGAGAAGAGAGCAACCTTCATGAGCAACAAGGTAGTACAAATAATGATCTTGAGGCACATATAGCTTGTTTCCTTTGCAGAGCAATAAAAAAGGAGTAACAGAGGTGTGAGTTAAAGTGAAGCAATTGGCTTTCTGTTTACTGCCATGCTTCTGTATCTACACAAAAGAAACTACTTAGCATTTTCAGTTCATTCAGAGGTTCATCATATGTGGTGCCTTCATATTTAGGGTGTTACTTAGAAGAGGAAAGTAATGGTTGCATCAGAAGAAATAGTATCTGCATGGTAATCCAGCCATATCCAGAGACCATACGGTGAACTTACATCTGATTCTTTGACCAATCTGAGACATATACAAGACTCATTTAAAGGTCATCTTTGTTGTGACAATGTCTTGAGCAAACTTAGTTAGATTTTGTATCAGCAGGTACTGTTCTGTTTCTCCTTTTGCCATGGTACCCACTTCCACTCACATATGATAGCCAGTGTTGTGTTTTCCTGTGGGGGCAAGGAGTCTTCAAACCTTTGCTGTTCTTACAAAAGGCCAGTGTTTCTCCTTGCTCTACCACTAGTGATTTTGTATAATTTTTGGTTTTGTTACCTTTAGTTAAATTGTTTATGTTAAACATAAGACCTTGCTAAGGAAGAGCCGTTGTTTTAAGATCTGGCTGCTGGGAGAAGTGGGCCAATAGAAGCAGCTACTCAGTCCCTTCTCATCATTCCTGTATGAGAAACACGAGACTATTTTGTGGGCACCACATTCATACGTAATTTTTCAGTGTCCCTCTTGTGGACTTCAGGCATTCAGAGCAGAATGTTACTGCCGCAGCAACTTGATACTATTACACCAGTGCTCAGAATGACATCAGAAGCTTCAGAAGGTGAGTAGATGTTACTCAGAAAAGTCCCTGGTTCAATATTACTGACCAATAAAAGAAAGATTAGATGCTAACCTAGAAGTGCATGGAATTTAAATGACAGTGGACAACTACGCCATCTTCCTGAATCCCTGGATTATGCAGGATTTTATTATTTTTCTCGGTATTCCTGCACTTCAGTTAGTTATATCTTTCACAGATGTACAGTTTTCACCAGAAAGACATCAACAGCAGAGACTTCACGGGTGTCCTTGATTTCTTTGTTCCAGTGTTGTCAATCCCACATTTCAAAATGTGCTTTTTATTTTATACTTGGACATATAGCTTAAGCCTCCAGCAACTGGGCTTTTGTTAATGTCTGCTTTACATTAAAGAGATATTTAAAGTTTTTTCTCTGTAATCAAATCACCATTCTATTTATTTTTGAGAAAATTAAACTAAGGTCCTTCAGTTCCCCTTGTAAAGAATGTTCTGAAGTCTACAAGTAATTTTGTCATGCTGTTATACTTTCTTAAAAAGTTCTCCTACTTATAATAACAGACTGTATGATGTTTTCCAGACTCTGCCTTTGCTATCTGAAATGCAGTGAAGCAAAATGTATATCTCCAAAATATAATTCTAAAGGTTTTGGAAATTAATGCTGAATTTCAGTTGGATATCTTTGTAGCAGAAATTTTCCCTGAACTTCACCCATTTTTTATAAATACTATTCTTTCTGAAAATTATTTAATTTTTTAATATAATATTTGAGTGAATTCCAAAAATCCATTAATACGAAGCATCAAAGTTTACTTTGTGTAACTATACAACTATACTGTGAAATCAGAAATGGACATTTTTCATTCTCAGTTGGTATACAAGAGCCAGGCCCAGCACACAGATGACATGCTCAGCATCTGTGCAGCAGTTTCTGCTTCTTTGAGATTGTCTTGATATCTTCATGAGCTTCTTGGCACTTTTTCTGGAATTTGTTCAGTTCTGGGAATCCTCTGAGGTAACCAAAGGTTCCTGCTGCTACTGGGAAGTAAGGGTAGCTCTTGCAGCTTCTAATGAACTCCATCAGCTGTCCTTGATCAACAGTGTCTACAGCCTTTGTTCTATCAGACCCCTGATCAAGGAGGGTTGAGCACCTTTTAGCCCATGCCAGGAAGAGGAATATATAATATCCAGGGGATGCAGCAGTTTGTGCAGTGATAACAGAAGCAGGCAATAGATACGCAGCAGTTTGCACAACAGAAAATGCAAAAGGACGCAGAGAAGAGGCCAGAAAACTTCCTCTGTCCAGTGTACACATCCTTACAGATGATGGTGACAAGGCACAAGACCCAAGTGCTACTGAAGTAACTGCTGTTGGACTCTTGCATACAGGCAACTTTAAATGCAAGACAGAGCTCTTAAGTCAATGATGCCTGATGGGTTTCATCCAGAATTGCAAAGGGACATGACTGACATCGTTTCATGGCCACTTTTGATTATCTTTGGATGGTCGTGGTGCCTGTGAGGGATTCATGAAGACTGCAAGAGAGAATGTATCACTTCTATCTTTAGGAAGGAAGGTCTGTGAGCCTTACCAGTGAGCCTTACCTCAATCCCTGGGAATGTGATAGAGGAAGTCCCACCTGGAAACCATTTCCAAACACATAAAGGGCAAGAAAATGATTAGGATAGTCTGCATTGGTTTATGAAGGGGAAATTATTCTTGACCAGCTACATTGCCTTCTACAGTGGGATGACTAGCTTGGTGGATGAGAGGTGAGCAGTGGATGTTGTTGACTTCAACTTCAGCAAAGCCTTTGACACTACCTCCCTTCATAGACAAGCTGACAACGTACAAGTTAGATAAGTGAACAGTGGGTTAGATTGAAAACCAGGTGAACAAGTGGGCCCAGAAGATTATGATCAGTGGCAAAAAGTCCATCTGGAGACAGGTCACTAGTGGTATACCACAGGGCTCAGTAGTGAAGCCAGTACTATCCATCATCTTCATTAACAACCTGGACAATGAGGCAGAATGTAGGAGAGAACTGGGGGAAGAGGAGTCACATGAAGCTCAACAAAGGAAAAGGCAAAATCCTGCATCTAGGAAGGAATAACCCTAGGTACTGGAATATGCTGCAAGCAAACTGTCTGGAAAGCAGCTTTGTTAAGAACCTGCTGGACACTAAGCAGACCTTGAGCCAACAATGCACCATCATGGCAAAAAAATATCCCAAGAATGAAATGGGACTTTTTTTTGTTTTTTAATGTTCCGTATGTGTTTAAACAGCCTGATTCTCCACTGTGGTGGTTTCCCTGGTTCCAGTGATGAATTCAGTTCAAACATTTACAGAGCTTTCTACGTTACCACTGCCATAATCTTGACTCTGAATTACTTGAGAAGTTGCAGGTGTCTTGAAGTAAATATTTTGGAACCAACTTCCTTATTTCCAGTTGTTCCATTTATAACACCAAATACTTCACTTAAGAGGAAGTTATTTTAGCATTATCTTAGTAATAACTTAAACACCTTATAAAAGTGTGAGTCCTTTGGGTTGTCCTGTCTAGTGTTTTAGCATTGACTTCCCTAAAGTTATTTGTTTGGAGCGACTTTGTGAAATTGCAATACTTGTCTTATGTTAATAATCAGTTTATTCTCTGAGTTTGCAAGTTTTTCTAATCAAGAATGAATACAATTATTATGACACGGTGGAAAATCTTCCAAAGTAAATACATGGGTGGGGAGCTGTTAGGTTTTCCTAGGATAATTATTTAGAGTCATCTCAAAATTAATTTAAATTCAGATTGCATTTATCTGGTTTACAGAACTCAAATATTTCTTTGACATAATTTGTTTTCTAGTTCAGTGACTAAGCGTTGTACTCAACCAATTGTAAAACAAGCTTTACAGAGCAATGATAATTGCTACATAGTAGGTCAGGCTCCTGGCACAGTGCAAACAGTATTTTTCACAGCTACAGCTCCAGAGTTTTGGAATCTCTTTTAATCATCTCAGTCCTTCTTGACTTTGATGTAAGTTGTTATTAAGTATGCAAAGCTCTGATCTGATTTTGTCCTTAAGTTGGAGTTTTGTACATTCTTTCACTTAGGTATTTAACAATATAAAGATTGTTAGTGTAAAAGAGGGAGGCAATTTTCAGGTTTTCTACTAGAATGTCTCCTCCTTACAAGCTAAGTAAATAAGCAGTAAGGTATGATACAGATTGAAAAACAAAATAATTTAAAAAATCAATTTTTTTCCCACTTGGCATTTAAAAATGGGATGAAAAAGGTTGTAATTTTGAAAGACAGATTTGTCAATTAGAAAATTGTAATATCATTTTTTAATTTCTTTCTTATTAACTTTTAATGGAATAGCAGAAATTATTTCACTTTTAAAATCTCATTTAGGATTTTCATGCTCCCTTCCAAATACTCAATTATCAATATTTATTTTAATGTCTCTTAGCAAATCATATAGTAACATGAGAAATCAGGAAGATATTTATCATAATAAAAAATCAAGGTGTTTGTTATAAAAATATCTAAATGTAGTCAAAAAATATTTCTACAAGTGATTTTGAATATTAAGTGCACTTTTGTGAATACACTTGAAAAAATTCTGGTAGATTTTGATAGGGATTTGTTGGTGAAATAGGTTGTGGTGTTTCACTTCTCGGCAGTGCTATGCCCGTTTTTGATGTTTGTTAAATGCATTTGAATGATATATTATATAGTCTGGCTAGGTGCTCCCTTCTAGCATTTTATTAACACCAAAATGAAGAAACTAAGAAAATTGGAAAGCTAAGGTTGAGCACTAGAATGCTTCTGCATTATCAAGGAGCTCCTGCAAAACAGGGGGAGAGTGTCTGTGTGCTCTATTCTTCTGTGAGACATGTTTCTGTGAAAGGCTTTAGTGGGTTATGAGGGACAGACTTTCACTTGTTTTCTGCAGATGGCTTAATTTCCTTCCTTCTGGCCTTATTTTCTGTGAGTTTATTCAGGTTTAACATTTAATTCAGAGGTTAATTTGTAATACACTCGTTAGCATAATACATCCTCAAGGCCAAAGTTAATAGGATTGAAGAAGGAATTGTACATTCAATTCCTAACACTGTATTACTGAGTTAGAGAAGTTTCAATGACTGCGACACAGATTTCCAATTTAGCAAGGAGAATATCCAAACTACAAGATTTCTAAGGATTAAAAAAAAAAATCTTGTGTAATTGTGACACTACCAATGTTAATGACAAAGCTCTTTTAAACAGCAGTTGAGCAGTCAGGTGGCTAAATATCAAAGCCTTCTTTAAAAATTAGCTAAATGCTTGTTGGAAAATAATGACTCTAGATTTAGGCTGTGCATTTGTAGTAGATTTGTAATTTTCACTTTGCAATGTGTCAAATAGATGATTTGGATCCTGGAGAACCTTCTCCCATCCCGCAACTGATTGGTAGATGCACACTGTTGAGAAACTGGGTTGGATGGGTCATTGCTCGGATTTTTGTGATTAATGTTCTGTTTCCAGTTAGCTCTTGAACCGACTTTCTTACTGACGCTGCCGTGTGATGTCTGCCTTCATTCTCCTAAGATGGCAGTCCACCAAGGCTTTTCTGTTCAGATATGGAATACTGTCACCAGCTTTGGGCTGGGCTGGATTTCTCCTGTGCTAGAGTTCGTTGGAGCTCTGCAAGCTCCAGGTGAACTGCCAGGAGCACCAGGTTGTGACTACAGACAGAGAGGGAATTCTTGGAAGTTTACGTGGTCTAGGCATATCAGCTTAGAGGACTGAGACAAAGAAAAACCTCTTCTCAGTACTCTGAATTAGTATAGGTAGTGAGACTTGTCTGGCAGCTTGGTGGTAACTTTGGGCCTGTGGAGAAGCAGTATTTTATCTGCCCAGAGATCTTGTGTGGCTGCATTTATGTGTCTGAGGGGCTGGTGGGGTGTCTGTGGATGGGGCACACTGAGACAGAGGTCTTTACTTTCCACCTGCCTTCTGTTTCAGGTATATCTGTCCCTTTCTTAGTCTGTTTTTAAGAATTACTCAAGAGAATCTTAGTTTAGCTTGGCAAATAAGTTACATAAGCCTCATTAATCTTGCATAATGACTACAGTAGTTAAGACTTTGAAGCCCAATTTCCTACTTTCTTTGGAACTAGATTGTGTTTTGAAATGTGATGATGTGTTTCAGGAATCACTAATTAGGGGTTTCCCTTGAAAATTCACACAGGCTTATTCTAAGAACTTTTTCCTTCTTACACAAGTGTGGGTTCTATAAATTATTAATTCCATAAATCATGTCAGTGTTCCTACATAACTCTGCTCAATTTTATCCTAAAATAATTCACAGTTTATTTTTAGACACTAGGATTAGCAATCTTACTCTTTATAGTTAAGAGATACGCAAATAGATGGATGCAACATGATACAGCAGGGAGTTACAATATAGACTTTGAATTCTTGCATTGTGTGTTGGACCTGCAGCGGTGCCCAGGGGCAGCAGGTGAAATCAGAGCACAAGTTTATGGAAGGATGCACACAGCTTCTTTTCTGAAGAGCTTTCCGTGTAACGTAAGGCAAAACTCTTCAAGGCACTTTGATTAACAGAAAGGGTAAAGGAGGAGAGGAATAAAGAGTGCAGTTGACCATGTACTTCAGCTAGACACTCAGCTGGGGTTTGCTGAAGCATATAATTTTTAACTTATTTTATTCTTAATATTTTGTCTTTTTAGTCCCTAACCAAGCAGTTGTTATTTGAATGATTTATGTACTGTAGCTGAAGTTTGTCCTATGGACAGAGACAAATAGCCAACTCTCTAAATTAGTTAAGGACAGGCAATTCACAAGGCAAGGGGAGGGGGTATAATATCAGTAACATTTAGAAAACTTCTTATCACATTAATTTCCAAAAAAAAAAAAGGAACACAAAGGAAATAATGAACAACATTTTTGGTTTTCTTTTCTTTAGGTATTATTCTAAGTAGCATTAGAGAACTTGTTGACACTACTTATCTTTTTTAAGCTAGTGTAGGTGGTGTTGCATTTTTTTATTCAGTTAAAGGAAGTATGTGATGATGTCTAGAACATTTATTTATATTTTTAATGGTTTTGTAACCATACTTGCTTAGCAAACTCAACTAAATAAAGGTAATGAGACTCCTGTGCCAGCTCCAGCCCTTGCACAGCAATACAGCAGTGAGCACAGGTCCATGGAGCTGCTGATACCAACTTCTGAGGAGGAGTTGGGAACTGTGTCTCTCAGCTAAACCCACTCTACAAACCAGACAGGACATGAAGAGAAGATGTTTTTCAGTTCTTTCTTACCAAAAGGAATACTCCAGATCAAACTGCAAATATTTAGTCACAGTCTGGCTCATGACCTGCTTAAAGCAAGGCCATAATGGGCTTATCAAAAACATTCTTCTAATCATTTTAATTGTCCTAAACAAAAACATAAACTACTTTTCTCTATTACACTCTTTCTGTAGTATGTATTTTTTCTTCCATATTGATGCTGGAAAGTCATAGAGAATCAGGAGTGCTGGCAAGTAGGTGGAGCTGTGTTGTCTCTCTGACTTTTAAATCTCTGTATGTGAACAGCATTGCTGAAGGTAGTGGCCTTATACATATTTCTATGTTAAAATTAAAATATCCGGCAGTTTAGAAGGTGCTTGTAGGAGGAAAAAAAAAAAAAAAAGAACCTCCTGAAATGTAGTAAAATGACTAATACAATGATTGGATAAAAAGTAGGGCAAGTGTTTCTTCTGTGTTTCACTGGGTAGGTGTTCTGGTAATTTATAAATGACAGTGAAAAATAAAGTAGACTCATTTTTTTGGTGGTTTATGTTCTTTTTTTTATATCTGAATTTTAAAGAAGTTTGACAACTTTTGACTTTGTGTCATAAATAATATTTTAGCTCATCTTGTAAATAGAGATAAAATTGCCTTCCCAACATATTCTATGTTTTCCTGTGTAATTAACACCTCGTTCACAGTTGTGTCTGCCAGTCAAAGCCCTGCCTTCTTCCCCCTGACACTTCCTTGATACTTTGTTTAGACTGCTGAGATTTTAAGTGTCATCCTCTGGATACTTTAAATAAGTCCAAACAGGAAAAGGAAGGTGCTTCAAGAAGTCAAGAATATAGATCATTGTAACTTAGAGGGACTGTTTAAAAAATATGAAGCAATTTATCTTTGTTTATTCCTTATATCATTACATCTTAGTCTGTTTTTCATATGTCCTAAGAAAAGTCTACTGTTTTTCAAGAAAGTCAGGAAACACTGATTTCCATCCATATTTCTGAAGTAGACATCAGTCCAAGAGTCTAGATCTCGCTAGCACAGACCCCTTTTCTTGTGCATGTGTGCCTTTCCTCTGCCAGGCTGGGCAAGCTACTCAACTGCACAGTGAAATGCATCAATGAACTGATCAAAATCAAAAGCAACTCTGTTTTTTTTGTGGACCATCCTTAGCCCGGATGAGTTCCTAGCTCTGGCTCATCACAGAGCTGTGTGGACAGTGTTACCAACAGAAGAGAAGACACACTGGGAATGTGTGGTAAGGGACAGTATAGCCTTGAGCCCAATATAGGCATCTAGCACCGTATTTTTTTTCTGAAAATTTACCCTGAGCTGCCCCAGTTACAGCCCTGCATATGCAAGTAGTGGTGGGATTAAACAGCTCAGCACATAACATATGTCTCAGCTAGTTATGACCCAGGAATGTGGCACTCCAAATATGCTGAGGTGTGTGTATTTTTCATGCTGCCCTTAAAACACACTGACTGACTGAGGACTTTCCTAAAACTGTGGTGGCCAGTGTACGTTATGAGGCACATTCACAGTGGGTAAAACATCCCCCCAACCCTTCTTTAGTTCTTTCTTCAACTTGAAGGTCTACAAGTCCCTACCTCCTGCTTCTCAGGAGAGTCCCTGACATCTAGGCAAGAGATTACCCTGGTGAGCTGCAGGGTCTGAGGTTGATTTTCTGCCTGTACTGTTATCATCTTGTTTCTGCTCAGCATAGGTCAAGATTAATGAAAGACAAAGCGTAAGAGTGGTTTCCTACATCTCAGAATTCTCACCTGTAAAGTGCAAAGCTGAAATTTCACTTTCAGTTCCTTAGATTACTTCTGAAGTTTGTGTGAGATCATCATTAAATAAAACACAGAATCAGACTTAGAAGCAGGGACCACAGCTTACAGAAATACACCCATGTAAATTATAAGCTGTCAGCAGGGATTTTTAGTTTTCAAGTTCTTAAGCTGTGTCCCCCTAATGCTTTTTGTTAATTTACGTTTACCATATGTAAGGGACAAATTTAGTCTTAGTGGATATACTTTTTTTTTATTATTATTTTTACCATTGCACCTAGTTATTAGTTGTTCTCAGGTGTTGTTTCTAAAAACTGTGCATCAGATTTCAGCTTGACAATAAAGATGTAAATTACTGTAAATTACTTCCATTTTTATGTTGATATTCCTAAAAAAAATAAAAAGCTTATGTGAAAACAGCAGTTGTTCAGTTGAGCTCTGTACTGAAATACTGTAATCCTTATATATGCATGTTTTTTCGAATCAGAGTGGAAAGTCTCCTGTTAACTAGATTTTTATGGACCTTAAGTTTAAAGGCAAATGATTTTCCATATGCACTGAATACACAGACCATAGAAATTGCACATGAAAGGCAAATTGTTTTTGCAAATAAATCTCTGACTTTCCTGCTTGTTATGGCATCCTGGAGAAAAAGAGTGTAGGTGTTTGTTAATTGGGTTATATTGCACACATGTATTTACTGTGCAAGTCAGGGTGACCAGTATAACACAGTTTAGCATCCCAAGCTCTGGTATATTCAGGTAAAAAGTAATTTCTTTACACCTCATCAAGATGCTCTGTTTATAGCCCTATCAATGTGCACTCATATTTGAGACATAGCTTTTGAATGTGACAGTAAATGTTAGTGATGCGAATATCATTTGTCATAATAATTAAAAACAGTCCTAAATGTACTCAAATTCAATAGGATTGCAGTGGCTGATACAGAGTATCCATTTTGGATAGGTTTTGAATGTTTTGCTAATAAGTAAAACAATAAATCTTTTCTTAAACAAAATCCTTATTTCAAATCAGTCACTAGCCATATCATTTAGAAATATCTGTGGTTTTTTGTTTCTAGGGAAGAAGAGGCAAACCAGGCCTCCCAGGAAAACCAGGACCACCAGGACCTCCCGTGAGTAACTAACGAAGGGAATGGGAAATTTTCACTATATCCTAGGACTTTCTTACCATTTTTACAGTAGGTTACCCAACCATAATTGCAGTTGAAAACAATCGATCTCTGTTTACTCTGCTGTATCAAACAGCTACTACTGGTAACCTTTTGATACAGCAAAACTATATGAGGGACTACACAGGGGAAAAAGAACAAGATGCAAACTTTGGCAGAGGAAGCAGAAATTGTCTGGCATTTCAAAGAAAGACTGGCCATGTATGTTAAATGTGAATACTGTGCATTCATTCACTTTGCAAAATGCGTGATGCTCTGTAGAAGATGGGATAATTTCTGTCTCAGAGGGGTAATTTGAAAGATGAAGGACTATGTGAAGCGTGTGCCAACTGCCTGAATGGTGGGGAGGATTATAACCAGTACTGGAATGAGCACTCAGCTGTAGTTTAAATGAGTTTACAAAAGAATTAAAAAGATTAAGAAATACATGACTCTATGAAAGGATTTGTAATATAAAGAACTAAAGCATTTGACTCAGATCTAAGAGGTTTAGGATTTTAATTGTATGTTTTTTTAAGTGATACATGATTTAGAATTTGAAGTCAGGCATGGATGTATATTAGTCTAGAAGGAACACAGCCCTCTTTTCGTAGAGGAAGACTTGGTCATATTTGTAAATTCCCTATATGTTGTGTTGAAAAAATGCCCTTGTGCACATACAAAAAACATCTATATGTGGGTTAAGCAAAGTTCCACTGTTTTACATTCTTAATATTGAACTATAATTGCATAATTCATTTTTCTGTTTACCTGAAATAGGTAAAGGCCAGTAGTTTATATGTCAGAACATGTGATCCATATTGCTTCAACCTCACTGCCAGAGATAACTCATCTTTTCGGTGGAAAAGAGAATAATGCACTATTGCATGAAATACAGTGACTAAAAGGAAATAAGTATCATCTACACTTATCTAAAAGCAAAACTGCGTGAATTTTATAAATCTTTTTCTCCCTTTATCCTTGCAAGATGTGTTCAGAAAGAGGACTTGATGATGGGGTTCATTTGTCCTGCATTAAACTAAATAGTTAAAAACCCCTCTTCTCTCCTGCATATAGTCGTATTGAAGCCTTGCTAATTTGAGTCTTTTGTACAGTTTAGGTTTCCTAATGCTGCAGCAGTACTGCAGACTGTGGGATTCCAAACAGAGGAAAGGAGTGATGCAGAATCTTTCACAACACAAATGCTGAAAATGACCTTTAAAAGAAAAACAACAACAACAACAATAACAAAAAAGCAAACCCTAGCAGAGGTCAATGTTAGATCTAATCTACTTAGCTTTTTGTGAACCAGTGAAAAGCTGTTTCTCCATTATAGATTTCTGCCATCATAGATTTGCTGGCAGGTCAGGCTTGTGAAGATGTATGATCCTTGACAGATATAGCAGAAATCTTGAGTGGAAGCTAAACTGCACTTTTATTACAGAGACAAATTTCAGATTTTCTTACAGCAAAGAGAAAGCTCAATTTTGTCAGCATGGCAGCATCCATACAAGGAGCTCTGTGTGGGTACTGTAGTCTAGCACTATGTATCAGAAAAGCCTTCCTCACGCAGCCATGGCCTAAATACTGGTTAAAATCATTTGTTTCTGGTATAACTATCTTAATGTGGTCCTTACTTCGGATACAACTATACCAGCTTTTTGGGGTCCTCTTCTGAGACTGGGAATATAACGCATAGAAAAAGCATACTCTAAAAGCAGTAATGCCTGCTAATGTGCACTGACAGCATCCCCACGTTTAAAGTGCTACGTTCTCTGCAGTTCCCCCTCTCTTTTTCAAGGCTCAAGCCATATTAAATCTTGCTGTATTGTGCTTCCAGTTGCCCCTTCTCTTCTAAGAGTAGTGTGGATATATCATTGGCCATTACTTTGACCTTTCCAAAGTGCAACAGGGTGGTTGCTGTCGTAAGTTTGGCATATACAGGATACAAAATGCTTAACAGATTGACAGAACCTGTGAAAATTAGACTCTACAGTAAAAGTAAATTTGGTGTTTGGTTGTTATTTCAGAAGAGTATAAAATTTCTATTTGAGAAAAAGAAGATTCAGTCATTAACTGTTAGGGTAGCTACAGTACACACTGCGTGTTTGGAATTTCTAAATTTATCTGATGTATTTATCAGTTTATGCCATGACATTAAGTACTTAATTTAGACATTAGAACTGCCTGGTGTTCAGTAATGACAAAAAAAAACCCCAAACTGTCAGAAGGGAAGTTCTATCTCCTTAAGAAAGAAGTTGGTGAATTGGATGCAATACTCAGGGGATTTGATATAAAGGGCAGTCCTAAAAAAAAAGTGTGAGGGATTCTGAGACCACATTCTGAATAGTCAGAAGGGCTTTAAATTAGACACTACTAAGAGGTATGCATTTTGATTAATTAAAACAATATTTTTTTACCTGCTTGTTGCATGGCAGAATCCTTTTTTTCTTTTTTTTTTCTCTTTTTTTTGATCCCCTAAACCAATTTCTGGGGATTTTCTTTTCAGTAAAATCGATGTTAGTAGTGAGTTGATGAAACTATTCAACTGGAGTGGCAGTCTCTATGCAACTTCTTCCAGGTGTCCTTTCTTTTATGTGCCGTTGTCCCTTACCCTTTCTTTTATGTCAGTTTTTCCCTTTGGAGCAAATCCAGTGCCCACAAATAACAAGGAGTCAATGAGGATTTTTATTGTCAAGTTATAAAAAATATTTCTGTAAGCCTACCCAGATGATGATCCTCCTTTGATTATTTTTTTAAAGTTTATTAAATATTATAGGCTTTAAAGTGTTCTGTTATTCCCTTCTCATTCAGAATTCATGGTTTGCATCCTTGCTGTCTGATGTTGTTTTTGAGTACTTTTCTCTTATTTCGATACTGGAGAGCTGAGATGTGTGCCTCACACTTGTCTCACTCCAGCAGGTAACAATTTATGCTGAAGAAATGGAATCCAAACGAGTTAAGTAGAACAGCAGCTCCCTCTAGTGCCTTTTGATCCCTTCCCCCCTCTTTTAAAGAGCCTAGAGAGCAGGTTAAAGCTACTGTTAAATACACTATTCATTTCACTCTCTGAAGCATTCTGAAAATTATGATTGTGAAATCAAAAATCTCTGTAGCCTTCAAATGTATTTTATACATTTTCTTGCTTGCGTTTTCTTCTAAAGTCTTCTGAAAGAGATAATGCCTCTTTCACATGCTGTTATCCTGCTCGGCATCGCCCTTCACCGAAATTGAAATGCCGATTGCATGAAACAAAAAGAAATGCTATCATAATAGGATGCTATCATAAAACTACAGCATTTTCATCTGACTGCAGAGCTGAACTGATAGCTTTCTTCTGTTCTAGCTGCTAATAAAAATATCTACAGAACTTGGCAATGCAGAAGAGCAGACCATAGCTTATTTTGCATATGTATAATACATTGGCTGTCTAGTTCCTTCACAGATTTTTTTTTTCAGTACTTAAAAGTAAATGTTTGGAAGGTATCTGAACTTAATTTTTACATGCTGTTGGACTAAGGTTGCACAGGCCCAGTTCTTTCTCTTCGTTTCGACAAAATGCTTTTCTGGTCTTGGATTGTGGAATTACTGTCAGAGATAATTTGTTTTTCTATTTGCCCTGCTTAGAAAATAGCTGCATGATGTCTGGCAGCATTTTATATATTGTGGTCGTTTGTGGGAGGTTTTGTGGTTGGGTTTTGCTTTTTGATTGTTGTTTTCATTTTTACTTTTACAAGAATCAGCTTCCAGGTATTTCTATTTACACAGATAATCTAGAGGACAGAAAAAAGAGTTTTACTGGTTTCCCCGTTGAGGGTTAACTTTCTGTTTTCTGTCCCACTTTTCTTTGTCTCTACTGGAACTGTTATGACTGGAGGAATTCCATTTCCCATTTTAGTGGGACATCAGACTTTTTAAAATAAATACAGTGCCAAGCTAATGTTGGGCTACAGACATCCACCAGGATAGTCACATGTGAGTCCAAATATGACTTCTGCCTAGTGTTGCTGTTTGGCGGAAGGGAAGTGCTATCAGCACTGTTTTTTAAAGGCAGAAAACATGAGGACTACCTAATTTGGTCCAAGTGCCATCTTGACCTCGAAGCTGTCCATGTCAGAGGCAGGAAAGAAACTTGGTTAGTAAACTGCCATCACAATTATTAGTCCTCTTAAATCTGCTGTTTGCTACTAACATGCCCAAAGTTATTTGCAACAGTTGCTATAGCCCTTGAAGCTCATCATTCAGTTCATCATTTACCTTTGCAAGGGACTGATCTTCATATCTTTTGTCTTCACAACTATTCTTGCTGGGAAGATTAACTTTGTGCTACTCCTTAAAGTCTTAAATTAAAATAAGATCTCATTTTTGTTTCTGTTGCATGTGAGGCAGTAGAAAAGTTCACAGACTACTTGAATTTCTTGATTTGATTCCATACACTTTTGGTCTCTTGTTATTCCATATGTATGTCAGTGCCACCAAACTAGTTATCTTAAGTAGCCAGCAGTTTGCCATGGAAATCTCATTTCCTCTGCTTCAGGAAATGTCATTCCTCTACCAATATTTTGAAAGTGAATGAATGTTATCAGTTAATTACAATAAACAGAAAATTAAAGCAATGATAAATGAAAACTGTCAGTAGCATTTCTGGTATTCTTAGTCTTTCAACTTCTTTTTAGAATACTGGAAATGCTTACATAGTAGGACAGGAATGTCTAGCAAGGGTTGGTTATATTGCTTGTTTCTATGCATTGAAGTTTTAAAAATCCGTATCAAAATGCAATTTATTTAATGTATTCTATTGTGGCAGATGTCATGCCTTCATTCCTTCCATTTGCTCTTGTAATAGTTATACAATATTGCACATCTGCACCAATGAATTTCATGATTTTTTTTTATGTTATAGTAATCAGAGAAACAGTATTTTAATTTAATGGGCAGGCTCAGATCATAAATAGATGGATAAAGTGATTATACTGAGTCACTTGCAGTGCTGTGTTCCCTGAAATGGCCTGTTCTTGAGATACAACCAGTGCAATTTACTTGTTACACGTTTTACTGCATGGACTGTGAGATTGGGTAGACTTTTTCAGCAGTCTCATCTTTACAGAAATGCAGACGAACTATAAAAGTTAAGGGAGAAAAATATATTGTAAACCCCAGTAATTTCACAGTTTGGAGCTATTTCCTTTTAAGCACCTGTGTTTCTATTCCTTCCTTGTCTATAGAAATAACATCTGAAACCTGTTTGTAATTTTGGAAAACAATCAGGACACATTTTCAGTTCTTTTCTTATTCATACAACTGTACTCTCTCTGTGCTTCACTTCTCTCAATTACATGACTTGATATTGAAACAGAAAAAGGAAACTCCACTTAAGTGAGCTTCAAAGTGGCAGATGTGCACAATTCTCATTCAAAAACTAGAAATTGCCTGTACAGTAATTCTTCAACTCCTGCTAATTTCATTCCCTCTCCACTTACAAACCAATGCTAGTAGTTCTTTGTGTGTGTGTGTGTGTGTGTGTGTGTTTCTGCAGAGGCTTGAGTGGATTGTACATCTATATTAGTGGAGAGAAACTGGAAGGGAAGAAAGATACTAGAGTTTAGGAAAACACCCATGAACAAAAGCTGTTGTTTTACACTTATTTTATTAAATTTACTTTATAAAGGATGATGGAAAGATAAATTTATGAAATGTATGACAATTTTTGAAAATGGAAATACTAAAACCAGCGAGGTGATTTACTTTTGGTAATGCAAAGGCTATGAGATAGTCAAGGATGCAACCCAAATGCCTTAAGTTCGTCTTGGTTGCCTTAGTCGCAAGGCAGTTCTGGGCTTTTTTGAGGTTATGTCTGTTTTTGAAATCCATGACATGTACAAAGACTTTCAATTTTGTCAAAAATTATTTACTTGATGTACAAATAATATCCAAGTGGTTGGGGCTGGTGTCAGATGCAGCATTCACTCCTTCCTGGGTTGTATGGTTGCAGCAGTTTTGCTAGTGGAGAAACAACATGGTGGCAAATGAGAAAGGAGAATATATTCTTTTTTTTTGACTGCTTGCAGGATTACAGAATCAACACTACATTCAACAACATCATTGTTGATGTTGAGATATCTAGTAAGTAGGCAGTGTCAACACAGTTCAGTTCCAATTCTAGATTGCCATCTTTAATATGGTTATCAAAGTAAAAATTAACTTCATGAATCAGAGTTGAATGAGCATCACATCAAAACATCATGACTATACTTATCTTAATTTTTCAATGTAAATTTGACATGACAATTCACTTCCAAAACTAAGTGAATGGAAAACTTTACGTTCTGATGTTGGGGAACAAAGAGGGAGTGAGAAACCTGTGATGTTTCATGTGGCTTCCAAATCTTCCTAATGTCTCCTAATATGTAAGTATCACTATTTATCTGTAACAATGTAATCACAGTAAAATACTTACCATCGTATTTCATAATTTAGTTATGATGTCTCAGAACATACCTGTTTTGTTTTGGTATGCTGCAATATTGCCATATCTTACTGATTTCTCCATCAGTTTTAATAACTTTTGGTTATTGGACTTTAATTTGTCTTTGCCATCTTCCTAGTTGTTAATACATTCAGACTCCATGGAAACTTTCTCATTGCCTCTGGCTAGTTTCCTTCAGATTGAATTTTTTTTTCCCTGGGAAGTAGTCTGGTTAGTCAAAATCATGGTTCTGTTTCTCATCTTTTTGAAGTTAAGTACCTCAAGGGAAGTACCTTTACTGGTAAGAAAAGCCATCAAGAGTTTCACAGAATGGTCTTCTGCATGTGGGAAAACTTTGTGGTTTTGCCATTCTGTGCCCTCCTACAGAGCAGATGCATCTTGCCAGAGAAGGCTTTGCTGTCAGAATGCAAATCATGACCTACCTCATTTAAATGCTGTGTCAGAACACTTCAGTATGTGATTACATAGGAGCCAAAAGATACCAGGGGATATTAGCATCTTCTGTACATGTGCAATTATCAGATACGAGGAATGCCAACTGTGACAAAATGATTGCTGTTCCTCTCATCATCTTTTTCCCTGAATTGCCTGATGGTCTATACAGGAACAACTCTGAAGTTGTTCTGTTCACCAGGTCCTCCTTAAATAATCATAGTAACTGGTTCTTTGGTTTATATTGACCCCGAATGCTTGGCATTTCAATGTTCTCCTTGGATCCCTAGGTGAAATCAGTGGATAGAATGTATTGCAATTTTTCTAGGAATACTTTGAAGACTTGCTGCTGCAGTGCTACAGATATGACAGCAGTTCTTGTTATGAAAATGTTAACCAGTTGAAAACAATAGTATTTTCACATTAATGAATTATATCTTGAGTGAGAAGTGATTTTGATCCTTGACTTCCTTTAATAGTTTTACAGGTCCTTTAGCATGAAAATGGGAGAAAATTTCAATAGATTCTTATTCTGAAAGTGTAGAAAGCTGTTTTCTTGTTATGATGCATAACACCAGTATAATTATGTCATGTGAGGTATGTGTAATTACAGTGCCCATAAAGCAATTAACAAAGACCATATACAAAATTAAAATGTGTGATAAAAGCTCTGACTGTTCTCTGATATAAAATGTCTGACGGGTAACCAACCTCAATTTTTTAATTTTTCTTTTAAGGAACAACCGTTTTCAAAGCTGAATAGAATTCAGATCCCTAAAGCAGTTTCAGGGTGCATGTATGCCAGCTGCATTTTCCTCACTAACAGGAAAGCTGCAGAGGGTAAATTGTCTGTAACTATAAACCCCACCTCTCAGAGGAGGAGAGCTGCCTTTGTGCCCTGTTTCTGTTAAATGCAGGTCATTCGGACCAAGTGACTTCATTGAGTATGTTTTAATCTTATAAATGTAGTCAAGTGTTTCTTATACCCATCATGAGTGGCTCTAGTTCATATTACATGATGTGAACATTTCAACTTAAAGGGAAAACTATGCTAATTTGTAAATTTAACTGAGTTCTAGTTCATAAACTCCTGACTGAACTTTCTGTGTTCTGCCCTGATTCACAACACTTAAAAACCTCGTTAAGGGCCTGGTTTATGGCAGATTATGTCTAAAAATGTCTATGCCTGCATTTGTGTAGGAAGTTCCTTCTCTGTTGTTGAAATTCTTGATGAAAGATGTGTGTTTAAGTATATACTTGCAATGCTGATAAAGCTAGGAAGTTAGTCTTTTGGAGGATTCTGGCACTCAACTTCACTTTCTGTAAGTTAAAAATTCGTCTGTTTACTCATACTGGGAGCTGCTTCTACATCAAAAATTGTGCTTTGAGTTAGTGGAAAGAGTTCTAAAATGCTGTAGAAAAAAGATGCTGCTCATACCTTACATAAAAGTTGATATGGATGTCATCTTTGCCTTCTCTGATAGACCAATTCACTCCAAATGAATTTGCAAGTTTTCAAAACTCAGGGATTTAGAAGCTGACTCTTCTCTGTGCCTGAAAGAAGATATAATGATCTTACAGAAAATCATTTGCTGTATAATCCAATAAAAGCCTAAACCCTTTTACATGATCACTGGTTTTAGAAGGCACATATGTAAACATAATTTTAATTAAATTAAATGATGTGTGTTTTCTACATAGGGACCTTCTGGACTGAAAGGAGTTCTGGATTCATTGAACAAGCATTATAATGAGGTATGGAGACTAGGTGTAGTATCTGTGTGTGTGCGTTTATGACTAGGAAGCATAACTAAGGTAGAAATGACCACAGTTTTGATCCTTGCAAACCACATTTCAAATTAATTCAAAGGGTACATCCTTCCCTCATCCAGCATCCCTCTTCAAGCACAGTCCACGTTCCAGTCACATACCCACTGTGTGATCTATCCTGCTGCGTGTGTCTTACCTCACATCCATCTTCCACTCACTTATTTTTGCCTGGTATCTCAAAAAGGAGGTGGGTGGACCACCTAGCTGTTAGTGTAAAGTACCTGTTCCCCATTTATAAACCTAATTGCTCTAAACTGTGCTTGACATTTCTTCTTTCTTAACCTACTCTGTAGTGATTTTTAAAGTAGAATAGAAAGACAAGGAGGCATAATTTTGAAAGATCTCCTAGCAATCAATGAGAATTATCCTGATATTTGTGTTACAGGCTAAAGAAAAAGATATTGTCTTCATTATAGAACCTCCTGCAGCTACAATCACTTCATAGGAAAAAAAAAAGTTAAAATTGCATAGAACTGTGTTCCATGTGACAAGCTTTTAAATTCTTACCCAGATTTTGCAAATCATTTAAGCAGTGGTAATGTCTGCCATTGTAAGGAATTGTGATTCAAATGTCACACAAGTTTTCTTAATCGATGCCAAAGTGAGTATATAACTTTTCTGATAAGAAAATAGTATTTTATTCAAAGACTGATGAAGCACTATCACGGGAATGTCTTCTTAATACAAAAGTTACCTAAGGGTTTCACACCTTATGTAATGCAGTTCAAATCTGGAAGACATTAATTTCTTTTAAAGTGTGTAACTGTAAAGAGCAGGTGAATTCAGGTTATTTCTCTTATATAACATACCCAGATGAGTACTACAGTCTTTTTTTGAATAGGGATTCTGCAGCAAAATTCATGTCAAACATAACTTTCTAGTTGTTTTTATCACTGAAATTATTTCTCTGATATTAAGTCCATTCCAAATCAGTGTATCACCTTAGAACATGCATTAGGAATTAAGCATAGTTTTACACACTGTCCTGGACAGGGACCTTTTCATACCTGGAGACTTAGTTTTTGATTTTGGTCTACCATTCCATATGTCTGTGTTTGAAGTTTTCTGTAGTTTGGTTTTACACTTTTTTTAATTATTATTATTTCTTACCAGTTCATTTTTCCTACCAAAGACAGCTTTTATTGGTACCAGCCCTGTTTCCTCTATCAATACCATATTCATTGTAACTCATTCACCATCTCTGCACTGTTAATCTTTTGTACCCTGATAGTCTTTTTAAGGTTAATTCTGCAGGAGGAAATATAAGTTGTGAACTTCAGGAACTGGCAAGCATCTGTTTCCAAAAATCAATCTTCTTATCATTGTAAGGCTTTAAGAATTCCTAAGCTGTTTTACATTTCCTAATTAACAATCTTCTGGAAAAAATGCAGACCAGATGCCCTGTGTCTATAAATTAATCATCTTTTAAATTCTGTAGAGCTTACCAACTTTATTCTTCCTTCAGCTGTCTAGCTGGAAGATTTTAATGACTCTGTCATAAGCAATTAACTGTTCAACAAGGAAATGCTGCTTGGTTTCAGCTGAGAGAGGAGATGGTGTTCTGATTCAAGTAGCAGTTTTATTCAGACTTTCTGTAACTGTGTGGCAAGATCTTCCTAGTCAACTTAAGTCTCAAACTGCTACAGCAAAAATATTAGTTTCTATACATTTTATGAGGGGAATGGGATATTCACATCAAGGACAAGACAAAGACATCAAAGAGGTCATCAAAAACAAGGACAGCTTGTCTGCTTTGCCATTGATTATTCACTTAGGCAGACATATGCACCAGTAACTCTCCTTTTTTTTTCCCCCACACTATTATGTACTATATGATGAATGCTGATTTTGTTCACTGTACCTTGGAGGTACCAAGCAATGTTTCATATTCCAGTATATAATTTGTAACATACCTCAATTATTTGCATCTGTGTGATGATATTTCAGTAGTATCCTGAGGTTTTTGAAATTTCTTCAGCCACATGAAATGGTCTTGTAATTTTCCAACATTTTACGCATTTCTCAAAGATCTTACAAGATCTTCTTCCCGTCTGTTTTTCTAAACTGTTAAAGTTGTGACCAAATTTTTGTTGCTGTAGATATTTATTTATTTTATTTTACTTATTTATTTACTGTGGAGATTAGTATGGCTTCTTTGCATTCATGTTTCTAGGAATCATGAAAAACTACTACCAAGAAATGTGGGGCATCAGTGGGAGAGATCTTAAGACCCATCATCATTAATAAATTCTTTTTTTTCCTCTAATTTTTGTGTTTCTTAACAAACTATTTGAGATTCTTCTGATTTCTCTATGGTATCAATAAGTGGCTTTAATTGCATAATGGTTTTAAACAATTTGTTGCAACCAAGCTTTTTCTGGCTCAGTATCAAGCACAGCATCATCTAAGGAGGCTGGAGTACAAGTCTTTAAAAGCAGAATTTACTTGATCCATGTGCACACTGAAAGAAAGCACTATAAATACAATTGCTGATTGCAGCAGCAAATTGTGCTGAGTGGCAAACCAAGATCAGCAGTCTTTCTTTAATGAAGGTGAGAGGAACCTGCTGAGGATAAGTAGTAGCATTGATTCTCAATGAGGTGGGAGGCTGAGCTCAAGTGTTTCTTCCCTCATTCTTCCTTTGTGCCTGTTCTTCCAAGCCATGGACTATTTTTATATTCCTTCTTGTTATGTCTTCTGTGCTTTCAGAGTAAATGAGATGCTCTGCGTGCACACGATACACGCATTTTGGTCTCTTCGTTATGCCAAGAAACTGGTTCTGCCCTGCTCTGTAGGTTACATTCCTTCAGTGATTTGTAAACGATGCCTTGTCATTTGTGTTTATACGCTCTCGGGCCTATGTTATAATCCTTTTCCTGGGCTTTCAAGGCCTCTGCTTGTCATCTTTTTTACTTACCGGTTTTCCATACATAGATATAAGGTCACTCCAGTCAAATATACTTCTAAACATCTTTTGGAAAGGGCATACAGATCAGCTTAATCTAAAATGTTCTCCAACACATAAAAATAAAAATGAAAATGTAACACAAAGCGATTGAAGCTACATCACAGTCTGCTCAGGAAATATTTCAAAATCATTGTAATTTATAAGAATTATAGATTATTCTTGAATAATTCATTATTGCTTTTCTAAGATGTTTTTCTTCTATTTTGTTGTAAAAAGCAAATGTGCTACAAATGTGCAAAAAGCATAAAAGTAACTATTTAGTCTAAGATCTTCTGTGTATGCAAACAAATGCTCAATTCAAAATAAATCATAACTTATAATATTCTCTTAATAACAGGCACCTAGATTGTTCTCAGTCAAATGGTCATCAGCTACTCAGCATTACAGGTTCCCTTCTTTGAGTATCTGCCTCTTGCTCTAGAGCTGATGTTGGTAATTAGGTTAGGAACAGTGTTACAAACTCTAAACACTGAAGAATATCCTTCAGGACATTAACATTTATAAAAATAATTATGAATTATTACTATATGAAAGTTATTAACTTATGAAAATATTAACCGAATGTAAATGGCACTCATTCGTCATGATGTTTTCCTAATTTAGTGGTACAGAAACTGGAACATGGCAAGGGGAGTTGGCTTTCTCGGGTTTCCCACTCTGCTCAGTGGCAGATGTTGTAGGACTTGGACTCCTTGGGTCCAGACTCAAAGTCATTTATCAAGGTCATTGGTTTTGCTGCTTTTTTTCCATTGTCATTAAAAGAAAACATGTTCCCCTTAGGTAGTCTGAGCCTGGCTTTGTGAAAAGAAAACTGTTTGCTTCGTATTTTATTGTGTCTGCCTTGTACAGATGAGTAAATAGATGCAGTGCAGTAATAACCGAGCAAGCATACAACGTGAACCCCTGGTCCTTAAATCTGTCTCTTTTCTTTGAGGAGCAGTGTTAGGAACCTGTTGATAATATTCATTCCCTCTCCTTCTGTCTCACTACTGTAGTAGACTTAAATGAAGTCTATCTTACAATTCATGCTGCTCAAAAGTTAAAAGCTTGTGGTTTTGTCTTAAGAAAGAAGTGATTTTTGTTGTTCTTTTCTCACATACTTGAAAAATGTTCTGTAATAATGAGCACAAAAATACGGGGTTTACATTGAGTTAAGAAAAAAGACACCACAGATTTACATAGCAATGTTCAATATAGACATTCACTTTCCATGCTTTTATTCATCTGCTGCTCTGACTGGGGTATGAACTCATGACTAAGGCTGTGTTGCTGAAATACCTTACTTGGATGTACTGCATAGGCATTTAGTATACCTTTCTAGTAGTAAATTAGGACTTCTGAAATTACATACTGGTAAATTATATGGAATTGTTATGGTAAATAAATTGTTACTGTAAATAAATGATAGCATATTCTGTTCTCTGATCATTGTGATGATATTTCTTCACAGAGTGATACAAGACTGTTAGGATTACTTGGGACCCCGGGACCCAAAGGCCAGAAGGGAGACATTGTAAGCATTTTGAATTAACTTGGTGAAATTTCTAAGTGTCTGTCTAACCTACCTCTGCCACCTTTAACACAGTATCTTTTATTTGATTTATCATAATGTTCTTTGAAGGAATAGGTTTTAGATATGACTGGCTCTTTCATCTCTGCAGTCTAATATCTAGCTCATCGTGCTATCCTGCAGGTGCAGCACGTGAGCATTTCTCCTCTAATATATGATAACCAGAAAGGGAAAATGCAGGTAGAATTATGTGTGGTTTCCATAACAGTGTCTGAGGAGAAGTCAAATGAGCTGGCCTGATGGTTGTGGGAAAGGACTCTAAAAAAGCTGAAATTCAGAAAATATTTTTGCTAGTACAGCATGAATATTTAAAGCAGTTTCTTCTTAACAATGTTATAGCAGTTTCTTTTTAACAATGGGACTTTCTATACCAAAAATGCTTATACTCAGCATATAAAAATTATGTGGAAGTCAAATTCTGTGTTCATACCATGTGACAGTATATTGGTTATAGGCATGTGTCCTGTTGAAGAAGCAGAATGAATCATAAGCACTTGGATGTTAATGAGACAAGTGCTCTGCGGATGTCATATGATTCAGGTTTTTTAATTGAGAAGCCTGCTACAGAAAGCAGTCTTTGAAATTCATTTACAGATGTTTAAATCTCAGATTTCCATTGAAATAAAAGATAAGATTTTTGTGCCCTACACAGAACAAAGTACAGTTGAAGAAGGTGTTTATTAGCATTTGTTATAATAGAAAAGTTTTAAAATATAATTTATTTTGTTAAAAGGGTCAAAAAGGAGAATGGGGAATGACCGGCACAAAAGGAGAAAAGGTAAAATAATTCCTTATTTCTGTGCTTGTGTGATACTAGAAGGTGTCTGACTGTACATCTTATGAATCAAATAATGGAAAATATGCTGAGGATCAAGAAAATATATTTGGGCATAAGAAAAGGTGTCAGTCTCTGAATGTCCTTAGTAATTTTCTCAAGCCTCTCCTTTAGAGTGTATTTATATATGCAAGTAAATTTCCAACAGCTCACAAAGTTCATATAATTTAAAGACATTCAGACTTCTACTGAATACCAGTTTAAAATTATGTTTATATAAGTTTATGACTAGTGATTGCCTCACAAGTTAGTCACCATTCATTTTTCAGGTTACAAATGTGATTGTCAATATCTGTATGAAAAAACCAGAAATGTAAATTATTGAAATTTATAAATAAATTTCCTAACTTACTATCTTCTATTTTAAGTTTCAATTTCCCAGAAAGATTCAGGGGTGTGTAACTGGGAAAGAGATGTATATTTTGTTTTTCTAGCAACATGTGTTGTACTCAGTTCTTCATCCAGTGAATAACATGCATTTTGGTATTCAGCTGTTCACATTCCAATTGGTTTCTTTAGTCATATCCTTGTGTATAAGCAGTTTTCATGCAAGCAGAAACTTTTTTTTTTTTTTCTCATGTTGATATGACAGATTCATGATTTTGTGTGTTGTAAAGCACTTGTGTTACAGAATTTGTCAGATCTGTAGGCATCATCACTTTTTTTAGTTCATGTTCCTGACCCTTCCTTATCCTCCTGCTTGAAAGCATCACACATGTCATGGTCTTATCATTAAATCAACATCATCCCTCAAGTAAACTTTTGTAGTCCATATACTTACATTATATGTAGGTTTAAAAAAAAAAAATCATAAATAAATATATTTCAAGGATTCTTCACCAAAACCTGACATATATACTATTTACCACTTGAAATAAATCTACATTTACTTCTTCCTTGTGTTTGCATAGGGAGAGCCTTCTGAAAAAGGGGACAAGGGAGATCCAGTAAGTACAGCTATGTTTTGAACTGAGGATGAGAATAATTTACATTTTATATTATTTTCATACTGTATCCATGCTGTAATTTTTTTATTTGTACACTTTCATTAGATCCAGTGATTATGTAGTATAGTATATGTATTATCTCCTTCTTACACAAGCTTCAAGTTTACACAGGTTATAAATAAAAAACGTGTCCTGGTTTTCAGCATTTCTGTAGTTGGTACAGTCCATAAACCAAGTTTAAAGTACTTTACTTTTTTTCCCTGAAGTTTCTTCCTTTCAGTTATTTCACAAAATTGTAGGTGGGCTGACCTGTATTGTTTTATTGTTTTACCAGTTTCCAGTGTGGCATTTAACAAGGCAGTTTTCTTATAGCCATTTGATGTGTGCATAATTTTTTTGTTATTTTCAGGGATATTTTCACAGTGCTCATTCTGTAAGAGACTGTTTACATGTGTTTCTTATTTTTAATCAGCTATTGTCCCCTCTTACAATATATGACAAAAGCTAGTTACATTGTTGAATACACAACTGAAGGTTGCTCAGCTACTTGTGATTAACATATTATAATAACCAAAATAAGACACACTGTAATAATGTGTGGGTTTGGAGATGAATACTGTGTCATCAGTAGAGATTTAGTGGTGAAGAATAGAATTTAGACTGGAGAAGTTATTAAGCAAATGTGATGTTTCTAAACAGGTTTTCTTTAAAACACTAAGAAAACCTGGAAACAGAATTAATTTGAAAAGGAATGACTTTCTGAGTTTGCACAAGACATCATAAATTCTGTAATTCTTTCTCAATTTTTCTTAAGTTTGCAAACTATGTTGTAAAATTTGAAGGTAGCAGATTCAACTTTTAGTTGATCTTAGTTAAAGTTTTAATTTCTTATGGCTATACCTGCTATTTTCAGGGAGAAACTGGAATGGAGGGATCAAAAGGAAGCAAGGTATTTTTTTTTGTATATACATCATTGGTGTATGTAGCTGTTACTGGGAGCCATAAAAGTAAATATGGAAATTTTTGTTTGTTTGTTTGTTTTCCCTGAACAATATCATTAGGGTGAAACAGGAGACCCTGGAGCACCTGGTCTTATTGGAAATCCAGGATCAAAGGTAGGTGAAAGGTATTTTTATGGTATTAATAGTCATTGCATTCATTATATGCTGTTATATAAGAGAATTCTGAATGCTCTCAACTCTTTATCTAGTTAAAGAGGCAGAGAATGAAAATAGTTTATATCAAAAAGTTCTGCATGGATCATGGCTATTTTACTTTTAGTTCATAAACTTCTTGTTGATTTCAGCATCAGTCCACAAGCAGTATTTATGCAAAGCGCAAACATTATTTGATCACTCGAGGACATGAGCACCTGTTTTACAATTACAAATCCACTGGTAGATGAGTGTATTCTCTTTGACCATCAGTGAGGCAAGGAGTAACCACTCCCAGTGCATTGGTAGTTCCTATGTTTAATCTTCCAAGAGTACAGATAATGTCAGTTGCCTTGCTTTGAAGAAAGTAACTGAATCGCAAATTTCTCAAGAAATGCCTTGAATTTTATCAAATAAAAGTAGAGTTGGAAACTGTGAAAATGTAACCTTCACCCAGCACTATTCATGTTGGACATGACCATACCCAAGCTCCTTAGATCATGAAAAAAAGTCCCAGGGGCAATAGATGCAGCTGTAGGGTCCACAAAACTGTGTACCTAAAAATGATTATCCACAGTAATTCCTTAGACTGACTTTTGGAGGCTAATATCCTTCCTTGGTAGGAGCTCCTGAAATAATTGTTACTGTAGTGGAAATCTAAGTCACTTTCACACTGTATACCTTTCAGAAGAGGCTCGCAGACATCCAAAGAATCATTAGGGTTTGCACCAAGTCATACATTTATCTCTACATCTCAGTCCCCTTTTCATTCAGTGCTCTGGAGACCTTCTGATGAGATCTGTTCCAGGAGAAGAAGGAACACCTGCCACATAGTTAAAAAATCACTGCTAGATCTATCCTTTGACAGAGGGAATTTTGATTTACTCTTTTTGTTTTATTTTTCCTTTTAGGTAGTGCCTTTGTACTTACTTGCATTTACTTTGTATACATTCTTTTGATTTTGTACCCATCAGTCCCAAAGATTGATTGAACTAAATGTTACATTAAGGGAGAATGAGCAAACTCTGTACTTCTTAATCCATGTAGAAGATAGATTAAACATCTAGCATTAAAAATGATTTATATATGAGAACGCTTTACACTGAATTGTAAGAGTTATATTGTCTTTACCTCAAGCCTGTATTATATCATTTCACAGGGACTGCAAGGACCTCCAGGACCTGCTGGGCCCAGGGGACTGCCAGGAGAAGTTGTATGTATTGTGCAGTTTCACCAAGCTGTAGAAGTGTGGTGTGTGAACAGTTAGACAGTGAAACAGTACCACAGAAGGTATCATAGGTGCTCCTCTTGTGAGTGGAACCATACCAGTCAGGTGTTGAAACACAGTAGTATGGGATGCCTCAGAATAGAGTTCTGCTCTTTGCTTATGTTCTTTTTGTCATTGTATTACCATCTGAACAAATAAGGATGATCATACTAATTTGTCTCATTCATAAAATAATTATCACTACAAAAATCACTCTTATCTCACAGCAGTAGGTGAAAATCAAAAAAATTTCTAGCAAAGTTTTAGTAATGTTACATCATGAGCTGGAAAGGACAGTCTCTCTGGAGCAAAATGAGGAAACAGGGCAAGGAGGAGTACCCCAAGCATTTAAACACATGGCCTTCCATATTTCTGTCTATGGTTTTGTATTATTCTGAATTGGTTTACTTCCTGTAAAATGGCTAAAGTTTGATAAATAAGGTGAACAAAATAAACAATTATATTTCATATCTTAAAGCTTGTGAGTAAAACTCGTATTCAGAGCAAGGTGTAATTCCATTAAAACTAGGGACAATATTAAAATCTGTAGCCAGAGTAGAAGTATTAGTTGAAAATATTTTAATAGAAAACTCCTTTTTTAATTGCTGTTCAATAGTTTAAATTTCTAAAATACCTCTGCAAAAAGTGGAACGAGGGATTATTCTTATGATTCCAGTATAATTGTGCAGAGGCTCAGAGGCTTGCCAACAGTCACAAAGTACCTAAAGCCACTATATGTTTACTGTAAGTGAAAAATAATTTAATTTGTGAACACTGACAGGTGGCAGAAAATAAGTGTGTGTTTGTGTGTCCATGCGAGAATGTAAAATCCTGAACTGTTGAACTCTCAAACAGAAGCCTACTACTCATTAGACATAACAGTAGGGGCTGCTTTTAAATTTTGATAGCATCTGGACTAAACAGAAGTGCCACATCCCAGGTTCTCCAGTTAATAAAGAAACATGAGACAGAGGATTTGGAGGCTGATACCTGTTGTGCTTCTGTATGTAGACTATTTAGATGGTAAAAACCAAGGGGTGAAGGTACTCAAAAGAAGTGGTGTCAAAATAGAAGGGTTCCTGTAATGAAAAAGGCATTCTCTCAAGAAAGATGATGATGATGATCTTGACTGGAGGACAGGCCCTGGAAGCAGGGGAAGGTTGTGAAGATCAGGTTGATGCATGGAAACAATCGCCAGAGACCTTAGCCACTAACTCCCGAGACTGGTAACTAAGCATCTGCACAACATAAAACTAGACAACTTGCTGCCCAACCATCCCAGCCAAACAACAATCTCCCTGTTGGAAAGACAAGTCAGAACCCAATGAAGATAATGCTAACAGGGTAATGAGTGAGAGTGTGAGATAATCAAGAAGAATAAAAGCTCTCATCTCAGTGGTTCTTAAAAAACCCCAATATCCAGATCCATTACAGGTGTCAGATGATATCAGAAGCAGGAGACAGATGATTTATTGAACCTTGACAGTTTGTCCTGTTGAGGGAGGCCCTCCAGGAGGAGTTGGGGTAATGGAACACCCACCAGAGATGCAGTGTGCCTGTAACCTTTATGCCTGTAGATGCAAAACTGATAGGTTGGGATTGTCAAAGGCAGTGGGTAGGCTCAGCATTTTTTAATGTGCTTGTAGTTATGCTTTTAGATGCCCACGTTCAGGTCTGACAACTGGTTGAGGTTTTTCAAGGCGATGGAGGCCTCGTTCATGGAGGTTTAGTGTGCCTGGAACTATTATGCCACTGGGCAACAGACAGACTAATGGATCTACTGGCCTGTTAGGATTCCTCAGACTGGTAGGAACCTCCCCTGAGATCCAGCACAACTGTAACTCTTGTGTGCCTTTGGCCAGGAAGAGCACAGGTGAAACTTCATTCCAGTCTGAATACTCCAGGAACCATAAGCTGTTAGGCACCATTATACTAAGCTTTAAAGTTCCTTTGGTATTTAGCTTGACACCCTCATAGAGCAGAAGGCCTCTTCCAAGGAGATGACAGCCTACTGCTCTTCCAAATTATGGCACAGTCCCTTTTTAGGTGTGCAGGCAACTATGTTCTGCCTAATCCCCCCTGTCAACTGAAATTAGGTTTCAGTCCATGACAGTGGTGTTGTCACATAATCTAATAAGTAGCACCTACCTCCTCTCCCTGGTTCTCCTCCCTCACTTCCTCCATCAACCATGAAATGTTTTTTAATTACCATTTTTGATGTTTGAGTGGTTCGATCCAAGAAGTGGACCAGGAAAAATTGACAATGGAGAGCTTGGCTTTAGTTTATCCTTTAAACCATTCACCTGAAAAGGACTGGGATTTTGATCTTAGCTCTGTGGGTTGGTTTTGGTTTTTATTTTATTTCTACAAACAGAAGCATCTAGGAGCTGGTGTTGCTGAGTTTTGTCTTAAGCCTTCCCATGTGCGTTCCAAGACAACTTTATGGCAGGGAACTCTTAATTTGAATGGACTTTGGAGTCATATGCTTCATTAATATTAAAATACAATTGTGGGTGGTACACAGCTGGCAGACTTTTTATTGTTGAAATCTTAAAAGTCTTAGGGATATAAGGAAAAGTGACAGCTGGCGTACAGCATCTTCAGCTCCTAGGAGAGAAAAGAAACTAGAATTCAAATCTGCACATAGACATTTTGTGTTACTTATTGACCATTTCTTTATACCTTATTTTCCTGCTCAGCTGAGGCACACATTTTTAAAATTGTGTCTAATTTATCTGTCTTCTGTTTCAATGGTTTGTAAATCTTTCCTGCTGTGCTTCTCTTTATATATACATACTAAATCTTACTGTGAGAGATAACAGAATACTGCTTTTCACTTTTACTTGTGCTACCATCATACCACTTGAGTTCATAATCGCTGCTTTTGAAACTGCTGTTCTGCTGGATTTTGAAACAAGTGACATTATGAATAATGGCCTGAAGTTGAACCAGTGGAGCTTCAGGATGGATATTGGGAAGCATTTCTTTGCAGAAAGGGTTGTCAGGCATTGGAATGGCCTGCCCAGGGAGGTGGTAGAGTCACCATCCCTGGAAATGTTTAAGAGCCAGGTAGATGTTGTGCTTAGGGACATGGTTAAGTGATTTTTGATAGGACTAGGAATAAGGTTGCACTTGATGATCTTGAAAATCTCTTCCAGCCAAAACTATTCTATGATTCTGTTCTAGGTCTATACAATATATGTAAATCCTAGATACAGATGATTTGAAGACTCATATTTGTACACACAATTCTAGTTCCAGGCTCATTGTTTTATTTTATCTTCTAAAGATGAAATGTTACGGTTTAACAAATGTAATAATTCAGCTTATGCAGCATGATGAAAATGATGAAAGGTTGAAAATTGCTTTACTTTCACTTCTGTCAGCAAAGAGTCGTACAGCAGATAAGACTCGCTGCTTTCCTAAGATATCCCTTAAGCTTGGTCCAGCAACAATAAAAAAATTAGAGAACGCCTTAGGACTGAAGGCAGATTACATATATTTTATGTCAGTATCAAATGGAGATAGGGCAGGACATGATGTCTGATCCCTAATCAGTAAGTTTAAACTTCCATATACTCTTACCATGATTTTGTGTTGGTATAAGCAGAATATTCTTCATTAGGGTTCTTTTTTTCTTATGCTTTTAATTTGGATAGCTGGGTGGAACAAGTCTGTCTGTGTTAAGGACAGAATACAGCAGAGAAAGTGAACCCAGGGCTGTTGATCCTTCACTACTGTCATGAACATGTTGTCATCCTTATGTCAGTGTTCACAAAACTATGTTATACACTGTGAAGAAAAATAAAATGTGTTTCCTTGTCTTTTTCATATAAATTTCTTTCTTTGTTCGGGATTAAGTATCATACTAAGATTTTATTGTTCAGTTTTGGCAATTTTATCATTTACTGTGGAAATCACAGATATTATTAACAAAATGCTTGATACAATAATTGGTTGAATATCATTCCAGAACAGTAAGGGTTATGGAAGAAATTTTCTGTATTTGTTACAGTATACTAACAGAACACAGTTCAACCTTTTCTATTATTTAAATAGCTTCTACTTAGATTTTCATCTATTTCATTTCTCTGCATTTATAACAAATTCTTCATTAAAACACCAAGGGAAAATTCTGACGTTAAAATGATCCTGTGAAAGATGAGAAGATTTAGACAAAAGGAAAGATAGAATGTATTTATTTTGCTGGAAATACTTGGCTGTCCATCAGCTATCTAAAACATTTTAAAGGAATTTGGTGGATTAAGTAATGTGTAGGAGTAGGAATTCATTGAAATTTTTAAGATAGAAATTTGAATAATTAACTAGTGTAGCAAATCATGCAGCCCTTTTAAAAAAAGATTAGACAATTCTTTAAAACTCAAGTTTGTACCTGCTACTGCCTTCATTGAAAAAATGACTGATTTTCAAGAACTGGAATTATTTTGAAATTGAGGAAATAAATCAGTAGCTCTCTGCCATTCTGCTCTGATAGATTCCGGAAAACCGTCTTATTATATTCCAATTGATTCATGTATTTGATTAAAGATGCATTCATTAGCTTGTAATATTTCATATTTTGGATCAATACTAAGGGACAGTAAATAATCCAGTGTAAACTCATTTTCATCTGTAATTTTAGATAATCTTTAAGGGAATACCTATAAAAAATATACAGTTATAATTTTACTTATTCTAGGGCTTACCAGGAGATCCTGGGGTACCAGGAAACCCCGGAGTTAAAGGAGACAAGGTATGTTTTAAGTATTTTTAATTAAGCTTGCTACATTAGAGCATATTAGACTGTCAGCTCTGAAGTAACCTTCCACCATTCTACAGAGCATCTGTGTGGCTGCTTGATGAATTGGTTTTAAAATGTACGAGCAGAAACCCCCTGTCTGCTCCTTGGAGATGCTGCAGGCCAGGCTGGCAACCCAATTGCTTAATATTTCAAGGAGGTTGCATTGGGCTCTTACATTAAATCTGTGCAGTGCAGATATGTCAGTTCAGGTTCTGACCACAGAACATCCTTTCCAGTGTAGTGTCCTAACCAGACTAATGTGTAAAATCTCACTTCACAGTCAGGCTTATTCATCTTTGCAGAGCGCTGGGGCAGCTTTACTGTCTGAGATGTGAGCCAAGGCTGGGATCTCTTTATGGCATTGTATTTTGCTGTGTAGAAATCCCTTAGTTAGAATCCAACTACATGAGCAAGAGTTAAAAATGGTATGTGTGCATATGTTCAATGTAGAGAAGGGGATAAAGCGGAATATATAGGCATACTTTGATCTATGTGATGCGTGATCGTATTTATACATTGTGCGATACAAGGGAAACTAATAAAATCCATTAGTAGTTTGAAGAACTGAGCTCATGAAAGGGCAGGAATAAAAAAAATGTAACTGTGGAACACTGACAAAAATGTGCTCATCTTGCAGAATGGCAAGCAGTGGACTCAGGAAGAATCACAGAGAGTGATGCAGGAGCATGTAAAAGACAAGACAACATAATAAAAGGCAGGAATTCACCTGTGTAAGCAGGAGGAATTGTAGAGATGTGGAGCAAGAGACACTGCATGCACTGAAATAAGAAATAGAAGTGTAAAGAGGAATACAGTGACAACCAGGAGTTTAGCACTAGGGACAGATAGCTGGAAAGAGACTTTTTGAAGCAGGATTTGATGACAGACTGCATATTAGGGGCCTGGGGGACAAGGAAGTGTAGATCACATGCACTGCAAGCATGGAAAACCAACAGAATGCTACTTACTATTACTGGTTGTGTGGTCCATGTGACCTCCTCTTCTGTAATATTTTGAAGGAAAATATGGGAGATTTTTCTTCTCTATTTCTTCTCAAAGTACTGGCACTTTCTAGGATAACAATAATGTTTAGAGGTTTTTCATAAGAGAAAATTCTCACATTACAATTAGTGATTCAGATTTATCTTGCAGGGGGACCCTGGTGGGATTATGGGACCACCTGGACATCCAGGTCCAAAAGGTGACATGGGGCCTCCTGGACCAAGTCTGCCTGGTACACCAGTAAGTCCATAATCTGAAAAGGCTTTTACAATTTATTTCTTGTAGCGACAACTGTTAAATAATTCTCATTTTGTAACAAAAGAAATCAGAACATGTATTTTTTTGGATGTAATTTCAAAATGGAAATATATGTTATAGTGGCTTTGTAAGTGCATTATAATATAATATAGAAATAGTGCAAAACTCACAAATACTCCTCATGACAGTGGCATTAACAAGGAAGACATGTAAATCTGTCAGGATTAATTTATCAAGTCTGAGTGATCTTGGCAATAAAATTCAGCTAGTCTCTTTGATTTCAAAACATAATTCATTCTTTTCCTGGACTTTTTTAGGGTCCCACCGGTATTCCTGGAAACCCAGGTCCACGGGGACCAAAGGTATTAAATATATATTATTTCTGTTTCTAACAACAGCAACAAAAAAATTAATATGCTTGTCTACATTTTCAGACCTATTGTAACTAAAAGCCTTGTACCCTTCTCAGGGAGAAAGAGGACTGCCTGGTGTACAAGGAGCACCTGGGGAGATGGGGCCACCTGGAATAGGTATTCAGGGATCACCAGTAAGTACACCAATGCCCAGAATTTGGGCTTCTCATTGTGCATTGCTGAAAAACTGCAATATGTCAACAAAGTATAGTAAAAAGCCATGCCATGAAATCCCTTCTGACTCAACTCCCAGCTCAGCATCTTTTCCCTTTATCCAGACCCAGAAAGATCTAATGCTAAGTGAGAAATGGAAGCCTTGGAGAACAGAGTCAATGGCTGCTTTCCAGATAAGCTTCCTAGTGATGGTGTTGAGACATCTTCAGGCTGTGTCTGTTTCTAAGCAACAGTTGTTTGCAGTTCTCAGCAAAATCCAGCCTGAGTTACTGGTACGAGAGAAGAGGTATACTCGACATGGTAGATGATGGCATTTTGAAATTTATGCTGGTGCTGGAAAAGGCAAAGACACGCGTAAGAGATGCAGAAGGCATTGCATCAGCTCCTAACTTTTCCATTTGTGATGACTGCTAACTACAAGCTTATGTCTACTGCTTATAAATGAGAACTTTACAGTGTCAGGTACTATGCCAGGAAATAGTTCAGTCCTGATTTTGCACAGCTTGCTTCATGCATTGCCGTGCGGTTTAAATTCAAACATGAAGCAAATTGGTGTAGTGTGTCTAGAGCATTCATTCTAATAACTTGCCTAGCAATAACTGTTCCAGTTATTCAGCTTATTTCCCAGGTTTGTTTCTTTCCATTGCCTTTAAATAAAGCCATCTGCAGTATCTTCAGAGTATTCAGGAAAAAATATATGATATTGATTGTGTAGATTGTAGGCGGTACGTATTACTACATGAGTTCTTCTGTGGTGAATAGGGCAGTCTCTGTTTAGTCCAGATCAATATAAACAACTGGTACATTTCAGTTTATTGACAGGACTCAGGAAGAGAGAATTTGAGAAAGGTGACTAGAGATTCACACTGAGAGCTTAATCTAAAATAATAATCCAAAAAAATAGTTTATTCAGTTAAAACAGTTCCAAATCTGAGTTTTAAAAATTACCCATTTATATTTAATTATATTTGTTTTATTCAACTGAATATCAGCTTTTGTTTATGAACCTCCTAGCTAAATAGGAAGTCACACCACAGATTATTCTTTGATATTACTTGCACTTAAAAATAGGTAAAAGTTTGAATTCTCTATTTTTGGCAAAAATAGATTTGGATTTAGAGACAAACCTTAGAGCAAGACTTTCTTGCAATGCAAACTGCACCGAATCCCACATTTGGTATTCTTTTATGAAATTCATCTCCCTTATCCCCAGAAGTGTGACTACTGATTACTTGGAGTTTTCTTGCAGGGTCCTATAGGTCCAACTGGATCAGCAGGTGTGCAGGTAGGATATGTGTTTTCTTTATAATAGAACAAACATTAATTTAGTTTAAGAAGTTTACAGTAAAAGGAAAGTTTTCTCAAATCCTTAAATGACTTTTCCTGCTACTAGGGCCCCAGGGGACCCCCAGGATTACCAGGAACTCCAGGTACCCCTGGTATTAACGTAAGTGACAGTTCTCTATATATACTGCAAAAATTAACATGTCCTTCATCAGTGATATAAGGCCATCAAATTTTACATTTCTTTCCAGGGCACTCCAGGAAGAGATGGAAAGCCAGGACTCCCAGGCCCTCCAGGCGATCCTGTACGTATGCATAGAAAGCTTGTGCATTTGCTTTCATGCAAATATGGTAAATTTAAAGGAGGTGAAATAACCTAGCAAGTCTAGAAGTCAAATTGAATAAATGTATTTGATTTTTTTCAATTATTATAGTCTTTTTTTGTTTGGGGTTTTTGTTTGTTTGTTTGTTTTTTCTTTTTTTATTTGATTATATTGTAGTATAAATTAAATTTATGTTAAGGTATGCAGGATGCCTTGTTTTCAGGTGTTACAGTTTGTATGCTACAGTTTCTGCCAGGCTGTAATGTGGCAGTGTTCCTTAGGCTCCGAGGCAGTTCTGTGTAATGTGAATTTGCAGAACCATATTTTGATAAATCCTATTAAAAGACTGAAAAGTTTGGGGATTCCAAAGTCAATTTGGTTATGCTACAGAAAGATGGTATTAATTTTTAATTGAATTCTAAGAATACTTTGTCTCTGATGCAATAAATTCCCTTAAGCACAAATGAAAAGTTAAGTGGCTGAGCTTGAAAACCACTAAACTTCAGTCCTTCACCACACTTTAGGAGTTAACATCTCCTCTTGGGTATGTGTTACAGAAGTGATTTGTATTTAACAATGCTCTAGCTTTACAGATTTTGTGAATACCAGCACTACAAGATCCCAAAAGCCTGCACATGCCTCAGACAAAACTGTAACCATAAAGATAATTGGTTATTTTACATGGGAGTCAGGAGGGTCCAATGTGCATCACCTGCAAAACTGGCATAAAGGCAAAACTTCAGTCATTATTCCTGTTCCTCTCTGGAGTCCAACAACTACCTCAGAACTTTCAAAAAGCAAATTTCTCTTTAGAAACAAATGCTTACCCAGTCTTTTATCACAGCAAATGAAGCTTTCTGAATTCCCTAAGTGGTTGGCTGATATAAATAAAATATAGTATAAATAAAATAAAGAAAAACCTATAGATGGTTGGAAGAAACAAACCAAAACCAGAGCTTATAAAAAAGTTGCTAATCTCACATCCTATTGATTTTATAGGATTTGGTATTTTCCAAGAGATTTTAGATGATTTTTAAAACAACAAGGTGACACAGTAATAATATTTATTTGGGACATATCAGGAAAAAAAAAGAAAAATTACAAAAAATTACAAAACCTAGTGTTTGAACTGTATTATGTCCTTTAGCAAAATCTCTGCTCCTTACAAAGGCATAAATTTGAGTTTTCACTCAGTGAGTAGAGTATCTCAATGGACTTAGTCAGATTGACAACACTGAGCTTATGGAGGGATAAACTAGACCCAAAATCACACAAGGATTTTGTCTCGGAAAGAATATTCCACTTTCTCTAGAGAAGAGCCTGGGAACTAGCTGGCACATATGCATTGCTGATTATCAGGGATCAGGATGGGGATTCTGATCTGTTGGTTCCTCGGTTCCTGCATTAGTGAATTGATCCAGTGCTTTAAGAGACACTTAAGAGTATCAGTGGCTACTCAAGGGCCTAAAATCAGTACATAAAAGCAGGTTTATCACTGGCATTGAATATGAAGGTGGAACTCAAGTCAGAGAGTCACAAAGATTGCAATATAAAATAAACTTCAGTTAGGAATGGCTATTAAAAAAAAAAAAAAAAAGAAAAGACACTGTGAATACAACTACTTGAAAGACAGTAAAGTCTATTATTTAATAATTATAGAAATCAAATGATAGATTGTGCAGAGAAAGCTGAATAATTCAGTGGCATTCCACTTTGTCCCTGAAAAAAGCTGCTTTACAGAGAATACATAAAATGAATTGTAATTGATCACAAAAAAAATGAGTGAAAGAGGTTTTAGATATAGCATGAAGATCTGGTGTCATTCATCCAAAGAGTGAACCAAAGCAGTCACAAACTGGGTATCAGTTACCTTGGAGGACTTTGAGAAAGATGCAGCTTTTGAGGAAGGGAGAGGTGTGAACAGAAAACATATCTTCATAAAAGGTAAATAGAAGAGGTACTATAGGTCAGTTGAAAAAAAAAGTTTCACTGCAAGAAAGATACTAATTTTTTTTTTTTTTATGTATTTCTATACACCAGTAAAATGAATGAAAAAGTGGAAACACCAGATGGCATCATTTTGTTAAGAAGCAGTCATGGAATAAATTGGATTTTTGTCTGTGGAAGGTTACCTTTCTTAGGACAGACAAGGAAACAGTCATGTTATATCCCTTGGCTTCAAGGAAACTTTTAGACTGTCCTCCTGACATTTTTATAAGCAAGCAAAAATCTTCTTGAAGTAATTGCCATATAGTTTATGCTTATTAAAAAAAATGGATATGAGCGTCTATCAGCACTTTACTGTCAAGCTTGGAAAGAGAGAAGTTCTTGCCCAGTTCTTGTCAGGGTTTTAATTTGATTAGAATCAGTAGATGCAAACTCTGCAATTGGACTGGGAAAGATGACTAGCTTTTTGAAGATATAATCAAAACTTTAAAATTCAGAGACAGTCTGAAGTCAGTAAGATTAAACTTGAGTCAGATGAGCATAAAGTGCTTAATAAGAAAAAGCGAAATCCATAAGTAGAATAGATCTGGAAGGCACAGTGCATTGTAAAGGAAATGTAAGAAAGAAAGCTGATGTCACAGCTAAACAAACAGGTTTAAGTGGTAAAAATTACTAAAAGGGGAATTACTGCCTTTCGCTTTCTTGAAATACTCTTCTCTTTGGAGAGAATATTTTTAAAGGAAGATACAGGAAGCAGGAGTGAGTCTGTAGAATTAAAGCCATTTTAATATTCTCAAAAGCCTAGCATATATCATACACTTACTCAGAGTTCAGCATACACATATATGACTCTACACTATGTGTGCAGTTAGCCTGGACTTGCTTACATACAGAGCAGATGAATTGTATGGCACAAACACAGTAGACTTGCTCTCATACCTGGTGTGCCCTTGCAGTTGGTTGTTAGGAATCTTTCACACTGAGGGTTTGGGGGCCTGGACCATAAAACGATATTGCAGCTAAAATAAGAACATGAGGAAAGAGGAGAGACTGGGGAAATTAGACTTGTGTAGTCCAGCAAAAAGACCAAAAGGTGACATGGTAATAGCCTGCCTATATGTCAAATATTCTCACAAGGAGAAGGATGGAGAGCCAGGCCATGTAGGGATGTGGTGGTTGTTTTTAAGCCTTGTTGCAGGTTTTTAAGAGCCTGTGACACTGTGTATGTACAGTCGACTTTTGTATAGAGGATGGACTTCATACTTTATATAGTTATGTCCTTAAGTTGTGTTAGGTGGCTGTATCTCACTTCTCAGTATGCTTTCGAAGGTGGTGATGCTATTCTGTAAGTGGTGTACTCCTGATTTTGCTTATGCTTAAGAAAGTTCAGCAGTGCTTCTCTTCAGCTGGTGTTTGACACCCATTGCTATCAACCATGTTTCTAAAATGCTAAGTGCTTACATTTTGTTTTTCTTCAAGATGGAATGATTGAAATAGACTGAACAAAATCAGTAACAAATTTTGAATGTGTCCAATTTTATAGTACACCCAGGGCTATTTTTGCTTTAGCAAATGAAAAAGAGACCATTGGTATTTGAAAAGTCCATTTGTGAGGGAAGCTGATGATAACCACTGCAGTCATTTTTTTACAGGGAGTCTTTAAGCATAAGTTTAATGTCAGCACATAGAAATCTGAGATCTATTGCAGTACAATGTAAACCTATTGATTGAGCTTTAAATGGGTTAGCTTTAGTATTGGTAGCAATTTAGCAGTGGCACCAGAGAGTTTCACACTAATTCTCAATGTTGAAAAGCAGGACAAAATAGTACAAATGTTGCTCGTTTTGCTGTAGCTGGATTATTTCCAGTATCTGAGTGTCATGGAGGCACCCACAAAACAGACAGCAGTACCTACCCAAAAAGAGGATTTATTACAGCCAAAAGTTACCCAGCTCTCTGACAGGCTGAAGTAAATGACAAGTTTGGATATCAGGTGGGAATATACTACTACGCCACTAATTGCCACACTTTAGGAATAGTCCTTTTAGAAAGATGAACCAAAATGTGTGCAATCTCGCTCATGAAAGGGAAAACCTCCCACTCAAGGGTACCCAGAAAAGAAATCAGTTACCCAAAAGGAGGCAAGGGCTCACTCAAGTATATATCCAGAAGAAATATTCACTCACCAAAAGGGGAGGTGAGGACTAATTCAATCCCAGGAAGTTTCCTTGGGCAGAGTCATGATCCAAGGGGAGGGACACCAACTGCAAACCAGCTTGCTCTGAGGGAAATGGCTCAAAATCACCTCTTTGGTTGGGCTCCAGTTACACTGTAGTCGAACTATGGTAATTCTAATTAGTTGGGGGCAAGTGCACAACAAAGGCTAATGGCCTGAAACAAAGTAATCAAATTTTCATGGCATTAAAGCCCCAGTCTTTAGCAGATCTTTGGTAAGCCAGAGCTGTTGTCTAGTCTTTGTCACGGTGGCTGCAGCTGCCACACTAAGCTAGTTTTATTGAAGTTAGTTTCAGCATCTCCACAATTCATGCTACTTTTCACAGTAGAGTCGAAGTCTAGGAGAAAGCAGAAGGAAAACAGTTGAAGATAATCAGGTAAGAAAGCTTGTGAGACTTTCTAATAGCAGTAAGTTGTTGCTGGTGTGCTACAAAAACAACAGTTTATTATTATTATTTTAAAGGGAAATTTGCTATGTTCTGGAGTTCTGGTGTTGCCTTGGTTTAAGGAACTTCACTGAAATTGTAACGAAGAATTACATTGTTAGGTTGCTTAGGCAGCAATATTTACCTGTATTTGAAACCCTTTCTTTTGAGTTTTCATTAAAAAAATAGCTTCAACCAACACATATGTAGTCATCTCTGTGTGTAACAATACAAATTTTACAAGCAATGAGACCTCATCAGAATCAGTAGTGTTGCATAAAACATTAACTGCAGCTGCCTTTTCACATTTCAGATTGCACTGCCACTTGTGGGAGACATGGGTGCTATACTGAAGGTAAACATTTTCAGAGGTTAAATGTCTTTGTTTACTAAAAGCATGCTTTTAAAACCAAAATAAGCACTTGAAAGTTTCTCTAGGTTCAGTTCTGATCTACTTGTCTAGCCCACAATTATTTTGATTTTTTTTTTGGTTTTGTTTTCTTTTTAAAAAAAAAAAAAAAAAAAAAAAAAAAGTATTTTATAGGCCTTTTTCAAAATAGTATTTGAACTGTATGTGAGGTACTAGCCAGCAAGTACCTGTTCAGCACATCCAGTCCACAGTATGAATAGTTAGAGGTATACCATAAGTAATATACCAAACGGGGAAAATAGGCTAGAATTTCTAAGGCATTATTTTGAAAAATAATAAAATTGGAAGTGATCTCCTGCTGTATTCCAAAATGAAAAGTGTGCTCAGGAGGATTTTGGTATGAAAAGCACACATCATTTCTGAGGGGAGATATTATCCTATTCTACTATCCTTTATTAATACATGGACTTAAGGTTTATTGGCTTTCTCATTCCCAAATTTAATTTCTTTTAGGTCTATCTTTGGTCTTTCCCCTGATTTTTTCTATTTGTAATTGTATTGTCTTTCCCCTGTATATACTCTTCTACCTCTTTGCCAGTTCTCTTGCCTAATGAATCTTTACGCTTCATTCGTCATTTCTCTCTATTTTGTGATTAACACTTCTATAAGATCCTAATGTAAATGGAAAATGCTTCTCTCAACAAATCAGGAATCATTTACTTTAAAATAACTATAGATTTGATGCTGGTAAGAGTAGCCTTCATCTCTGCATAATCCTTAAAATGAAGATGGTTTGCTCAAACCTAAACACAGGTGTATCTAGGGCTATCAGAAATGAAGGCATTTATGAGTCCTTTCAAAATGAAGCTAAAAATTTGTTAGCTTGGTTTGAGTAGAATGTGGGAGAGAAGAGAAGGGAAAGAATGAAGGATAGCTGATAGGATGTTGTAATGAGGTGGGTGTTGGTCTCTTCTCCCAGGTAACTAGTGATAGGTCAAGAGGAAATGGGCTTAAATTGTGCCAGGGAGGGTTAGGTTGGGAGAGTGGTTAGGCATTGGGACAGGCTGCTAGTGGAATCTGGTGATCTTAAACTGCCTGGCAGTGTTTAAGAAATGTCTAGATGTAGCACTTCAGGACATGGTTTAGTGGTCCTGATAATATATATTAGATGTTTGGACTTGATGATCTTGAAGTTTGTTTCTAGCCTTAATGATGCTACAAGTCTATGATTCTAAGTATAATGTGTAGAAGAGAGAAAGGACTGAAGATAAGGCATTGGGTATAATTAAAGGATAGTCACAAAGGCAGGAAGGATGAAGTCTGCATAGATCAGACTTTCTGCCTATGTCATAAAAATGGTTATATGTTACAATGCTTTCTGTCTGTTCCTTAGGGTGATCCTGGCACAAGAGGTCCTCCAGGCATCCCTGGTAGAGAAGGGCCAAAGGTAAGTTTTGAAGAGAGTACTTTACATTGCTTTGTTGCTTGTTAAAAGGCCAGACTCCTGCCTTTGACAGTCTTGAGGGTTTCTTTTTTCTTATCCCTATCCCTGCAGCATCTGAGCAGCCTAAAGGTTTAAACATTTTTTACAGTTCAACCCTCTTCCTCTGTCATTTTGCCTTTCTTTTGAGGAAAGTGATCAAAACAGCCTGAGTTGAGTCCCAAGCCATGATAGCTTTTCTGTCTCTTGCATCTACAAGACCTAGCTCAGATTTGACTGTCCAGTTATGCATTGCCATCTATAGGCTTCTTGTAGGTGAATCAGTCACACAAGAATCCTGTGGTGAAGAAGGAAACTTTTCTGTACCTCCCTCAAGTGTGCAACAGCTGGACAGACCATCCTGTGCCTTTGCACTGTGTTCCTGGGGAAGTAACGCAGCCGTTTCACTGGGACATCAATCAAATTGCTGCTTCACTGTAATCGGAGCAATGCCACAGGGTTTGGCATATAGATATCACCCAGAGTTGAGCCTAAATCCATGAAAGTGTACTTTCTCCATTTCAGCAAGTATTTCAGTTCTTTGATATTAATCTCCATCAAGCCTTTTGGCTAGTTTGCCTACTAAGTAAAAACCAGTCATTTCCTTTTACCCTGATGGGAAACATATTTTAAAGCTTTCAGGTAGTATTGAACTTTTTTTTTTCTGTTTTAGGCACTATTGCTGTAAGGGCTTCATAGTAGCATATATTAAATGTGGGTCATAAAATGCCCTGCAGAGCATGAAATTCATTATTCTCTAATATAAAGTATTTGTGTGAATGTTACATTTTCATAGGGAAGCAAAGGTGAACGTGGTTTTCCTGGGCTTGCTGGAGAGAAGGGCGATGAGGTAAAATTACTTCATTTCTGTAGCATTTGTATTCTTATCTAAACCTCAATAAAGATCTAGACTGAGAATGAAATGCACAGGACGTTCTTTAAAACATAAATAGTTCTGTAAAATTGCTGAGATAGTAATGTATTGTTATAAATAACCTTCAATTCTGATTTTTAACAAGATCAATTGAAATTATTCAATTAAATAACATTTAATATTTGTCTCGGGATTTTTGCTCATTTTCATATTTTAAAGCCTCACATTTAAATACTAATTTTTAAGAGTGTATGATAGAGAAATACATAGGCAAATGCCAAATATTTTCACAAAATGCTTCATGTTTATAACATACTTGCTTTTATTGTGTTAGTTCCCCTGTAGAATTCGCTTTCAAAAACATTCCATTAGGCAAAGATTCTGATGGGAACAGTCATAGCAGCAATTACTATTAAGTGGAAGCTGGAAAATGTTAGAAGAGACAGAATTTAAAATATTGACAGTATTTTGTATCATATACATACAGCATTGTTAGATCTATTTTTATGTCATTACAGAGAAGGAAAAAAAAAGCCATGTGACTTGTGGTGCTGAATCCAAAACAGCTGCTATAGCTCTTATTTTAAATTGAAATATTTGCAGTTAACAGATCAAGAGCTATCTCTAAAATCTAAATAAAAACACCAAAGTAGAAGCTATTAAGAAAATTAATTTGAGTAAATAAATGAATCTCCTAGTGTCCTTAGTCAACTGAAGGAGTTAAAGTAAATAGTCTGTTACAAAATGTTTGGTGAACACTTGGAAATTCTGAACTGCTTAACTGGCACTGTTAAATACATACTACTGTCCTGTAATTTGAGAGTGCTGCTACAAGAAAAAGTACGTGGAAAATATTAAAGGAACTTAGAGCTTATCATTTGAGGCCTTTGTAATTCTTTATGAGCATTTTACATTGCTTTGCAGATAAGGCCATAATACAGTAAAAATTTTTAAACAGTCGTACAATGAGAATAAGTTTCAAAACTGTGTTCATCAGGGTCATTGGCTTCCAAAAGTAAACATTTTTATGAGGAGAAAAAAAAAAAAAAAAACATAGATATGTATCCCTGCTACTGCTTTGCCCCAGAATTTAGCATATCGTCAGACCAAAGTATCATGCTTATTTTCCATCTTGTTTTCACATGATCTGTAGAGCCCATTATGCCTTTGCTTCTTAAAAGTAAGTGCTTTCTGAGATTGGATTTAGAACATACACCTTAAAATGATGGGGCAGCCATAAGCAAAGCCCAGACAGAATTTTACTTAAAAAATAATTTTGAAAGTGCCACATCCTTTGTGTGCCCTATAGGGTACCTCCACAATTCAAGCCTAGCAGTCTGAGACATCAGCAAAACAGTTTCAACAATTCAGACAGTAACTGAATGAGTTGGTTAACTGCTAAGACTCAAGTCTAGTAATTAGAGGCAGTTAAGGTGGTAATAAGGGAAAGGCAAGATTGTAATTAGTACTTAATTTTTTTTAAGGGACTCCAGAGTAAATTAAATTTTTTCTTTTTTTCTGTTTTTTTTTTTTTATTTGATTCAGTAGGATGCTGTGCTATTAGGAAGTTAACTATTCACATGCTTCTTCACTGTTTGATAGGTGGTTAGCTGCCTTAGTTAGGATATTTTCAGTGTTCAGCAGCAGCTTTTGATTATGACATTATCAGCATGTAAGAGCATTTATTTTCAGAAACATGTATGAAAGAGTTTAAAAGTAACTTTTTTTACATACTTTACAAATTTTAGAAGAATGCATTTATTTTCTTTTTTATGATTTGGTTAACATGGGAATGGGAAGAGAGATTGAGAAGCCCACCTGAAGCTTAGTTCTCTTCCTTTTTAAATCATTCCAGTTTTCAGTGGAGGATTTTACTAACACCAGTAACAAGAATTACAGAAAATGTTCCTTTGGCTTTATAGTCATTTTCTGTGTGACTGTATTGTCAGAATAAAGTAATTCAAAATGAGGATAGAACACATTAGCAGTTGGATTGCCACTCTGAAAAGCTGCAGAGGTGATCAATGTCTTCTGTGTGTAGGAGCAAGAAAGGGAATCAATGTCTCTCTCCATCTCCTCATATTTCCTGATTATTTTTGTCTGAAACCTCTGTGATTTTCTAGACCCTTAGCTCCTTAGCCGTGCCTTCTTAATGCTTCATTTAACATGAAAAATACACCTTTTCTGAGGTGATTGCTCTTGTCAGAAGATGAGACCCTGTGCAGATAAAGTGAATCACTTCTGGGAGGCACCTTTTTTCCTTTGTGGATTAGAGGGAGACCCACAAGCGATTAGCTCTTACTAGTACATGACTTTTACATGTCTAAAATTGCACCTAAGTCTGATGTGGAAGAGGAAAGACTTCAGTAACATGCAGGCTTGTCTCAAATCCTGCCTGTATTGACTGTAGTAAGGTGCACACCTGCATGTTTGGTAAGTGGATACCAGAATCCATCAATTTCCAGACAATCGAATAGAATAAGACTATGAAAGTAGGTCATTAAATACTATGAAAAATGTCATGTTCCATTATTAAAAATTCAAAATCTATAAATCAAGCAGAAAACATCATTGAATTTAGATAGCATCAGGTACTATTGAGAAGTCTAAGCAGACGTCTTCTTACCACCAAAAAGAACTTCCAGTGACAGAAAATAGAAAATTAATCTCTAAGGAAAACCTAGGTATCCTGCTCTTATTTGCATGACCAAAGACAAATGATACAGGACATAAGCTAATAGTGTGAAAGGAACTTCAAGCAAGAAGTTGCCTCTAACCTTGTTCAATGATAATCTCTTCCCTTCGTGGTTTATTATTTTTTCTTTCCTAAAAATAATTCCAACCTTTTAAATCAAAATAAGGTTGTAATACTTCTGAAAATGCTGAATATAAGTAGGTTTTGAGGTATAAGTGGAAGAGGAAATAGACATACACTGTTTTAATTTCCAGGGCCTTCAAGGTGCTCCTGGACTGCCAGGCATGCCAGGACCCAATGGACCATCTGTAAGTGTGTGGTATCACCTGTCATCTAATCTATCTCTGCAGAGGTTGCTATAGCTATCTAGTAAAACTTCTTATGCTTAGTTTCGTGTCCTTTCTTTGGGCTTTTAGGAGAGTAATAATAAAATCTTACCCATACTGGCTCCAATAAAAGAAACTATGTTGTGAATTGATGTTACTGAAAATACTGTCATTGTCTGAGCTCAAAATTTATGTAACTTAAATGGGTTTGGAGTTTTGGCATTACTAGAGACTCTCTGAGGTTACATGACTTATGATGTGAAGACTTGCAGTTAATTGTGTATTTGTACCCAAGATACAGTAATAATGTTAGTTATAAAAATCTAAAAATAATTCCAGCTAAGAATTCTGAAAAGATTTAGTGCTGAAACCAAGTAATCACTTGGTTTCACAATAAAAGAAGTATGAGAATAAGATGACAATATTTAAAGTCACTGAAAAATACAATTTTAAATGTTGGTATTTCTGGGAAAACTCCTCTTGGATATTTTTGTAAACTTTATTTTGTACATACTGGATGGGCTCATTATTCATTCCAAGGTTTCTGACAGTACTAATGCTTCACTTCTTTAAAAATTGTAACACATTTAGGAAGTTTAATGTGGAATATGTAAATTAGCATTTTAGCAGTAAAGCGTGATTCTTAGGATCAAGAAGTGCCAGTTAAGGGCAGTGCATTTAGTCTGCCAAGGTGAAAATTCAACCATTAACAGAAGTTTTACCCTTCAAAGGGCTTATCAGAAGGACGCAGCTGTTGTATCAAATAGAAGAGAAATACTTAAACCTGGAGGAGAAGCATAATTAGATTTAAATGACCTTCAAATAGTACAAGTTTTAAAAAGTAAGCCATAATGCAAAAATACCGTGTTTCATTATTTCTTAATTATAAACCGATACTGTGTTGTGCAGGGAGTCACGGGAAGACCTGGACATCCTGGTCCAGCAGGGTCAAAAGGCGAAAAGGTATTCCTTCTTTGTAGTCCTGGTAAAGGTCTGTGAACGTTTTGCAATCTCATTATATCCTAGGTTTGTTTGGGGTTTTTTTTTAACATTAGTGCAAACAAGACTTACATTTTCAAATTAAGTTTTATTTGTGTCGTAATCTTCCCCCAAACAATGGCATACATGCAGGCTTATATATTTTGAAGCATAGTACTTGTGGTGTATGTAAATTGCAGAGAATGTTCTCTAAGTATGACATAGTATATAAAATTTAGGAAAATGAAAATACATTTATGAAACACTGCATGACTAGTTACTACTTGCTCAACTACTCATTTTTATCTGTATTTTAGTCAAAAGTAAATGCATACTTTAAAAGTGCTTCGCAAGTACTGGAAGTTATTGAATACAAGTTATTGTGCAAAAACATAAGCTTCCTTTATATTTAATTCGCCCTGTTAGAGCACTGCTTTTTATCAGTGTTTTATGTGCTCTTTTATTAGGTACTCTAGATTATGCATTATAACTAACAGGTCAAATTTGTTTCTTAGGCACCTCAGATCTCTGAAATACAGCAGACACAAACTTAGTTTGCTGCAATATACTTCCTGGGACAGTTTCTCCATTTTGTATATGAATACAGTTTTCTGAAGTTTTTTTCAGCTTTAGCCTGGAGTTTTCCAGGCATAGCACTGCCACATCAATATACGTGAACCTACTAATACTCTACAAAACCTTGGCTCTGGCAATAAATAAGAAAGGAAACTATTCTGTGAAGCTCTAAGAAGTCCTTTTTCAGTCTAAGAACTGATTGAATGCTCTCTCCTTACAGACAGTAGAAAAAGTTTACCACAGTTATTTCCTTTCTATGTAACCAAATGCAAAACACAAGTCTTTGTGAGTTCCTTGGTTACAATGGACACGCAGAGGTGGGAATGATAAGATACTTCTCTGTAATATTGATCAAAAGGGCAAAAGTCAGATGACTGAAGAGTAATGAAGTAAACTGAAATATAGCCAATGTCCTCCTCCTTTCTTCATCTGGGGAACATGTTTGAGAAATGTTAATATAATATGCTTGCTCAAGTATTTTAACCCCCATGAAATACTCCAAATCACTCTTTGGAGGCTAACAGTTTCTATCAATTAGCAGAACCATTTGGAAATTATCCTAGTATAAAAATATAATTACAGTTATATTTTTTTGGTGAGCTAATTATTGCTATTGAACACTTAGCTTGACTTTTGCCACCTTAACAATTTCAAATATGCAACCTAAGAGTCTCACTGGCATGTGTTTAATAAGATCCAACAAAGTCACTGAAAAATTCTGGCAGGCTTTATCCAAATTATACAGTGTTTTTAACTGAATCATAGTGATGAAATTTTGAAAAGATCTTTTCTGGGAAATTTGCAGTGGAAAGCTTTGTAACTCTATACTGTTCAGAGACCCCACCATTTTGCTGAGGCAAAAACACAGAAGCTTTTGGATTTTTAATATAAGCAATTTAGTGCAAGCCAGCAGAACATGCTACAGATACAGGTAACCACAGATGAATATCTTACAGTTAAAAACAAAAAGATATTCATTATATCTCTTCACTAAGATCTTATTTTTATTCATTGTGCTTCTAAATAAACTGAACTTCTGAAACTGTACCTCTTCTTTATTTACCTGTGAGTGATTAACTGAGGATTGACCTTTGCAAAATAACATACAAAGCTTAAAATGAATGAATGTTAAGTTTCATCTACATATTGCTTAGGAATTTATAAATTTTTTATTTATTTTTTTCCCCCCTCCCCACTTCCTCTCCATCCTGGTATATATGAAGTGTTTCACAACCGAGGTTACCACTACTATTTTGCCACAGGGAAATTACTACACATAACTAGCAAAAATTTTTAAAAAATAAATTAAAAAAAACCTAAACAAAGCCAACATGAAGTCATGATTAATAACTTGCCTAAAGCTTAAGCAGAAGCTGGGCAGGAGAATTTATTCTTGATATAGCCTGCCTTTGTTGACTGTTATCTCTTATTTGTTCTCATTGTGGTCATCATAGCTTGGGTATGGAAAAGGGTATGGTATCAGTTACAGTAAATGAGTTATATAAATCTTTTGCCTGCACTAGGGTAGTGAAGGTTCTCCTGGGAAACCTGGACCACCTGGGCCGCCGGTGAGATGTTTTGATTTATATTTCGAATGCTGCATTAGGAACAATATAACTGTGAGTTAAATGTAATGTAATACAAAGAATTGACTGTCAATCGAATACATATTAATAGTGCAGGAAGACATCAATGTCATTTTGCAAAAGATTTCTGGTTTCCTTTGGTTTTTTTCCTCATTGCTAAGTAAGATCAGGTCACTAAAGCCATCCTAGAAACTTGACCAAATGAATTAACCTTGGTGTCCAATTTTATTTCTGTAGGCAGCTTGGGTATGTGAGATCATGGAACTCGGAGAACCTAGGGAAAGTCTGCAGCGCTCACTGGACTCCAAATTAACTGAAATAATACTTAACACAAAATTAATTCTGGATAATTATATTAATAATAAATATCAAAATGTAACGTACACTGACATTTACAGGTTTCTGGTTTCATAACTAAAAAAAAAAGTCACAAACATTGTTATGTATCGTACATTCTTACTGAAATGTCTGGTATTTTTGAAGAATTAGTTGAGAACAAAAATGACACCACAGCTTTGCTGAGCTACGGGGCTGGAACAGAGGAAGAATTCTGTCTTTATAATTCATAGTTCTGATTCTTACTTATGTTTTATGTTTTAAAGGGTATGCCTTACAATGAAAGAAATGGAATGAGCAGCTTATATAAACTCCAGGTATTTCTCTTTCATGTTAATTTGTTGGTTGGTTGCTTGCTTTTTTCAATCAACACCTAATTTTGGCCCAATTCAACTTTTAACCTTGCTCTTACAGGGAGGTGTGAGTGTTGCCAGTTATCCAGGTCCACCGGGACCTCCAGTAAGTATTAACAGAAATGCAATTTCTAATAGTTAATTAACATAGTCACAGAGCAGTTGGTTAGCAGCATGCAGTTTTGGTAAGTGGCATAGAATTTAATGCGAAAGATGGAAAAAATAAGGATATGATTGGTATTAAGTAAATGATAAAGTATGTGATTTTATGTGTTTATCAAGTATTTTTACACATTGAGGAGAGCGGTTTAAGTATTTCACCCTAGCAAGTGAAAACTGCAAAAATGGTACATAATTTAGCATTGGACTCTTTAGTGAAAGCATCCTAATATCTTAAAATAGGTTACTATAGTATTTATAGTTAGTGATGGCATAGTTTTGCAATGAATTAAATCTGATGCTGGAAATGAGAAGCTGATGAATTCTGATCTCGGTTCTGTCGCTGATTCACTGCATGTAGTGCAGAAAAATCTGTATACCCAATACTTATACTGTGGCAGTGACACAGAGCTGGTGTCTTCCATGCTGCAGAGTGCAGACACACCACTTTGCAGCAGGACACTGTTGCTTTGGTTCTGTGAAGCCAAAGATGCTATGCACTTATTTAGGTCCTCCTCCTCAGTAGCATCATAGGCAAATTCTACTGGTTTCAGATTATTTTCATTTTGGTAGTCACATAAAGTAGTTTTAGCCATCTGTAAGGACCTTGTCCTTATGTTACGTGCCATTTGTAGTCACAGGCTGGCGCTGGACCTCAGAGCTGTCTTTCTCTGTATACTGGAACAGGAAAATGAAAAGCAAATGCTACTAAGATTTTATTCTAAATTAATCAGCTGAAAGGGCTGAACTTAATACTGATTCTAAATGCAGTGTATTAGCATAATGCAGTAATACAAAAAAAAACCAACCAAAACCAAACACACCAACAACAAAACAAAACACAAAGCCATCTTATTGTAGTCTTATTGTAAGTCTGTTCTTCTTTAAATATGTTTCTACTCCTTCATTTCTTTGCAGGGTCCAAAAGGAGATCCTGGCACAGTGGTATGTATGTATATTTTGGTCATGATAGAGAATTCCCCAAGTAGTTCAATACATGATCCTAGTCACAAGGGTGGAAGAGTCTATTATAAACATTCTTTAACAGGTAGCTTACCTCCTGCAGAATCAATATATCCAAAAAAGCCTTTTTAATTTCCAGGCTTGCAAATTTTGCAATTTCTGGTGAGTACTTCTAAGTGGTAATAGAATGAACTGAATATGGTATTAATTGCCCGTGGACTCATCTCTGCTGAGCTGTACCTGGATATACCTATGAATAGAGACTGTGAAATAAAGGTAAAAAATATCTTAAGAGCTATTAGATTGTTCTTAATGTTAAATTTGAAAGTGATAACTGAGAAAGGACAGCGTGCTACATCATGCTAGCTTGTAACAACTAGAAGTTGATGGTTTTTTTTGGAAATGGCCTGATCACATGGCTTCTGATGAGCAAGATGATGATGATGGGAGCCACTATACCTTCCAACTATGCAGTTTAACATTCAAAAGCAGATGTATTTAACTTTTTGATACTGGTTTGGTATTTTTTTTTCCCTGTAAGCATTGTGTTATGTCCTTTTCATGTGATCTTGCTTAAAATGTTATGAAAAGGGGAAGGCCAACTAGCTGGAGAATCTTGAGCAGTTGCATAAGGCTAGCCACCAGCAAAACATAGATCCAGATCCTGTTTAGAGCACACCATACAGACTGTTCAAATGTCACTAGATCCTGGCCTTGTCTGAATACCTCAGGCCAACGTATTTGGAAGATGATGATGAGCGTCTTCTCCTGATGAAGGGTTCTTGTCTTCTGACTTGTCTTGTATCTGACTTGTATCGTGGAGTCTTCCTCTTCAGTATCAGTGTGAAACTACTGAGAAATGTCCTTGCTTATGAAAGCAGCATGCCAGTACCATTTAGTTCTATTCCTACTTGTGAAGGCACAGTATCTACACAAAAATAGCAGCAGAATTAAGTGCAGCTACCTCAAACTAACCCAGCCAAGACAAAGCGGTATGGGAAATTACTATAAATGTCTATAAATATCTAAAGGATGGGTGCAAGGAAGATGGTCTGAGCTCCTTTCACTGGTGCCCAGTGACAGGACAAGGACCAATGAGAGCAAACTGGAATACAGGAGGTTCCATCTAAATATGAGGAAAAACTTCTTTATTGTGAGGGTGATGGAGCAGTGGAACAGGCTGCCCAGAGAGGTTGTGGAGTCTCCTCTGGAGAGATTCCAAACTCGCCTGCATGTACTCCTGTGTAATGTGCTCTAGGCAAACCTCCCTTGGTGGGGGGGGTTGGACTGGCTGATCTCTAGAGGTCCCTTCCAATGCCAATGATTCTGTGGGAAAGTAACATTTTTATGAGTTGGCTAGGACTTCAGCTATTATGAAGGTGCATAATCTCCAGTCAGCCAACATGTGCAGGGCCTAGGATCATGATTCCTTGCTAAGTGTTGATGGAAAGCCAGCTACATGAAAAAATAAACTTTGACCTATGAATCAGTGTGATAACTGTGCTTCTCTAGGGCAATAAGAAACCCAAACCAGAACCTCTCAGCACTTAAAATCATGTGTTTCCTAAAACAAATTAATCTATTTTCAGGAAAAGTCACAAAGCCCTTTTCTTTGTTTCATAATAATATAAAATAAAGATGAATACATCTTTCTATATCGGCATCCACCTAGGGTATCCCAAATGGAGTTTAGGTATGGAAAATGAGATCTGCCAGACACTTGATGAAATCTAGACAGAAATTTGCTGTGGCTTTTGATTTAACTAAGAGTTGCTGAAATAGTGGATTTGTTGGCTGTAGTTTATATTTCTGTGGTAAATTCTCACTTTTCTTAAAAAAAAAAAATAAGAAAAAAGAAAAAGACTGAAAAGGCTCTCCGTGCTCTACATGTAAAACTGATTTCTCCAGTGAAGCATGTTTCTGTTCAAAACTTGAAGACCTACACAAGGACCTAGTCTGTGTGTCCCTTGCTGCAGAATGAGCATTTTTTAGGAAACAGAGCACAGAATTGCCTGGAGGTTGGTTCTCTGATTGACAGCTTACACCCTAGGGCTCTACCACCTGCAGGTGCTTTAAAGCTGACCTTGGCACACAGGAACAATGGGGGCAATTCTTCTGGACTACATTCTTCATCAAAAATAAAACCATTGATCCAAATATTCACACGGTGCCTCTGGAAAAAGCTTAATTTGCAGATCACTAAATTAGGGCATACAAAGTCTGTTCACCTAATAACCGGTTAGATGTTTTCCTAATGCCAAGTTACATATTCTGCTGGTGCTTGTTGCTCAACATTTTTCATGTAGAGTACAGAAATTCTAATGTATTCAATCCTTTTTTTTTTTTTTAAATAAAAATTAGGGAGACCCAGGACCGATGGGATTACCAGGACTGGAAGGACTCCCAGGGGAAAAGGTAGGACTCCTAAAAAGAAGTCATGGCTTCTTAGTGACAACTATATGCAGCTAAATGTTGTCTGTAACCTTGTTCGGTTTTTATTTTTTGTGTGTAAGTTAATGTTTCTGTGTGCAAATTATTTGCATATTTATCTGTATTTCCTTTTTTTTTGCTTTACTATGTTTCTAAATCTTATAATCACCCAACATAAAATTTCATTTTCTGCAAATACAAAATTGTGTGTAAGAGGTCTTGTAATATTTTGTTTTCTTAACTTGATAGACTACTAATATATATAGTATATATATTATATATAGTGTATATAGTGTGTATATCACATATAGTATATAGTGTATATATATGTATCATATATACTGTGTAACATTTACTATGTTATATATACACATTTCTATAATATAGTATATACTACATGTATTACTTAATAGTAATATAGTTAACATGTTCCTAGTATGGTCACTACTTGTTCTTCTCTATTCAGCATTGTCTTATGTTTGTCTGTCTGTCTTGTTCTAAGACCTATGACATAGCTGAATTAGTCTAGGCCTAGTGCATGCAAGACTTCCATATTAAAAACAAAAAACAAAAATAAACCACCAAGAGATATAATCTAAGATGATGGTGAAAATACATAAAAGAATAGAAAAAGAGTAGAAATAGAGGGACTAATTCCTTGCAGTTCCTGTTGTATTGTGTCCTCTTCCAAAGTGAGCAAAAATCTCTTTTCTCAGGCTGTTGCTCATTATTCTACAAAAGTTCCTTTGTTTCTGTTTTGCTTTTTTTGCACTCTGTACTGCCTGTGTGATGCCATCGTAGCACATCCTGAACCGTATCATGTTCTCCAGCTCCTTCTTTTAGTTCAAGTCTGCATTCTGGTGCTAGGAAATGATCCTTTCCTTCAGCTGGTGGCCTGTTTTGCCTTTTACTTACTGTCACTGTTTATACCAGCAGCGGAGAGATGCAGCAACATGCAAATTCAGCAAGACAAGGCCAATTTATTAATTTCTAATCCCATTTTATATACCCTAGCCCCATAGGGCAACTGGTCAGTGATCACCCATCTCCTAGGGTGATTGACTAAAGTCCTACAGCACCCATTTCAAAATATTTTTCTAATGTACCATAAACAGAACTTAGCAAAACACCAGGTGTTGGTCCAGCTTACAAAAACCATCCTCCTGTTTTTCATAACTCGTGTGAGAAAGGCAGGATTCTCACCGAATATTGTGAGAACCTGAGAAAATCCCTCTGCTAGCAGTTTTTCAGCATCCACAACTTACTAGTTGTGGAGGCTGCTAGAATTTAGAGAAAAGCTTGTCATGAAATGCTAAAAATTTCTAGACTTTGCTATTCAATTCTAGATATGGCAAAGCACACAAAATTCAGCAGAGAAATGAAAAAAAATCTGTAAATATGTTTTCTCTCAGTGTTAGCAGTTTGATTTTGCCTATATCATTTAAATTTAATGTGAAAAAACAATATATTTTAAAAATTGAATATATTTATTCATCTTTGTGAATTACATGTTATTTAATGTTGTGTCCCTCACTGAGTGGTGAACTTGCATTAAGTGACTTCTCTTAGACTCCAGAGAAAGAGAGGCCAACTGTGGTCTGTAAGCTACTCCCTTTGGACACAAGGTCAGACACTTAACTTGACATCTGTCTACACTTCGTATAATGAAGTTATGTGTTTCTAGCTACCACCATTAACATTGCACTACCTGAACAAAAATGATGCGAATAAGACAAGTCAGCAGAAATCCCAACATCTCCTGGAGCTCTGTCACGGTTTAGGGTCAGGGTGGCTCCTTAGACCTATAACAGATGCTCTGTGTTAAGCCCCCTCCCTCCCCAAAGGGGAAGAGAAAGGGAATAAGGGAGAGAGACTTGACCATTAGAAAAGGAAACTAGAACAGCTTTAATGAAAATGAAATTAATAGTTATAAAAATGGAATATATACAAATATATACAAAACCAGTATGGAACCCAGGCCCCCTGCTGGTAATTATGTCACTGTCACCACTGATGCTGTGGAGCAGGCGCTGGGGCAGTCCCAGACTGGGCCCCGCAGCAGACGGGAGCTGTGTTCAGGAGCTGGATTCTGGTACTGGGTTCAGGAACACACAGATCAAATTGAAGGCAGAACAGACAGATTCCAGCTCAGATGCTCCAAGGAAGGAACCAAAAGAGGACCAAGCCAAGCAGAGCTGGCAAAGTGGTCCAAGAGGGGAGAAGAGCCACAGACCCTTCGAATCCCTCATATAAGTAAAATCACTGAGCAGAATTAGTTCTGTTCTCACTCAAACCAGGACAGGCTCTTCTGCAGAGCAGAACATGTATGTAGCTATGGTGGCAGAGCTTTTGTAAAACAGCTCCAGGTAACATAAACTCATCTCACAAAAATATTCTCCTGTTAGTATGGCTCTAACTGTGCCAAGGATTTTCTGATGTTATTATAGAAACTAGGAGGTTGATTTTTTTTTTTTTTTTTTTTACATTTTTAACCAACGTTACACTAGCAGAGTGATGTGTCAGCAGTGGGTTAGGGCACTGTGTAGTTTCACCACTGGTGAGCTCCATCTCTCTGCTTTGGGTTCTAGTCCTCTCAAGAGAGAAAGATTAATTTTTGACCATAACTCATCAGCTCCAGCACAAAAGCCATTTTCTTAGCTTAAAGCATAGATGAAGGTGGCTGTATGCTAAAAAAAAGGAGAAACTTTGCCCTGAAGGAACCATGGCACAATTAACAATGCTGACTTGCAGCAAATGGATGATTGGGTAGCAGGAAGGTGAACGCTTCTTCGAAAGATAAATCTTAAATATGGGGATGTTGATGTGATAGTGAATTCACTATGTGAATTTTGGTTGTTGTCATGACCACAAATGATAATTATTTGGAAAACTACAGATAAGTCAGGGACTTTCCATCCCTTTTCAAGGAAGGCCTCAAGCACGCTATAAGGGATAGCATGGAAATTATGATATTATACGAGAGAACTTAAACAAAGGATTTAAGTTACTTGCTCAAGTCTGTAAAATGAGTCACTAGCAGAGATAAATATTAGCATTTCACAGAGCCTGGCTCTTGTCCTCATTTCCAGTTCACTGAATAATCCTTCCTTGGTTTTTAATGGGAATGCAGAAACAAACTTCTGGTTTGAGTGTTACCATTTAAGCATAGATTTATCCTTTGTTTAGGGTGACCGTGGACCAGCTGGCACACCAGGAGTAGCAGGGACACCGGTACGTATGTTCGTTAAAGAAAACTCAGTTTGGTAGAAGCTGATAAAAGAGGTCAAGCAAGGTGCTGAGCTGTAACCTCATGCAATGTTTGTGAAACACCAGCGCTTGGCTACTGCTTTATAGGCAGGTATGAAAATGTTCTGGTTTTCCTAAAGAGATTAGAGTTTTAATACCACTGAGGGTTCATATTATTATTAAAATGACAGGAGGGAATGGTGTGAATACATGATAAAACTGGAATTTGAACCTGCGTATGCTTAGTTAAGAAAACATATGAAATTCTTCTCATTGCCTCAGTTTAATACAGATAAAGGCATTTTCTGTGTTCCTGGGCATGCACAAATTTCTGAGCATCTTTCTATCACAAAGAAAAAGTATGAGCATTAGTTAATGCAGCCCACAAGGTCCTGCATATGAAGTCGATAAAACATTTGCTTTAGGGTAATGCTTTGTCAGCTTATTTACGTGTGGTATTCAGGGAAGTTTCTGAAAGTCATCCAGAAGTTTCATTACAGGTGAAAGTGAATGTAACTAATGACAAATTGAAATTATAATTATTAATTTGTGTTCCTAAAGGAAATGAAGACAACTTTTCTTTAGATTGCAGTCACAGTTTAATAAAAATGTTTATCCATATTTCAGAGGGCAATATGGAGCTATTTATATGCAAATACTTTCATTATTAAATTTGGGAAGCTACCAATCCATTCAGGAGATGTTTTCAAATTATAAATATGTGTTTTGTGAAATAAAGAGAAGTCTGTGTCTATGCACTCCCGTTTCCATTAGACACTGATTTAGTCTCTTTACTGTGAGTACCAGGAGAGGACATCAGCTTAAATCACTTAATTTAGTTAAGTTCTCCTAAAACAAGGTAAAATTGCTTATTTAAGGGGAAAACGGAATTATTTCTCTGAGTTTTATAGCCCATATAAGAGTTTCAAAGTTTGTTGCTCTGAAATACATTTTTTGCTGTGAATCAATAATGCAGTAGCCAGTTGGGATGATCACGATTCATTCCTTGTGTATTTTCCACTGGATATGTTCCAAGTCTTATTCTTGTTGCTGTCTATTCTAACTGGATATGAAATATTTAATGTGTTCCCTTCATGACTGATGGAGTTGCATTCTGTTGATTACGTTTACTTCTAATAAAATCCACTGTCATAAATTATTTGCATTAACATTTTATGATAAGCAGTTTTATTTAACAAATTAATAGATGTATGAGAGACAATAAGAGTTTTTGAAATACATTCACTGGAATATATTTTTGGAAATATATCTTACTGGAAGAGAATTTGTCCTCATTGCCTGGCATTATTCCCTAGATGGAATAGTGGACACTTTTTTCCCACTTGGGAATATAAACCTTTCATTTTAGCTTTGGCTTTTGTCTAAGCAGGATTATCAGGGAAGTTTGGACTGAGGTTCTTCAAGAATTGCCACCAGTTACTGTTTCCTCAGCATAAATCCTCTGTCCTGTTGCAACTGGCATTGATGTATTAAATCCCTCACTTGTACAAGTCAGTTGAGGATCTAACTGAAGGATATTTCCAGTAAATGTAGATTCAGGGTTAAAGATTGTTGTCTGGATCTGAACCACTTAGGTTATTAAAAGCAAGGCATCATTTTAAAAAATGCAAATGTTTAAAATCACCATCTAAATGATGATATGAGAAAGAATTGTGAATTCTGGCAGGCTGAAAATAAAATGACAATAAAAGTGGCCAAAAACAGGCATGAAGAAAATTTGCAGAAGACATTAAGTCAGTAATAAACTCACTTTTTTAAAAAGTCAGGATTAGGAAGTGCCTGAAGGAAAAAAAATAATCTTCCTTTCATATACATAGCGATAAACTTTGATCTGACTGTGACTTCTCAAGAAGAAAATCATGGTGTTGTAAAAGAAAACTTCATGAAAGCATTATTTCACTAATCAGAAAGGGTAAAGAAGACAAAGTGATTTAGGTATGTTGCACACAAGAGACAGATTAACATGGCACAAATATAACAAAAAATCTGGTAAAATATTTTTTTCCTCTCCTAAAACATTTAAGGAATGGTAACATGAATATTTCCCTCAAATATATATCCTCTTAGTTTTGACCTAAGAGAAGTTATGTTGCTAAACCGCTATCTATTATATTCCAAAAGTCATGGCAGTCCAGTGAAGTCCCCACTGACTGGGAAAGGGGAAATATAACCCCCATATTCAAAAAGGGAAAGGTGGATGAACCTGGGAACTATAGGCCAGCCAGTTTCACTTCTGTGCCTGCTAAGATCCTCCTGGAGGCACTACTGAGGCCCATGAAGTGATTGGCTGCAATCAACATGGCTTCACCAAGAGCAAATCATGCCCGACTAACCTGGTGCTGTTCTATGAGAAGGTCACAGCATCAATAGATGGGGGAAGAGCAACCGACATCATTTACCTGGACCTGAGCAAAGCCTTTGACACTGTCCCGCATGACGTTCTGGTCTCCAAGCTGGTGAAATATGGATTTGATGGATGGGCAATTCAGTGGATAAAGAACTGGCTTGATGGCTGCTCCCAAAGAGTGGTTGTCAATGGGTCGGTATCCAAGTAGAGACAGTGACAAGTGGAGTCCCTCAAGGATCAGTACTGGAACCAGTCTTGTTTAACATCTTCATCAGCGACATGGACAGTGGCATTGAGTGCACTCTCAGCAAGTTTGCCAACAACACCAGACTGTGTGGGGCGGCTGACACGCTGGAGGGAAGGGATCCAGAGGGACCTTGACAGGCTGGAGAGGTGGACCCATGCCAACCTCATGAAGTTCAGCAAGGCCAAATGCAAGGTCCTCCGTCTGGGTCGGAGCAATCCCAAGCACCAATATAGGCTGGGCAGTGACTGGCTTGAGAGCAGCCCTGAAGAACAGGACTTGGGAGTGCTGGTGGGTGAGAAGCTCAACATGAGCCATCAGTGTGCTCTCGCAGCCCAGAGGGACAATCGTATCCTGGGCTGCATCAAGAGAAGCATGGCCAGCAGGTCAAGGGAGGTGATTCTCCCCCTCTACTCCACTCTTGTGAGAGCTCACCTGGAGCACTGCGTCCAGTTCTGGAGCCCCTGTTGCAGGAAGGATATGGATGTTTTGGAATGTGTCCAGAGAAGGGCCACAAGGATGATCAGAGGGCTGGAGCACCTCTCCTATGAGGACAGACTGAGAGAGTTGGGGTTGTTCAGTCTAGAAAAACGAAGGCTCTGGGGAGACCTTATTGTGGCCTTCCAGTATCTGAAGGGGGCCTACAAGAAAGCTGGGGAGGGACTTTTTAGGCTGTCGGGCAGTGATAGAACTAGAGGGAATGGATTAAAACTAGAGATAGGTCAATGCAGGTTAGACATTAGGAAGAATTTCCTCACCATGAGGGTGGTGAGACACTGGAACAGGTTGCCCAGAGAGGTGGTGGAAGCCCCATCCTTGGAAGCTTTTAAGACCAGGCTGGATGGGTCTCTGAGCAACCTGCTCTAGTGGGAGGTGTCCCTGCCCATGGCAGGGGGGTTGGAACTAGATGATCTTTAATGTCCCTTCCAACCTTGACAATTCTATGATTCTATGTTTTCTTCCTAGTAATTTTTAATATTCTCTTTTTGCAGGGAAAACCAGGATCTCCCGGGTCCCCAGGGATGCCAGGGGAACCTGTAAGTACAGATTTGAGTTCTGGGCTCTTCCGATAACACACAAATATTTCAAACACTGAATGCAAGATTTTATATGCAGATTTACATGCACATTTTATTCTTTCTTAGGGTGAAAGAGGACCTATAGGAGATATAGGCTTCCCTGGGCCAGAAGGGCCACAAGGAAAACCAGTAAGCCATTTTATACTGTATATATATGTTCTTTACAAAAGGTTGTGTCTTATTTTATCAGTGTTACAAAAGAAATGAGATTACACCTTGGTTTGTGTTAGGCCAGATAACAGCTGAAGAACACTTACAGCTATAGTGCTCAGTATTAACCATCCACTCAAGAATTCCTGGAATTGTGATGTTTTAGCAGTTAGTTACTGAGAAGTTGCCTTTAGAGGTCTTAGGAGGGTCCTTTGGATCATATTGACATAAAAAATCCTCTTGTATTTTTTCAGAAGGAGAGTATTAACCCAGACACTCAACACAAGTCTATAAAGGATGGAGTGACAAAATACATTCTTGATTTCAGTTTAGATAGAGAAGTGTGTGCTTCATGACTCTGAATAAACTTCATAACTCTTCCATATACAGGTGATGAAGCACTGCAGCTGAAACATTTACTGTTCACTTAGGATATGTCCAATCTCACCTCTTTATTTAATAAAAGTGTGACAGCAGTGCAGTCAGTGCTGTTTGAGCTGGTTTAAAACAACCTAGTTTATATTCTGGAAGTGGTTCAGCTGGAATAGTGCAGAACTCATTCTCTCCCCCAGTGCTTGGTGTTTTTTGGAGAAGCATGAGAAGCAGATCATTTCAGTTTGTCAACACATCTCCTCATTGCACTTCTGTCTGGAAAGAAGAGACAATTTCTGTAACTTCAGCAGCATATTTGCCCAAGGTGCTTAATCTCTGCAAAACTTCACTTTGCAGTGTGAAAGGGGAGGAAATATCCCTGATGTCTTTGCTCATGCAAGTCCTTCTTTCTCACTCATTGAAATAGCAGTGGGTTTGCTGCATATGCAAATCCACATGTATCCTAATAAATTAGGATTTATTTAGTGCCAGGGCATTTATCTTGCAATTATCTGACATTGTGCAATTATTAACACGCTTCCTGGTGTTATTTTGGCCCATGCCATCTAGGACTCTCAGATAATGCCACATTCCAGTATGAGGGATAATGTGGCCTGGGACAGTTTCTAGCAGGAGGTATGAATGAGACCAGCTTTTTTTTCAGAGAGAAATATGGTTAGCCCAGGAGGCTGAAGCTGTGCCATGCCACAAGTCCTAATAATGGAAGAATGGATCTGTCTGCTTACAATTAAAGCATAATCTCTGTAACAGCAGAAGACATCAGGGCTAATATCTAGAATAAGAGAAGTCTCTTCTATAATTTTATAAGACCAACTGAGACTGGAAAATTGCATGTATATGTCCATATTCCACAGTTGCATAATTTCTGTATAACTTGTCATTTAAAGTTTTGTGCTTATTAAAGCTGATGCACATCTTGATGCCAAAGACTTTTTCTTTACTCTGCTATCAGCTCATATTTAAAGTGCTTGCAGTTAAGTATCACCCTGAGCTCTGTAATTTCACATCTCAAGAATATCTGTGAGTATTTCTATGATTTAACTACACAAGCTGCTGCCTATGCAGCCTCAGAATGTGTACTGATAACAGCACTAAACATTGAGCTTTACCCTTTATAGTTTTTAAATGTGTATACATAAGCATACTTATTAATTTTATATTTTGTTTTTTTTTAAATAGGGAATCAATGGAAAAGATGGATTGCCTGGTCCTCCGGTAGGAAAACCTGCTTTCACATACTAGTGTATTTTATTCTTCATAGATACCATAGCTGTTACTCCTAGGTACTTGCTTTTGGTTCTGCCAACAGATGAATATACAAAAAAAAGCCTTTAAGTGCTATGTTTATCTTTTTTCAAAAATAATTTTTCAGGGTGCTGTGGGGAGACCAGGAGATAGAGGACCCAAAGGAGAACGTGTAAGTACCTCATTTCAATAACTTTATTTTTTTTTACTGAACATCTAAGCACCGCATCATCACATATTTTACAGGCAAAACCAAGAAATTAATTCCCTGATCTTCAAGCAGTCTCTTAGATAACTAAGAGTTTTAGTCCTAGACACCACTTTAAGGAATTAGAATTGAATTGGCTCCTGCATTTAGAGGAAAAATGCATTTTATAGACTTTCTCGCACAATTGGCCTGGACTGTGTAAATTGATCAATAGGTTGAAAATTGGAAAGTAGCTAATCCTGTTGTGATGCTGTCAAACTTTGCACGAGCTATAAACCCTGCCCCATCATCATCCCTGGGATCTTTATATATCACAAACACAAGTCCTGTTTTATCGAAAACAAGCTTGTTACACTTAGGCAGCAAGAGTGCCACTGATATACCTTACTGCTTCCCAAAATGTTTAGACAGTTCTGTTCATGGTAACAAGATCATGTTGGACAGGAATCATTAAGGGAGGTGAGAGACAATATTTATTTTGTTAGAACCAAGAAAATCCTAGTGCATAATCTGCCCCTGTTACAACATTTCTAAAGCCCTGATGTCCTAATCCCATTTATTTGATAAATCAGAGAAGTACCTCCAAGTGTAATCTGGAAAAGGAAATGCTGCTTTATGACACTGAGGAGACATGAGGTTTTAGGCTTTAGTACAGTAATTGTCCCTTACAAAACAACTTTACAATGTTCTATTTCTGCCTTTAAGGACACACTAAAATGTAAGAGTTTTATTGTGCAACCTACTATTTACTGCATTACACCCCTCAGCCTTGACCTTCTCAGTGTTAACCTCTCTGAACACACTACAAGTAGCACTGTACACATACAACCAGAAGAGGAGGCTGGACCTCTAAGTACATGACCTTGGAACATACTGACAGGGAGGAGGTTGTTGCAAAAGGCTGAGGGACACAGAGACACAACCTTAGATTGCTTATTCAGGGTCAAACTTGGGAAGCTTCATGGTAAGAGAAGAGGGTGTATTTATTCTATTATTATTAGGCTGCCCAGGGAGATTGTGGAGTCTCCTTCTCTGGAGACATTCAAAACCCACCTGGACATGTTCCTGTGTGACCTGATCTAGGTGATCCTGCTCTGGCAGGAGGGTTGGACTAAATGATTTTCAAAGTCCCTTCCAACCCGTAACATTCTGTGATTCTGCGATTCCAGTCTTACTGGTGGCAGAGTCCATACATACACATGTGTATGTAGGAGCTACAGATGTAAATATGGATATATATTTGCTTTCAAATATATCACAGATGCCTGAATCTGCTCTGACTTCTGGGATCGCTGTCAAACATCACAATCTAGCTCTCTATATACAGAGTAAAATAAATAAATATATATACACACATACTTATGAATAAAATATATAGGCACATGTTAAAAAAGAAATCAATTTCCAGAAGTACTTCTGTCTCAAGTGATAATCAAAATCTCTCACAACCTTTTATAATAGGAAAGTTACAAATACAGCCAGTGCAGTATCTGAATACAGTTTTCAGGGAGCTCTCAGTTGTCCCTCACAATTCTGCAAGAAAATAAAAGGTTTGTTGAAAACAAGGGGAGATCGGCCTAAGAAATAACAGCGAAATACACATCAGAAGTCTGCATCTCAGCTAAGAGATCAGTAGGAGAATTGACTCTTTTCCTCTGGATCAAGTATTACAGATGTGCAACTCTGAGAGAGAGAGAATCATAGAATAGTTTTGGCTGGAAGAGACCTTCAAGATCATCAGTTCCAACCTTTCTCCTAGCCCTATCACAAACCACTAAACCATGTCCCTAAGCACAAGATCCAACCACCTCTTAAACACTTCCAGGGATGGTGACTCCACCACCTCCCTGGGCAGGCCATTCCAATGCCTGACAGCCCTTGCTGTAAAGAAATGCTTCCTAATATCCAGCCTGAACCTCCCCTGGTTCAACTTCAGGCCATTTCCTCTTGTTCTGTCCCTTGTCACCAGGGAGAACAGACCAACTCCCACATCGCTACAACTTCCGCTTAGGCAGTTGTAGAGAGCAATAAAGTCTCCCCTCAGCCTTCTTTTCTCAAGGCTAAACAGCCCCAGATCCCTTAGCCTTTCCTCATACATAGTGGATATGTAGTAGATTGCAGTGATTACAGAAAATAACACAAAGTCAAGGTTTTCTTGCAGCCATTATTATTACTGCTGTACAGAGCACTCCTCCAGTGTGTAATCATTCAGTTGTATAATCTTACACAACCTTTGAGTGACTAAACACTGCTGTTATTTCTCCTTTAAAAACAAACCAGTTGAAAACACGTGGTTTATACTGATAGAAATGAGCCTTTCAAGTCATCTCAAGAACAGGTTAAAGTGCTGGTGCCTGGCTTGTTTATTGCTGTTGTCTGCATACCTTGATCACAGACCAGGAGCATGCTGGACTGGAGCCTGTGGAAACCCAGGCAAAACAATAGTTCCTGCTGCACAGAATTTAGTACAAGATTAAATGCAAGAAATGGGAGAATACTAGAAAGAGGACCGAATAAATCAGCACTATAGGTAGAGACTGCAAAATACAAATGTCCTACCCTCTTTTGTACAATTCATAGTAAAGGAGAGTTTGAAGAGGAATCTGGAGGAAGGTATGACCTAGTTTTTCAAATTTTTACAAGTTGCTTCTTCCAAACACAAAGAAAACACTGGAGGCAGTTAAAAATACCCTTGTTTAAAAAGGGGCTGTAGTGTTTGATCTGCCTCCTACACATTGTCAGGCTGTAAAATGGAAAACATTTAGAAGAAAAGCAGTTCCAGGATCAGCATCACACTGCTAGAGCACCATGGTCTTAGAGAAACCTGCATTTTTCTTTATTGCTAGTAGAATAGCTATCCAGACTTACTCTGTAGGGTTATATAATTGAAAATTATATATGTATATTTATGCCTTAAATGTTTTTCATGAAGGCTTATTGTAAATATAGTAATCTTCAGATAGGTTTTTTTATGTATATATAGATGCATGCATGTGTGTGTAATCTTATTTGAAAGCAATATCAGAAAAAATGGTGTGTTCAGTGGCTTCCTATACTGGACTTCAATCACAAAAAAAGTGACTGAATTAAAAATTATGTTTCAAGTTTTGTAGTAATGTATAGTAAAACAGGAGCTGTTCTTTAATTTTAGAATGTTTTGTGTTTCTATGAGTGAAGTAGGAGATGGAAATGGGATACAAAGAGCCTCTTGCCTGCAGACTACAGAAAGCTCCACTTCTCAGTCAGAATCCTTCTGCCCTGAATTTCTCAAGGTGTTGCAATACACATCCTGATAGAACAGCTGTACGCAGGACAGAACACTTCTCCCTATAAATCTTAAAACGTATAGAAACCTGAAAAGGAATGTACGCCTCTTCCATCACAACATGTCTCTGTCAGTTCCCCCAATGCACATACACTCCCTTTTCTGCTCACATCGACTGTTGAAAATTTGAGAGCCTTTGATGAGGGCTACAGGTGTCTTTTGGGTATCAAATCATATCTTGTCTTTTTTTTTTCTACTAAATAGCTGAATTAGCTGTGTGTTTGTTGGAAAGCATTCATATGCTGCGTTTTTAGAGTTTTGTCCAAAGTATTAATGCCCAGAAACTAAAACTGGAAATCAGGTGTGTGCAGTATTGGCAGGATAGGTCTTCTAAGAGAAACACAATAAATATGATGTAATCACACCAAGATTGTTTACACGTCAAACTGACTTTCCTGACTGTGTATTCACACTAGCAGTTCGACAGCTTGTATTGGGTTTACGTGGCAAGGTACAGTAACAGGGGCATTGAAGAGGTGGCCTTTGTGAGAAGACCTCAGGAGCTTCCCCCATGTTGTACAGAACCAATTCCAGCTGACTCGACGACATACCCACTGCTGGCCAACTTTGAGCCCATGAGCAACTTTGGTATTGCCTGTGTGATAGAAAGGGTAAAAAATGTTGTGCAACAGCTGGGAGAGAGGAGTGAGAAAACATGAGAGAAACAACTCTGCAGACTCAGTTGGCGAAGAAGTAGGGGAGGAGGTGCTCCAAGTGCTGGAGCAGAGATTCCCCTGCAGCCTGTGAAGATGATGGTTAGGCAGGCTGTGCTCCTGCAGTCCATGGAGGCCCACGGTGGAGCAGACATCCATGTGATGGAGGACCCCATACTGGAGCATGTGAAGTGTCCTGAAGGAAGCTACAGCCCATGGACAGCCCACACTGGAGCAGGACCTGCAGCCGATGGAGAGGAGCTCACACAGCAGCAGGTTTTCAGTCAGGAATGGTGTCTCCTGGGGGACCCACACTGGAGCAGGAGAAGAAATGTGAGAAGGAAGGAGCAGCAGAGATGAAGTGCTAAGGACTGACTGCAACCCCCATTCCCCATCCCCCTGCACCTCTCAGAAGAAAGAGGTAGAAGAGTGAGGAGAGAGAAATTGATCCTGGAAGGAAAGGGAGTGGGTTGAGAGGAAGGTCTCACTATCCTGTTTTCTTATTAATTTGCAGTAAATTAAATTAATGTTCCCCGAGTTCAGTCTGTTTCCTCTCATGCTAAGTAGTGAGTGATCCTGTCCTTGACTCACAAGCTATTCATCTCATTTTCTCCCCATCTTGTTGAGGAGGGGGAGTGAGAGGGTGTCTGGGTGGATGCCTGACAGGCAGCCACAGTCAACCCACCACAGTTATAGGTGTGAGGTGATGGGGTCTCAAGATCTGACATTTTTTTTTCTTGTGGTAGACTTTCAGAGTTCAGAGCTTCTGCACTCTTACTGAGGGCAATTTAGGTTCCAGTCAGGAATGTGTTAAGATTTCAGTTAGTGCAATGAAGAGTCACAAGTTACGGTGGTCTTTGTAAGTGAGGCTTAGTTATAGTCAGTAAGATGCTCTAACTCACTGGAAATCATACAGATTGGAGGACAGATAGGTGATAAAAATGTTATACAACCTCCTACTTGCATCCTTACCTTCCTTTCTTTCTTTTTCAATCTTTACATGTCATGCAAATATGACTTAAGAATATAACTACACTTCCATTGGTTTATCAGTCAATGATGTTTCAGATGTGAATACAGTTTACCAGCACTTGCTGTAGCTCAAGAATGCAGTTGATTCCAGTCATTCACCCCTCATAAACGTAGATTCTGGATTTGTCTAGTAATGACAGTCAACTCCTGGTGCTGTTTTCTGCTTACAGAGGAGCCTAATGTTAGCTTAAGTGATGCAGCAAGGGCAGTCAGTGACCCCTCAATCCTGCCAGCTGTTCAGTTAACAATCTGAACGTGTGACTTGAGGCACTCTGCTCCTCAGCTGTAGTTCAGTCAATAGCTAATACATCAAGTCTCTCTAAAAAGATTTAATTCTTCACAATTAAAACAAATCTAAATGCTATCTCAGCCACGATGTTGCTGGCCAGAACATTGACCTTTAATTTATTTTGTTTGCAAGGAATTCACTTGCTATAAATGGATTAGTGTATCTGTTGTTTTATTGACTTACTGAAATTTTGTGTACACGTAGAAATAAAATGTTAAGATTCTGGGGAAAGTTACAGAGAAAAGCCTGATGCCTTATGCCTAGGGGAATTTCAGCACCTAAATTCTACCTATGCCATATTTGACATTTCTAGATCCTTATATAAGGGCTATAAACTTTCTGCACCCAAGTTCTGTCCTTGAAAAGTGGATTACAGAGCTATTTATTTTTTCATTACCTTCAACATTAGAAGTTAAGAAAACAAAATGTTACTTGATGTGTTTTCAGAGCCAAGGGTTAGCCTGTAAAATCAGCTGCATGACTCATAAAATCTCTTTCTGGACAGGAATTTTTTCTTTAGCATTCTTGGGTGGCTTTTCCTAGTTTGTTCCAGTATGTGCAATGATTTTCTTTCTGCCTGTATTTTACACAGGGAGATCAAGGTATTCCAGGGGACAGAGGCCCACAAGGCGAACGAGGGAAACCTGGCCCATCCGGAGAAAAGGGGGATGTGGGTCCTGTTGGGCCACCGGGAGACAGAGGCTACCCGGGATCACCAGGTCATCAAGGTCCCCCAGGTTCACCAGGACCCCCGGGGTTTCCCGTAAGTAAATGCTAGTTTTTCTTGATTGCTTGTGAATTCAGACGACACGAAAGTAGCATCTGCTGAGCAGTGGAAACTCAAGTGAGCAATACCACAGTATCCAAAAACCTACAATATCTCTGAGATAATTTTGTTGGTCAAAGAGGGGGAAAAAACATACCCAGGTGATCAGGTATTTTTTTTTTTTTAGGAATGTGCTATGGATAAACTTTTTTTTTTTATTTAGCTCCTGACAAATCAATATGGTGACTCAATACTGTTAATTTTCAAGTTTTTCATAAGCTTAAGAGCTAAAGTGTGATTCCTTGCAACTGAGAAAGAAAAGGAGGCGCACACAAATGATTCTCAATAAAAGGGAATTCAGCATGTGAAAAGACAATGAAATGATGCCCATCAGTTGTAGATATCTTCGTTTATCTCTGTGTGTGAGACATGTTATGGGTTCTTTTTACCCTCCATCAAATAGGATAAAGTTCTAAAAGTTACTCAGAGTTGCCAGTGATGTTATTGGTGCTGTGATGCAGTTCTAGTTAGTCGGCTGTGCATCAAAGCAGTTAGTCCCTAGAGGGGGTGAGAAAGTGGCAAATGCTATTCAAAAGGTGAGGAAAGCATAGTGGTGTCACTGAGCATCCTTGCTGCCTTGGGCAAAGGAATTTCCATGCACGTAACATGCTGATCATCTTGACAGATGGGAGTGCCTCTTCCACTTCATGGTATTAGTCATCTCTATATTATAATGTATTTGCAATAAAGTGCCTTTTGCAGTTACTAATACAAATAGATTAAAATACTTAATTTGGGGGGAAAGCTTTACATTTTTAATGCTAATTTCAGCATTTTTTGTTGCTTGTATCATCATAAAGAGCCCTCTGTATTTTTCTTTTGATACATATCACCTGGTTTTTTTCCTCATTAGGCTGATATAGTTTCACTTGAAGAAATAAAAAATTACATCAAACAAGAGGTTCTTAAGGTTTTTGAAGGTAAGGAAATGAAATATTATACAACTAAACATAAATGTTAAACCCTGTTCTAAATGCTTTATATCTCTACAGCCTTATTATGCATTTCTTTACATGTCATCTAACAACATTGGGCTTAGCAGCTGCCTTCTTGCTGTAGCTGTGTTTAATTATTGTCTACTTAATTATTTTCAAACAGTTATAAATGTTTGATGCCCATTCTTCTCTTTAATATTTTTCTTGAATCTTAAAACTCTACAACAGTAAATACCTGCTAAGTTATGGAATGCTTAGTTAAGTTTTTTAATCTGGTATAAATGAGACAGATTCAAGGTTAGTACCTATTTTGTCTGTCTCTAAGGACCACTGAAATGTTACCAAGTGTACTTTATTCCACCAGCATGAACAGTTCACACAGAAACCTCTGCAATTAGTAATGTTTGCTGAGCACTTATAGGTTGTTTCACAACTGTTTTCAGGGTTTCAGCACATTCCAAGAACTGTTCGTGGTATTTAAGCTCTACTTTGCAACTTAATATGAGTTACAAACATATAAGGTAGGCCCTTCATAGGGTTGTTAAGTACTAATTATTCTGTATTCATGTATTTTAAGTACTTCCATGAACAGGAGTCAGAAGTCATTTGAAATACTGGAATACATTAGTAAAAGAGACTGGTAACAGAAATTTTAGTGCAAATTCATTCAGATTACTTCAAAGGGTAAAGACCTAGACATGACCCTGAGTTGGAACTGAAAGCCTCAGTACTTACAGGTGCATTTAATACCTTGACATTTAGAAGGTTTAAACACCTGATTTCCAGAAACTTACTTTATTTGGGGCTTTGGAATTTATTTATTTTCGCATATTTTGCTGACAGATTTCTTACCCTCTTCTTCTTGTGTCCTTTGTTAATGAAGAAAGGATGGCTCAGTTTGTATCCCAGCTGAAGCTGCCTGCTGCAATGCTTGCCTCCCAAGCTCATGGAAAACCAGGGCCCCCAGGAAAAGATGGGTTGCCAGGGCCACCAGGAAAGGATGGCTTGCCAGGACCACCAGGAGAACGTGGAATTCAAGGTAGGAATTCCAAAAAATATTCACATTAATTGTATCTTGAAATCTTTATACACTTGCTAATGATTATTAAATAAGCCAGGATTACTTGTGTAGCTTCCTAATGATTAACTTTTAAAACTGTACTTATGTTTTTCCAGACTAGATCTAAATATTAACCCATAGTAAATGTGTGGATTTTACTGATTAAAAACTCCTAATCGGTGCATTTTATTCTAATAAGTGATAAAGTTAATTACTGACAGATATCTAAAGCTGACAGATATCTATCTAGACTACTGTAGCCGATGTTTTTTTCTCCAAAATACTTTAACAAGGAAGAAAAGCCATGCCAGAACTCTAATGTTGCTATTCAGATACTTCAGCTGTTCCATATTTGAGACACCATCTTATTTAAAAAACAAAATTTGATGTCCAAGTCTGAGTGCTGTCAGCTCTGACTCTGAGACAACACAGGGGAGGAAAAAGTAAAGGCCAATATTATTCTCTAAGAAGCAGTGAAAACTGAAATATTACCACATGAATTCTTCTTACAGTGAAGTGATCTATTTTTCAATAATTGGTTCTAGAGTAATCAGCTTTTCACCATACCCCAAACAGTAATTTGTACATTGCAGACATGCACCTGGACAGTATGGGACTCTTGTCTCACCCTACTGTCTTTCACTGTAAAATTAGCTTCAAGGAATCCAGGCTCATTGTAGCTGTGGTCTACTGTAGAGTCAACCACTCAGAGATTAAAAGGAAGAGGAAAACAGAATAAAAGGAAAAAAAGAATTTATCGATGAATAATATTTTGTGGGTGGGTAATATGTACTTTGCAGTTTATCTGTAGGTAGTTCTTTATTATCTCTTGTTAGTTTGGTCTGCTCTGGAGTCAGAGCAAGTCAGACTGGAATGAAGAACATGAGAGCAAAGCTGAAGATGTGTGGATCCTAAAGCTATGAGAAGAATAAAGACTTAATAACATTGATAAGCGCAAACCCCTGAAAGAAGCTTGAAAAATGTGATGAGCTCAGAATGAGAAGAACAAGAATAAAGGATCAAGGAAAACTATAAAAGGCTTAGAATCTTAACAACACTGATTTCATCTTACCTAAATATTCAGATCACTGTAAACAGTCAACTTCAATGTCAGTGCCAGATTGTTCAATGATGATGTATGTGGTGGATAGTCTCAGATGCTTCTGCGAAGTTGAACGTTGTACTAGGATTCATTTCCAGCTAGTGAGCATCAAGAGCAAAGATGATAGCTATGCTTGGGGAAAAAAAAAAAAAAAAAGATGTTTTTTCATGCTTTATGCTTAAGTAAAAGTAGTGCCCCATGTACACAGGATTTACATTTATTTTGCTGATACTCTAAATACTCTTTTTTGATTAGTAAAAGGTAAGCTAAGTGAGAAGCATTTTACTTCTCTGATACATCAAAAGCTATATGAAATTACACTTCCAAGGAAAGAAAACCAAACATTTGTCTTGCCTCGTTCTTATGCTCTGAGTAAGAGAGAGCTCCGTGAGAGAAGCACACTTAGAAATACCCTTCATGCCTTTCCCAGTTGTGCCTCTGTGTGTTATTGTTTTGTGGCAAGAGTAAACAAAAATTTGAATCTCTGAACAGATTGAAAAGTATCCTTCCATATTCCAGCCTATTTTCAGCCTTAAAAGACATAGCAGATGAGAGCTCTTGGAGAAGCATGTTACGTGCACATGTGGCTAAGACCATGCTGTGTGGACATATGCCCAGGTCATAATATGCATTTGGTATTGTCTGACAGATATTCCTTCTTATGTCTCTCACTTGGATGTAGCCCAGATTGCCAGCTCCAGAGTTTTACTGTGTACAATAATACGTATCTGGTCTGGAAGACTGGAACAATCACTTGTCCCACACAGACAGGGAGAAGTAATAAACACTTTTGGGCAGCAATTAAAAAGACCTCTACAGACACCTCCACAGCATCTTTGTGATGCTGCATGCTGAGCAGAGAGCCTTCTAGTGCCAGCCAGCAGGAAAGGCAGGTGTCAGTGTCTGTCCAAGGAGGTGCTTAACTTAACTTGTGGCTTTGCAGGAGTTCCTCCGTATGCCTTGAATGTGGTGACAGTTCCACTAAGAACTATCCTCATATGACCTGGCCAGATTCCACCAGAGCTCCCTTCTGCACAGAAAACCAATAGGTAGAGGTTAGTCCCAGAAGTAGAGAATATAGATAATAACTTTTGGAAGTGTAGGCATGGTCTTCAGAAATTGTATTTAAGGAATTGATAAACTCTTGGGCATAGAGTCATGTATTTCTAACAAATTGTTACCTGTTGGCCTTCAACAATGTTGTTCGTAGTGTACCTCAGATACTTCCCAATGGTTCAGGTACAAATAGTTTTGATTTTATAGGATGGTCTCAATAAAAATATAGCATGCAAGCAAAAGACAACGAAGAATATCAACTTAAATTATGAAGCATGCAATTGGTATTTAATCAGACTTTATATAATAGTGATTGGAAGACTTTTATATGTATGTACTTCTTCATTTTGAAATAATAATCTATGGAATATGCATCAGCAAGCTGATACTGTGAGGCAGTGAAATGTACAGCATTTAAGACGAGCTGCAGCATGTACTGTTATCAGTGAAATGTACAGCACCTGCTTAAGGGGGAGCAGAGGAACCTGTTTGCTCTCCATGTGTTTTAAAGGATGCTAATGTCTTGTGGAGAAACAGGGTATTTATTGCAAGACTTTACAGACAAGCTATAGCAATGTCGTCCATTTGCAAATGGTCAGTCAGCTCGTCATGTGTTAAGAGGATCTAAATCCATTAACTCCACTGACTTAACTGCATTTTTAAAACTGTAATAGTAAGTGAATTTTGGTCCATTAAATCAAATGCACCTTGGGATAATTTTGCAATCCAGAGATTCTTTCTGTTAATATGACTATTGGTTATTTTCTCACTAGAGAAAAGATTTCATCTTAGTTAAACTTCACTGGTTCTATCACAGTAAGGAAACATGGCTTTTTTTATAGGTCCTCATAACTCACCATAGCCTCAAGGAATCTCATATCACAGCTCAGGAAAGAAAAATACCATGTGATGAATAGTGAAAGTTCCTAATCTTTATGGCTAATCTCTGTGTAGAATTTGTGTCTCTTATTATATTTATCAATTTGTATGGTGGGTGCATGTAGGAACCTTGGCTGACATCAGGAATCCATTGCAGTGAATGTTGTCCAGACATAGTCACTCTTCTGAAATAGCTGCACTGCTTTCAAGCATTTCCTCTAAAATGGTCTTTGCTGTGGAGGGTGATCTTAACCTGGTTGGCTTTGACTTGAAACCCAGCTACTACCTCTCAGCTGAGAGGGCCATAACACACAGAAGGAATTCAGGATGTGCACAGGAGGCTGGATAAGAGGGCTTAGTCTTAGCACCCTTCTTGTTTGTTTGTTTGTTTGTTTGTTTTTAAGAATTCAGAGTATTTGCACATAAAACACAGTGGATACTTTGGTCTCAATGTTCCCTGTCGTGGTAATGTGTTTGCCTCATATTTGTATTACAGAACCTCAGATTCCTCTAGATACTTGACATGCTAGCTTCAGGTGCTGCGTTATGCAGGTGGATGGAAGAGGGTCTCCATACTATAGGTGGAATGCTTTTTGGAGCAGTTTAAATGAGAGAACCTTTTACCTCCAAGTTCATAGACATGAACTTGCATCATTTCCAAGTAGAGCTGAGGGTGTTGTGGTAGCAGTGCTTCTGACTATGATGTTTGTGGAGAGCACCAAGCCAAGAGCTGTACCTTAGCTACCACCACTCATTTATGAGTGGAAGAAAGCTTATCCATTTGAACACCAACTTGCTACACACTGCTACTAAGTTTACCATACTACTACACACGTTGAGTACATGTTTACATAACACAATTTTTGGGTTGCAGAAATCACAACAAAACTTCTGGAACCTAAGTGAAAGGCTTTGCTAAAGCAGTTGCCTTTTGAACTGAGCAGGTACCTCTTACTGGAATTTTGATTCTATCAGGAAAAAGGAACAGCATCTTCTGTGTGCCTTTACATTAAAAACAATGCATCAAAATCTGTGTATGATAATATTTTCTTGTGACTGTGTATGAGTTTGCCACTTTAAGCTCAGAGAGAAGATGATGTTAGCCTCTAGAAGTGCAATCATGGCCCTACTTCTGAGCAAAATATACCTCATTGAAAATCAGATATTTTCCTACCAGAATGACATATTACATTGTTCAGCTTGTTTCCATGCAGGCCTGTTTAGTAATATGCTTACACCCTGTTAAATAAAGTCTTATTTTTGGAAAAGATATCTGGGAATTTTTGTATTGACCTTCAGTGTTAACAGAACTTACCTGCCGCTGTGTGCACACTACACCTTTGCATGTGTATTCAGATACATCCAGCAAAGGGTTTACACTACCCTGGATCGTATATTTACATTGGCAGGCTGCTCTTTGTCCTATTGTGGGCTTTTATTTTTCCGTATTGTCTTGAATTCCAGTGATGTTTACAGAATCTTTCAGTCTATCTCAGTCCCTTCTCAATTATGATGTCTCAGATGCCTACAGTAATGGTTATGCAGATTGTAAACGTGATATGTCATGAATGTGATTTCTCTCTTTTCCCCATCGCTGAATAAATGCAAAACAAATGATCGGTGGCAGCACTACTTTGTAAAATAACAATTAATTGGGCTTGTAGTGACAAATGTACTGTAACTATCTATTGTAAATTAAGAAACGTAGTGATACATATAATAAATAGGAAATGTCATAGATCCTGTGGTTGTATGATTGAGCTTCTCAAGCAGTAACAACTACTCTGCGTTACACAAGGTTTTCAGAGTAAACTTAATGTAGTTATAAATATTATGATCATTAAAGAGCAAAGTCAGTATTCACAATTGACAAACACCTACATATTCCCTTTTCTGAGTCTCTATAGCCTGTGTGCCTATATGCCTTGTACAGTTCTGCTTAACACAACTCAGTGACCAGAATGCATGATTAATATTGTTTCTCTGTGAGCTTTTGAACAGTTGATTTCCTTACGTTATGCATGTCACTCTGCATGCATTTTGTAATGGTTTTGCCTCACTGTAATTTCCTTGTTGGGGTGCTGAGAGAAGAGTAAGATGATGCTCTGTTTTGAAACCTAGAATGATAGCAACAGATAATAGACATTCTACCAAAGTGCATAATGAGCTTCTGTTTAATGGAAAGCTTGAATACGCTGTGTACCAATCCTACCGCATTGTGTCTGTCGTAACAACCCTGAATTAGTACCCACAGCATTTACAGTAGTATCCTTCTGGATTGTCCTGTAAAGTACCAGTGTTGCCATAGGCCACAGTACACTGACAAGATAACCTTTGCCATCCATCTGCAGAGTGCCCATTAATCTTCAGGAGACATCAGGTGGATTGATACCGCTGTGCTGACTGGTCAGCCATGACGCTTCTCTTATAAGCCAATCGAAGTTATAGCTCTTCACAAGAGGAAGTTTATTGTATGGCATACACAACATTGGAAATATACTGGTCAATGAAGCAGAACAAATTTAATTTCAAATGTGACCAGAAGCTGGCAAACTAGTCTTCAACATGGGTCACCTTACATGCCAAATCGGAGGTGTTGCAGAGGGAAGAGGGTTCCCTTATAATCCCTTTTAAAGTAAAGGGGTTGTGGCAGGTGTCACACTTGTTCCTTTAAAAATGCCTTCATCTGCTGTCCCACATAAATTACACGATCTAAATAGAAAAGATACATTTGTAGATGGATTCTTAACCTGCAATATTAAGCAAAGTATTATACCGATAGCCCTGAGTCCTCCGCTCTAAAGCAGGCAGTGTGTTTCTAACTAATAAAACTCTTTACAAACAGTTTAAGGAAAAAAGAAAAAGGAGTTGCAGATGAGCTGAAGCATCTGAGAAGATGGAATCTATTTAGATAAATACAAAGATATTCCCTGTGAAGAAAAGAGATGTAAATATTCAAAGTATACTTAGTAATTAGTAATAACAATATACGGCCACTTTAGTCAAAGGACGCCTTGCATGCTGCAACCTGAAATGTGCACAGGCTCTAAAGATGCCTCATTCCCCATGATGACAGCTGTGTAATGCTGGAGGAGGGAGTGGATATTCTCTCGCATACAGGGGAATATCTAAGCATGCAACCAGCAGTTTGCAGTCTAAAAAGTGCAGGCATAAGATTTATGTAGAGCAGAGAGGGCAAAGTCTCGCTCCGTTTGTGAGCTGCCAGAGAAGGGCTGGTCAGACTGCAGGTGGCCTTTGGGTTGGTGCTTTGCATCACTTCATCAAACAGGTAATGCTGGAGCAGAATACACATTTGGCTCTTTATTAGAGGAACTTCAGGAAGGTACCAAAATCTTAGGGAAAGGGCCAGCTAGTGAACATAGCAAGAGTCCTCTGGAAGAGGATGGACTGGTTACTGCCAGAAGTGCCCATATTTTCCAGAGGGAACTTACGAACATGGGAGCTGTCTCAGAAAAAGAAGCGAGCATGTGCTTTGATAATTTCCTGTCAGCAATATGGAAGATCACTCTTTCTAACAAGAGGACACTCTTATTTTCATATCTTTATTCTGTGTAGGTTATAGAGGACAGAAAGGGGAAAGAGGCGAGCCTGGAATTGGACTGCCTGGTAACCCTGGACCACCTGGCCCTACAGGTACAAATCTCCAGATTTATTTCTGCTATGGCTGTTTATGAACTAACAGGCCTTTCTCCTGGTTTTCACGCCAGTTTTCCACCCGTGTCCTTCCTCCTGAGCTTGCTTGTAGCACGAGGTCAGCCCCACCTGCCTTCTCACAGAGGAGCTGGCATGCAGCTGACTGCCAGTGATGAACTGCGGGGCACTGCATGCACTCTTCCAAGGACTCTGCTAATTCTAACTTTGTTTTACCAGCTACTGGCCTGCCAGGCCCGCCAGGAACACCAGGCTCACCGGGACCGCAGGGGCCACCTGGACCCAACGGGAGATGCAATCCAGCAGATTGCTATTACCACGTATCACAGACTCGGTCACACACCAGTGGGAAATAAAAACCCTCTCCCCTAGACACTTGGGTTCACCGTCACTTTTCACTCCTCTCAATAAGTTAATTTAACCTTTGAAATATTTGGTGCATTTTTTTTTTACTTTTTTTTTGCCTCGACACTGCATGGTATGTAGATAATTTATAAGGCACGGAATTGAGCCTTTTTTCTATGTTATTTGCAGTGTCATAATTATGAAATGATGACATGTATTTCCCAGAGTGCATTCCATGTGTTATGTTTCTCATATTTATTTTGCTTAGATGACAAAATAGGCCCAAATAATTTTCATAAGTTCCTTCTTCAAACAAAAGATATTTTGTTATAACTTAAGACAGTGTTTATGCCTCAGTATGTAAGCTGGCTTTATTTTTCTTGCTGGTGGTGAAGTTAAAATGGAGAAAACACGTTTCTGAAGTTTTAAAGTATACCTGTTCATGATGAATGCTGGACCTGAGCTGGAGCACTGGGAACTCTGTTTAGACTAAACATTCACATCCCTCAGGGATGCTCTGGCACACCTTCTGAACCAGGTCTGTGTCATGCACCATGAACACTACCCACGATTTCAGTCCCTTTGTAGATGTTGAAGAAGGAAATGAAGATGTGGTTATGGTCTCTCTAATCCCATCCAACATTCAGCTTCAGACTGACTGGAAATTCACCAAGTGCAGCCCCAGGAAGTGTTTCTTCCGCCTGGACATTTTCCCAACTGCAGGCTTGTACTTTCATGTAGTCGTGGCTACATATACATCAGACACTAACCTGCTAGGGGATGGTATTGATCTTCCCAGCTGAGAACTGTCACATCTTCTAACTGTTACATGGGTTTAGTAAGCATAGTATCATTGCCTGTAATCAAGCTACTCTGCCATTACATCTGCTTACAGCAGAGACAACTCCTTGCTTTACAGCAGGGAGTGGTGGGTACAGAGTGAGAGTCGAAGAAGGAACTTCTCAAGCCTCTTATCTTACTTTTTTCCTCTTCCTTCTGCAATAATCATGTGCCAAAATAAGCTTGAGAAGAACATGGAAACAGCAGAATGCAGAACTTAGAGGTCCTAGTAGCTGGTTGCAAAAAAATTATATGAGTTCAAGAGAAATTTGGAAAAAAATGCAAAACCCTCCTTGGAAAGGTGTACTATAGAGAGCATAACTGCATGCAGTAAATTCCTACAGGACCAGACATTGTCAATCAAGAACAAAACATAAAGCCAATAGACCTCAAAGGTCTGAGCGAAAGAAAAGATGGAGCAAATTGATCACACAGAGGCTGATTCTGAAAAGGAGGGAGGAGGGTTGGCCAGAGTTTCACTCCTGATTACTAGGATAGAGGTGACCTGAGACTTAGTTCTACAGAATTTGCTACAGTCCAATAGAAAGTGAGGGTGCCATTGGGACAACATGGACAGCTGTAATCCATAACCTCAAAAATAAAGCTGTAGTACAAAAGAAGGTGCTGAGGGCTCTTGGCCCAACATTAGGAAGCCAGTTGTTCTCTCACACATCAGGCAGGGAAGTGGTTTTGGTGTATTGATGCTTAAGCAGTATTGAGGTGCCAGGAAAACGTTCCCAAATTGGAAGTGCTGGTTTACAGAGAAGCTGTTGTGAGACACGAATCTGGCCAACTTCTGGATCTTGCTTAAAACAGTAAGGAGTAACTGGTGGCAGTTTTTTTTAAAAGAAACGCTCCTGCATTTGTTCTGAATAGAATTCCTAACGCTTGCACCCAGATTGGAGGAGCAAGATGAGTGCAAAAGATGGTAAGAGTTAATACAGGAAGAACAGGCAAGCTCTCAGGCACACCATCTGAGAGGGAAAGCAAGCCACCTGGCATGTTAATCAGTTAGGTGGAAGAAGGTGCTTGGCACAACAAAGATGTTAAAGTAAACATACAGATGAAGGCTGGGAGTAAACACCTGGAACAGGAAAGGGCAGCAGGAAGGAGGACAGCAGAAAACCTGTGGCATACCATGAGACCATCTCCTGAAGGTGATCTGCAAGCTGTAATACGCCCTGCAGGTGAGGACCCCTTATCAGGGGTCAGGTTTCTTTCTCTGTCCCTGGTGAAGATGGAGACGGACAGGTCAAAGCCCATGGGCAAACCACAGTCCTTATGCCTTCTTTTCTGCTCATCCCTCACTGTCTCTCGGGAGGCAATAGCTGTCCCTTCCCTAGGCCAGCACGTCCTGGGCTCTAGGGTGAAGGTGCATTTGGAACAAGTGGGTCCTGCCTGTGCTTATCTCAAAACTTGCTGCTCCCATTCCGGACCTCCTGTGCCCATGGAGCTCATTTTGGTTTGCCCTGTGGCATTGACCACCCTTCCACATCTGGTCCTCAGAGCACCATAGCTGTGCGAACGCTGGGGACTGGCGAGGCAGCTTGAAACCAAGCACTCGTCTTTCCTGAGCTACCTGCTGCTGTCTGGGCCGTGGATCTGCCAGCCCAGCAAGTACAGCCAGGGGCCTTGCCCCAGTGCACGGATCGGTGCATCCACACCAGCGGAGGAACGGGCCCCACATACTGTTTTCCATTCAGTCCAATGAACTGCTGGTCAGGTATCTTGCATGAACATTTTTTTTTTTTTATTTCCATTGGTTTCTTTTTACTTCTTTGGCAATTCCAATGTATGTAAAAATCTAAATATTTTTTTACTTCCTAAGTTAATTTTAAACTTCGTTTTCTGTGATAATATTGAAAAGGGTGCTGTCTTGTAAAGAGTATCTGCGTGACTGAGAGGTTTCCAAGCAGCCCCCAACCTGGAAGGCTGTACATAGACTATTGTGCTGTCTTAGTGGTATATGTATATTTTGGGGCTTTTAGCTGGCTGCAACCAAGCATCTGCTATTTGCCAGATGCGATTGTTGTGTGTTACTTTACTTGAACTTATTGGAAAGCAGAACACTTTTTATATTTGAAGAAGTTTTATTTTTTCATCTATGTTTCCTACAGATACCTTTTTCTTTTTATAGGCTCAAATCTAAAGGTCTTTTTAAACTGCATTTGAACACTTCCGATTGGTTTGCAGGTAACTTTGGTAATTATCTCGTCACGTTCATTTTGATTTTGCTAAAAGCCCACTTTAATTTTCTCACATGAGAAAATGGGTATTTTGTTATATAGGCTATCGTGATAGCTTTTTGAAGATGCCATGTTCTTCACGGGGGTAGAACAGCACTAATCCCAGCTGAACTTTACTTCACACTGGGTTGCTCCTGCTCTGCATTTTTAAGTGCAGTGGGAAACGCGCTTCTGCGTGGTTTGCTGGTTCAGCCCCTGATTTTTTCTTTTTTAATTTTTTTTTTTTTTTTTTCAGTTTCAGACTAATGCTATCTTGAGTTTTGGGAAGGGGGTCAGGGAGGGAAGCGGGGCACTAATCTATTTTGTGATTTGCTTTATCAATTTTGCCTCTGTGCTGCAGTAAGCATAGCAAGGAACAAAACGCATTTTTATTCCAGTAGCACAAGATTTTTCTGATTTGGGGATGGTTACGTACGACAGGACTTTGAACTGAAATACCTTTGAAAAAATGTTTTAAACCTTTCTTAAACGCTCTCAAAGCTTTGTTCTAGTATTTTATGGCATCGCCTAAGGACGTGTTGGGATTTTCTTAAATAGCTGTACATACAGAACTACTCAGTTTGCCTAAAGTAATAAACTTGTAGAAGTTTCTTGAGGCTGCAACATAGCTCCTTCTGTCCACACAGTGGAGCTCCAAACGCTTTTTTCAGTGAAAAGGAGAAAGACCCAGCTGAGTTCGCTCAGCAGCGCAAGAAAAGACCCAGTGCTACGTGAACTCATAGCACAAGACTCGGTGGTTTTGATTTTGTTCTTGAGCCTGACTGTCTTTTTTTTTCCCCCCTTTTTTTTATTTAATTTTATTTTATTTTACTTTATTTTATTTTTTCTAAAATCTATTTAGCCTTGCATGGCAGTATTTGCAGAAATACTGCCTTTCATGGATAATTATTTCAGGTAATACGGCTTAGATTTTATGTGTGTTTTGTATATATACATCTACAGAAGAACATGCAGTATCTTTGATGCTTTGAGGTGTCATTTTTGCCCACTGTAATGCTGTTTGTCTCTAGGGCAGCAGGGACTGTGTCATGGTGAATAAAAATTACAACAGCATACTTCATACAATAAAGTAGCAGTGCAGCCTAATAATGTTTTAAGAACCAATATTTTTGTCTTAAACTGGATTTGGTTTCAATGCTAAAAGAGCACTGTGATATGGAAACAGGATTGATTAGTATCATCCATCCTTCCTTTATGTTTTACGATTGCGGGTTATGACACATGTTAGATATGCACAGCTTTGTTAAATAAGCTTATTTTTTAAATTAATGGCTACTTTCACAAAATATTTTGGCACTTCTTTTTCAAAAGGGTTAGATACTATTTTTCATGTCAGTGTGCGCTCATTTTTTTTCTTCTTTTTTTTTTCTGTAATGTTTATGTAAAATCTTGTAAAGACCCCACTGGCTAAACTAGCATTTTACAAACTTGTTTCTCCAACTATACTACGTAAAGCCAGCCCCTAACCTTGCATTTTACCAATGCAGTAGAACTGCTGCTCTAACATGACATGTTAGAACACAAGAAGTATCTCAGGAATCAAAACACTGTTGGTTTGGGGTTTTTTTTATCATGGTTTTTATTAGATTCTGTATGTACCAAGTCACACAAATTTTCCTTGAAATCTTTTATATCCACTACAACTAGAATGTACTGGATGGGTGTTTAAATCCATCTCCTTACGTGTAGGTGGGTGTAAACCATGGAGAACAAGTTTTAACTGTGACCTTGCCATAGTTGGTGTTTAAGTGGAAAACTTGAGCTTCCATGATACCATAAGGAAAAGTGATTTTTGGATATTAATTGCTAACAAATGTTACAGATTCTAGACCAAAATAAGTTTGTAGAGAAAAAGAAGGTAGTCTACATGTCTTTTATCAGTTTTAGCTCCAAGTCTGCCTGTTTTACAAACACGAATGCATTTAATTATTTACTGAAGTTTCAATGTAAACACATTCTGTCTCCAGTCAATATATTTGAAGGATTTTCAATGGCATACCTTATTATTTTCTTTCATTTCTGAGTGATATGAAGCTGTCACTGAATGAATCACTGTACATGCTGACTGGTTGCTTATTTCCTTCATTATATTTTTGATTTGCAACATTTAAGGTTTGGTTCAATGGAGATGTATTAAGTGGATAGAAAATTGCTTTTTTTTTTTACATTTTTACGTGTCTATATTTACATCTGAAATAGGATTCTAGATGGAAATGGAAATGTTTCACATACTTTTCTGTATATGATTCTGTCAGAAATGACAACCTTTCCTTCCATGTCACATCACGAGAGGCAGGATGGTGCTGTGAGCAAGAGAAGGGAGAGGCACAAAGCCACCACAGCGTGCCCCAGGGAGTGTTCAGCTTCAGGTGTTTTCATTGTTCTCTTGCTGCCTAATTCTCCCAGGAGGAAAACGAGAACTTCTGAGTCAAGGGCATTCTAAAGGATGTGAGGTAATTATTTGGCCACTAACTTGATTTTCTTTCTTCTAATTTCCTAGTGGCTTCAGCAAGCTTGCTTCATACCCTGTCTAAAGCTGCCACACTTTTGATAGCCCCTTCGAATGCATACACAGCAAGCAAAACAGAACAGTAAAACAAAAGATTGAGGGGATGGGAATAAAACCGAAGCTGTAACAAATCAGATGGGAGTAACATGCCCTACAAAATAGACATTTCTTCTTTTCCTGTGACCCGTGAGCAGAGGAGATGCAGTGACTGCATTTTAAGCATAAAGGCAGCAGAGACTACATGCCCAAAGAATAACACAGAGATGAGCGAGTCCAGCGAACGCATTTCACCCAATTATCTAAGCAATTTAAAACCATTTGTAAAACTCCAGCATGTGTTTGTACATGGAGCACAACTACTGTGCTCTGCTAGGAGGAGCCAACACTTGTGTCTCTGAAACTAAGAGACTTGGTTTCTTGTTCCCTCTGTCCTTCAGGTAACCTTGAAAGTGCCATCTGTTGGCACTGTCCTTTTTTGAAGGAAGAGCAAATTTGGTTATAGGTCTGTGTTTGGCTCTGGGTAAAGTCAGATCACGACTAGGGTATTCAGGGAAGCAAAATCCAGTGTAATCTTCCCTAGTCTTGCTTTCTTGCCCCACTTGGGTCCTCCAAATTGTGCTCTAGAGCCTTCCTGGTTGGAAAGAGACTTTGGCCTTTGTGAAATACAAGAGTTTTTTGGTAGCAATTCATACAAGGCTGCCTGAACCCAGTGATGACTGTGACAGAGGATGTATATACAGACCCACATACAAGAACTCTAGATAAGTAACACGTATAGATGTGTGTCTTACTACAGTATTTGGCAGCAGTTTTACAAATAATTACTAGTAGCCTAGTAGGGAAAGCATTGCAGACACCATTTTAAAACACCAGAATGGATTGTGAGGAACTGGTTATCATTTTGAGGACAGCTCTTAAACATTTTTATCTTGGTATCTGCCTACACTTAAGTAACTGAGAAGCTAAAATATGTATTTATCACAGTGCAATTAAACCTTCAGAATTAGGAGCGGTGGCAGTGATCCTGATGGTTAGAAGTGATTTTTCACTAATTTTTTGTTAAAAAAAAAAAAACATCTCAGAGCATTTCACGATGCTGAACCAGAAAAGAGATGAGAACCAGATTTACTCAGGACTTCACCGATATTCCGGGAGCATCTGGTTAGAATGGGCTGCACACTGTCAGTGGCTTGTGAAACCTCCCAATCTCTTTACTTTGTGCCTTCTAAACATATTTATTTAAACTAATACTATTTTTTTTCCCTGCATCACCATAGTTGATACACCTGTCTTTTAAATTCATAATCCTGTCTTTATTTTCCAAATCTTTATTTATTTGAATGTGCTGTGACTAAAAATTCAGTCCCTGGTATTTTTTGGTACATGGTCTACCATTTGTCAGATCATTTTTTCCACTCTAGTGCAAGATTTGGGATTGGTAAATACTTGGATTAACCAAAGTGTCCCCTAATGATTTATCATGGCCCTGAGTATTTATTCTTCAGTTCTGTATTTTAAGTTAAAACTCCCAAGTCAGCTTGAAGGCAGAAAAAAAATCTCTCACAGTCTTAACCTATCCACTTACCGAGCTTCTTCATTGAATTGACCCTCAGTGTTCAATTTGTTTGATTGTAGTAATTCCTGTTTGGTTCTAGCATATCTGTTTTCTCTCCTACATGAGTTTCTTTCCCTTGTGGAATTTTTATGCTTTTTTTTTTTTTCCCCCAGACTATATTTTTTAAAGCACTTCACATTTGTATTTAAATGTTGGGGGTTTTTTGCTTCTTTTGATTCGTTCTTGTTTATGCGTTACATATGGAATATACTATTTTCATTCTGTTATGAGGTGTTTGGGGTTTTTTTTTCTTTTTAACGGTTTTACACTCTTTATAGACAAAATAAAAGTTTGCTGGTGAAACTAGTTTATCATTACCACCACTGTTTTATTTGTTGCGCTGCGTCAGTACTTCTGAGGACTCTGCACTGAATCAGTAAAAACTGACCTACCTCTAGAACTTCCACACCTTTGTGTGTGAACAATTATATATATATATATATATGCATGCATATGTAATTGCTTGCATTTGTTTCTGAAGAATGAAATTCTTTGCCCTCGTCTGTTTTCATGGCTTCTTGTAGTATTAATGTAGGAGATGTGGGTTATGAGAGACTTTGACCAAACCGGAGGTGCTGGAAAACTTCCATCTCAGGTTCTGCCCAGAGTCTCTGGGAAGGATGGTACATTTCTTTATGCCTGTTTTTCTCCCCACTATGGTTTTTTCCTGAAATTTCACCCAGAACTTCTTCCGTGGAACTAAACAGAGAGGAGTGGACACTTGTAAATAAGATTTACTTGTAAAAATTCAATGGTTCAACCTCTTTTATACGTTAGCATTTAAAATACTGGTCTGTGCGAGGCACATAAAGAGATTATCAAAATTAATCCCCTTTAACTCCTTTTCCAAAGCCTCTAATAAAGGTGCAAATATAGTTTCTGTTAGTAGGCAGCTTTATTGGACATTTTTTTCTCCCAAGTGATCATTGTTTAGGCATTTTCTGACAAAACATGAGGTGCCACAGCTCTTGGCTGCAGCTAGAGTGTCAGGTGTGGTCTGAGGAAAGCTTCGCTACTGTTGTTTTCAGTGATTCCTTTCAGAATATTACATTGCACCAGTACCTTTCCCTGTAGTGTTAATTGTACATTACATGCAAAATGCATAGCTCAAATGATTATTTCTTTATATTGTCACGTGGCATACAAGCCAATTGTTTTGAACACAGACAGACAATTAAGGGCTAGGGGAAAAATCAATGCTTGAAGCAAGTCTGCCCAAGTTTGTATTTGAAAATATGGATGGCTAATAGCAAAATGAGAGGAAGCATCAGAGGATGGTTGCATTGTTGTCTTTGAGAGAGAAGACACTTTGGAGAAGGCAAGGTCAAAACCACAAATAGTTTAATTTATACAGACAGATACAAAATATCCACATTGCATGTTTTCATCTAATAATTGAGTTTATCTAAAAAAAAAGGCAATCTGGGCTGTCTAATGGCAGTCTTCTAGCTGTTCTGTTTATGTGGACTGTATGTAACTATACATGCACACAAAAACATAGAGGGGGGTAAAAACATTATTTATTTGGGGTTTTTTGCACAACCACAGATGTTGCTTCAAAATCTGTAATCTCTGCCATAAAACTGTTCTATTTCTGGGACTTAAAAATCCCTTGACAGGGGCTATGAGCCTTTTAGTTTAGTTTCACATAGAAGGAGGCAAGCTGCAATAGGCTTCATAAGGAATTACAAATGCAACACAAATTGGAGTGGAAAAGGAAGAGGTTATTCCACGTGGCTTATTCTTGAGAGCTCAGTGATCGTACCTTTAGAGAGATTTACATCATAAAAGGTGTCAGGGGGTGACAGGTTTTCATAAGAACAGCTTCCCAACTGTGTTTCTGCCATTGAAGTGAAGAGCTGAAGGATGCTTATCGTATCCTGTACAGCACATCCCTACAATGAAACAACTGCGCACAAAGTGATGGAATTGGCTCAGGAATGCTCTGGAATTTATTTTATAGGCATAAAAGAATAGCTACAACTGAAGTAAATAAAATGTTCCTTTTTATTTGACGGCTGAAGACACATTATTTCACTGTACATCATACACAGGAAGGGGGTAGGGGAGGTGGAGAAATCACAGAAACTCTTTATTAAAACAAAACAAAAGACAAGTGCCGCCTTTTCCCTCCCAAAGGGAGAAAGAGCCAGAAGGCATCACCTGTGTATTTCTGTAAGCACCAGTGTTACAGCTTGTGTTGCTAAGCACACATTTAGAAAGGATGTACAACCACTGTGTTAAAAAATACCTTAGTGAAACCTTGGTTGGAAGGTTTCTCCTTCTTTGTATATCTCTTTCGTTCCTTATTTTTTCTCAGCTGTCTGTGCAGGAAGTAAATTGATGCCGACACTTTGTGGCACTTGCGTTGCCCCTTCACGGCCCTTTCATGTTCTTACCAGCTCTCTGTCCAGCCTGCACTCTGCAAGAAGATGGCTCGCAGTACCCGGGAGGGCCAGGAGGGCCAGGAGGACCTGGAACCCCAGGCTGACCGGCCACCCCAGGGAGACCTCGTTCTCCATCGCGGCCTTCCCTGCCATAGCTGGGTTTGCCTGGTTCACCTGCAAAAACAGATGCGGGTCTGAAAACTGGCAGCACAGGACTTGCTTAGCATACAGGTAGCTTTACTGAACTTCTCCAAAGCTGTACAAAGATGGCTTTTTACTGCTCTTCAGTGGATTCCCCAGAGAGGTGCTTACTGAGAGGGACGGTTTTCCTCTCAGGCTGTGTTTATGCATCTACAGCAATGACATTTCAGTCCCAGTCCTCTCCAGTTATACTGGTGCAGATCTGTTGCCATAAAAAGCTATTCAGGGTAACTGGTTGCAGCACCCCAGACAATGCTCTTGCCACCACATATGAAGGTGTAGATGCTGCTCACTACTTCAGAGTTACATTAGTCCTCTCTCTAAAGCAACAGAACTGTTTTTATTCTCCACACAGATGTGCTGGGGATATAGATGTATAGAGTGGAACTGCTGAACACTAAAGTATCTTTTTACTTCTAAAGCTTCCATGAAAAGATGAAATGCAATGATTTTAGTAACCCTCTTCCAATGATAACTTCCTAAAGATGACAACTCAGGAGTTTCACAGACATCCCACCTATCAGCATATGTTAAACTGATTTTTTTTTCCTTTTACAAAGAGAACAAATTTTGATAGTTTCCATCTACCTATATACACAGAAACGTGCTGTGGAGAGATACTGATGGAAATAAGATGTTTATTTTCATTCACTGGCCACTAGAGGCTGGCTGTGCTGCATTTATCAGCAAGAATCTGTCCTGGACCCTTATGGCATAACACTGCACTTAATTATCACAAAAATAAAGGAGAATTGTACTTTGGGTGTCCTAAAATATGAATGGAGATTTCTGAAGACTGCTGTGGCTGCCAGTGAGATAATATAAGGTTTGTGGTCTTTGTTTTATTTTACATATATACATACCCACAGACACACACACATATATAAATACACAATTATATAAAAAGAGTCAATTTTATATATATATATATGCATGTGTGTGTGAGTGCCTCTATTTTTTTGATGCTTTGTATACATCCTAATTTTTCCACAGTGAGATAAATGGGCTGGTATCTCCAGTAAAAGAGTTTTCATTTCTGATTTGTGACAGTATCATTACTTGTGAAGTAGAGATTATGAAGTACTGTTCTTTGGAAGTTTATTGCTTAATAGACACCTTTTATATTTTCAAACCAGCTTGAGGTATCAGTTCTGAATAAATTTTTGCTGCATCTCTTCTTTATCCTCACCGTCTTATATTTACCTGGAAGACCTCTTGGTCCAGGGTAACCTTTCAGTCCTCTGCCTGGAAATCCTCTTTCCCCTCTTTCTCCTGGTTCACCTAAAGTAAATTCATGAAACATTAGTTAGAGCCTGCTTGGAGTATTACTATTATGAAGTTCCCTCTCGGAGGCAAATGGTTAACAAGCAGAGAATTCAGGTGGTTGTATATATATTCTTAGCATCTTTGAAAGATGTCCTGACACATGGAGCTGAACAGTAAGTACCACATGAAATATGCCATAGCCTATAAAACAGAAATAAACCAAACTCACAGAACTATGCAGGTTCTTTTAGAATACAGACTGAGATTATTGGCCAAGGGCTTTTGCAAGACCACGTGATCTCAGCTAACAGGTAAAAAATTTCAAGTGCTGGACAGCTTGTGCAGAGGAGAAAAGAGAACCTGGCTGGCACAGATTACAGTATTCTGTTGACAGGCACATATGACATTCGTAGAAGTAAAACCAAGAACTCTGTTCTCATACATTGGTATTATGGAGACTTTTAATGGGTGGGCATCCAGCTTTTCTTCAAACTCTTATGTTCATCCAAACAAGAAGCATCTTACTGAGAGGAGGCTTTTTTCTTGTGTTGGTTGTAAATTACAACTTCTGTTCACTGTATTTATTCCATAAAGTACCTCTATCTACCACTATTGAACACTCTATGTAAACTCTTCATTTGTTCCTTTTTTTGGTTTGGGTTTTTTTTTTGGGTGCAAGTCAAAAGTCACAAGTATATGGCTAATAATATTTGAATGAGATTTGTTCTATACTTCCATTCTTTCTTTTACTGCAGTGAGAAAAGTTAGGATAGGTTTATGGCTTGCCTAGAAATGGCGCAGGAGAACATGAGGAATGCCAGAGTCAGTACAAAAGTCCAAATGTCAATAGAAGATGCACGTGGGGTACTAGAGGAGGAATCTTATCTCTCCGTTTCAGACTGCCTAGTCAACGTGGAGACTCAGCCTGTCTTTGTAACTACAGCTACCAGAAGCGCTGATGTCATCTTACCCATATATACATTGCCATTTCCAGCTACTGAACACTTTGGAACCAGTGTTTACTGCTGGTTACTCCAAATTTCTCTAATTCCTTATTTCTGTTTCTGCCCTTCTTCACTACCCAAGATTGCTCATTAAAGTCACTATGATGTCCTTCCTTCAGCCACCTCTTTTTGACTCTGTTGTTGCTGATGCTGTTAAAATCACTGTACCTTTGTATCTTCTGATCTATCTCATGGTAACATGTTCGTGAGTTTCTATCATCCTCTGTATCGTGGCCTTCCAAACCATTCCCTACATCCTTGTCCTTTTTCCTTTTCCCACACGTCCTAGGTACCCTTTTCCTCTCATTCCAACCTCAAGACAACTCCCCAAATGGATGGGGAAAGTCAGTTCATCTCTGCGACTTCTCTGGAATTCTGATAACTGCCAGGAATTCAATCGCACTGCGATACTTTCAGGTTGCCTATCACATACCATCACGATATCTCCTGCACAGAGCATTCACCACTTCTCTTGTAATTGTATTTCAAGGTTTACTGTAAGGTAACTTGGAATTTGATTACAATTGTGATAGAAAACAAAGCATTTTACTTCTTTGGAGGCTTTTTATGCTCTGTAGATTACTTTTTTTTAATATGAACACAGTGCAGCCTGCTGTGTTCTGAATCAAATGCATCATACCCAATCACCTTTGTATCTCCCTCTTTTGTTGCTTCTGTGAACACAGATGACATTACATTAAATGAAAACAGTAATAGAGCTCCAGCAACAGTGCTGTTAAGGTTTGCTTTGTTTGTATCCTATTCCTTCTCTCAAAGGTTTTTGCAATTTGAATTTCAAATAAAGCCTGACAGAAAAATAAACATTCTAATCCAGAGACAGACCAGCTTTGTTCAAAAATAGAGTTTTTAAATAAAACTGACCTTCGAGAAAACAAATTGAAATCTCTGCTAAATAGAAACTGGTCCATACACAGTGGTCATGAGACTTTGCAGAAAATTCTACTGTATAATCCTTTGAAGGAGTGCAAAACCTCTGTCAGGCACAGAAGAGATCAAAGATGTTTTGTAGAGTGTAAAGTAAGTCAATTTTTTTATGCATTTGTCCTTTCCAAAGAATCAGTGGGTTGTGATACGTGGTGTGATGACGTTAAATGGCTCAAGTGTTACACCCAAATAAGAGGCAGATTGTCATCAGTCACTTGTAATGTGAGAAACTGGAAAGAAGTAGGCTAAAGATCAGTAAATGAATATAACTTTTTACGTTCACTTTTGGGACCACAAGCCTTGCAGAAGTGCAATCCACAACCAGACCGACCAGAGGAAAGAGAGACATGCTGCCAGAACTTTTCAGCGTGTGAAAAACACAAACCTCAGAAGTCCACAAGAAGGAGAATTCATTTTAGGACTCTTGGCTGCTTCCTTCTAGTTCAAAGCAGATGCCTGTCCTTTCTCATATTGTTTAAGTGATTTGATGACAAAAAAAAAAAAAAGGATTTATAAACAAGTCTTGCTGAGTCCAGGCCAATGTGCTCTTTAATAACTGGGTCAACTGAAGGAACAGTTACAGGCAACAGCTTAGGTTCCTAACTCAGAATCTTTTTAGACTTCACCTATGTACAATACACGTTCACAACCTGGAATCCAAAGGAAAACCAAAACAAAACAACAAAAAAACTGGCGCAGTCAACAACTGAAAGCCAGTTACAGAGTTTCTTACCTTTAGGACCTTTACGACCAATCTCACCAGGGGGACCTTTAAGGCCAGGTAAGCCACGAGGTCCAAGCTGTCCTGGGAAGCCATTTTCGCCAGCAGGCCCAGGAGCACCTGGTGGCCCTGGTCGGCCAGGAAGACCTGGAGCACCAAATTCTGGCCTCCTAAGACTGGCTGCCAGCTGAGCTAGTTGTTCTGCAATGAACAGGAGGACAGAATTAAGCAATAAGTGGACCTCAATGAAGAGATTCCATGTTGATTGAAGAAGAACATGTATTTGCTGCTACAAAAACTAACAGATTAAAGTGTAGCACCTTCCCTGTGTACAATGCTATTTAAAAAGTTTGCTGTGTACGTTATTTCAAGACTACCAGTGGCAAACTGCACAGGCATGCTGTGAAGCTGGTCACTCTGAAGTTTGAAGTCTTATAAATGTAATTTTTTGCAGACTGAGTGACTCAAATGTGTGTTTTATTGAGAAATGTCCTATAATATTCTATAACATCTACATTCCAACCATCTAGTAAGAAAGCTTACTCATGCAATTGCTGTTTCTTACAAGAGCAAATATCTGTCCTAGTTACTGCCTGTTAATCCTGCCAAGATCCATCTTTGCAAGAAGAAACAGCTGAAAAGCATGAGGTAAGTGCAGGCATTTTTTTTTTTCACAGAGAAAAGAAACCCTCAAATTGGTGCTCCTACACTCAAGTTTGACAAATAATTGAACATATTTAACCGATCTTTTCTTAAAGTAAATCAGCAGAAGTTCTACTCTTCATTAGGCATAAGATCAGCTTGCCATTCCTTGGAATGGTCTAAACTAGGTATTCTCTTTTCCTCCTCTCCCCTTTCAGGCCACTGCTGTGACAGCATGAGAGCAGTCCTCTCTTGCCTCAACTTTTCTGGTGTAGAATTCAAATCCATCTTCTAAGCCTGCTTTAGAAAGCTACAGTTACAGTTGTCTGTAAGCTGACAAGGTTCCAGGGACCCACTTGGATTGATTTTTTATTTTTTTTTTTTTAAGATGACAGCATTGACAATGACAAAGTCTCTCAGGAGGGATGCAATGAAGACAGTCCAGATTTTTCCCATACCCTTCTCTTCACTGCTAATTCTGATGATTATGAATAAATTCAAGCATCAGATCTGATTTCACTATAATCCTCCTCAATATAGCTGTGTATTTCAAGAGACCACTTTAAAAAAGCTTTTTATACTAGTTATAGAAAGCTTAAAAAAAATAATTTAGGCTGTTGGGCAATATTGAGAACAGTGATGACTACTGAGAATTATTAGATTAAATCATGAGCAGCAATTTCATTCTGGTAAGCTCTTAACATTAAAAAGGCATCATATCCCGAAGTGCATCTTCAATAGCAAGTACCGAAAAGTCTCTTTTGTCCTTACAGAGCAGCATAAATTTTTTAACTCAGTAAATCCCATGCACCTAATTATATTAGAAAAGCTCCGGAGTTCAGTGTGTGTCAAGAACTGGGCAAATACAACTCAGGTTTTGAAAGCTGCTTTCTGTGCTCCTCTGGTTTTTTTACTTATTTTGCTCATAGTTTGCTGCAATCTAATAGTGTATGAGTACAAATGGCAAAACAAGCTCGCAGTGAAGCTGTGCACTTCTATATATGTAAACATAGCGAGTAATTTGTACACAAAACATAGGTATCTCATAAAACCACCCCAGTCTATGGTCTGGTTACTACAGCAGTAGTGTGGAACCAACAGGTAGTTCTACGAGGCTGCAGTGTGTGTGTAATTAAGAGACTTCTTTCTCATATTCTCTCACATTGTGTCCACAGTCACATGTGGGACTGTGTTCTGCCGTGTCCCCTGCTGAGGCCACGCTATTTGTTCTAGATAAGAGTGGGGAAATCTTGGTTGCCTCCACAGCAGTGGATTACCCCGATTTAAATGCACAAGAATCATCATTTTTAGCATATTTACCTTGCATGACTCTCATGCAAACCTGCTTAATGTGCTGATCAGTTGGTTCTTTTCCCTAGGATTAAAAAGGAATAGTAGTTTAAAATAAAAACAAAACCAAACTGTTGCTATCACAGTACATTTTATAAGTGTGCCTGATGCAAAAAATTCTGTCCAGTTGTTATAGTTTAACCACAGCCAGCAACTAAGCACCACACAGCTGCCCACACACTCCCTCCCCTCAGTGGGAAGGGGGGGGAGAAAATTGGATGGGTTGTGATAAAAGCAGTTTGATAAAGAAAAAAATAAAAGAAAAAAATAAAATTAATAATAGTAATTTAAAAAAAATAAGGAAAAAAAGAATTAAAAAAACAACAAAGAGAAAGAAAAATAAACCCCTAAAAAGACAAGTGATGCAAATGAAAACAATTGCTCACCACTAACCGACTGATGCCCAGCCAGTCCTTGAGCAGTGACACCTTCCTGCCCCCCAAACCTCCCCCTGGTTTTATTGCCGAGCATGATGTCATATGGTACGGAATATCCCTTTGTCATATGGTACGGAATATCCCTTTGTCATATGGTACGGAATATCCCTTTGTCATATGGTACGGAATATCCCTTTGTCATATGGTATGGGTCATCCCCCATATCCCTTTGGTCATCTGGGGTCAGCTGTCCCAACCAGAACAGCAGTGTGTTATCAACACTATTTTTAGCACAAAACCTAAAATATAGCCCCATACCAGCTGCTATGAAGACATTTAACTCGATCCCAGATAAATTAGTACACCAGTCAAGAAAAGGTTTTTAGTCCCTGCAAGGGCAACTATTCCATCAGAAGTCACCGTGACTAGGAAGGTAGATACTATGTGTGACACAGGCATGTATCAAATGTGGTTTCATGAGCACTACAGGAGTGGGGTGTGTGTAAGGAAATGAAACTGAGCAGAAAGCTGAGGACCTAAGGTCCTACTGTACACAACCCTAAAATTTCTCTAGGCTACAAATGTGCCTGTTGTGAGGTACAGTGTATTTCAAACTCTACTGTGCACTCGGGTTTTACATGCATGTTGAAAAAAAGAAAGGAAAAAAAAAACCAAACCACAAAAGGAGTGTTGTGAGTGACAGCTAAGTGTTCAAAAGATACAAATTACATCAGAACAGTACTCACAGCTGGGCCTTGGCTGCCAGGCAGACCTGGGGCACCCTGTTCACCCTGCAAGCCTCGTGGTCCAGGTGAGCCTCGTGGTCCTTCCATGCCCGGCAGTCCCCGACTTCCCTCAGGCCCACGGGAACCAGGCTCTCCAGGATTACCAACCTGCCAATGAAAGAGAGGAATTTCAGTGGACTACTGTACTAGAGTTAGATTCATTCTGACAGAACCAGACAGTGACAGGAGCTATTCACAAATACAATGCAATGAATGCTGGGATGTAGAGTTGTTGAACAGCTTCTTTTTAAATAAGTGACTGGAGTCAGTGGTTATGTGATTTATAAACTTAAAAAGAGGTCTTTATTCCTTATTTAAAGAGAAGTGAAAAAGTGAGATATTCCATCAAAAGAGGCATAGTGGCATCCACAGTGATATGCCCAAGAGGAGCAGCTCTCCCAAACTCAGTACCTAGTTCTGCCCTTGTGCATGCCACATGCAACTTTTCTAGACATTACGTGCTTCTTAAGTTGCAAAAATTCCTGGTCCCTGATTGCTCCAAATAAATGCCTTTCAGGCCCTTCTGTAGAGAGCACCACAGTATGAGCCTGTATCGTCCAGCCCCAGGCTGCTCGGGCAGACACACATTTGCTTTCTTTACATCTGTCAGAGCCAAACCTCACTGCACACAGGTTCCGGTGCCTACGCTTGAGTTTGGTGGCATAGGGGAGGGATCATCCTCACGTAAACTGGGGACAAACTGCCTGAATAGAGGCAGTGCCAGATTATTTCAGGGAAGGAATAGAAAGAGCTGTTTTACTGGTATAAGCATCCTGACCCCCTCAGGGAGTTAAAGAATTTGTATGGCTACATCAGCATATCCACTTAAGTGCCTTTAATAAATGAAGCTATAGCTTCTGCTCCAGTAAATTTTCTAAAAGAGACAAAATATCATAGAGTGAGAGCTATGAGACTTAGGAAGAAGGTCTTTACTTCAGAGTGGTGGAACACGGAACAGTTTACCCAGGGGTCAGGCTTGATGAGGGTCTGAGCAACCTGATCTAGTTGAGGATGTCCCTGCTCACTGCAGGGGTATTGGATTAATGACCTTTGGAGGTCCCTTCCAACCCCAGACATTCTATGATTCCATGCCAAGAAGCACCTCTGAGTTACTTTCTATACATGTTATGAAGGATATGGATGTTCTGGAATGTGTCCAGAGAAGGGCCACAAGGATGATCAGAGAGCTGGAGCACCTCTCCTATGGGGACAGACTGAGAGAGTTGGGGTTGTTCAGTCTGGAGAAGAGAAGACTCCGGGGAGACCTTATTGTGGGCTTCCAGTATCTGAAGAGGGCCTACAAGAAAGCTGGGGAGGGACTTTTTAGGCTGTCGGGTAGTGACAGAACTAGAGGGCATGGATTAAAGCTAAAGATAGGTCAATGCAGGTTAGACATTAGGAAGAATTTCTTCACCATGAGGGTGGTGAGACACTGGAACAGGTTGCCCAGAGAGGTGGTGGAAGCCCCATCCTTGGAAGTTTTGAAGACCAGGCTGAATGGGGCTCTGAGCAACCTGCTCTAGTGGGAGGTGTCCCTGCCCATGGCAGGGGGGTTGGAACTAGATGATCTTTAAGGTCCCTTCCAACCCTGACAATTCTATGATTCTATGATTTTACAACTATCAATCAATAGTAGTACCAAGAAGAAAAAAAACCACACAAAACCTAAACAAACCCCCAAAAAAATCCTACAAAAAATCCCAAAACATGCAGGGGGAAAAAAAAAAAAAATCTCCTACATACTTATGGCTTCTCAAATCTAATTGGGAAAAAGAAGAACAGAACCCACTGAAAGAGATGTTCATGAACAAATTAGCTGTGGTATCGGTTAAATCCAGGAGATGGAGCTAGTGCAGTTCCATCTCTGCTGCTTCTCAGCTCACTGCTGTCCCCGTCAGAAGAAAACTCACAAGAAAATGCTTCAATAGATAAATCAAGCAGACAACGAATTCCCTTTGCAGACTCTACAACCAGGAAGCCATCATTCGTTCCCTGCCCAACCTGGTGAGTTATCTGGTTTCTTGATAGATTATTCATCCCTGTGTGTGTACTCACTAGGATGACAAGCACTCTAGGGTCTCATGAAGAGAAGAGGATTTTAAAAATCTAGGGGGATAAAACTATGAATTTCTCCTCTATCTCTTCCTCATGTCCTTCTTGTGAGACCTTGATCAGCAGGAAACACTCTCTAGCTTGCATTTACTTAGCCCCAAAGTCACACAGGCCACCGAGAACACGAGCATAGTGTTTTTGTTATGGTCAGCCTCAGTTGCCTGTAGGCAGAACTGTTGATAACGTGGGTATCATAGCTCAAACTGTCAGCTTCTGTAACAATCCCACTCTTCAGTGATCCTGAAATAAAAGAATGCATTATGCTTTCACTGAAGTGCTTCCAGCTTTTTCACAGTGTACAGATCACAGGCTGCACCCAGTCACTGCACTGAGCCTCCTTTCCATCCAACGCCTACTGTACAAAGACTGCATTCATTTCTTTAAAAAAAAAAAAATAATTAATTGGCCAGAGAACTGCTGCTGAATGACGCTTCTCTTTTATGATGCTCAGAATTCAGGACACAAATTTCTTTCCAAAGCTAATGCAGTTTAATATTAAGTGCACTCAAAATTCAAACAGAAGAAATGCTGTCGGAACTCATTCAATAAAACTGTGATGAGAAACTCAGCTCATTATTTGTATTTTCTTTCTTAAATCAGAAGACCATCTACCTGATATACTAGATCTCTGTATTTCTGTAACAGTTCTATTCATTATACTTACAGCTCCCTTTGCTCCTGGAAATCCCATATCACCCTAAGTAAAAATAAGACAAACTATTAGAAGAGACACTACAAATTCAGTCAACTTCACATGGTTTGGGTTTTTTTCACTGTAAGGAAAAATGTTCACATATTTAGTTGATTTACACAAAACTGCACCACGAATGAATTATAACTCATTTGGAGATAAGACATTTCAGATTTTTTTTTTTTTTAATAACTCATTTTTCAAAAACTTTTCTGTAAGGTGTGAATATGAAAGCAAATTTAGAATAACTGCTTTTGTATTGCTTATCTTAGAACTAGACACATGGCTCTAATCTCTCAAACCACAATTACAGCACAGGGTAATCTTAGTAGATTGCTTGGAAGCCTCTAGAGGAAGCATTAGTTAATCAGAATTTTGGCAGAATTATGGATATTTTACAGTGTTGCATTAGCCCCAACAAAGCTGAAACAGAAACCAGGTGTCTGTCTACCCAGTGTGCTGTGAAAAAGCCAAATCCCTAGAAGTTCCTATTCCCAAGAACCTGGCTCAAACCACTTTGAGAACCCTTTATCACTTGACTCTGAACAGTAGTTCCACCATTCAGAATTTTTTAGTTTTCCCTCTGAATTGGGGAAAAAAAAAAGTTTCATAACCCTGTGATCACCTGTGAAACAGATTAATTCTTACTTTTCACTGTTATCATACTACTCTTGGATACAATTTCTGAAAAGTGTATTTTTGCAGTTCCTAAACATCACTGCTGAAATAACGAGTTTCAAAAGGTCGGGAAAGTCATTTGTCCGTTAGTGAATATGCCACAAGTGAAATAGAAACAACTGTTAATCAACTTTAAAAGCCTTTCAGAATTGCTGAATGTAGGGGGAAAAAAAAAAGTGGCCACTTCCAGCACACAACCTGGCTACCCTTTTTTTTTAAATAGGGAGCAGTTTATGTCCTTTTGAAAGATTCTGGCTTTGCTGGATGGGGCCCCATAGGAGCCACTGCACGAGTGCATTTCTCCTTCTGTAGGAAAATAAATCCTCTTTACCCAAGGGCATGTGACCCAGGCATTATCTGTGTGAATTCACAACAGGCTGCACTCCTGCAGTATATACACCTTCCTCCAGCAACGTCACCATGCCACAACCTCTTCCCAGACCATTCTCCCTCTCCCTAACAGAGGGCTGCTGCACCTTACTTCCTGAGATAAAGGCACCACTAAGTATTTCCATCAAGTTTGAGTTATTAAAGGTGTTTATTATCCCTGCTCCTGTTACACCTCAGGTAAACTCCCTCCTCGTCCTCACTGCCTCAAACACCAAGAATTCCTGTGCATGTATGCCTATACATATGAGCATATTTTTGTAGAAACACTTGGCATATATCTACATATCTCTCTCTCTCTGTGTATATATATATATACACACACATACACACACTCTTCAGTGCAGCCTGTACTGTATTATACACCTAACAGAATATGTATATTCCAGAGTGCTTTCATAACAGCAGGAATGGTGTGACCAGGTCAACAGGACTGAGGTGTTCTGCAGTGCCCAGATAGTATAAAACTGAAATGTGACTTTCAATGATCAAACCATGTACTTCAAGCACTCCAACAACACTTTAAAGTTTTAATTTATGACAACAAAATGATGTTTGATCAGGTGAAGAGAAAATAACACCTTACTAAGTCACCCTTTTCTCCTCCATCTCCTTCTGCTCCAGGTGCACCCTATATGAAAAAAAGACACAGTCAGCCTTCAGATTCAGTCAATGTAATGTACTGCAGCATTTGGTAGTGTGACTTGAAAGAACCATGATCTGTAACATGACTTACTTGTTCACCCTTAGGTCCTGGCTCACCCACTGAACCCTAAAAGGTTAAAGATTGGGGGGGAGGGGGGAAATAAAAAAAAAAAAAAAAAAGAAAATCAGAATTTGAAACTGCAAGTTCAAAACCATATTAAATTATCTTCAATCTTCCCTACTCTCTTGCATTAATGCAAGAGACCTTTAAAGCTACAAATTTTTAGGAATGACAATGGAAGTACTTAAATCTTACTATATAATTAAGGTGACAGACCAAAGGTAGTAATAGCATGGAACATATAATCCACTGCCTCACTGCAATGGTACAGAGACTGACTGTCAAACAGTAGATCTCCCCTTTACATGGCAGATGCTATTGCAGCTGCTACAACTCTGCTCTGCAAATTGGTTAGAAGTTTTAAGTAAAAAAAAAAATCCACTAAAGGTATCACTTTTTCTAGCCCTACTAAGTATTCTGTACTGCTGTAGGCTATCACAGCCCTGCTAAGGTGGGATAGGCACATTGAGACATCCACCAGTTCAGTCACAATCTTCTCTTGCTTGCTGTTTATTTCTCGATGTTTTTTAGCAGAACTGTATCTAGAATTTTGATCATTACAGTCAAAGCTGAATGGCTTGTATCTTAAAGTTGATATTCCTTTTAAAATAAATAAATAAATAAAGTCTCTTCTTAGAATCTTGTCATAAAACATAGCTGTGTGGACAGGCAGGAACCAAAGAGGAATAAATTAATGACCTGATTAATTTCAAACAGATGTCATTTTATTTTTTAGTAAAAGTATTTCATCTGTAGAACAGTGTATCACACCATCCTTAAATGCTCTGTGTAGTCTGTGCACATATGAACATATACATTCCAAAAGAACTATAACTCTGCATAAGAATTTTCTTTTTCTAAAAAAGACAAAGATACTGCATTTTTCTCTCCCATTTCATAGATCCGTTTAATTCACATAAGAGATAGGCACACAAGCCAGTGTGACATCTACAGTTTAATGAATTCAGATTTGGTCTCATGTTCCTGAGGACAAAGAGCCAATACTAAATTATCCACAAAGCTAAGCAGTGCAAATCACAGACCTACTTAACATTCTGACTTTGTCAAACAACACTGCAACTATTTCGTCTGAAGTGTTCTCAGAATCATGCCTTATTCAAGCTTTCCAATTACTCACAGAAAAAGACATTGATTTCCAACTTGCTATAATTTGGGGGGGGGTGAATCTTTTGCTTCTGTGAAACTTGGCCTGTGATGTTTGATATTCCTTAAATGATAAAAATCATAAATCATAAAAATCACAGCTGAAACAATCTGAATCTATTCTACATTGACTCCCAAAATTTCAACGGAGACAAGAGCATAAACTGGCAAAATAGGAAAAGAAACACTTCTTTTTTTTTTTTTTTTTTTGACATATTGCTTATCTATTTGTAAAAAATCCCTCTGAAAATATGCCCAGGAACTGTTTGTAAAACTGCCACTCAGTATCAGCCAAAACTGTACCAGGGGCTACGTTAACTATGTAACAGTATAAAGGATTGTGTTCCAGTGCTACAGTCTGGATCTTGGGCTGGTGCTGTTTAATTTAAAAAACAGAACCAGAGAGTCTGAAATAAATTCCAAATGAATCAGAACTGGAGTAAGTGGTGGATGCTAGGGTTTGGCCATTCTCCATAACATATCTGCATAACCACTCTGTAAGCTTCACCGAAGCGTGATCCATAGTCAACACTGGTTTGTACTGCTGTCTCTGCTATGTCAGGTGTGTGATGGATGCACTTGACTCCTTGACTGAGTTAGTGGCAGACTCTTCAGGCTCCAAAGGACCTTGGCTGTATCCAGGCCAAGAACTCCTCTACTTCCAATATGTTCTCCGAAACTCCCCAGAGAAGCAAGGTGACATGGTGAGCACTGATATGTATGGGCTTGGAAACTGGAACACCAACCATGTGATTAGAACATGAATAGCAGGTGGTTCTTCCCAGACTCATTTGTCAAGGAACAAAGAAAGTTGTGGGTACAAGAAGCTGCATGACTACCTTTTCCATCACAGGTAATTTGACTACGAGCCAACCACTTAATTCCATAAACATGACAACCCAAGTGAGACTTGAGCTCTCCCTGCTAAGCAGCTGGCTGCATGGCAGTGATCTCCCTACAACCTGGGAATCCTCGCAAAGTTCTTCCTCAAAGCTGAGACACCCATTACCAGCTGCAGATCTTCAGTAAGGGACCAATATCATGCATAACCTTGCATTATAATGCACTAAGATTTTGTATTGGTAACTTTGAATCATTATTATACCCTCTGCAGTAATAGAGTGAATCTTGCCATCAAACTTTGTTAAGTATCAATTTTACAACATCTTACTTCAATAAAACCACTTTTGCTGGTATCTTTGGTGGTGGTGAAGTGGTCAAAATCTCCCATATGTGACAAGGTGCCAGCATCTAACAGCTTTGACAAGGTGCTAATACCTAAGAGCTTTGGGATCAAGAACGCCTACTGAAATACGAATTCACGTGAACTGCTCTTGGCTTCTGGTTGCTATTTACATCAACTGTTATCATGCATATATGGACTTCACAACAACACTTTATAGGATTCCTGTGTACAAAACCATGAAATCAGGACTGGAAGAAATGTAGTCTGGAACTTATTGATAGCAGTAGTTGATCCAAAGGCTAGGGTTAACAGGCTACATAGATACCTGTTGCCAAACCCTGACAAGGATGGTTGGCTCTGAGTAAGGCAGATTCAATTGCAAGTTGAACAGGGTAGAGAAAGAGTGAGAGTGGCACAGTACTCTCCAGGCTTGACTTGGAATACATACTGCAGACCAGTGCTACTGGCAAAGTCCCAGAAAATTCATTCCAGCCCCTATGCAACTGAAGGAAAAAAAAAATGAATCAAGGATACAAGTGGACATTTGTTCCAAAAGAGGAAAGCTAAACTGCAACCACGGGATGAGATAATTTGGACAGCTCTTTGGACTTTAATGTATTTGCAGAAGGCATTTAACTGACCGCAGGATTTGAAGGAAAAATAAATAACTAAATAAATAAATAATAGTCCAGGCATCAGATATTGTCATCTGCCAGTTTGATAAACAGGAACCTCCTGGCTGTAGCATGAATCTCACCGAGTCTGTTTACAGCATCTGCATTCTGCTCTTAGCCTAGAGGTCCAGAATCTTTATATGGTAAATGAGGAAAATCGGGCATCTCTGGAGGGAGATTGTCAGCACTGCAACAATTTAGTTTCCTTACAGACTGTTCTTCCTTCAGTACCTTCAATTTCCCTCTGGAGAAGCCAAAAGTGTGACTCATTGCCAATCTAATAAAAAGAGACTGCTTTGTATCTATACTTATATTTGACTAGAAATGTATGTTCCTGATCTGAGCACTAAAAAACCAAACAACAACAACCCAAAACCCACACACGCATGAAAAAAACACCTCAACAACAAAGACTTAGAAACTTCATTTTCAAGTATTTGAGCAGCTTTTAAAAACTGCCCAAAACAACTGCAAGCCCTATCTAGCCACTCTGTGATGCATACTGGGAGCACACCAGGGGCAAGATTCTTCTCTTCAGCTAAAGACATCTACAGCAGCGACACGTACATCTGACCAACAGTCCTGCACTTCCCTGACTGTCAGTGGAAAGTAAGAGGCACTTCATGATTGCACTTCATTTAATATTAATGTAGATGCCTCAAGTAAGAAGGATGAAACACAATCTAAAACTGAATATTTTTATAACAAAGATTCAGAATTTCAGTGAATTTCATCCTCTGTAGCCACCGATATGGAAGGGAAGATAAGGAACATTTTTGGTTTTATATGCCATCTTCAATGACATTTATTTAGTAAAAAAAGTTTTGGGGTTTTTTTTTTTTTTTTAGGGATGTGAGATCCACAGGGCCCAGTTCTTCCTTCCTAACAAAATACTAGAATTGGCACTTACATCCTGCAGTCAGTCATGTATGCCCAAGGGTTTCAATGGCTGCATTAGCCTGTGCATTTCCATAGCAGGTCCTAAGACCTATGTTAGAGGCATTGAATCTACTCTAGACAAGGGCTGAAGTTCCAAAGCTCTTTAGTGACCAGAGACTCTGACTTACAAGTTCAGATCTGTCCAAGTCAATGACTTGCAATATGATTTAGGTTTTTAAATGATTCAAAATTTAAAAAAAAATATTTTAATATTTATGCCAGTAATCTGATTTCAGTCCCTTAAGTAACACTGTTAAGACTTTTCCTGTTTGTTTTATGAGCTACAAGTAGTTAATGGGAACATAGAGCACCACTTTCAAGCAGCTGACAGATCTACATGCAAAAGAAGAAACCAGACATTAATTCACATAAAAAGTGAAAAGAGCATTTACTCCTGATGTCAAACTGCAGTCTGTATGTACGAGTGCATTTCTTACCCTGTCACCCTTACCACCAGGTAGGCCTGGAGGACCTGGCAGTCCGGGAAGTCCAATATCACCCTGGGGACCCTGTGAAAACAAGTCAAGGATGTAAACTTACCCAATCTTTTAGAATGGACAAGTAAGGGTCATAGCCTGACAAACAAATAGGGCAGAATCTTATTCCCAGAAGAGTCCTAACTTGATGAAAGGGGATTGTCTGATGAAAAAAGACCTGATCCAAAATACAGCCCTTTAAACAGTGTCTTATTATGATTTGATCGCTGACAAACTTAAGACAAATAAATGATTTACAGGGCTTTCCATCCTCCAGTCCCTCGACAACAGCCTGGGTCTCTTAAAAATACTTCCTAAGATCTTGCACTCCAATTTGCACATTCCTCTGTAACAGCAGGCTCTTTCAGCCAGAACCTCCCCAGCCATGCTTCTGGCTGTTACTGTGTAAATACCGCTGGAGCACCAGTAAAAGGTGGCATTCATAATCTGCTCCATTCATTAGTTTCACTTAGCTGTTAGCAGAAAGACAGATTTTCACTGCTCCTGTTCCCCAGGTACACACAGTCCACACAGGAGTGTACAACCCAACTTCACACATCACAGGATTTATGGTTTTTTAAATAGAAGCAAAAGTCCCACACGTACACTTTAAAATGGCATTTTCTAATATTACCACAGTCACAGAGGACTGAGAAAGAAACTCAACAATCACTCGTTTCAACATTATTTTCAGTTCCCTTCGTGGATAAATGTGTAAGGGTAGTTCCTGATGATACCATAGCTCCTCAGAAGTAAAAACGAGCACTGAATGTGGAAATAAAACTGCTTACCCATTTCCCTGGTAAACCTGGAGGGCCTGCAGGGCCTGTCTCCCCTCTGCTACCCTTATCAGAAATAGAAAGACATCATTAATTCCCGAAATATTTCCTGTGAACAGGGAATAAAGTAGGATTTTTGTTTTCTTCACGTTTAGTGAATTACACTACTTAGCAGTTGACTTTAACCAAGACTTCTGTTTATCAGTGCAAAAAAATATCACACACATTAAAACCAGTGAAACACCCCGAGAAATGTAAACGTTTTTAGTTAACAATGGCATACAATGTTTAGTTGGCATTAAATGATTCTGACGAGTAATTATGCACAATCAAGTCCCTTCATGGGATCACACCTGACAGTTACTTGCCACAAACACATTTACTTCACCAAGACAAATCTGAAGCACGTGCTTCGCTTTCAGCTTTTGTTTAGTTTCATCAGCTGAACTCCCAAAGGACCGCACACATAAAAGTCCACGATCCCACCTGAACAATGGACAAGTGTGAGAAGTGTTTGCAGAACTCAAGCTTAAAACTCATCTAAGTTAAAAAAAAAAAAAAAAAAAAAAAAAAAAAAAAAAAAAAAATCTAGACTGTTACAGGGAAGAGTAACCTTTAAAAATGTCCATTGACAGCAGTGATAAGTATAAATATGCTTTTTACTGGGTTTTTAACTTTGTATTTTCACTTCAAGTACTCATTATCCACTCAGATGATGATATTCACATTAGTAACTCCATCTGTTAATGCAGCCATTTGAATCTATACCCTGAGTAAACTCACCATTAAGTCAAAGTTTCCAAGATTTCAATTTTCAAACTACAATATCCTCCTCAGAAGGGTTTTGTCTCTTATGATTAAACCTTTCAAAGCAGCTCAAAAACTTTTCACCTGTACAGATAAATTCAAACACTGTCCCAACACAAGCCTAAGTCTCACTTGAGATGCTCTCCTTACTTGCACCATGTGAATACATAAGGGGTACTTGTGATAAAAGCATGATACAACATTTAAGATCATAAAATAGCAAGACCTGAAGTTATTAGATATGCAAGTAGAAACCCACCATATATAACTTAGAAAATTTTGGATAATATATAAGCATTCTAGTGCTGTATACTATGGATAATTTTAAATATAGGTATTTTCTTCATAACAAGAAAAATATTTTGCAATATAGTAACATACTGAATGATAAAAGGGCATGGCAAACATGGTCTTTTACACCAGCTCACAAATGCAATGACAACTTCTCACACGAGCTGAGGAAAACTAACTCTATAATTCAACAAGTAATTAGGTATCATGGTGAGATCAGAGAACCAAATATAAACAGATTTTTCCATTAATTTCCTTCAAAATACCTTATGGTGTTAAAATTACTATCCTTTTAAAGCACTTTGTACCATTTCTAGAAGCCTTATTATGCTAAAAGAAAACTTAAGAAATTAAAAAGCACGACAAGTCACCTTCATCTTACAACCTAGAGCATGCATTAACCTTTTTGAAAATCTCTCCTGTAATCATGTAATTCTGTATTACACCTCTGACCTGGAATACTACTGTATTTCTGATGCAGGAAAGAGAAGGATTCAAATTATTAGCAGTATTAGGAACTCATCTCCTCGTACATGTCACAGCATTCATGTCTGATTGTTTTACAGCTAGTAAAAAAAAAAACAAACCCAGCAGTGTCACCTTCCATAGAGTTAGAATCACATACTAAACCTCTTAAGCACTTCAGAGGCTCTGCTGATCCTACAGAATGCAAGAGAAATACTCCATGTTATTTTAAAAGCAAAAAAATCTTTTGCCAAATATATACTACAAGCACCATTTCAAACAACAATGCTTTTCTAAGGTGTTAAAAAAATATTAGTCTATAGAAGACTGTAATGCAAAAGGATAGTATTTCCTGTCAACAAGGACAGATTACTTCAAACTAAGGACCACCACTGCAAGATCTGCAAGAGTTTTGTTTTAGCATGTAAGAGAGTAACTGTAATCCAAAGAAAATCAGGATACCATTAGTCCATGTCATAACTTAGAAGGCTGTAAAGCTTCCTCCAAATTATACAGGACTCAAATGGCCCTGGGATAAGATTGACATTGAGCCTAGTTACTCTTGGTTCCTTTCTAGGGGATGAAGAAAAAAAGGCACCTTGAAATGCCCTCATGTAAGCATTTAAACTACATCACGAGTTATGTCCTAGAACCATCTATGTTTTATCCCATAGCCTTTAAGGGGGTTTCTGTAATAACTGGTTCAGGTGTGGACATCTGTACTTGGTCAGCTGAAACCATCCTCTGTGCTCCAAGTTACTCACAGGCAATGATCAGAACAGAAGGCAGTCTGGCCATGGCCTCAGCCTACCTTTTGTACATGGCAGCCCTATATATAACAGTCCATAGCTGCAGGCCACTCACAAATCAATGAGCACGCTGCACTGGTTTTAACAAAAACAAATGAACAAACAAAGACCAGAATCTGTATGTTTTATGCACTTCTGACACACTTCAAAATTCCTACTTTTCCTAGAGGTGGAATACTTGAAGAAGGAAAGTAGCTGCTCAAGTTCAGAGTGAGCTGGGGCAGACTGGCTTGCACCCATGCTGGTAAATTTTCCTGGCACACAGTGAGGGGAGGCAGCATGCAGGATATCACTGCAAACGGACCCTAAGTACTCCAAACCTTGGCCACCACCTAGAGATTGTTTCAGTCAATGATGTTAGGCAGTGTGGACCAAAATCAGGTCCAGGACTTCTGCAGTACTTTAACAGTATAGATAACTGATCTCTGGCAAGTATACTACCACTGAGCATGTTCAGAACTGGTGAGGGTAGGGCCATTCTCCCGAAGGACGGCAAGACACGTCAAACGTCAAAGTGTGAAACAGGAGCACATCACCGCAATGCTGAATGCCACCAGGATGCAGCCTCTCCACAGCTCATGTGCTAGACTGTGGTTACAACACCTACCTGCCCTTTGCTCCAAGGCAGGATTACTGGACCACTCAATACATTTAAATGAAGATTTCATGTCTCTCTCACAATTCTGTTAGCTCTATATTCAGCCTGTGAATGTAACATTCACAAGGGGACATTAGCGGATTCACAGTAGACTTTCCTTTAGATTGTCTGGGATGGTTTTCATCCTCACTGAAATCTTGATGACTTGATTCATTTTTAGAACTCCCACCTGCAATTACAGGATGCATTCTCATGCTAAAACAGTTTTATTCACTGGTGTATTGATTTTCTGTTGATCAGTTGAATGGAACAATAATAAGAATGAGAATATACCCCAGGTAATTTGCATCTCACTTAGCTGCCCAGATAACTGAAACACTAATTAGAATCTGTTGATTAAATCACAATGCATACTGGAACAATCTCTGCTTAAGAATCTTGTTTTTATAGTATATGCCATTCCCATTTTAGCCAATTCAATAGCAGTGACATAGAGAATTAAATCTGTGCAGAATAAAGAAGAATAAACAAAGTACATTTTGGAATAAACTTTTTTTCAAATCAGCATTGAAAAGTTTTGCAAAATGTAACTCATTTATCACTTATATGCTTGTGAGACTTTAACTTATTTTTTCATCCAAAATCTCAGAGGAATTATTAGTTTAAGTTCAAGGATTTATCCAGAGAAGCATCAACAGGATTCTTCCTTTGACAGTCAGTACAGTACTAAAAGGCATCCAAAAATATAAACTATTATCTTCTAGAAAATCCAGTTTTCTCTAAGATTTTTAAATGTACTTTTGCACATTTCTCAGAGTAATAATTAAATTGTACTGCTCAAAATAATGGTAAGAGATAGGTGTAGCATGAAATGTACCTCCACAAGCAGCCGCCCAATAGTTTCCATTCTCTTCAAGGGTGGTAATGTGGCCAAGTATAAACGACAGAGACCTTTCACACTGTCTTCATCAACTGAAGTCTAGGACAGCTTTAGCAGACCAACACGAGTCCACTTTTTACCCAGGTTACTGTCTACACTGCTTAGGAGAATCCAACATTGGGATATCTGCTGACATCCAGAGGTCTTAGAGCCCAAAGGTCAGAGGAAGCTGTTGCTAGAGGTGGAAAGGTAAAGAGTGAGGTAGCAGACAAGAATCTGATCCTACAGTTTGGAAAGATAGGTGTAGATAGTACAAGAACTGGAGAGACGTGGAAATACTAAGCAGATTTGGCTGGAATATATAGCCTGGGAAGGAGGGAGGAGAAAGTCTGCCCTGTACAAAGCATGCTGAAGGACTGTGCAAGGTCAGAAAGTTTAGTCACATCCATCTAGAGGCTTAGGTTTACTGGATAGAAAAAAGCGTACCTGGCAAGATGGAAATCCACTTTGTTCTTTTGACTCTGCTATAAGCTGTGCAATGCTAACTCCTTTAGACACATCTTAAATGTAAACTATGACTCACCACTTGTGAAAGGCCTCTGAAATTATATATACAAAACATGTCTACTAATACCTAAACATACTGTATAAACTGAGGCAAGGACATTGCATCCTAGCATGCTACCAATGCTACTGCACCAGTATCAAATATGGAAAATGACCCATTATTTTGGTTAAAGTCATGTAAAAACAGTATGATAGAAAAGCTAGGTTTTAGTTGTGTTAGGGTAACCAAAGATACATTTTAGGGTAGATAAGACAAAAATATCTTTAAAGACTCAGAATATTATTTAGCTGAAAGTAATTTAAGATAAGAATACTGTTTTCAGCATCTAACTTTAGGTTGTCTGACATTTAGTACCAAATCCAAGGCACTCTCCAGGCTCCCTCTTTATAGTGAGCAGAGACACAAGAGAGAGTTCCAGAGATCAAGTCAGCCCAACCAACAGGGCCCCTCAGGAATCTCTCAAAGGGGGCTACAGTATCAAATCTCATTTAATTAGATACTCAATCTATGTTGCTAAGGCTAGGAAAACATATATTGCATCCTAAATCTTTAAGGACATATATGCTGTCCTGCATATACATTGAGTTTGCTCAATTTGCTAGGCAAATATTGAATTTTCAGTTAAATCATTACTTTAATGTTCCAATCTCCCTTTTGACTGCAAAACCACAGGATGGGATACATGTTTTCCAAATGTTAGCAACTTAAAGGTTAAATAACTGAAGAAACCCAAGAAATTAAAAACAAAAAAAAACCAAGGGTAGGGGTCAGTATATTCTGCAGGCACAGTATGAAAAATTAAATCTTACTAAATCTCAGCAAATATGAAAGAAAATGGTTAAGCAGCTTAGGGAACATGGCTAAATTCTGCTGATTAGAAATGACACTCCAGTGTTTGTGAATAGCTTCCTTTGGGCCACCTGCCACGATGACTGGCTTAGAAAGGTTTAAATGACAAATGAGTTTAGTAATTACTTGGATTGGCTATTATAATGTGAAGCAAACAAAGTTAACCAACAAAACAAGTAGAGTGGAGAATATCACAGAATTGTGACAGTTGGAAAAGACCTCTGAGATCACTGTGTCCAACAGTCAACAGAAACAAAGCCAAACAAACAAACAAACAAAAAAAAAAAACCCCAAAGCAAACCAACAAACAAGCCCCAAACAAACAAAAAAGAAAAAATCCACAGAAAAAACACCTCTCCATCCCACTAGAGCATGTCCTGAAGTGCCTCATCTACATGCTTTTTGAATACCTCCAGGGATGGTGACTCCACCACCTCCCTGGGCAGCCCGTTCCAGCACCTGACTACTCTTTCAGTAAAGAAATTCTTCCTAATATCTGATCTAAACCTCCCCTGGTGCAACTTCAGTGCATTTCCTCTAGTGCTGTCATTACTTACTTGAGAGAAGAGTCCACACCCACCTCACTCCAACCTCCTTTCAGGTAGTTGTAGAGAGCGACAAGGTCTCCCCTCAGCCTCCTCTTCTTCAGGCTAAGCAATGCCAATTCCCTCAGCCTCTCCCCACAGGCCTTGTTCTCCAGACCCTTCACCAGCTTGGTTGCCCCTCTCTGAACTCGCTCCAGCAACTCAATGTCTTTCTTGTGGAGGGGCCAGGACTGAATACAGTACCTGATGTGTGGCCTCACCAGTGATGAGTAGAGGGGCATGATCACTTCTCTTCTGCTGGCCACACCATTTCTGATCCAGACCAAGATGCCATTGGCCTTCTTGGCCACCTGGGCACCCTGATGGCTCATGTTCAGCCAGGTGTTGACCAGCACTCCCAGGTCCTTTTCCACCCGGAAGCTACCAGCCACTCTTCCCTACACCTGTAGTGTTGCCTGGGGTCACAATTACCATGTTGCTCCAGTTGTTTTTCCTGTTCTACTGAACAGATGAACAGTAAGCTAAATAAACAAAAGTAAAATATTTTTTTTCCTCCTGCTTAGGTGACAACTTAAGTTTTCAAAGGAAAAGCAATGATAGACTGAAATGGTACTTTTGAAGGTTATTTTCTCCTATGGATATTTGTCAGCAGTGAGGTAAGAGTCTCCCAATGCATGAGTTTGCCTGTTTTTAGTAAGAGCTATTTGTCTTCTTTTCAAACACGTAATATCTTCATTGAGAAACTGTCTATGTTTACAGACTTGCAAAAGGCCCAAATTTGAATCTCTCACAATCCTGTTCTAACTGCATTCCAACAGTTGTTTAACAATGAATATAACACTGAAATAACATTGAAATAAAATGGTTTCTGCCAGAGGATACTACAGGCTGTTTGGTAAACAGTATACAAGTATTTCTTGCACAGAGTCACTGATAATTGCTTAATAGAGCTGCATTGTGCAACACCTCAAAACTACACACTAGTTGAAAATTTTCTCTCAAAAGCATGTCTTTTGCAAGTAGCTAAAGCTGAAAAGTCAGGCAATTTTTTAATGTAATACAAATGTAGGCATGTTGTTTTCCTCTAGTGCGGATACCAGCCTGCTGTCCATATGAGCAGAGTCAGATTTGCTACACCCCGCCGCACAAACCTCACCAGAGGTCCTTTCCTCTACAGTTCTGGCCCCTCTGGAGATACCAGCCATGCTGTCTTTCCCCAGCAGTTACATGAAGAACAGGTGTAAGTGAAATGGACAAGTGAAGAGTTATCAATCATGTGGCTGCTGCCATGCAGCAACACGTCAAGGGACTGAAATTCGCCACATCCTGCAAAACATCAAGGTTTTTTCCAACTCCAAGGAAGAAGTCCAGCCCCTCCTGCCTTCTACACCAAATGGATAAAGGGTAAAGGCAAAAAGAAAAGAACTAAGGTAAGTTCTTCATGGTGAGTGTAATTGAGCACTGGAACAGGCTGCCCAGAGAGGTGATGGAATCTCCATCTCTGGAGGCTTTCAAAAGTTGCCTGGACTTGTTCCTGTGTGATCTACTGTAGGCAATCCTGCTCTGGCAGGGGGGTTGGACTTGGTGGTCTTCAGAGATCCCTTCCCCCCCTACCATTCTGTGAATCTGTGAATGCTAAACAGGAAGGAAAAGGCCAAGAAAACTAACTGAATAGTAACAAAGAAATCCTCAGGCTTTGAAACCTTTTGGTTATAAAACTTTGGTCAAAAACCTATCAAACGTTAAAGCTGTGAGACAACTTCAAAATCCAAAAAAAAAATATACAAGAAAAATTCTCTTTAGAGAAATTATAAAAACTTTTCTCAATTTATTTTCAAAATTTTTACTTTTTTAAGTTTGAAAATCATGGCATGTAGCATTCTTTAACCAGCAGATTATTTTTTTTCCTGGAAATGTAAGGGCAGAGTCCTAAAAGCTGATGCTCAAATGTATCTACTACATGTACATCCTGCTGAAGAAAGAGAGAACACCGTTTATTCTGCCCTGTAAATAAATACAAACTCCACTTGGACCAAAGCTCATTGAGCCTCAGTAATCCAACCCTGTGCCCTGCCTGAAGAAAAAACCCTGATCATTTAATTTTTTTTTTGTGTAGGAACACTGTATTTTCCAGTGTTCCCCAGAAGAAAACAGAAAGCTATTCCAGTCACATGCTGCCTACAGTCTTGAGCAGAAGGAAGCTAAACATAGTTATTACTCAAAACTCTTTATAGCTTTAAAGGAACTATAAATGAAAAGTAAGTTACTGTTTAATGTTCTACATGCAAACACACTTTATTAAAAATAATTCACTTTCTTTCTCCATTTTGTATTGACCAAAAAGTTTTTCTTTCTATGCTTTTGTTCTAATGTTCACATTTTCCAAAATGAGTATACTTCGTTAAAGAGAAAGAAAATAAAGGCAAAGTATCCAGATGTCTTGCTGGTCTCTAGAGTGATAAACAGAAAAATCATTGTATTTAATCTGCATTAAGTATTTCAGTCTGACTGCAGGGTTATTAATAATTAACCTTGCATGTCAACTTCTGTTCTATGGACTGCTGATTTTGTAAATTCACTTTCACATTGAAAGGATTAAAAGCATAGTTTAGCAGATTACAGTGCATTATCAGAGTGGGCAATTACTTTGGTCTGATTCAATTAGAATTCTTACTCCTGTTACAAGCATACAAAACATCAGCTCAAGAACAACAGGGCTGAAAACTAAAAGTGCTGGTTGCATTAGAATAAAACAGAAACAAACAAAAATGTTTGCAAGTTGGGTATATGGAGGCTGAAGATACTTGTATGCCATCCTAGCTAAGTGTGTGCTCATATAATCTTTTTATCTCATCCATAGGCAGCTGTGGACACTGCACTCATACAAAGATTCAGGTTAAAACAAATGTGATCTCATGTATACATCCAGCACACAATAACACAAGCCACAGAAGAACATGAAATCTATTACTTGTCTGACTGCTGATGTATGTTTAAGAGTTAATTCAGAAAAGATACTCCTGACCCATGAAATACCTTACAAATATACCCCTATCAGTAACTCCCTAAACCCTGTGTGAAGATAACCCTACAACTGCGTGAGTAAAGCTGTTATATCATCATTGTATGATAGCAGAAGCTCAGAAAATTCCTGGAAAGTATCCCTAGGGAATCCCAGTGGAAAGGGAGAAGCTTGCAAAAGCGATTGCTTACAGATCCCGGAGCCTTGTCAATGTTGTCAGACTGAATTCTGGTAAAAGAAAGTTTTCTTCCAATTACTGACCCTCTCATCCCTCACAGAAGGATTAACAGCAAAGGGAAATTAGATCAGTCTTCAATCCATGCTAAGTCCACTTTAAGGGAATGAGAAATCTGTAACCGTTAGGCTCCTGGTAGCCTCTCTAGTATCCCAAGCATGCCTTAGGAAATGTTGTCCTTTGTCTTCAACATTTCTCAGCAAATGCCATCAGTTCATTTTCCTTAGCACATTTAAATCCTGCAGCAAGCTACCTGCCCAGCAATGACTTCTCCAGTCTCACAAATCTTCCTAGTGTTGAGGAAAGTCTCCAGTGAAAAGCTACATCACCAGTGTTTCCAAGTAGAGACTAATGTACTCCACATCACTATAGATACATTCATAATGCCAACTAGAAAGGGCCAAGGCACAGGCCAGAGCAGCATCCCACCATCATCCATGATAAGTGGTTAATGTGCTTTTCTCTCAGGTGAACTGGATTTTCCTAGATAATGCCAAAGAACAGTTTTGGTAACACAGGCAAGAGTCTCTTCCCCACATGCAATTTGATTGCACCCAGCCTGCTCTTAGATGTGACGGGGTGTTAAAGGAGTTTAGCAGTATGAAGACAAACCACACCATGCCAGTAGACCCAGGGAGCTGAGGACATTCTTTAGCCATTTTATTTACCAGGTAGGATGGACAGCTAACTTTTCTTCACACCTTGCCACACTGTTCAAAGTGCCTGCATTAGAAATAGGTACTTGCCAAAAAAAAAAAAAAAATTCAGGTTCTGAAAGTTGTTATTCCAAAGTTGAAAACCTTGTAATACACAGCTAGGCCTTGTAATATACAGCACAAGCTTCTTCAAGAGGCTGAAACAGCCTCTTGAAACAAAAGAAAGAAAAAGAAAGAAATAAGAAAAGAGTAAGTGATCTGCTGACGGTCAGTTAATCTATGCTTTTCAACACCAGCGGTGGGAATTAACTGTTGCAGTGGAAGAACACGACTTTGGTTCTAGCTTTTTGCCACAAACTATCCTCATTTCCTCTGTTTGGGCTTTTACTCAGCGTATTTAAAAACAAAGATCAGAAGAATATAAACAAAGGTTTAAAATTTAATTTATCACCAAAGCTAGAAACAGTCACAGGACACGAGCTCCTGGATTTCTCTGTGTGATGATGCACATCCTCCTGGTACAGAAAGGAGTAAAAGAACATCTAGTATTTACCTTAAAAATTAGCACTTGGGATGAATAATACTTTTACCTCATGGTTAGATTCAGCAACTATAACTTAAGTCACTGCAATATTATAGAAGCCAAGAAGCCAAGTTAGAAATTTATTCAATACTTACTGGTGGTCCCTGGGGTCCTGTTGGACCTGCTTCTCCCTCTGGCCCCTGTTCACCCTGTTTTGAGGATAGGAAGTGTGCAACAAATTTGAAAAACGATGTTTTGCACAACGCAGAACTTCTCGTTTTTTCTAGACGTTTTGAATAAGATTAGTGATCTTACCCGTTTACCAGAATTTCCCATCAAACCTGGCACCCCAGGAGGACCTCTATTGCCCTGTTGGACAAAACATGAAAAATAAGCCAAGCCAATGGTTTACAGTTCCATTTTTAAATTAAAAAATAAGGAAACAATAAAGTCTTAAAAATAATAATTAAAAAAAAAAAATCAGCCTGTACTCATTTTTTAACTTCCACCTTTATTTTTGGTTCTTACTCAACTTTCAACTAATCCCCTCTAATTGTTCAAGGGTCAGATTTCAGTTCTGATGGTTTTTACGTACTGACAAATACCAGACAGACTTGATTGCTGCTCTGAAATCAGGGAACAATCAGGGAACAGTAGTGAGGTACACATGTCAATGACTCCTCTAGCAATGACTTCCACAAATGTAAAAGGAAATGGCCTTTTTAAAGGTATTATTTAATGCCTGGAGTCATGAAAATCACTTCATGTAGCAATAGAATCATGAAAAAGCACAGAACTAGAGTTGACAAAAGAATGTATTTAATTCTTTCAGCCAAAGACTTGTCTTGTATCACAATAGAAAGCTAATATAACTTCACTGAATACTTTAGAACTTGATAAGCAAAAACACAGTATTATAAAAAGAATTCAATACTCAAGATAATTTACCTTTGGGCCAGGAATGCCTTTCACACCTGGAGATCCTGGTAAACCCTGAAAGAAATAACATTTACAATGTTTATTTATTATTAAGGGGATTAGAAATGGTGTTTAAAAGCATCTCTCTCATGTTAAAGTATTTCTAGTCCTTTTACTTGATATTGAAGCACTTTTATCCAATAACAACTTGAATTATTTCTATATATTATTCCCACTTCATGAATTGGCAAAAGGGGCACAGAAATGTGAGGAGTTGTGACTTTTTCTGACTTTCTTAAAGAAATAGCTTCTCAGTCCCAGTATTCTGAGAGTAGAAGAACAGAGTTTAACAGGTACTTCTTGGACACATTTCATCTCCTCCTCACTTCTATGCAAAAGCTCGCAGCAAGTAGGCTTTTACCAAATTTTCTTCCAAGCTTAAGAGCCCACTTTGTATTACAAATTTGCTTCCAGTTCTGTTTTAATACAGCTCCTTCACGGTATCCTCCCAGCTATTACTCTTACAGCAGACTGTTTCAGGGAAGTTTCTATTTAGTTTTTGACAGCTGGCACAGTTTTCAAACTTACTGAGTTAATGTGCAAGGTTTACCTTCTAAAAGAGTCCACAAAGCACTACTGATTCCCTATAACTTCACCACAGGGGATACACTAAAAAACTCACTCCCCTGCAGAAAGAATAGTGAGCGTGACGCTCTCCAGATGTTCTCAGCCAGCAGAATAACAAAAAAAGAGACAATTCTCAGAACAGGTTTGGGCCTAGTCGACACAATGACAGCAGCTCTAATTGCAAGGTCACACCATAATATCCACAGGGTCTCAGACAGGAGAAACCCTAAAAGAATCCCATGCTGGCCACAAACATTTTGTAAGATTGAGTTCCTCACTATGGTACCATGACAAGTTCTGGGCTTTTGTGCAAAGCTTTGTGATAGCAGAATTTCTTCTTAAGTTACACACACTCTTCCTGGGCCTTTTGCTTCGGTTTTTAGTTAAAATACTCCAACATCAGCATCAAACTAACCTCTGTGTGACCTTTCTATGGTTTGAACTGAGCCTGACTTCCAAAAGTAAAATACTTGATACTTACTGGCAGTCCCTGAAGTCCTGCATCACCTGGAGCTCCAGGTTTTCCTGGTTCACCCTGAAAAACATTGTCAGTTGTAATTTATGCAAATCAAACAAAAGGGAAAATTTTATTTCTGGAACACAGAGATGGAGTACTTTTAGATCTGTAGTTCATTCAGTTACCCTAATAATGTGCACAAAGCCACAGGCAGCAGCACAATAAAAAGCTACAAACGAGTGAACAAATCTAGGGCACTATCAAAGCTCAGATACGTGCCAGCTGTGCCTTACTTTTGCTCCGGGCATTCCAGGGATCCCTTCCCGGCCATCAACTCCTGGTAAGCCCTTGAAAGAACAAAAAAGGAAAAGAAAAAAAAAAAAAAAAAGAAAAAAGAAAAAAGTATTAATGGAGAGATTTTGCCCAAGCACTCTGATACACAAATTAGCACGATGTGCAGCAAATGGAAAAATTTAATATACATACAGATTCTCCTTTAGGCCCAGGGAGACCATTTATTCCTCTTGTACCTTGAGGGCCCTAATAATAATAATAATAATTAAAAAAACTAAAATAAACACATTGAAATGAGAAATGCAAAGAATGTCAACATACACTCATTCAGATATGCATTACTTTAAGAATGCCAATTACAGTGTATGTTTATATGCTGTCGGCTATAAGGAACCGATGTTTACAAGTCAACACAAGTTAAAATTTGTCTGTGCTTACCCTTTCTCCCTTTGGACCTGCCTCTCCCAGTGGGCCTCTCTGCCCTTGATCCCCCTACAAGAGAAAAAAAAAAAAAAATTTAGGAATAAAAACAGAATAAACTTATTTCCTGGAGATTTTAACTACTAAATGTAAGTCAACAGTACAATTCACACCTGGTTAAAGCAGACACCTTAAACTCATACTATATTTCAAAATGCAGTTTCTTAAAACTGCAGCTGACAGCTGCCTGCCCTGAACAGGTTTTGTTCTAATGAATTAATATTTTTGAGTTAAAATTCTGAAAAAATCCCAAGCCACCCTAATGCAGTATTAGCACTCAAAATGAAGAGGCAACAATAACAGACTAAGAGGCTAAAACATGTTTATCTACTCCATAGTTCCCAGGGACAGTAAAAGATTCTGGACTTGCCATCATTGTTATATCATTTATTCACCTCTGGGGAAACAATGGAATTCAATAAGCCAGAGGCTTTTCTGATTTATAGCCACAAGGTTTCAGGACTCAGTAGCTAACTGGGTAAACCCTGGGAAGTGTTTGGCTAGCATACACTCTACTTACTGGTGCACCAGGAAGACCTTGTGGACCGGGCTCACCATCAAGCCCACGAGCTCCCTGAAAAACAAGTAGAAAACACAAAATATTAACATGAAGTGCTGAAACACTAACAAGTTATGCTCCCTCCTGGTTTCATGGAAGCTGCAAATTCTCTACAGCTGAGGGGTTTTTTTAATAGTTCTAATTAAAAAAACAAACAAACAAAACAAAACACAAAGGGATTTTGGAAAACTTTTTTTTTTTTTTTTTAATCTCTCTTGTGTATTTGCAGAGTTATGAAAGCAAATATTTTTTAACTATGGGAAAATATCATTCAAAAAATGACATCCAGTTCACTTTCTAAACAAATCGTATCAGACAGAGAGGATGTAGACCTTTTTATGCTACTTCAAAAACATCTGTCTCCTCCTTACTACCACACAATAGAACAGCATCAAAATGTGAACAGAAATCAACAAGTGCTGTGCAGCTATTTTTATCATGTTTTAAAGAAACAATGTAATTGCTGCTCTCTAAGTAATTTTAAATGGAGAGGGAAAGAAGAAAGAGTTTTCAAAAAGATTTTCAGAGGATAAGGAACTCCTTTGTCAAATAAAGGTAGTAAATAATTCAAATAGGCAAAACAGCACAAAAATGTGGGCAAATAACTATGAAGAATTAGAAGATACAAAGAAGGCCAGAAAAGCAAGGTAAGATAGTAATAGCTTTGCAAATGTATCCACAAGGTTAGGAAAGATCACTCATGAGAAGATTCATAATCGGGACAAATTTGACGTTGTTTCTCAACACAGAAAAACCACAGAATAAGGTTTCTGTGATTTCTTTCTGGAGAATGAGACAATGACAATACTCTTTTCCAAAAACTTCCAGAAGTTTTCACTCTATATAATTAGCGAGATCATAAGCATAGAAATGTAATAGTCAATTTTGAAATAACAGTTAGAAACACTTTGATGAACAGCAGGAAAATTACACAGCAAAGTCAGAGCCCACATAAACATGTATCTCACTCACAGCAATTTAAGACATAAAAAATGCTAGAGACAGAAAGAATGGAAAAAGAACAAACTCTCAACAAAAAATCCTGACAAAAACTGGGACTGCAAGCAAAAAGCTTCAGGAAGATGCAAACCCCTGGAGGGACTACTTAATACATTTTAGCTTTAAATAAAAAATGTTACAGTTTATAACTGCTATAACTTGCTACCTTGCTAACTACATACTTGCACACGTGACAGATTAATATAAATCAAGGATAAGAGGAAAAGGTATGAAGAGTACATGTACTTCATTACTCAGAAGGACCAAGATGCCTTTCTTCCTAACCAGAAATACAGTTCTCTATAGAAATACAGCTGGCAGGAGACAGAGAATGCGGGGGGGGGAGGCGGGGAAGAGGAAATTTAAAGAAGCTTTAAAAACATACATAAGTGTTCATTTTTTTATCCGTGTCATCTTATGGAAAGAAAGATTGATACTCACTTTGGTACCTTTAGGTCCCATTATACCAGTTATACCTCTGATGCCCAGGATGCCCTGAAAATGAAAAGTATTTTCAAATTAGGCTTATATCTTTTCATTAGAACTGTCCTAGGTTACAGACAGAAGACTCAGAGTTCTACATGCTTCCTTTATGCTTACTTTATGCTTACTTCACTATTTCCTTAGTATAAAAGGAGAAATGCAGCTACTTCTCTATTAGAATATTTCTATTGTAATTTGATATTTTACTAACTTAAAGACTTCTTAAAAGAATAACAAAACTATCAGGTTGAATTATACAATGACAAATATGCCTTAAGGACTGACAAAAACCCCATTGATTTCTCTTCTTGATTACCCCAGAGTTGAATCATTCTCCCTGTGCAGCCTGTGTGAGAGGAACATATGAAGGCCAGATTTGCACAAGTGCTAAGTTGCCTTAAGTGAGGTATAGGGCAGATGCAGGAGAAAGATGTCATCAGAGGTTACAGAACACTAGAGGTAGGTAAAATTCAGCAAGGTTTTTAAGAATACAAGTGCTACATTTATATGCCTGTCACACCTGAGACACTGTACTGAGTAGGTATCTTAGTGCAGCTGGATATATCATAACTATCATCACTTCCCTTCAAAATACAGGCTCAGGGGAAATTTGACTTCAAGTTTTTCCTCTTCCTGAGAGACTGAAACTACATCATATATCTCCTCTCTGCAGAAAGACCAAACCCTCAGTCATAATGTGTTTGTCCTGCAGCAAGAAGAATGCACAACTGTGTTAATGAAACAGCTTCAGGCATTTCAATGCAGCACATGCAAACCTACTCCTTGGCCAGACTCTAGATGGGCAGCCTTTTCCTAATGAAGCTAGATGGAATCTTTCACAGAACATTTAAAGCTTTGTCACCCCAAAACGTGAGAAAAATCCTGCTAATGCAGCAGTGACTACAGCAGCCCGTAGGCGGTCTATTTGACACCACTTTCTGCATGTTATTAATCCTATATTTTAATAAGAAACAATTATTTAAAAGCTTGTTTTTAAGTTCATCGAATGGTGAAACAGTGAAGTGAGATGAGCAATGCATTTAAAAAAAAAAAAAATTGGGAAAGTCAAACTGTAATTGTTTTTTAATTCTACTGTGTTATTTCACAGGGATTGAAGAACTTTACCAAACTGAGTTAAAAGAATTGGTCCCCACAGGCCCTTCAGACAGCAGAAGCTGCATCTTACACAAACACTTTCTCTGCACCAGGAATACTGTCTTCAACATCAAGCAAAAGGATTATACCCTTTCCTTTACTTAGTCTCTGTTCTTTCTTTATCTTTCTCTAGTCTTAGTGTTGTGTTATGTTCAAAGAGAATTCTGTAATTTAGGATTTGAATGTCATGTGCATCAAGGTAAGCTCCTGTATAATATCCCATCTGGACACAAATGTCATTAGTTTCACACCTAGTAAAAAAGCTAAGACCTCATTAGAAAACAAACTACAGAAATTAAGTGCCTGTTTTTCTTACTTCAAATAACCCCTCTATTCTGTTCCCTATTGCCTGTTCAGCTGTCCTAACAATAAGAAACCACAAGGAAACAAGCTGAGGAGGTATGTGCCAGAAGAAAGTAGTGAAGTGAAGCAGGACAAGGAAATAATTCCAAAACCATAGGTGTGAATGAAGAATGCTTCTTTGGCAAAAAGCCAAAAACTTAGGAAAAAAAACAACAACAACAACAAAATAATAAATATGTTCTTCTGTGGCTGCTACTTCATCCTCAAGTGCTGGCTAAGCCTGAATTTCACAGTTAACCATGTTTTAAACAAACATGAGCTTTGCAAGGATGAAATCAGAGTCAGAAAAACTTGGAAAGGAAGGCCAAGGGGGAAAAAAAAACCAAAAAAACAACCCAACCCCAACTATCTAAGCACACTACAAAGTTTAGGACATAAAGCACTTTTTCCAATAAATCTTTCGATAGAAGTATTTAGAGTTCTGTGACAAGCAATGATGTAGTTTTTTTGGAGAGACTTAAATAATTCTACACTCACAGACAATAAGGTAGAATAAAGAAAAAGGTGTGTGGAGATTTTGTAACACCTGTTTCCTTACAATAGGAATTACAAAAAAAAAAAAAAAAAAAAAAAAAAGATATAATAAAGCAAATGGGTAACACTATTTATGAGGAAATACTTTACTGGAGGGCCTTGAGCTCCCACTTCACCAACAGGTCCTTGGTCTCCTTCTTCACCCTGAGAAAGCAAGAGAAACACATCTGTAGCTATTCCATATTGTGCATATTGCTGTCTTATCATAGGAGGTACATTTACTATTTATTGTTTCCTGTCACCATGTCCTGCTTGAAAGAAATCCAAATGAAGTCACACTGCTTCCTTAGAACACAGACAGATATTGTTCAGGTTCATATTCCATCCAGCTACTAGTAAAAAGGGTAATTTCAAAGCAATCCCAGTATAAAGAAGAGTAATGATATTTTACTCTTAATCTATTATTGTTTTCTTGATGTTAATCTCTAAGTTTTCTTGTTCTTTTAGACTAAAAGTGCAATGAAGGTATACTTCTATAGGTGAGTGGGCTGGATATGCTCGTAGCTCTGCATTACAATACCACATTGTGCTTCAGAATTTTTTTTTAAATTAACATGGTAAAATGCCTTATCTGCTCAAATGTCTACTTGATTATGATGATAATGTCTTATCTGGTCAAATGTCCATTTGATTACGATGATAACATCCCTCCTACAATGACAGTGCACACTAGTAGAATGACAGCACTTACTGCCAGTTTAATTTGCAAAAAGGGATTTTGGAGCATAAGGCAACTGCTCAACATCCATAAAAAATATGAGAGCTGTTTCTAATAAATTAATATACTTTTCAATATGCATAAGAATAGAGAGCAGGTTTGTTATTTTTTTTTTTAATTATCTGATGTTTTTCCTCCAGCAGGGAAGCATGGACCAAGGCAGTGCAAATCATCTCAGCTTCTCTTACAAATATTTCAATATAAAACAAGCTTACCTCAAATGAAACACATTAAAAAAGTCCACATTTCAGTCTTCAAGCTGAACTGAACTTGTCCTCTTCACTACAGTTATAGTCTTTGTTTGCTTATGAACTTATACTGTGTCCTGTCCCTCTCAAATACATTTTCCCCTCTTATTACACCTGTTATTACTCATCTGTGCCACCAAACAATTTACTTGATAAATCCACATAATTCTTCTGCATTTGTATGTTTGGCAGCTTTCCAATTAATTTTTTTTTACTTCAATTTTTGCCCTGAGTTCCATAATTATTAAATTGAAAGATCAAAATAAAAAGCAAGAGCAGTATGACTTCTGCATCATAATAAATACAGAGTACAGGTGAATGAAGACTGAAGATATGCCATTGGTTACTCTGGAACATTATGATATGCAGCAGCTCCTCGTGCAGTCTGGTAAAACAATTGATAGTTCTAACACAAAATATAGTACTGTTTTTGAAGAAAAAGCTAAACTACTATTGGCTTGCTAAAAACAACAACAGTTTCTCTCTATCTTTTTTTTTTTTTTTTTTTACCTTATAACCTTGTTTTCCTGGTTCACCAGTCTCTCCTTTTGAACCTTTCTGTCCCTAAAATACAGGTAAAGACCAAAATAAATAAATAAACAAACAAAGCAATCAATACACATATTCTTCAAAAATAAAAAATACTGAATTTTGAGCAACAGACACAGACTCCCCAGAACTATCCTGCAATGCCCACTCACTACTGCTACCTCACTTATTTAGTTAACACCACATATTAAGTACCATGTTCAAAAAGATCTGCTCCTGGATCTAACAAGGCTGTGTTTCTATGAAGGTTGGCATTACTTCTTATGTTACCCCATAACAATTTCCTCAGGTTAACAGTATTCCTAGAAACCAGCAAAGACTACATCCAGAAATTCTTAGCTAAAAATGAGCTCAAAAAGCATTCATTTCAATTTAGTATGTTACAGGTGTCCCAGAAGACAGAAAGAAGGAAAAAAGACTAAGAATTTGGGCGAATATTTAGATTCTGCAGTCAGACAACAAATGGTCCAGACAGTGAGTGAAGCAATCCTTCACATACTCTAATTCTTCCAGGACCACACAAATTTTACCCTCAAGATCACAGCAGCAGTAAAAAAATTCGATAATGAGAGGTTATTTTGGCAATCAGTAACTTGAAACTTGAAACAACTTGAAATAACTCTAACTATCCACACTGACACAATGTTTTTTGAAATTAACAGTGAACTGCCCTTTTGTCAAGCCAGCAATTACCTGCTGTAGTGCTTTGAGACAGTACACCTGTAAGGAATGTTTCAACAAACAGATTCTCTTACCTTCATTCCCATTAAGCCAGCATGTCCTGGGCGGCCAGGTGGACAGGCATTGGGACACTGGAAAACCATCCAAATAGTTACTACCATATATGTTGAATAAGGTTGTCTGAGACTACTTAAAACATAAATAAATAAACAAATATGAACAACTATCTTACCAGTGGGTCACCATCTTGCAGGCCAATTGTTCCCTAAATCAAATTAAATTAATAGAAGTCAGTAAAAGATAAAACCTGACCCATTAGACAATACAGTCATTAGACAAATCAGAAAATATTACTATCTAAAGCCCAACTCAGAAGTACAATCAACTACAGGATCTCTGACATGAAAAACACATAAACTGATGGATTTTTTTGTAGGATTGCAGGTACCTGCAAAATCCCATCCTCTAAACTAGATCAACTTTTCTGAAAAACAAGACATTTTTGGGGTTTTTTTTTTAGCTACTTCAACCATACTTCCTATTAAATATACCTACTGAATATATCTATCTGATATATTTGGATAGTTTCCTAAATAAATAGCAAATATATCCAAGCCCCATGAATTTTCAATAGAATGCAAGAAAATTCCTGTAATAAGTATAACTTTTACTTTTCCAACCTACTACCAGCCAGCAAAAGATTCAAATCTTTACAGAGAAAATAATCTTCCCACAGCACAAGTGTTGGTAGATGAGTGAGATGTCTGGCAAACAATGGAATTGCAATAAACTAGAGATCAGTGTAGGACAAGATGGACTCAGTGGCAGAAAGGCCATTCCTCATATTAAATCAGATGCCTGCTGGAAGCTAACAGGAGGCTTATGAGGCACAACAGGGAGAAATACCATTTCAGAGCAGCAGCTGGATTCTCTTAAGCCCAGTGGGAGGGAGCACAGTGTTTCGGAGAGAAGCACAGGGGAGTTTAAGGAATGAGCTGGGCTTCTTTAATACAAAAGGATTTTAAATAAGCTGAGGGTATGTTTGGGTCCATAATATCATCAACCAGAGTGGGACTGGGGCACTTCAGAAATCTGGAAAGGACAAAACTGGCATAAAAACAGCATATGCCATTACTGAGAATTTTTTTTTCCTCTTTGTTTCCTAACTACTCTTCTCCACTTTACCTTTTATATTTTTACAATGCCTCTGCCAGTTCTCTGGCAACTTTTCATGAAAACAAGAAACATGGCATAAATAAAGCAGACTAAGGGTCTGCCCAACAGAGGAGCAGTACAGCTTTTAAAAAGACGTTAGTGTGACACATTTCCCAGCAGTCTGCATTTTACAGAACCAAGGCTCCGATGTGTCTGCAAAATGCTGGTTTATCTCTCTGGGCAGGTAAATTAGCCACAAGACAAAAGCAAAACACAAATCCCTCCTCCAAAGAGGCTCAAAGAAGACAACCATTCCCCAAGAAAGGCAAATCCCTGGTGTAAAGCTTTCTTACAGCTCTTGCAAGCAGCAAGAAAACATTATAACTTAACCCACCTGGGAGCAAATATTTCTAGCTCATGAGCCAAATACTTATTTTTTCTCCTTCTGCAGAGAAAAATCTGCCTCTGCTGAAGTTCTGCTGGTGAGTCCCAACAAAGACTACATTTCCAGTAATACTGTAATTCACAGGGATGTTTAAAAACTGTGAAAGATGCAATTTAAGGCCATTTGCAGAAATAGGGAGATAATCATGACAGAAATTACTCAGTTTGCACTTCATCTTTTAGAACCATAAAGACTAGAAAGTTGCTTTCTAAGTGGAAGATCAAATGTTGATAGGCTCATCCTTCTCCAGAGACTTCCAGGACCTGCCTGGATCTGTTCCTGTGTGGCCTGCCCTGGGTGTTCCTGAGTTGGCAGGAGGGTTGGACTTGATGATCTCCAGAGGTCCATTCCAACTCCTACCATTCTATGATTCCATGAAATGAGCTGCATCTCAGGCTTTGAACACAAGCCTCTAGACATTATGGATTCAGATAGCCTGCTGAAATCCTAAAGTCAGTATTCAGCTGCAGGACTTGAGGAGAAGTTTCGTTCAAGCCACAACAATATATAATTCAGACATCAGCACATATCAAAGGCAATCACTTACCCGAGGACCTGGCGGTCCTGGTGGCCCTGGAGGCCCTCTTTTTCCTGGATCTCCCTAAAAACCAAAAGTAATTTTGTCGATTCATGCTAGTAATGACAGCCAGCAGTTACATAGTCATATTCACACAACAACAGTGGGAAACTAAGTAGCTACACAACGACAGGCCAGGTAGACAATTAAAACATCAACCGACAACACAGCTCCCATAGTGGAATGGGAAAGTTTGGTTTTCAGTTGAATGGGAGCCGTGTTGTGAAACAGGAGTCACAAAAACCCAATAAATTTTCAGCTGCTTTAGAAAGCTTAAACATCTGACCACAGGATCCTCTACGCACTCTATCTTATGGCTGCTAATGAAGTTCTGAATTAAAAGAATCCTAGCAACTGGCAAAAATGGTCAAAGCACAGAGAGAGGGAAAAAAACAAACGCCTTTTCAGAGCACAGGATGAGTTTACCAAGTTAGAATCTTCTCCTGCTTGTGAAGTTTTGATGTTCAATGCTTTCAGAAGTAAAGACAACAAAAACATCCACAAACTATTTTTTCTAAATGCTTTTAATTAAAATAAACCTAATATTCTGACAGGGACTTTTTAACTTAATACTGTCATTTCAATATTATTTTTATGTGTTATTAATTCATACATGAACTGAACAAGATGAACATAGAAAAATTATTAATTCTCCCTATGTCTATAGAGACATAGGTTAAAAAACACTAAAAAGGACTATTTCTTTCCCACACAATGTATAAATACAGTGTGGGACTCCTTATCAAAATGTGCTGTGGAGGCCTGAGGTATAAATGGATTCCAACAGGGACTGAAAACATGAATGGAGAATGGGCTAATATGTGGGTTTTGAACAAGGCAGCATAGATGCAATTTTGGATTCAGGCAGTCTCTGAACTGTCAGCTGCCAGAATGTGAGGCATGATGAAAGAAAAATGTCATTTAACAAATAGCCTGTAGGCTTCCCTAGGTATCCATTATTGCCCTTGAAACAGACAAGCCAGTGAGCTAGATGGATCATCTTCTGAAACAAATTGTCATTTTTTTAATATTCTTTTTTTATATTCACTTATATGACCGAGCACAACACAGGGGGAGAGGTATGCATTAAAAAGTAGGCTTTATTAAGCAAAATTTTAAGTAAAAAAAAATTAACAATTTCAGATTGCATTGCAGTGGTAAAGTCTGGAGTCAAAAAACGAGTGTGCTGAAATGGAGTGCCACGAGGTCAATAGATGGAGTCACACTTCAAGTGAGACTCAGAAGGAATACTGAATTGCTGTGTTCACTGATACTTACATGGAAAACGGGAACAGTAAGCGGTCCTGTACCATAATGCATATGTGAGATGACAGGAGTAAACTGAAAGGTCTGCATGTAATGTTAAGTTTTACATTTCCTGTACTTCTGACTTGCTTTCTTTTTGATTTTAACTTTTCTTGAATACGAGAAGTAGGGTATGGGACATTATATGAAAAATTTAATTCTAGTATAATATATATTATAGCCTATATATATATAAATTATTTTCAGGTGAATTCAGGTATATTTCAGGTGTATATATATTATTACATATATAATATATTATCATCAGGTGACCCTGACTTTATGCTATTTATTGTTCTTTATTTCTGATGAGATTCAAACACAGTCTTCTCTCTACTGTAGAGGGAAAAAAATATGTTTTCAAGTGCTGTTACAAACCAAAGAGTGTTTAGATGGTAATTATTTGGGGTTTTTTTTCCTATAAGTACCTTCTAGAAATTGAACAAATCTATATTTTTAGCAAACACAGTAGTACTTACAGGTGGACCAGCACGACCTACTTCCCCAGGAAGTCCTGCAGCACCAGCTGGACCCTATAACAACCAATTTAAATAGTACTTTTAAATCATATAATACCTCTATAACAAGCATCCGAGGAGTAAGAGCATGCAATTCTCTCAAACAATAAACTATGTCTTCAAACACCAATAATCTTGTCTCATATACAACAGACCTAAGCTGATGAGGGCACACATAACATCAGAATTAAAACAGGCTCTTTTTTTCATTGAATTACTTTTTATTATGGTACAATAGCTTTACTGAATATTTAAACACATTCATTAAACAGTATATTTAGGAATTGTAAAAATTATACTTACAGGTGGTCCAAGAAGTCCCTTGCCCTGTGAAATATCAAAAAAGGTCAGAAATGCAGGGAGGGTTCCACACCTAGTCAAGCTGTTTGCCAAGAACAGAGTAACTGAGATAGAAAGGTACAAAAATAAAATATATTTGATTCTGCAAAATCATTTCAAGAACTTGTAGACAAGTTCTTTAGTTAGAACTAATGCTAAATATCAATTTTATTATTAGGTAATCAATATCTGGAGAAAAAATTAACTACTGATTACCTTGCCTTGCAGTAGCATTTATTTACACATATTTACAAGCACATATACTTCCACAAAGGAATGAAGGCATTAAAGCCTTTATGGTTTAGCTAACTACCAAGTACCATGATAAACACATCTATGCTATAATAATTTTCTTCTAACAATGCATTGAAATTGATAATAAAAGAGAACTGGGTTTGGCTTTGTTTTGTTTCCAGCGCTTCCCTGAGGCCTAAATCCATGAAAACAGCACTTTTTGGTAATCAGAAAGAACACCAAACTGCTCCTGTTTACATTTTCCACCAGTACTGCTCTGAATCATTTTAATGAAAAGTGTCCAAGATACAAATGTGTTTCTGCCTATTTGGACAATACGTTCCCTCTAAGAAAACAGATCCCTCAGTCTTGCATTACTGAAGCAAAGGGATCATTTTATAGAGAACAATGTCAATGATGTGTATGAAATGCTTGTAGATTTAAGTATATTTGTGATTTTTATAAGCAAGGGATATGATGTAATAAAGTGCCTGGGCCGGGTTGTTTAAACTCTGCGTTGGAGTTTAAAAGCCACAGAACATCATACCAGGATTGTACCTGCAAGGTTGCCTTCAGAAAACTCAGCATAACACAGTGAATGTTTCAAGCATTTATCAGTCGTTCCATTTTAACCATTTAGAACACAGCAGAAAGTAAAATTTTTCATCTTGTATAACCTACATAATTCCTTTGCCGTTACTTAACACTCCCTTGCTGCAATTCATTATACATGTCTATATTTGACTATACAAATAAAACTCCCACTGTGTCACATACTTGATATTATAATACCACCTGCCTCTGAAAGAAGGAAACCAACTACTTGCAGGTTCTCACCAGAACACCCCTTGCTAACATGCCCTTAACAGTGGGGGGAGCCCACACACAGCCTCAGGAGAAGCCTGTGTCCCCCTCTCTACCCAATCCATTACATCTCCTAGCTAGGACTCCAAGAAGCTGGGGCTGTCCCCCAGCAGTCCATGCCTCCCCCTCACCCAGCTACTCCACCCTTCTGGCCACGAACTACCTGGAAGCAAACCAAGTCGGAGAATTGAGAGCTCCAGAGAAATCAGCCAGTAAGAACCTACAGTTAATAATCCCAACCAGCTACCTGTTTTCTGTCTCTTGTCTGTGTCCTGAAAGGGAAAGCCTCACCATACAGCCTCAGACTGCAGTCATACACTCTCAGATGTCTTCTTTGGAGATGCTTATCTGAGCCCCAGAGCACATGGAGTGCAGGTACTCACCCTGCAGATCTGGCAAGTACCTCCACATCAGCAATGCAGATCTACCACGGAGTCCCATTCCAGCATTTGTACGTGTGCCCTGCACTGGAAGCTCTGCTTTAGCAGACCTTAAAATATTTTAGATTTCTCTATCACTACATTCACACAATCCTATCCAGCAGTCAGATCTGTGAAACACTAGCAGTATATCAGCTACTGTAAAACGTGAAGGGAACTTAACAGAGAGAATGGACTGATGGGTGCATTCCGTGCACTGACTGTAGCAGCCCCAGGTGCTATCCCAGGCCAGACCACAGATAGCAGCAGATTTGGTGGTAAATTACTTGAATTAATCGGAAGTATTCTACTAGTTTTGTAAATTTGACATTTGAGAGACTATCTGCCAAAGAGCTAGTCAAAGGCAATAAATTAAAACTAAATGATGAAGGAGGAAAACAAATAGAAGAAAAAAGGGAGAATAAGAGGAGACCGCTGAAGATTGCTAGGATACATTCTGGGGCAGAAAGGGTGACAGCAGCAGCAAAGTAAATGCTGTATATAAAACTTTAGATACCTAATATACTTTCTTGCAGTTGCCCTGAAGTCCTAACTCAGCCAATAAATTCCACTGGATAAGCTTGAAAAACAGTGATAATAATTTAAAACTAATTAACGTTGTAGCCAAGGCTTCTGACTTTCTGTTTGCACTGAGCATTTTAACAGCTTAAGCAAGGGGGTTTGTGAAAAATGAAGTATTTGGATAACCATTCGGAGACTACTCCACTTGCAAAAGGCCACTGATTGAATTCAAAGCAGTGCATAATTACACCTCAATACTCAATTAATGATGCAATTAGTATGCAGACTCATAAGCGTGCTTACTATGTTCCTAGTAAACAAGGTCTCATGGATCAAACCAAAGACCTGCAAAGGTTAAACAGTCTCATTACTTCTCAGATTCCGTAATTCTCTTACTACAAGCATGAATTAGAACCACCACATTACAGCACTACCACTTCTTTTTTTTTTTTTTTTAATTAGGTTTCACTGCTTTAAGTTTAATCTCACTAAGGGAGACAAGCGGTGTTGGCCATTTTGAGAAACTTCCACTAACTGCTCTATTTCTTCAGCAGCTTAAAGCCATTCACCAAAAGAAAAGCCTGTATAAATGGAATTTCCCCCAAGAGGTTTATTTTGAGCATTAATCTTTCCATGTGGATTCAGCATGTATGGGTTAACAACCCCAAGGCTACAGAATCAAACACTAGGCCTCTTCCTAAAATGTGAGGTCAAAGGATTAACCTTAATAATTACAAGGGTAATGACATGAGGTGACTAAGTATATGCAACTTTTCTGTACCTTTAAAGAATTAGGCATTCTCATTTCCTCATTATAAGTGTTCCTGCAGATCCACCTTTCAATACAAGGTCCGGCTGCTTATTAAGCAGAGGCAGAACAATTCCAAAGGCAATCCCTAAATCCCTACTGAGGTTCACTGAAGCATCACTACCTTAAGACTGAAAGTCTCAGGGAAATAAATAAATAAAATAATCACTTAACTTTGAACAGTAGTCCCAAATCTCATCAGATTTATTGCTTTTACAGTCTCAAAATATGGTGACAAAAGACCTGAATCAGGTAAGTGCTGCTACAAATGGAACCAGCATTCTACCTTGACAAGTCGGTCCAGTCTGCTGCTTCCCCGTAGTAACACCTCCACTTACAAGTTGAGATTAACCCTCTTTACATATATTTTATATACCCATTTTTTCTGAAGGCTCTGAAATTATTTATTCTCACATCAGTCTGTTGATGGTGAGGTAAAATCATGTATATAATTCTCCAGTCAGTTTTTATTTCAGTTGACAGGCTAAAATACTACAGTATTTCAGTAATTCAGTTTTAGTTCCTCATTTTTAACTCTCCCATAATAGTTCTTTTCACGTACTCTTTTTTCCATATTACCTGCATAACATATCTGACCGAGTTCAGCTATCTCATCATTCCAGCTACATGTTTTAAAATGCAAGGCAAACAACCTAGAAATCATTTCCCTGTCTGCTTGACAATAAAAAAATGAAAATAAACAAAGAAACAAAACTCCTCAAACTCCTAACAGAAAACTGTAGGGCTTTCTGGGAACTACCTCAGTTCTGCTATCTTCTGTAAGTAAATTTAGCTCATATATTGAGTCTACAGACTGACCAGCCTTAGTTTTACCTGTTTTCCAGATTTTCAGGTAAGAAACAGCACCCATGAAAATTAGACAGAAATGTCCAGGCAGAATGACTCATCTTGAGTTTGAACATGTCTATAATTAAACATGCTCAAGAATAACATTATCACTACCTCTCTGGCCAAGGAGCACAATGATTGTTTAATATAAATGTAATGAAAGTTAATGGGAGAAAAGTTTAATTATGTGCAGCCCTATTATGATTTCATGCCAGTCATCTTGTTCCATTGCTCTTTTTCCTTGAGTTTTTCCTGGTTTCCTATACAATCTACATGCCAACCATCATTCGCTTCTTCAACCCTGTAAAATTCCTAAAATTCACAATTATTTTCAGCTCCTAAAGGCAGATGCTAAACCCATCTGCATGCCAACTGGAACAGTAATCTTCACATGTCCTTTCTCGTATTTTGTCTTGTTTTCATGTGAAACAGCACAGAAAGCCCCACACAGCATTTACACTTCAGTGATCCTATTTAAACCCATGGCAAGGAGCTGAAACAGGGATAACTGTAGGCTAATTTATGTAAATAAAACATGGGCTCTCCTGTCTCTCCTGTCTTTCACAAAGAAACGGAAAACAATGGTACGTGTCCAAAATTTTTATCACATCACACACACTCATTTCTTTTCTACAGCATACAATCCAAACACGTCCTTCCACTAGTATCTGCACACTTGGCTATAAACACAAATAAGTTCCTTAGTGTGCTACTTTTAATATGAGTTCTTTGAAACCTCAGTTTCTGGCTTTTCCTCACTACATTTAATGGTAAGAATCCTTCATATTGATACTTAAGGTCTAAGAAGCCTCTTCATATACTAAGTGTATTACTTACTGGAAGTCCACGAGCACCTGGCAGTCCTGGCTCACCCTTTAAAAGATAAAAAATGAGTTTTTCAAGAGGCATTAGCATAAAGTTTTGTAAACAACATACACAAAGTTGCCCTCACCTTTTGGAGCCTATCATTTAGTACAGAGATTCTGCAAGTATTATTCATATCATTAATGCTATGCTGGTTTCAGTGAGACTTGTTAGAAAGGACTTTCTCATATGAAAAAGATTCAGTCTTGGGCTTTTTTCTCACCAAAAAAAAAAAAAAAAAAAAGAGCATAACTCAAGCAAGCTGGTTACTCTGAGTTCCGATGTAGATTTCATTTGTGTGATTGCTGATGAAGTCAGATTTCACTATTCTGGTTTGCACTGTGTATTACTAGGACACAATTACAGTACAAGGTGGAAAGAGCCTCACCATTACTGAAGATGCCCAACCTTACTGTCATGAGTGTAATGCCACCATTCTTTCCTGATGGCTGGGGAAAGGAAGTTGCTTTGTACCCAATGAGTCTGTATTCTATAATACTACAAGAAAGGCTGCAGCATCTCATTAGTTGCATAGAGACAAAAAAACCCCACTCAAATAAAAAATAAATCTCATCCTTTCATGCATAATTTTGTTCTTACCTTCTGACCTTTTGGTCCCGTGGCTCCACGTGAGCCATCAGGTCCCGTGAATCCCTTTGGAAGTAACGTATACAATGTTAATGCAAAGGCTAAGTGTGTTTTTTTAATCACAACAGAAAACATTCTAAAATATAGGCTAATGAAGCTATTAAAAGTTTTAAGTAATTGCAGGAGACTTACGATTCAAATGCCTATTTGCATGTACAGACAGAACTGCCCTAGTTGAAAGTACCAGCTTCTGGTGACAAACATCAGTGCTTTCAAAAATTACTCAGATAAATCACAATTGAACTGAATCCATGAACTCTCATGATCTTATTTCCTGTCAATGAGAGACTGATGAATTTGGTAAATGGATCAAGTTAAAAACAACTGCCAGTGTTTTCCATTTCAAATAAACCATTCATTCACAATTTAGATTTGAGGTTACACTTTGAACCACAGTTGTCTATCTGGCTAAAAATAAAAAGCAATTATGATATTATAACTACAAATTCATCAGATTCATTTGGAGTTCTTTTGTTTTCATTTTTTTTAACAGGCTTATATGGCTTAGAAATGTCCAGATATCCATAAGAAAAGCCTTGCTTTTATGTTTGTCCAATACTTTTCTTTTTTGGTGCACTTCCAGCAAACCAGTGTTCAGTCAAAGGGATGTTTTCTCTGATAATTTGCTTTTGAAAGCTTACTTGATCATTACAGGCAATTACTGTATAGGATCTTTATTCAGTCTATTAAATCTGACACCAAAATAGTTTGTCAAAAGAAAAATGAGATTTAAGAAGTCAGAACTGCCTCAATAATTAAATATGGAGGAAGGTATTCTAAATCTAAAACCCCAATTAAAAGTTGAATGCACAGTGGGAGTACAACAAGGCCCCATGTTTTGTCTTCAAGTGAAAATAGAAGTTCACCATGTCAGAACACAGTGCTCTAGTAACTCATCCACTAACATGGGGGAATAGAGGACCTGGTAGAGGTCTATGAGGGAATAAGCAAGTGCAAAGAAATACCAAAAGCTGAGCTGAGTTTTCACTTGATTGTGTTACCATGAATTCCAGCAAGGAAAACAAAGCCATGCCTTCAGTGAAAAGAGGCAATGATTTTTAAAGATCTGCTTCCAGGTTTTTGATATGTACAAATGGATTGTGGTCCTGTATTGTTTTCAGGATACAGTGAAGAGGAACGAGATACCACTCATGGCAAACCTATTGCCTCTTACAGGCTTGAAATTTTAACAGTTTAACTAAAGGCTGTTTCAGCTCCATGTCCACTAAATCTCTTTTCAAAAGCAAACTAAAAACTGACCTGTAACAGTACTGCAATCTTCAACAAATATTAGTCTTTTTCATTTACATAACCTGCAATATTCTCTAATATACTAGTTTGTTGTATATAGTCTTTATTTATGAAGTTCTAAATTATAGAAGTATTCTACCACTTATGTAAATTAAACATAAGCTTGCCTGCTTCCTGGCGTAAGGTCTAAGTACTTCTATAACAATCGTGCTTCATAGCAAGAATGCTTTCAAACTGCTCTCCCACCACAAGAAATACGAAGAGCTTCCCAAAAACATATGAAGGTGGTTTTAGGGCCACTAACTTATTCAAGACATTCAACCTAACAGGCTGTCAACACTAGATACGCTGAAACTTTATTATTCGGTATCATTTTCCACAGAAGAACGGAAGTTACATTTGCAGGTGCAGGCTCTTGCAGTGGCTGAGGTCTGGGAGATTTTTGTTTGGGGGCTGCCTGCAGACCTGTCTCTCAGTCACCCCTCATGCTCTCAGCCACCTCCTCCGTGCTCTATGGCTGCCCAGTGCCCTCTCCAGAGGGGCTGCAGCAGCCCTCAGGCCTTGCGCTGCTCCTCAGCTGCTGCCCCAGCCACCCTGCCCTCAGCCCAGCTGTCCTCCTCCAAGAGAGCATCTTTCAGCCTGGAGAAAAGCTCCTTTCTCCCACACACACCACTGGCATTCTGGCAACATTAAGGAAGTCAAAGACCTCAAAAGGGGGTCATGGTTCTACAGAAATAGACTAAACCCAAGTATTTTTCTTTTTTTTTTTTTTTTTTAATAAAATTTCCAGAAATTCCGAAGAAAAGAAATTCCAGAAAATCAAGCATACTCACATCAGCTCCTGGCTCTCCAGGCAGGCCAGGGGATCCTGGTTTGCCCGCATCCCCATCTGGACCCTTCAGGATTTAAATGGACAGTGAAGCATGTTTCAGAGAAGGAAGTAAAACTCAAAATCTTTCAGAAATGCAAATGCAAAGTAGCTGAAGTCACTTACCGGTGGACCAGGGGGACCATTCGGTCCTCTCTCCCCCTAAGATATGAAAAGGAAGGTATTACAGTTACAGTGACTTTTTATGGTCTCCTCATGAAAAAAGGCTTGTTTTCAGGAATAATCCCAAACTGATTCTTACTATAGGAAATTAAAATTAAATCCATGTGATTTCTGTTACAGACTAACGGAATCACAGAAATTTCTGACAGAAACTGGGGGAAAATAACACATTAGCTCCTATCAGGAATAATACCACAAATCCTTATCATGCTTTAGTATGACACTGTGTAATCCCTTTTGAGATTAGAATTATAAAACCCCTGCACCCCATTTAAGGCAAATAATCACCGCATATGATGCTGGTTATGTAAAATAAACAATCCTGTATTTTCTATATCAAAGATAATCTGAAAGGCTACCTTTTCCCCCCATCCCAGTCCCCTACAGAGTATAAGGCACATCAATTCCTATGTGTGTCTGTTGCCAAATTCAAACGCCTTGTGGTCAAGTGCTGACAGTGAGGACAATGCAGGTACACCTTGAGACATTTCTTATGTCCTAGGCAAGGCACGGGAAACACTTACATCAATGCCATCAATACCAGGAACTCCTGGCGGGCCTGGTGGACCCGGGGGGCCTGGTGGACCAGGGAGACCTCTCTGACAAGGAGAGAAAAAAGGAGCAATTAGAGCCTGACAAACCTGTAAGAGCCACCCTGGGGGGACTGGCAGAATAAGAGGTGTCTTCTATGGGTTAGTCAGCGGGTCACAGAAGTCATGAGGTGCTGTGTCCTTGCTCCCTGCGTGTCAGGACCCACAGGCCCTATATGCCATCTTAGCTACCACTGTGATGACCAGCAATGCTCCCCTCATGGATAGATCCAGGATGAGATGTTAAATCCCCCTCCCCAGACCCAGTCACCCTCCCGCACCCCACAATGCCGGCAGAGCCGGGGCAAGGCAGAAGGGGCTCCACTCCCCGACCCAGATGGGTCTGATCACCGGACGGTAATGACAGGCTGGCAGAAATAAAAAGTGTTCTTTGCAAATCCAGCACTGAAATTCACTACTCTAATCACTCGTTCAGCCAACACAAAGGAGACAGTCTTCCTAAGAGTCCGCGCTAGCAAAGAAAAGTTAAAAGCAGCCCTTTCCCTGCCCCGCTGCCGGGCTCCGCGGGTTCCCCTGGTTCCTCGGGATTACATCGGCATCTACAGAGGCGCTTTCTCAAAGCACCGGGCTCCCGAGGGGAAGGCGGGAGGGGCCATCGGCCTGTGGAAACCGCTGGAAAGGCTTTACAGGTCTCTGTGCCTATAATGAGGGGCTCTGTTCTCCTCGGAGTAAGCTCAGGCCACGGCCCCACAACGCTGCTCTGTGAGCAGGCGGCTGGCCCGGGCCCTGCGGGGGCCCTGTGCCTGGCCCCGCACTCCCCACAGCGCTGCTGGTCTGGACGCCTTTCCTTACCACACCAGCCTTCCCAGTAACAGCCCATCCAGCCGTGGCTGTAGGTGGAACTCAAGCCCCACCATGGCACCAGGCGCCTACCTGGCACGCACCAGTTAGCACCGTGTAGGCACACACATGGCACCCACCGTCCTGCATGACGCTCGCCCTCCCCCCGCAGAAGTGCCAGCGCTAGGTCAGGGTCAGGGTCAGGGTCAGCTACTAAGGGGGAGAAAACGGTGGAAACCGCTCCAGCGGGTGGGCATGACAGGGCCTTCGGTCCCTCTGCCCCGCTGCCCTTTCCCCGAGCGCGGAGTACCGTCCCTCCCCTCGCACTTACCTCGATTACCGTCTGGCTTATCTGCGGGGCAGAAAAACAGTCCATGTCAGAATAAACTTACTTGAGCCAGGCAGAGGCAAACAACGTGCAGGAAAAGCCCCAGAGGCAGGAGACCGTGCAGAGCCCGGGCCATGGCGATGGAGGGAGCTGGGGCGGGCGGGCGAAAGGTGAGCCCCGCTGCAGCCCCTCTCGGCTGCCTCCCAGCGCCTTGGGGAGGGTCTCGGGGATTGGAGGAAAGCTGAAGGCTGGGCAGGGGAGGACTGAGTGCCAGCAGCGCCTTAACCCTTTGCCCTGCTGCAGTGGCTCCGGGCACCGACCCGCACCATCCCCCGCCCTCTGCCGCGGGTTCCCCGCCGTCGGGTTCCCCGGGGAGGAGGCAGCTGCGGAGAGGCGGCTGCGAAAATCCCTCCTGCCTGCGAGGCACAGTGCTCGGGAGTCTCCCGCCCAAGGGGAGGGCGAGAAAGCAAGTCACAAAAGGGTTAAAATGAGGCTGCGATTTCTAAAGGCACCAAATTCCAGGCAGGTACGGTAAAAACTGGTATCTCGGGCCAGAAAGGCGGAGAAAAATTGAGACTTCTGTGGGCTGCCCCTAGCAGGCAGGGAGTCGCTGGCAGCCTGGCGAAGGCAGGGGCAGGGGCAGGGGCAGGGGCAGGGGCCGGGGCCGGGGCCGGGGCCGGGGCCGGGGCAGGGCTGCGCAGGGCAAGAGCAGGGTCAGGGTCAGGGGGCTCACCCGGGCCGGCAACTCGCCGCAGCCTTCGCGCTGGGGCCGCAGGGGGTCACAGTGAATCACCATCCACTGGATTTCGAACTGGCAAAGGAGATAAAAGATCATCACGTTAATTCCCGTCGGGGGGGGGCAGGGCCAGACTGGCCGAGGGTGTACCAGGAGAAACACCGGTCTGCTAGCGGCATGTTTTAAAAGGTAGGTGCTTAATGGCAGCAGCTACGGGCGTATCGGAGAGCGCAGAGCTCTACCCTGCGCTCCACCACTCCTAACTGTGGAGGTCCTTTGAAGAGGGGGCATAAACCTACAGAGGCATTTAAAGAGAAGGTGAAATTCACCTGTCTTTTCTTTTTACAAGTTCTTTATAAGCACCGGCATTTTTTGCTTATGCTAGGCGGTGGTTTTAGGACACACACAAAAACATTTTCCGTAAGGCAGTGGTTGTGCCCGTGAAGAACAGTAGGTCTGGGGACTGAAAGGTTGTCTAAGTGTAAGAAGTTTAGAAAGAAGTATTAGAGGCACGCTGGCAACAGTCTGCAACTGGGTAATACGCCTCTGTGAAATTTCACATCTTCTTGGAACGTTTGTATTCAGCACTGGAAAATGACACGGGATTAAGGCAAGCCCCTTCTCAGAAACTGCAACCAAGACTTGCTTGATGTGGTGTGTAGATTAAAAGACCATACCCTCTGCTGAAAGTTGCTGAATAGCTCAAACATACAGCTTCAGAGGTATATCCATTGATACAAAACACATCACGTGGAATTCTAAGTGCCAGAAGCATATTAAATTGTGCATAATTATTTTATCTAAGTTTTAAAGTTTCGGGTTATTTTCCCTTCTCATGATGCGTGGTATCAAGTTTGGTTTACGAACCACTAATGAGTGGTTTATCCAGAGATTTCTCTGTTTTATGACAAAATTCAGAGGCTCCTATTCCTTTCTTTTCATTATGGATGACTGAGGAGCTGGGGGAAAAGAAACTTCAGGGTTTTTTTTTCTTGTTACAACATAGAGTCCTAGTATGGAAAAGACTGATTTGGGTTTTTTCTGAGAGGCTGAAAATAGAAGTGTCTGGGGGCTTTCACTTCTTATTTCTTTGCTTCTCTGAATCTGTCTTCTTACTCTGTTGAGTAGGTCCCCACCATCCCTCCCACAGCAAAATGTCTCAGTGCTTCCTGTCTGCCTTCTGTGCTCCCTCTGGGATATATCATTGCTCTCTTCAGTTCCAATCCATAACTAATGCAGAAGGCAGACTGTCATTCTGAGATGCTTTCCTCTCCTGCCACCATCCTTACATTGAATTAGTTGCATACTGACTGCTAGAGCTAATAAATGATTTGAGTATGATGTCCTTTAAGATCTATGCAAGACAGACACATATCCATAAGTTGACTTTTTTTTTTCTTTCCATTTTTTTGCTTTCACCTTCACCCCTTCAGTGTTGCCACTCCTGAAGTCCTCACTATCACATCTCTACTGTTCTATTTACTTTGCAGTCACTGGTTTGCAGAGTGCTGAGACTGGGGCACAAAAGAGGCAGTGCCCTCATTTCTTTTACCTGTTATCTGACCCCACTATCGGTGAGTCAATTCTCTACCTCCTGTATCCAATTCTCATTTTCAAACCTTTCCCAGCCCTTAATAATAGGCAACTGAATGTCATAATATGCATACGAAAGAACTGAATGTATACTATAATGCTACGAGACAGCAATACAATAATAAAAATAAGGGTATCTGGACTCTGAAGATGAGGATTTACAAGAAGGCATAAAAATAAGACCAAATTATATCTATATGATGATCTATAACTAGATTCCGAGTCCCGAGTCTCTCTGCATTATTCACCTCCGAAGCTCACTTGCAGAGGCAAAGAAGTCCATAGCTGCCTCTAAAGCAGTTTAAAATCTATTTCTGATGTGAAGAATACTGTATTTATGATTTAAATTAAGATAGACATGGTGTAAAGTGGCAGAATTTCTACTTTTTCATTTGGTCTGTTTAATCTTAAATTAAGATTATATTAAATAATATTAAAATTGAAAAGTCATCCATTCAGTAGTTAGGAAATATCATAGTTAAGGTTGCCGGTACAAGTCTAATCTGTATGTAATATGAAATTGTGTGATTCCCCACTTCTTTCCTTAGAACACTTCCCTCCTTTTCCCTTTGCAAATGACCAAGGCCATGGAAATGGTTCCCAAACTGCAGAAACTGTAAGTCTGGAAATAAGTGAGGCAAAAGGTAGTAAAAAAAGAAAAGGTGAAAGGATGGCTTTGTGGAAGAGGCAGACAGATGCCAATTGAATGACCCTGCCTTTGCTTGGTAATTCTTATATAGTGCTGACAAATTATTTAGATCAAAATATCCGTATTGGAGAGCATTCTGCATGGGGCAGGAGGAGGAGGGAACTGGATGCCTGAAATGAAATATCTGGGTACAGATTATACAAAAAAGCTGATCATTAACAACTGCAACTGAAATCAATAGTCTTGAGCTGTGCTTTCAACTTCTAACATGGTACTAAGTCTGAAAAAAATGACTTAAGACATACCACCAGCAGCCAATATCTGCATCAGCACATTCTGATTGTTTTATGTAGACAATAATTGCTTCTTTGTGTGTGTGTGTGTGTGTCTGGTTTTTGCCTTCTGTAATAAGGTGAGAAAGATTTGAGATGATAAAATGCTAATTACTGGATTGATTAGACTTTGAGGCGTGACTCTCCAAATGCCAGTATCTGTGTCCTAAGAGAATACTTCTAGCAAATGCATATACATTTTTTTAAGCTTGAACCTATTTTTTCAACTTTTAACATAATCAATTTTAAAATAGAGATACATTTATTAATGAGATTATAAGATGTAATTGTTTGCTGCAGTGAGAACTTGTCTCACTGAGCCAGGAAATCTTTTTACTGTTTCACATAATTTTTTTCAGTGTTCTTGAATGACCAATGAATCACTTTGTTTTATTCAAGATGGGATATGACTGGTGAGTTTTAATTAAGGCCTGATACTGTCATGAGTTTAAGGCACACAAAAAACAGTCTGAATAAATGAGGCAAGCATCCTATGCAGAAAAAATACAGAACATTGTTTATAAAACACTGTACCATAATGTGAATGTAAAAGGAGTTGAAATATTTTGAACATGCAGCTTTAATTTGGCATTTCTTAGTTCACAGTTGCTTAGGCAGCATTAATTTTTTTAAAAATAAACTATGGTTCCTCTGTAAATTTTTTGCTTAAAGCTATTGTTACTGTTTTGAGGCTATATAAAGCAAAAAATGATATGAAACCTATCTGACTTTTTAAAATTAAAAATAGAAATCTTTCATTGGCAAGGTAGTAAAAGGTGTTGTGTAAAAGGTAGTAAAAGGTGTAAAACTGGCCTCCCATTGAGTTAGGAGAGGTTAGAGAAGAGCAAATATGTCCTAGCCTTGCTGTCAAGATACCTTTTCCCTTACCAGTTTTTCACAATGATCTTGTTGCTGTTAAGCTGGTTTAAAGGCCACCACTGTTTCAGTGATATCTCATGTAGATGTTCTCTATCTATCAGTACAAAGTGTTATTGAGGATGAAGTACAGGCACAAAGTTCTCAGACACTAACATCAGATAAATCAGGGGTAATCATAAAAACCAAGTTATTAAAATGTAATCTTTTAGGACTCATAGGTATTTAAGACCCATTGGTCAGTATTTCTGACATCCATTTTCCAAGATAGCTACAGGATTTTCATTTCATCTTAATTTCTTAGCACAGATAGAACTGGATTAGCTATGTCTGTCTTGTTCACTGTTTTGTCCTTTGAGGTTCTACAGAAATGCCTGCAAATGCCCACAGCTTTGCACATCTCGGTATCAGCTATGAAATTCAGCTGTCTCCTTAGTGCTTCAGATGAGAGAGGTGAAGATTAAGTAAGATATAAATGAGACCTAACTATCTAGGGTACTATTTTCAGCATAGCATAAGCCACAGGAAGTATTTAGCACTACCATAGGCTTTAAGGAAAACCATGACCCTCAGAGCGAGTTTGTAGGTCCCTTCTGGGAAAGCTGGTTCCCGGTTCCCTATTCCCTGCTGGGCTATTGTTGCCTCAGGGATGATTCAGGGGAAGATGTCCCTTCAGGGGAAGTACAGCTCAGCTAAGCCCTTTTCAGGTGAAGGTTTTCTACAATTTTTCATTGATGACATCTGTGTTTGCTCTAAGGGAAGTCTGCTCTCGACTTTGTCCATTTGTTAACTGACCAGCTGTGCATATTTAAACATATCTCCTTCTCGAGCTATTTTAAACATGTTTTATGCATCTTCCTACATCTCTGTAATGGGTTTTGAGATCTTCACTTTCCTTGCACCTTTTTTTTTTTTTTCAAATCCTTAGAACAGTAGAGCAAATTATGGATTATTTGGCTTTGTATATCAAGGGTTCAGCCTTCTGAATGTGAGATTTCACAGGGTGAAAAAAACCTGAGACATGACTTTTTATAGTACATGGACACAATCTCTTCTACAGTGTAAATTAATCCTTGTTCAGCAAATATTGATAAGCAGCTTCCTCTTTAGATGTTACAAGTCACGTAGCTGTCCTCATCTAGTTAGCAGCATTAAATGTCAGTTAAGTAATGACTGAGAATCACTTCTAGCAAAGTATTTAGTGTGTATTATGAGAAATTAAGTGTAATGCCCCTGAAATCACAGAAACTAAGGCAATTTATATCCCCTCACAGCAGTTAATCTTTGAGCAGTAAGAAATGAATGCCCTTCTATAACAAACACATGATTTAGGAAGTAAGTTCCTTTTCAGTTTTGAGATGATGATATATCCTGTATTGCTTAGAGTTTATAGTGGATCATTTGAATTACTTTTAGATAAAAAGAGCTATTTTCTTTTTTATCTAAAAAAAAATAAAATAAAAAAGATAAAATGCAGCTGTAAACCTGTATAAAAATTTGCCCTCCATAAAATACTCTGAAATCCTGGAATAAATCTTTGTAAAGGCTCAAAGGCAAGCCATAGTTTCTAGCAGAACTCTATTACTCTCCTAGGCAATAGTAGTAACAACAAGCAATAAACAATCTCTTTTAAAATGACATGTATTACAGAGCACCTATAAGAAGTTGACCTAATCTGCAAGATAACAGAGCACTCACAGAATACTGTAAAAAAAGAATAGGTAACATATCATTTACATCCTTTAAAAATTATACCACTGGAAGTAATGTACTTTATTAATGCCTGGAAATAAATTAGAAATTGTGCCTGGGATATATTAATAAGAATCAAGACTACTGAGATGTTTAAACTGAGTATAGTCAAGTAAGTTGAAGAATAAGCCTAGAATATCCCTGAAAATAGATTTATTTACTTGATTTAAAGAGAAATTAAATGCACAGGCTAAACCAGAAACTTGTGCAATATAAACAGCCACTTAAAAATTAGTAGTCCAACAGATTGTGTGATTTCTTTATCATAATTTCAGAGAATATGGTTTTCCTAAATCTACATTTTTATAATATCAGGTTGGACCGTTGTCATTTTCATTGTCATAGCACAGGCCATGCAATTCAATCTGGCAGGTCCTATGTCAAACCCACAAGTTCTATCTAAATTACAGTGTGTTTTTAGACATCTAAACTCATTTTAAAAATACAATGTGATGCTTACCTTCTTTCTTCCCTGATAATTTGTTCCAGTGCTACTTTTTTTTTCTTTTGTCAAAAAATGTGTATCATACTCCTGTTTTAAGGCCTATCTTCTGCAAAGATTTGACTTTTTTTTCCATAAAATACACTAAATGTGACTGAATCTTTCCAGAAACATGCTAAACTGATACTTGTAAACAAATATTTTGAATGATAAGTTGTAAATTGTTAATTCCATTTTGTCCTTTCATCCTTGAAGAAGGGTGCTTAAAATAACTTCAGGGTGCTATGCTTAAAATAACTTCACACTGCCTAGGGATGTACATGCTTAAACGTAGATGAAACAGATCTTAATGCTACACACTCTTCCCCCACCAGATGCCAGAAGAGCCAAGAGTAACCAGTGTTACTCATTTGTATACATTGCCAAAAAGAACAAGTCTCTGCAAAACACAGCCTGGAGGGGAAGGGAGATAAAATTCCAAATTTCCTCTACTGCTTTTCCTGACTTTAATCCTAGCTAAAGATCAGCCAGCGTGCCTACCAACAGAGAAGGGGGAGAAGTCCAAGTTCTTGCCAAGTTGACCTTAATACCACATCTCCCTCCGCCTTTGTAGGCTGCCATTTCTAATCATTACTTCAACAGGCAACAGGAACCCTTCTTGTTTTCAAAGGAATGGCTGTGCCTATCTTGAGGGCATGGCTTACTGTAACTCTGTATACTCACTGTTGTAATACTACTACATCAATACCTATAGCTGTGTAATACCTATATTGCATTTAATCTAAACATCTTTCTGAAGAGGAACACAATATCAGGGGTAGAATTTTTTTTCATCCTGGTAACATGCAGAGAATATGTAACATTTTTATCATCCCATCCATCCATTTACCCACCAGTATCCCTCAGACCAGTCAGCAAAACTAAGATAGGTACACAGCTAATTGCTACTTTATCAGCTCCAGATGATTACTTTTGAATGACAATTTCAAAGGATAACATTTGTTTTCAACAAAATTACTATAACTTTTCAGCTATTGCTATTTCCTAACCCACACCTGTAGCAACATACTAGATAGAAAGCTGCCCCAGGTGTCCTAAAGTGTCTGTCACTGTTGTTCAAGTAAAACTGATTTCTATCCAGTGCAATATAGTAACCTATAATCTATGCAGAGGTGATGAAGCATTAAATGCTTCTTCTGTTGCAACATTTCCCCTTTCAAACAATTTTGGTTATTGTTTGGCCAAGTTTTTTGCAAACAACGTGAAATATAATTAAAAGATTATGTCTCACTTCACTCTATTGCAAAGTTGATGCAAAACTTCAGTGTAGGGATGTGGAAAATGATTACAATATGTTAAGTATCTGATTCTCTTTTGCCATTCTACTTGGTTTGAAATGTGTGCCCTACATGTATATGTATATACGGATACGTTACCATTCAAATTATATGTTCATAACACACTTAAAGGGGATCCATGGAAAAGGAACAAGATAATATATGGAACTTTGCAATGTTTCCTGCATTTTTTTCAACTGTGTTTTAAAACTTTTTCCTTTTAATCTACAAAGTGAATTCAGAAATAGCCTTCCCAAAGTCTTCTATGTCATTTAGTGCTACCATGGGACAAAATTGTCACATTATTCAGCATAAAGTGCAGTATAACTTATTAGCTTAGAAAAACACTAGCTCAGGAAACACTTTCATGGATGTCTGAAAGGCAAAAGACACATGTGATAGCTACAAATTCTTTTTCTGACAGAAGTTATAGGTACGTAATTTTGTATGTGTTTTATATTACTTGCTCCTCTCAGAAACTAAGTCAGGTAAACAAATAGCAAAATCCATGAGGTTTTTTGTCTTTAGTTTTCCTTGTGGTGAAGGACACAAAAGCATTCAATATTTACCATATGTCATATATACCATATGTTACATGTGTTACCATATGTAACCCCCAGTGTTATTTTATCCATCAAAATAATTCTCCTTGCAATGTAGTAGCATGGAGAGGATATTTTCAGCATTATATCCACTAGAAGGATATAAAATAAGTATTTCACTGCCTCCTCTTGCTATACAGAATAAAGGAGCACTCTACAGTGAATTTATTAGGTGTCTACTACAGTGTGCAGGGAAAGTTAAATTCTAACAAAGGGATTTACAGCAGCCATGATATGGGGGTGGGATGTCCTGAGCCAGGAGGAGGGTATTGTGGAAATGGGTGGACTTTATGTCTCAGCTCTGCTGGGCCCTTTGCTTGGGTTGGAGCTAGCCTCTGGTGATACACTTATCCCTCATGGGATTCATCAACAAGAAACTTCTTTCAGAGTTCACCATCTACTTCAGGTCAGTCTCTTTCAAAAAACTCAAGCTAATTCAAGAGGAAAAGTAATTGTTAACATGATCAGACCAAGTAGCACTATGGTTAGAACAGTCTCCTGAAGCATAAGGTACTCATGATAATCTTCAGTTTAGCACTGAGAATTAAACATGGGTATCTTATTTACTATGTGAACATCAGAGTAGACAAAAAAGGTCCTCTGTCAATCTCCTTCACAGGAGGTATCCCTTTGTAGTAACAGTGCCAGAGACACATTCAGTTATGTCTAGCTGATGGTCAGTGGATGCATATAAGAAAGGAGTCACACTTCTTGCTCAATTAATGTTTTGTTCTCTTTAGTGTGAGGTACAGCCCACAAATCAATGTCCTGAGGCTTCGTACTAGATCAATCTCCACATATGACATAAGCAGAGGAACACAAAACTGATACACCCAGACAGATCCGAATCCAGAGAGACCAGTGTGGATGCTTGAGAAATTTCACTATTGAATCTTAGACATAAGCTGGGTCTCCTACCTCACACAGTATATATATGTGCAAAATTTAAAAAGCAAAGCTAGTACTTACCTGCCAAGAAATGGTTATTTTCTGCCATTTCGGCTTTCAGAAAACATTTGAAGGTGCATTCCACACACAAAAAAAATAATCATTAAGTGTAAAGATCCTATAAAACACTTTCTGCAGTAATAAAAGACTTTGGAACTTACCGGAATAGAAATTTGAGGATTATTTTTAAGTTTTCCAAGAACAGCAAAGCCATCAGTGCTAATTTTCGCTTTTGGCTTTATGTTTAAGGATTCTATTTTAATACAGTCAATAAAAAGCGTGACACTGTTCGCTTCCACGCTTATCATGAGCTTGTGCCACTGGGAGTCAAACAAGAAAGGCAAATGCAAAAACGATGCAGTTTGGAGACTTCCATCCGCTCCTTTATACGAAAACTCAACACTTTTCATTTGACCATTAAGATTCACTCCAACTTGCTCTTTTCCTGAAGAGTCCTGGATCTGCCAAATAGTCCAATATTTCTGAAGTGTGGCCCCAGTCATCCGAAAAGTAGTTAGAAAGGAGTATTCATCAGGCAATCCATGGGAATATATAGCACTGTATAGGATCAAAATACAATACATTTGTTGCATATTTTTCTAAAAAGCTCCATGTATCACCACAGAGTAATGAAAGCCAGCTACTCAGTAGAACTATACTTCAGCCATGCTTTTACTGGTACTCTTCTGCATGCAAAGTCCAGAAGCAGGATGTCCTTTTGAGTCATTAGTGTTGCCCTGGCAAAAGGAACTGCTTCAGCAGAAATCATACAACCAACCATTCATTGACAAATATACGCATAGTAGGATCCCACACTAAAAATATATCATGTCCTGTGACGTTCAACTGCAAGTCTACAAGATTTTATACAAGTCTACAAGGAACAGATTTGCCACATATAAAATGTTTCACTCTTTTGCAATTCTTATAACACGTGAGATTTGGAAAGTACTGCTGGCTGTGTCACTATAATGTCATTTTTCATCTCAAATGTGTCAGTGAATGCAGGAGAATATTTAAGAAATATGCCTTTTCGTATTCTGTGGACCGTAAAATTGTAGTGTCATAATCCAGTTGAGAACAATACATTATTTGCCATCCGTCCACATTTAAGAATAAGCTGTATTTGAATAAATTCCTTAAGTATGGGGACATGCAGAGCTATTTTGTCACTAGCATTCATTAGAATAACTTCTCAGGCAAGGAGGAATTTCAAACAAAGACCATTTTTGAGTGGCAGTCCAATCCTATCTCAGCATTAGCAAACTTCACTCAGGCTTTAGGCTAAGGGGATAAAATAAAAAAAAATTAGTTTAAATTAGTTCTTATTCTGTATGCTTGATGACTACTGGATTAGTAGAAGAGTAGTTCCAGATAAAGTCTCCACAGTTTGTAGTTGGATGTCCAAAGCTGTAGTGCAAGCGTATTCCAGCAGGCGACGGCACAGCTCCAGCAGATTTCAGTGAGGCCCGGGGCTGGCCTGGCAGCAGCCGCAGGAGCTTCACCTTACTGACCAACTACCCGAGCTGCTGGTGTTTCTCCTTTTGCCCCCCGAGCCTGAAAGCTGGTGTATGAGGAAGAGGAATGTTTAGCTGGAAGATTATCTCATCACACGAGACATGGAGAGATATACAAAGGTGGAAGAGGGGGTTCCTTGCCGGTATCTTTAAACTGTCTATGATTTATTATGACTCGTGCCCTTGTTGACTGTGGATGCAATACTCTGTCCTAGCTGTTGGGTTTGGGTTTTTGTTTTTCCTAGGACTTTATTTTCTTATGTTCTCATTGCTTTGTTTCAGTTTGTATCTTGTGATCTCAGCTGCAAATGTCAATGTGTGCACACTCTACCTTCCCTCCTCTTCTGATCACTTTCCAGTGTTTACTGCCATCCCCTCTCCTTCCTTGTTACAACATGTTTATACATTCTTTCCTCCTACAGGAAGACACTCCCTCTCCTTATCCAGACAATCATGCACTCTTACTAAGCTCCTGATTCAGTTGAGGACATCTTTTATTGCCCTCTGTGTCCTTCTTTCTCTATAATATCTCTTAAACAAGTCTCCCTTACTGCTAAAACCTTACCTCATCTGAGTCATTTATTTTTTCAGTTGCTGAATCCCCCTGTTTGTCCTTGCACAAGAGCTGATTTTAGTACTACCATACTGAAGGTGGGATTTGTGGGTAATTTTTTAAGTAGCCTCTGTGTGATATTCCACTTTCTCTACTGAGTTCAGCGACTCCAGGGGATCTGATAAGCCGAGCTCCACAGCTAAAGGAAGCAGTACTAATCCTAGGTCCTCTGAGGAGAGATTTTCATTCTTTCTCTGCACTGGTAAATTTTGCTGTCATGGCAATACTGCTGAAGCTATCACACACATTCCCACCCCACCTCAGCTGACAACTATACTGAAAAAAAACCAACAAACAAACAAAAAATCTAGTAAGTAAACATAGTTATAGTTTTTGATTAGAAGATTGTTTATACCAGATTGCCAAAAGGATTCTTTGCACCATATTTAGCTATAGCATTAGTCCTTTACGAGCCATCATATAGGTCCTCCTTCTTTTTCAGAAATTAAAATGGAAAATAAATATGTTAACTTCCTCAAGTGACATAGAAAGCAGAGAAGTTGTGTAAGAGCGTTTGGCATTGGTAAGAGAAAGCTAAATTATAAGGAATGTATATAGAACAGTAAAGATAAAATGCCAGTGCACAAACGTGGATAAATATTTACATGTAATTATATAATTAATTAATAACCAATCAGAAGAACTGCTGCCTTTAGACTAAAGGCACAGTATCAGTAATGTGACTCAACATAATGAAGCACAGCATGACCTGTCACCAGGTGCTCTGGAGGTACTCTGCCGGGAACTGTTACTGTGTCAGATTTATACATATAATTCTGCAAGTAAAGCAGAGACAGCTTCACATTTCAGTTATTCCAACAGTAATGAAAAGCAATTCCATTGACTTACTGGTTCAGTGTATTTCAGTATGCAGTTTTTCCCAATGCCTGTAATACTTACATAGGCAAAAGCCTACTGAAGTCAGCAGCCTAAAATGCTAAATATTTCATAACCGTGGCAAATTTATTGTGATACTTAAATAAACAATTGTAGAAGAGTTATTCCTTCATCTCACTGAAAAGTGAAGAGTGCTGGATTCTGTAATCTTCTTGAACAGCTGATAACTGTAGAAGTGCTTAAATGATTTCCATAAATTACTTTTAACATACATGTTTCCAGTTCCACTGATTTATGTAAGGAAAACAAGCAATTTTAAATTTAGAATCAGACAAATGAGCAAAGGAAAAATTAATATGAAAAAAAATCAGTCCTGACCCATTTCCTATTCATTTAAAACTGCCAGGGTTATAAGCCATCAGAGCATTTTTTTATTTATTTTTGTATCTTAAGTTAGTAAGGTAGCAGTGTAGTCCTGCTTTCCTTGTGTACTCAGACTATTATTGTCTGCTTTAATTGTATAATGAGTGCAAGGTCAAGTCAATATTTTATCAGATACTTGAATTCTTGCTTAACTTTCTTAAATACAGTTGGGAGGGGGGCAGTTTGAAACAGTTGTAATTCATCTAAGGGAACTTCTGAAACGCTACTGTTTTCTTTTAATCTTTTCCATAAATACCCAAGACTCTTATAAGTTCTATAGCTTTACTGCTTACCAGGAAGATATCAAGGCTAAGGCATCAGTGTAACCAAGATAAGTCATCTGACTAAGTGGTGGAAGCTCTGAGTAGTCCCACTGACTCAGGATTCACCAAGAGCAGCAGTGATTTTAAAAGGTTCACTGTGTGCTGACTTGAGTACTACAAAGTAACTGCTTATTTTATTAAACCTGTTTCTTTATGAGTTAATTTCTTAGGTGAGTTCCATCACCCACTGAGATCACTCACTTCTGCTGAATGAAGGCTTTAGAAATGTTAGTACAACTCATTGGAGGTGGTTGTATAAATTCCTCTGGCCAATGTCATGATAATGCAGTATCATGCACCCAGGGGTGGCAGTTCCTTTGCTTGAGCTGGAGACACTTGTGTCTGCACCTCCTGAAGCCTCCTAGAATCCCAGCTGACCTGGCCATACCTGGCAGCCATCAAATAAGTGATAACACTAAAACCTGGCTAAGCATTTTTAAAAGAAACTGTCCTAAGTCATTAGCAAGAAGTCATTTGTTGGGACTCATGACCCTCAGCTGGTCTGAATTCTATGGAAACATCCAATTCTGAGCTAATTACTCCTCTTCTGAGCTAATTAGCATCTTTGCTGCATTTTGTCTTTTCCATTGCACTGTCATCATCAATACCTATGTAAGATATCTTACTTGTAATGCAAAAGGAAAAGCACCTGAAGAACTTTGGTGGCTGGATGTAGAAAAGCCAGATCTTCAGGCACATGGGTCTGAGGAGCATTACTTCACAGAGCATTATTGCCAAAGAAAAAACTGGAAATCAGCCTGTGAAATTCTCTGGATGTTCCAAGCTTACCGATAAAGCTTTATAAACTTCCTATTTTCATTTTATACCCTCTTAGTGTACTGTGTTTGCCATGACTCCCGTTAGAGTGGTCTGCAGTCCACTGCTCCTCCAAATACAAACACCATTCAAAAGGCAGCTTCAATTTTTACATTGCTCTGTTTTCTACTGAGATGAGGATGCAGGCAAAGAGGTATCATGTCTGGATTCACAGGCTACCTTTGTGCTGCTAAATTCAATATGCCCAGGACTGTTCTCTGATACTCAGTTCAGCTGGCATGAAAAAGCTTAAACCTGCTTGCTTCCAAAAAATACGATTACTGTATGCAGGCTGTTTATCAGGAATGGTCCATGGCCTCTGCTAGGTGCCAGGCTGTGCCCAGGAATTGTTCAAAGATGGCTAATCAGTCTAGACCCAAACCATGCCAAGGTCTTGTAGGGTATTTTAGCAGTATAGATGATCAAGTGTGAATGCCCTGAAATGTTCCCTGGCATTAATTTATCCATGTGGCCATAGGGGTCTTGTGATGTGACAGCTGCATTTGTGAAGTCAAAGGATTAAGACTTTATCCAATGCACAGAGATAGCTAGCCCTTTTCCTCCCACATAAAAAAACATATTGTGAACATATTCCTTTTTTGCTAATATACTTTTTTTTTTAAACTTGCAATTAAAAATGAACACCAAATTACCAGTAATAGTTTTGTACTAACCGATGAACACCTACAACAGGTACATAGAATTAATTGAAAAATGACAGGTTCACCATGTCAGAGACCATGGGTATGAGTCGTGGCAGTTCCACGGGTCCTTATCACACAAAGAACACTACAGTGATTCTTCAGCAGATTTTACACCAGAAGAAGGAATGACTAATGGGAATTTATTTGAATGATGGGAGAAGCTTAAGTCAAGACTCATATGCAATCGTTTCTGTTCATTCTGGGTTATAATTCTGCACCTTGGCAAGTGTTCTAAGCAGCAAAAAGATCAAGCAACAATTTAGCAGGAAGGTTTTAAAGAAGCTGTGTAAGCTTTTCAAGGCATAAACTATAGCCACGGCAAAGGCTGAATAAATATGCTGAACTAATCTCCACCTAATTGAGCTCTCATTCCCATGCCATAGACATGGTAACATGGGCTCGTCTGTGTTACTCTAATGATCATATGCTAGTTTAAAAGATTATTCTACTGTTCTTAATAAATGCTGATTGAACAGTGACAAGCAAGACTTCTGTGCTGATACTGTAATGGGCTTGCTCACCATTTCTACAGGTGCACCCACCTCCTCATCCCTTCCTCAAAAGCCTTGAAAGCCATGTGCCAGCATATGGGCCTTCTTGGGGAGAATCTTCCCTATTTCATGAGGCAAGAGAAGACATTGTCCATGGCTGTCAGGTTACTTGGTACTGATATGGCTGCTCATTAACAAAGGCATGAGAGAAGATATCTGCAACAGAGCAGGCATGGAGCCCACCATTGCTTCACATGTTTGTGGAGGGTCCCTCCCCAGTGCTCCCGTAGCACTTGTGCTTTCGAGCCTGGTCCAACGCCCAGCTCAGGAGCACAGCGCTGTGTATTTTTTCCAAACTCACTCTAGTTTTGCCTCCCCCATCTCTTGGTGAAGCAGGAGCTCACATCTCCAGAGGCAGGTATTATACCCTCTGCATGCCTACCCAGCGGCACCTGCAGTGGCTCCATGCCGCCGGGGCTCCCCAGCTCTCCGTGGTCTGAGCATCCCGCGGCTGGCGGTGTTTCAGCACCGCAGACGCGGACAGCTCCGCGGCGGGGACTGTCGCAGGCGGCTCTGCCCTCCCCTCCACAGCACAACTCAACCCAGCCCAACTCAATACAACCCAACCCGACTCAATACAACCCAATCCAACTCAACCCAACCTGACTCAATACAACCCAATCCAACTCAATGCAACCCAACTCAATACAACCCAACCCGACTCAATACAACCCCACCCAACTCAATACAACCGAACACAACTCAATACAACCCAATCCAACCTGACTCAATGCAACCCAACCCAACTCAATACAACCAAACCCAACTCAATACAACCCAACCCGATTCAATACAACCCAACCCAACTCAGTACAACCCAACCCTCCCCTCCCATCCACCTGCAAGGTGCAGCTGCTGCCCACTGGTACCCTGGAAAATATTTACATTATTGCTAAATACTCCACACGTGAATAAAGGATGGGCAGCAGGGAGTGGCTGGAAGGAGTGGCTGGAGGGAAATACAGCAGGAAGTTCAGGGTTGCTTCAATGCCTAGGTCTGAGAAAGCCAGAGCTATACCCATCCCATTAAAGATGCTCAGCCTTGCTTGAGGTGCTCTGTATAACTTTCTAACCGCTGAAATGCTTCTCAGGCATTTCATCATGACAAATTCATACCAGTAAAACACACCTGCCATGCCACATTATAAAGGTTTTGTGGAGAGTTCTGTTTGTTGTTTGTTTTTAAATATTGGAATGGCCTAAGGTGTACGTCTCCTGTGCTATCAGCCTCAGCTGCTTATTGCCAACTTCACTCCTTCTGAGTCAGCTGACTGAGCAGGGCACACGGTAAAAAAGCTCTGGAGCAGAGCAGCAAGATAGGGCTCAGTGACAGAGAAGGAGCACACTCGTGCACTGTCAGGGCTCAACCCTTAACCTGTTCCCTGGGACAAGACAATCAGCTTGAAGGAAGGTGTCATTTTAGTTTGAGCCAGGGCCAAATTTCAGGTGTAATGAGGTAGAATTGCAATGTAACAGCACAGGGTTGACTGGAAGTACTGGTCAGTGTCTTGAATGTGGAAAATTCATACTACAGCACCATAGGCAGCCAACAAGCCCAGTGGCAATGTTGGCTCAGATGCCATAGTGTATTAATTCAGCTGGTATAGGCTTGATCAAGGATAACTTGTGTATATCATACATAAATCTCACTAGAGCCATCTATACCAGTAAACCTAAACTTTCCTTTGATATGAAAATATCATCACTTTGATAGGTCAGACTGCATCTGGGCTAAGAAGAATGAGTTGAAACTCTGAGAATCTCCAGTGAAGTGAATTCCATTTAATGCCTGTGGCTGGATTCACATTTATGCCTTAGCAGCTTTGATTTGCTATTGGGATGGAAAGTAGCCATGAGTCCAATGTAACCAACCAGTTAAGCTGTAAACTAGCTTAACCTGGTGGCTATGAAGCCAGGGAGAAAATGCAGCAAGCAAAAGTTCTCAGTGATAACCAGAGTATGACAGAAACACTTTGTACTCCAATTATTCTTAGCTGAAACAATAGTCCAATTAAAGGTCTTGCCAGTTAATTGCTAAGTAAAGGCATTTTTAATTACATAAGATCCTAGACCAGAATCCAGACCTGCCTAAGTTTGGCAAAGACATCTCTACCCTGCTGTACTGTCTCTATTCCTTCACCAGCAGAAAGTCTGGCCTGTAAAGCACAAACACAATTAGATTCCTAAATCCTGGCTCCTATTGCAACTTGCCTGTGGCATGCTAAATAATAGTTTTCATCTTTTGTAGATTAAGTGACCGTAAAATGACCATAAATCATCTAGGGAAATGCATGTACCAGTTATCCAAAAAGCAAAAAATATCCCTCACCATACAGACAATCAGCTTTTATTCTACCTTGTCTCTGCAATCCTTACAAGATCAGAAAGATCCCTTTGTGTCAATGTTTTGAGAAAACTTCCTGCACTCTCCTCCCATTATCTTTTATTTGCCTTACTATCTCTTTTCAAGTCATCAAAAACTTTTGGCTTCACTTCCTAGAGGTGAATCCCTTTCTATAGGCAAATCTTGAGGCACTCTGAGCAATATTGGTAGAAGAAAGTGGAAGTTCCCGAAATTTGTTGTGACAAAGTCAGTTTGGTCTGGTGGTATCAATGAAAAAGAAGAAGTTTAAATCCTCTTTCCTCTTCCAAAAGCTTTGCAAATGAGTTGATCTAGCTGGGGAGAGGATCTATCCCTTAAATGATAATACTGCAAAATCTGTACATTTTTAAGTCAAACAACAAAACACATTACCTGGTTGGGATCCTGAAGTCTACATTGGGTCCCAATTTGTAAGCCACTTGTAGAGAAGTAGAGCCCACTACTCTCTGGATAATTCCTTGGGAAGCAGCTTTTTCTATTTGGAACTGAGAAATCAGGTCAAAGCCTAAAAGAAAAAACATACATGTCCAGAATAGAGTTTCATTTTAATTTAATTAGAGAATTGTGCAGTCACAGAGATTAATATAACCTGAAAAAGTTTCTGAACAACGTCTTTTTTCCTGAAAAAGTAGAGATGCTACTTGCCTGGTAAGTCATCTTGGCCAATCCTGATTGTTGGGCAGAGATCTGTTCTCTGACTGGCACCCAGAATGACTGGTAATCCTGTTAAAAAGGGCAAATTTATTAACCATGTGCCTGCACATTGCTTCAGATCACCTTAAATAATTAAGTGAAACAACTGTAAGCATATTATGAATTAAGTAGTGCTATAAATAATAATAACAATAATAATGATTAGATGTATATCATAATTAATTTAAACTGTACTCAGTGAAGTCAGAGGTCTAAGAAAATAAGCATCTGTTTCTAGAGAGCTCCAAATTTAAAAATATAACTTGAGTAATTATTTGATTATTTTTCTTCTAGCTTTTAAATGAGAGTGTTATAATAATCCTTCTGTTGCAGAGCTCTGGAGATACAGTTGTTGTAGCATAAGAAGGCCTGCTGTGTAAGGGGTTTTTGATCTGGAACTTTTGGTGGTTTAAGCAAACTTTGAAAAAAAAAGCCAGTTACCTAAATCAACAGTCTCCCTAGTCCCAAGGAAAGTTAAACAAACCTCATGCCAACTAAAGACACTGTTGAGAAACTGTTGGCATCTTTTCCATCCTCTCTGGTATTCTGGGTGTTCCCACCTTCCTCTGTACCACATTTGGTCAGAGAATGTTCATTCATGAAACACAAGGTTGACACAAGAAGAACTTACAGACCTTTTTTGTTGACCCAAACATGAATGTAGAAGAAATTTGTTTGAGGAAACCGGATTTTAAAATCTAATTTTTCAGAATATTAACTCTCAAAATGCCTTGTAACAAGTATGAAAATGTACCAGATTCCCCTAGTTCGAGAAAGGAAGGAAAAACAAACATTTCTTTGAAAAGTTTAAGAGTCATCTTTAAGTCCAGTAAATCTGGAAAGTCAATCTGAAAAATGTTAGTAGAGACTGGATGTGGAAGAGTGATGCATGCAAATTAGAAGGAGATGCATTTCTAACCCACAGAGAGCCTCTTGTGTTCTGCAAAGGCTCAACCATAAAAGTGGGTTTCCTTCTGACAACATAGACTTAAAGGGTACATTCAGGCTTACATGTTGCACCTTAGAAATGGCCTCATTCTATATTATTTTATGAGACACATGGCTGACATCCAGCCATTTACATTTTATGCCCAGCAAATAAAGTAGAGCCAGTTTATTGCTACATATAGCGGAAGAATATCTAAGTAAAAGCACCGAAAGATGAGGGAAGGTTTGTGTCCTGTATCTACCACCTATACACAGATTTTAATCCTTACCTTAAAAGTACATGTCATGGCTAGTTTAAAGTAACACAGACAGTGTTTGCTTTTTCCCCTCTTTCTCATATGCATACATACGTCCATATGTACACATAGACAGTTCTCCCTTTCTGTGATGGCTAGCTAGAGAGGATTTTAATGTTGATTAAGCTCAGAAAAATTCTTTTGACAGTCAAAATTACAGAACGGTGAAAAGCAGATAAAGTCTGTCTCCTTACTTGATTGTTGCTGGATGGTGGCTGAGATGAAAGACCACAGAAAACTACACACGTAAAAGAAAGTTGTAATTTTCCTGTAAACAGAAAGAAAATTCCAGTATGAATCTATACTTCCTGACAGATTCTGTTATTGACTTTCTCTTCAGAGCCGTGAATATTAAAATGTATAAAAACCCAAGTTAAGTATTTATTAACAGATTTGACAAAACAATTTCTTACATGAGAATTTTTTCTCTTTGCCTTATAATAAAACATGCCAATAAAGCTCTTTCTATTACTATTTCCATCATATAATGCTGTCATAAAACCAAACAACAAAGGCAGCAGCTGGCAAGGACAGCTTTAACTGTTCTAATCTCTTATTTACAGACTTCTCTAAATCCCACTTGTTCTCTTACCAGTTGCTTTTCATCTTCACTGCTGGCTTTCTTCACTTCTCTCATGTGAAGAGGTGGTGTATATAGTCACAGTCCCTGCTTCCCTCTCATTAGCCCTGTAGAAGAGAGCAGCAGTGGGTGCAGACGGCTCCTCCTGCCCCACGCAGGACCCAGCAGGGAGGGAGATGCAGGCTACTGGGTCTGTTTTAATCTTACGAAGGGAAGGAGGTGGAGGCTGGACAGATGTGTGTATCCTAGAGGGCTCTGAGGGCGGATCTCTGGAGCCAGCTGAATATAAAGAAGCCAAGAGAGCAAAGAAAAGACCGGTGCTTTTTCCAGCATCAGGGCAGGGAGATGAAGAAAATGTGAGTTCAGTGATGCCAGTCACTGAATGGCAGGGTCTGCTGCTAGGACAGGCAGATGAAAGAATAATAAGAACCAGGGGTTTTGAGGAAACTGGTGGCCCTGATGCAGTGTTAAGACCAAAAGTTTTGAGAACAAGGGAACTCCAGTCCTATAAAGAAGGCATCTCTGTTTCTTACTCATCAGGTTGCCTCAGGAGAAGCCTGGCTGGGCATGTCCCAGTTGGGTCTTCTGAATGAAACCAATTATCTAAAAGCGTTTTCATTGCTTAAACTCAAACTTTTTCAAGGAATACACATAGGCACTACTAAGCAAACTCTTTCTGTTGTCATTGATAAAGCACTCACTTTCCATGGACTACTACGTGCTTGGACACACAGAGATATTTATTCATATTTGTTCACATGGATGTAAAAAGAGAGACTAAAATCTGTATGCACAAAGAGACCAGGGAAACGAGGTGAACAGACAGAAGGTCCTGCTAGTTTCAGAGTCAAAATTCCTGTATGTATGGAAAAGTATGCTAGATTGTGCTAATACATTATATTTGTAAGGTTTCATCTTCTCTAGATTCTTAATATTCTAACATAGATTAAATTTACAGATTTTTTTTTTTAAGTGTGGGATATAGCAAATGCAATGACCTCTGCTGTATGCTAAGAGTCTGAAGCAATAACTGAGTAATGAACTACCTCATTCATGCCACTTTGCTATCACTCACATTCCCAGTATTGGTAATTCCAATGCTAACGTTATTCACACTTTCATGTCTCTTGTCAGAAAAGGAGGGACTGGATCATAGATGTGAACAGTTTGTCAGGAATAATGACTCATTTTCATGCCTAAGCAAGCACATCTTGAATGATACTACTTCCCCCTTCAGGAGAAAGGTACTCTCAGGGAATATTGCAGTCCAGCATCACGATGCTGAACATATGATATCTGTGCCCAAATTGACACATGAAATCACTCTCAATAAACAAAATTAAAAATAGGAGAAATATTCATTTGATTTCACAATAAGTTTGCCCAAGCGTACCTGAGTCACTTATCCCCCATGCAAATATTACCATTGTGTCACGCAGTGATATCTGCAGGACTCAAGAAGAGTCTATAAGGAGCAGGAAGGAGAGAGAGATGTGGAAGTCACCTGAAGCAATGAAGAAGGGGAAGGGCATGGGAATGTGGCATGGGAAGGAATAAGAGAGAGCACCCAGGGCTTAGAAGGAGTAACAGAAGGTTTGTGAAGGAATGGAAAAGAGCCGTATGCCAAATCATCTCTTTTGTCATGTTATTAGTTGTTTGCATTGTTTGCCTTTGAGACTGCTTAGGATTGCTGATTTATGTATGGCAGCATTAAGGAAGGAAAAGCCATCCGGGTAGTTAGATATGGACCTAAGTGGTACAATCTTTGAGAAAATTAGGAAATTTTTTTTGGCAGATGAGGTGAAGATGTCTGCCATTGCTTGTGTCTGGGGTTGTAGACACACACATTTTTCTCTCCAAAGAGGGTGAGCTTTACTCAGAGAAACTTGGAGAATACATACTCTGCTTCTGAACAGAAACAATGTATTTTCATTTGCATTTCATTGCAGCAGTTCTCATGGTGGAACTTTTTTTTTACGCCTGGAGTATTTTCCCAGTCCAGGATCTTCAAAAGTCATGCTGACTGAAATAAAACATGGGAGACACTATGTAACTAACTTGGAAAAGTCATTTACGATTCTATTTGTGGGTAAAGGAAAAAATCTTTGGAAGACACTAACATGCTCTGGTTGTCCTGTGGGCATTTTTTGATGTCTTCATCTTGAAGCAAAACTCACAATCTATGATGAAATTCCTGACTAGATGTTCTACTAATGATTATCACATCATCTTCAAAGAGCCAGACAAATATTAGCAAGCAAACAAGTGGTAGCAGATTTATTAGCCCCATGATCTAGTCAATATTATTCACATTTCATGTAAATGTAAACTGAGATAAATGGAATTGGTATCTTACATATATCTTGCTGAGGGTCCCAGAGACAGTACCCATCCCACTAGTGCTCACATTTAGTTGGCCTGACTATTTTGATGTGTCTCTAGGTGACTGTGTTTTTCTCTTTTTTTGAATTAGGCTAGTACAGATATTTTCAGAAAATCCCAGTGCAGAGTGATTGCTGTTTAACCTCTTACTCAGGGATCCATCATCTAATCACTAACTGCTCAGCTATTGAAAGTAGATTAATTAAACAACATAGGGCGTGATTCTCCAAAGACCTCTGCTCTTTAGCTGAGGTACGGTGACTTTGTTCAAATACTACCTCCTGAAAACCATCTATGTAGGAATATCATCACCTTGCTAACATTTTAGTGTGCTTGCACATCTGAAGAATATGTATCTGTACATCTGTCTGCAGAGACTGTGGCTGGATTGGAGGGAAATCGCAAATAAATTGGGTGGACCCAGTTTCTCTTGCGGATAGAAAGCTTGCTCTCTGTGATGAAAAAGGTTGCAGTTAGATGGCTGTAGTTAGACTTTCAGAAGGTGCAATCCAGCACAAACCACAGAAACCAACATTTGGCTCAGAAGGAGATACTAAATGTGTCAGAGAAGAAGGTTCTTCAGTTCAGGCTTGGGCTGACAGCAATTTAGGTTGTGTAAATTAAGCCACCTCCTGATGTTTATTGTTTGAGTGGGCTCAAAGGAGCTCAATGTCATGGGCTTGTACTTTCCAGCAGGGTTTTTAGAAGAGAATAGGCAAGTTTATTCTCCCTCTGAAAAGTATTTGCAACACATATGTAGGCAAGGAGGGCTCAAACCCAGGCTTTGGGACTGGAGGAACAAAAGTCCAATTTGCTCTGTAGAAGTGGAGCATCTGCCTGCATGAGTGATGTCACAAAGGAGCAGCAGTTGGTCCCCAGCCCTATGCCAGTCTTCCACACATAGCTGGATTGGAGAGGACCAATGGGGAAGACTCTAGGGAGCTCACTTCTTACTTACCTCATATCTCCAGGAAAGTTACTTCTGTCTCATGTGGTCTTCTCTAAATTGCGCCTTCAGTCTTTTCAGCTAACTTCAGCTTCTTACGGCCAAGTTCTCTGTTCAGTTTACAAGAACAAAAATCTGCCTTATACATTTCAACCTTCTCTCAACCTATAGGACAAGGGTCACTGCTTGGTTTGTAGTTTAGCAGACTCTAGCATAAGCGCATACCACTCACTTCACTTGTGTGAGTTTGTTAGGTTGTGTTTCACCCTGATAGCCCAAGATTAACAGTGTGTGGTTGTGAGTGATGGTGTTTCTGAAAGATCTGCTCTTTCTTAATCACTCTGTGAGTTAAGACAACTTGGACCTGTGACTGATCTCATTGACATCAGGGGCAAAACTTGCACTGACTTAAGCGCCTTTTCATTAAACCAGCAACAAATAATTAAACTAGCATCCACAAGTGTAGAGTAATTGAATTGACAGCAAAACTATAATCCCTGTCAGGTTCCAACACATCATTGGAATTTAACAAAGAATTTATTATCCAAGAAAATATTACCTTCATCATAAAAATCTACTTTTCTGTCCAAAATTTTATTAATTTTGGCATGCAAAGAACAACAGCTTTTCTTTCCAAGCTGCCAGATGCCATTTTCTGTAAAGACCAAACAGCTTCTTTCTAGGCGAGGTCACTCAAAGAAACATTAGAATACATGGGGCCAGATTCTCATCTCCTCAGCACAATCCTCTTTCCAGGAGAAGCTCACTATAATGGCATTGCAGCCAGTTTGTAAACACCCAGAGTGTCCCAATCAAAATTCAACCAATCCCTCTGGAGTGTTCTTGGAGCACAGAGATGATTTATACATGAGGCCAAACAAACCTGCATCATAGGTCCACATCTTCTTGCCATAATTGTTCTTTCTGTGGAGGAGGCTTGCAGTTCCTGTCACCTGTGGGTGAAAGTCTACATTGTGGTATCTTTCCTATTTTCATTTCTTTCTAGGTCAGAAGATTTATACTTTGTCTCCAAGGGTGCCAGGCAGCGATTATCCCTGAATGTTGCAGTCAGTGATTCAATTATCTTAAACACAGGAGAATTTATTTTCTAGTGGAATGGCAGAGAAAATGAAAAGTGGAAGTTAGTTCCATTGATATTTATCTCTAAATACTGTCATGAAATACCCTTTGCGAGAAATCACATCCTTGTGAACACGAGTAACAAAATGTTTGTTGATTTACGTGGGGTCAGGATTTCCTTCTTTTACACAAGCATGTATTTACCACAACAGGTTTCATTTTCACATGGTTCATAGGTAAAAATACTCATGAAAATCAGATTAGTGCATGGTTACTCTGGACAGTGGCATTTTAAAAGGCCAGGCTTTCTCCAGCACTCCCTGCCTCACTGCCTGCCTTCCCTGGCTGGGCTCAGCACCCTGACTCCTGTCCCCTTGTGTATGGAGAAGACTCTCAAAGATCATCTCGCAGACTGGATGTTAGAAAAGAATCCAAAAAGCATAGAAAAAATTAGACCAGGAAGGACCTATGGAGGTCACCTGCTCCAACCTTCTCTCAAGGCAGACTCATATTTCAGAGTCAGAGCAGGTTGCCTAAGGCCTTACCAGTGTAGGACCTGAGCATCTCCAAAGACAGAGAATCCAGAACTGCTCAGGGTGACTGCACCAGGGCATAGTCACTGTCACGGGGGCAACTTTTTCTGTGTGTTCATGCAGAATTTCCACTGCTACAGTTTATGACCACCTTAGTACCTGTGTTTGTTAGCACTTACAGCTTCTGGGCCTCATTCCTCATGCTCTTCCCTTTGAGAATGAATGTGCGAAGGACTTTCCCTACAAAAAACAAGTGATTTGCTAGTTACTTTTTATCTAGTTTGTATAACTCTAAGTAGCTACTTGTGCTGCAAGAATGTGAAGAATTAAGTGCTGAGATAGATTAAGAGCAACATAGGGCAAGTGCATGAATTCAGAAAAGAAAATTATCTTACAGTGATACCTGGTGTTTTTTTCTTCTGGAAAATGACATGAGGAACTTTTCTTAAGAAACAAAGCCATAAAAAAAGGAATATTGAGCAGGAAAGTTGTTATCATCTTGATTTATTTTTTAATGGTTGGATTTATAAAAGATTGGTAAATGTTTTACTTCAGCTCACTTAAGAAGGAATGTAGCATGCCTATAAATAAATCCATGTTGATTACCTAGTGGCATAAGCTTCTCTGTCTCTCATGTTACTGATGCAATGCTCTGAAGTGTATCTCATCAGATGTAATTAGATATTTCCTGTTGTCATGTGTAAATTAGTCACTCCTGCAAATGTCACAGAACTTGTTTTGCTGCTTTCTCATTTATTTTTGTACGTCCTATAGTTGGATTACCCAAGACAATCATTGTTACTAGGGTTTTTTTTTTAATTATTCTTTGGAGGTTTTTTGCCACCTGTGGGCTTCTTGTACAAAAAATCTGAAAAGTTTTGTGCCAAGAAGCAATACTTTCTCGATCTCTTTTGATTAGATTTTTGTATGTAGGGCTGAAGAATGCATTTTAAACAATGGAACTTATTGTACTATACCTCAAGATTTCTCACCTTTGCATACAGCTGAGATGGTGTCTCTGTTCTAACGCTTTCCTAAAACTAAGTACTTTACAGTCAATTGACAGAATTTATGACCTTAGAAATTACGGATTGAGAAATCTGTAACATTTATAACATGCAGCTAACTGCCATTTTTCTGGGGGAAGATTTTTTTTGTAAAGCCTATATCAATTAAAAAAAAACCTGCAAAAGTATTATGAAGGTGAAAATTTGACTGATACTGTGTCTGACAAATCAGGAATCAAGTGATTTGTCATGAAAACCAAGTAGAAATGTCATTTACGTATGGGATTCTCAACAGCATCCGTGAGAGCTATGCACAAAAAATGGGAATAAAATTAAACTAACTACAATGGTCTGAAATGTCAAACGCTTTTCTTCCCAAAATTTGTGATCTCAAGTGGTTATGCGGATTGCGTTGCATGCTGCAGCCTCTCTGGAAAACAGCCAGTTCCTGCAAAGGTTTCCAACAGACTTTAAGCAGTTGAGGGGGAAAGATGCGTATTCAAGGGGAAGGCAGAGGGGCAGAGGAATAGCAGTGGGAGAGGACTTCTGCCGCTTCTATGTCAGCGCTCTGACTCAGGCCTTGCTCAGAGCTGAACAAAAGTTGTTATTACCTCATGTCTGCTAGTCCGTGTGAAATGAGTTAATGATCACAGGCCGACCCTTGGCAGACAAACATCCACCACAAAATCACTTGCCCTTCTGGAAGCCTTGTAAGAAAACCAGTGAGTAATTGGGCATGTAAAATGAACTACCTTGTCTCCTGTAACCAAGGTCTTCCCAGGCTAAGGATGAAACCAGATGGTGGGGAAGCATGAACAAGCAGCTGCTTACTCCCCTGGCATTAGAAGTTTTGAGGATAATCAGAGGACTTTACAGGAGTGCTATGCCAGTAACTTTCAAGCCCTTGTAAACCCATCTGAAAAACAAAGGTACACATGGGCAGCACTCTGTTTGGTACTCTACTCAGTATTTGACATGGATAGTTATGTTTAAAGATTTAAAAATATTTGGATTTGTTTTAAGAATTTGAAGGCCCATTTTAGATGTGAGTTCTCTTAAGCCAAGTCTTTAAAAAAATTAATGTCCTGGACTGAAGAGCACAAACATCCTGCTTGTGTTGAGGCATACTGAATTTATCAGAAGTGTGCCAGAGACTCATATGCTAGTTCAGCTTTGCAGGGATTTCCTTCAGTCCACTCCCCTGCCCAGAGCAGGCCTAACCTTAGGATGCTGAACACCTGTCAAGTTTTGGCTATCTCCAAGGATGGACAACTTGTTCCACCATTCAATTACTGTCTCACGTTGGTAAATATGCTGGTAAAAATAAATTGGAATTTACAGCATTCAGGCTGAAGTAGGTAGCAGTTGTGGAGCACAGAAGTGCCAGCAAAACAGCTTGGCACAATCAGCATATACATAATTGTGAGAACCTTTTCTACACTCGCTGGCACTCAGGCTGCCTGCTGTACCTCAAGGACATTTCTCAGACTGTTGCAGATACTTTGATGTAATTGGGAAGGATACTTCAGAGCACTGAACACAGTTTTGAAGATAATCCAGCTGAAATTTGACGCACAGTGTTCTCTGGTTCTGTGAAATTACAATATTTCTTTTCAGGAGCTTTCCTATTTTTCAAGGTATCTGTGTCTTTAAGCCTCCTCCGTAAACCTGTTTAATGCTGCCCATGGGAAAGTTTCCTTAGGATGAGTTCAGGTCTCTTTTGGAGAAGCTTTTCCGGCCATAATAATGCCAGAGTGTGGGATTTCTTGTGACATTTTTATACTGGAAAAGTCCTGGTGTATATATACAATTATACCAGATAAATGGACTTTCATCAGCATAATGTATTTCACTTGCTGAACTGGCATAAACCAGTCAGGAAAAGCAGAGCTTCATTTGAATGAAATGATGTAAATTGAGAAATCTTTTCCGAGTGTGAAGAGAGCAGAAAGACACTGTCTGTGGCAATGCAATTGGTGAACAGACATTTCCATCCGACAGGTGGAGTTTTACCATCACTGATGCTCAGATTCTCATGCTATGCTGTTCATTCATTAGAAATTAAATTAGTCCTAACCATCTATTAGTACTGTTTAATATTGATAATGTCAGATGGGCGTATGCATAGATGAATGAATTATTCACCTTTTCCATCTTTAGGTAGTATGCAGGCTGGTGAGGCACCCAAAGTCATCAGGGCTGCTTCTATCTTTAGTTATATTGCGGAGATATTCAAGAAATGGGATTTTTTTTTTTTTGTTTTTACTTTCAAGCACTCTAACATTACCTATGAGACATACACCTTGTATAAAAATAACTTTGCTGCAAAAACATCAGAACACTTTGTCATATCAAATATTAATAAGCTTTACGTTCTTGTGTTATGTTGCTTGCTATTCATCTGATGTAAATGACCTGTCAGACCTCTCTGCACTCTCTGTGTCTTTGGTGGAATTAGTAATACACGTGTCAATGACTGTTCACCTTTTAATTACATAAAGACATTTTGGTAACTTCCCCATTGTGATCCCGTATTTTCAGTAAGCTGACATCTCATTTGTGTATTTGCTTAGCGCTGTGCATTCTGCAGAGCTTTCATACGCTTTGCGACACAATGATCCTCTTATTGCAACTTTCAAAACACCTAAAAGCAAATGCAACCGCCACAGCAAGGAGAGTTATCATGGGCCCAGCTCTTCCCCAGCCTTATCAGAAACGAAATCCATTCCTTTGGTGTTTAGTTCCAAATTCTCATGTTTAAGTCATGCTCCTTTATTGTACGTTCTCCTGACCTCATGAATCTTGCATTGCTCACTGCATGTGGTATAGCCAGGTGTGCACCTGGGATGGCAGGACTTCAGATCTGATCTCTGGGGTGGACTCCATGTTCTGGATCCCAGAGGCGGGGAGAAAACTCCCTGAAGCCTTGACTCATCTACTTGGTCTCCAAGTGAGGATTTCAAGGATGTTCCTGTACCTAGCAATTCCTGTTTGTTCCTCGGTTTTGGGCAATGGGCCTTAAGGTATGCCTACCTATCTCTATGCTCTGCTTAGGAAGTGTAGGTGACTAATTCTACATCCTGGATTCTGTTTAAGGAGGAAAATCCTAAAATTAAAATGTTTGGTATGCATGCATTAAAATATCTTGTTCAGTCTATTCCATATTTGTTTTCTAAAAACTAGCTGCGCATTTCAGTCATTATGTAATCTTGGCATTTACTTTGGGAATTGCCTCAGAAAGTTATTTTCTGCCACATGTTGCACAAATGCATTAAACTGGTGTGGAAGAAAGAAAACACACTTAGATGGGCTTGATGGAAAGCATCAGTGAAATGAGAGAGAGCCTGTAAAGTTTCCCAGTGCTATCTGTTGAATAAATTCTAAAATATACATTCAACCAGCTATTACAGAATAGTAAAAGAAGCTAAAGAAAATAATTAATTGACTGGCATCCTCCATTACTGACCATGTCTTTCCCTATTGCAACCCAGATTGAGAGACTGCAGCTTTAGCAGGTTTCTTTCTTTGTGAGTGTTCTCCTAAACCAGGTATACTGACCTGGATAGAAGCCAAAGGTAGAAATGTCTGTAAATTATCACATATTCCAGAGCAATAATAATTTAGGAGTGTCTCTGACATTCAGAAGAAGAAAATATTCCTTGGCTAGAAAATTGTATTTCATAGTAAAGAGGCCAAGAAAATACTGTAAACACTGCAGGCATAAGAAAATGAACAAGCACATACAATGCTGTATGCACATTCAAATGCTATAGTCCAGCATGTGGTTGCAAGTAGTAAATAGGAGCTTAAATTAGGTTTCCTTCGCTAGATTGTAACTACATTTATTAAGATTTATATAATCTCTCAACACTAAATGTCAGGTATATCTGGATGCTGGGTTTATCATTACTGAGTCAATGGAATAACATGTTGATAAGTGAAGGATGTCCAGCGTTCTGAAATGGTGATCCATAATATTTTTTGTGCTGGATAAACATGGATTTAGCTGAGATGGTGAAATCAAATCACCCATACGGCAGCATCTGTCAGAACTATGGCTGGCTGTAGAACACCTTCCTGTGTAGCTGTATAGAAACATTGGACAGCTATACAAATTCAATGGTCATTCTGCCTCACAACATTATCAGCCACCTTAGAAAAGATTTTCCAAAGAACACACAACATTATGTCATTCAGCTGAGATTTCCATTTCTCTGAACACACTTCTGGAAGGGAAATGAAAGTGCTGTGTGTTAAATGCCAGATCATGACCTTGGGCTGCAGTGCTCAGCTCAGAGTGCTGCATGCCAGACACAGATGGGAGGACTATGGTCTCCAGAGAATGCAGTGCCCTTCCTTTAGGGAATCTGCCCATCTCTGCACCAGCAGGAATGAGGACAGTCATATCTTCTCTTACTCATTAAGCAGTCAGGGTAAGAACATAGTTTACACTTACCATTTATGCTAAGAGCTCTATAGAAACCACATAAAATGCAATTCCTTTTCCCAAAAGATAAGATTAAAAAAAGAAGAAGAATATTGATGGTGATGAATGTTTAATGAGTTGCAACTTAAGAGATCTGATTTGGAGAGGTCTGGTCTGGTGGCCCCTTGGAGGTCCCCCAGGACAGTAGGACAGGGCCTGGCACTGCTGTGGCACCACTGGGGCAGGGACCAATGGCCCCATGGGTCTAGCATGGGGCCCTGGGCCAGGGCAGTGTCAGGGGAGAGCAGGTAGGGAAAGTTTGATCCCACTAGAACTCTCAGATTTTCAGATGGTTTATTCAGAGTTACCAGGTCCCGCTGAAAACCTCGTGCCAAAACCTAAATGATAATTGTAACATGCAAAGGAAGCTACTCTACCCACAGGGAACAGCTTGTCTGGGAGGGACTTCAGCTGGGGCTATAATGGCACATTTTAGTACATGATACATCATGAGAGATTCCAGTCTCTTTGCTGTTTAAGGTGTGGAGAAAGAGGAGAAGATCTAATCAACATACATTCAATAAGCAGCAATGGGAAGTAACTCCAAAAGGGGCTGGTATTCTCGAAGCAAAACATGTAGCTTCAGCATCTGGGATGGATGGTGGTGAGAGGAATAAACTTTAGTATAAAAAAGATAAGTAGCTTGGTCAAGATTTGTCAGATAAGGAGATGGCAGGTTTAAAAGACCAACACTTTTTTTCTGAATAAAAAAAAAATACAACCAAAAAATGGCTATGTTTTTAAAGCACAAATATGTGAAAAGTAGTGAGAAATTAAGATGATCCCTAGGATGTGATTCATGCTAGGAAAAGGATTCCTGGAAAAAGGGTATTTACTCTGTGTAGGACACCTTGAGATTAAGAAGTTTGTGTGCTACCCAGACTGTAATGGAGACTTCCTCTCTATATATTTTAGGGTCACTGACTTAGAAAAGCATCTTGGGCAGTACACTAATGCCCATGAGCTGCTTACAAAAGAATGGGTACAAAACTGAAGCTCTGAGAGATGCCAAGAAAGATTCAAAGAATAGCTGGATGGTAGAAGACCCAGGTGAACAGCCTGGAAACCATGGAAGACAAAACATCAAGGAGCAGCAAACCTACTTTCTGCAGATGCAGACAAGGCTGAGATCTGGCCCAGGTACATACATTTCAAAGTAGCTGATGGACATTAGATATGAAAGCCCCCTGAATAAGTAATGGACCCTTCCAGTGTACCTGCTTGGTCTGTGCGTGTCCTACCTGCTGCTTGCACAGCAGACACAGCTGCTCGAGGAAAGAGAGGCAGTAGACAGTTAGGTGGAACATAAACAGTCATACTAACAGGACTTGGGCAGCGTCTGTTCAGTGAGCCCATTAACTGCCAAAGGAAGTCCACTATGAGACAAGCTTATGTCTGCCCAAATTTTTCCTCACTGAACACAGAGATATTTTAGAATTTGTTACGGTGTTCCCATGGAAACTTTCCTTATGTCATTCACGTTTTCCTCGCTACAGGTCACATCCTATTTCATTTTCAGTCATTACTATTATTATTAATGTAGATGGCAGTTGCTATATGACTGCCTTGCAGCTCCATAGCTCGCGTACTCCTAAGATCACTCTTTAAGATTGAGATCTAAATGTCCTAATTGTTAGGCTTTAGTCTGTCCTTTACTTCCTGTCTATGATGTGGCAAGAAAAAGATCCTCACGGGCTTTGTTTGCCAAAGCAAGCAGGCTGTTTCAAGTAAAATGTTCTAAAATAGCATCTGATGTGGTTTGCATAGGATATTCTCATTCTGATGTCTATAATGTTCTGAACTCCTAACAGAATTAGTAAAGGATCATTAATTGTAGCTCTAATAGTTGGGCCCATTATAGGGCAGTATCCACGAGACAATTTGCTGTTTAGTGTTGTAAAAAGCTGCATTTGGGAAAAAACGGCCAATTGTGCTTTTACTCATTTAGACTAATAACATTCTAGCTGTAAACATTTTCAGATGCTGTAGCACTCCCATCATGATCTTTTTTTCCCCATATATTATTTCCAGAAACTTCTACCTGTTGAACCCAGATCACTCTAGCCCAAGAGAAATCAGCTTTCAGTCCTGAGTGAGTAAAGAAGCATGTATATGTATGTAAGTATGTATGTACGAGTGTGTGCTTTTAAATAGCTGCAGTTCTTCAATTGTTTGGCTAGAAAAACAGTTTTTAGCAAAACAGCCCTCAAAGAGGAAAAGTATATGAATGTGTTGATGAAGATCAGTTTAGATCTGGCCAAGTTACAGATTGCTGAAAATAACACGTTGTGCAAAAGCAATCTTTTTTAGAATCAGCACTTAAAATTGAAAAAACCACTGCACGAATGCACAGCTCATACAAGCCCGTATTTTCTTCAATAACAGCTGCTTCTCAAACAACTCACTGTAACATGCAGCTTTGTGCTGCAGCTCCTTCCAGTTCTCTCTGATAAATAGTGTTGTGTGTTTCCATATGCCATATGCACAGTATATAATAAGACAGAAGAAAACACTATACATTTGTATTTAAGATGCAGAAACAGCATGTGAGTGTGTAGCTGTGTGATCCTAAAGAGCTAATGGATCAGACAGAGATGGTGTCAGGACTAATGCCCTGTTTACTCCTGTTTCTACAGGAGGATTTATCCTGGCTTCTTTATACTTTTACAGGGATAAAAAAATTCTACCTACCCCTATTGGCAATGCTCTATTGTCAAGTGTCTGCCTGGTTGCAATTCTTTATCACCCTCAACAGAGCATGAGAAACCTACAATCAGGGAGTAAAGAGTAAGGCAGCATCTCCAGTCATGCTGCTTTCCCTTCACTGGGCCGGGAAGGGGAAAATTAAACAGTGAATTTTCCACTTGTTCTTTCACTACATTGCAACAAGGGAAGTCCTGACATTCCTTCCTTTTACATGTGCTTTTAAAGTATTTTTTATCATATACCCTTGTCTTCTTCTAAAATATGCAGTGCCAGTATTTTCAGTCTCCTTTTAGTGCACAGACATTCATGCATCTTTGTAATTTTTCTGATTCTTTTCTGAGCTTATATAATGTACAGTCTCTCTGAGGTAGATTGATCTGCATAGTACAGCATATGCAGGTGAAGCTGCAGCACTGATTTGACTAATAGCTGCCTTCTCTTCTTATTTCCATCTCTTTCCTACTGCCTCTTAACAGCACTTTGGTTTTCAGTGCCTGGCTGCTTGTGAGCACGATACAGCTTCTGCTACAACTTGATCTTTTCACAATGAGATGTCGGTCTCTTTTGTTGGGTTGGTAGGAAATGGTAGGCAAGCCTGTGACTGCAGGCAAGTTTTTAATATCCAGCCACAGAAGTGGGCGTCCATATTGACAACACCTCCTTAATTCTAGGTGGCTTTATTGTCAGTTGTATAATTCTAGTGTTCCCTGAGTGTATTTTTGAAGCAATACAGAAGTCATCACGGTAGAAGAAAGAAACATTTTTGAGAGAACTGTACTTTGCTGGAATTCATGCTTTATCAAAGTTATCAGGCTAATAAGAACAAGATGAGAAACATCTCTCCTCCCAGCATTTCATGGATCTCCTCTGCAATAATGTCAGCATCAACTAGCTGATTTAGTGAAAGAGCATTTTCATTAACTGAAAAGAAGGATGACCTATCTGGTATGCTTTTTGAAACTGCAATAAAATAAAAAATACATTTAAAAAAATATAGTCCAGATAAAGAGCAGGCAAGCACACGTAACTGATTCTGTAGGTTTTCATCTTGTAGAGCAGTAACTGGACAAAACAGCACTTTTGCTTAGATCTAAGTCTTCTTCTGACTACAGAAGTAAGGCTATGCCTTTTAAATTATTCTTATAAAACCTGAATTGTTTTAAAGAAATGCCCAAACATACTATCTCTAATTTCCTCAGGATATAGTGTCCATAAAACATGAAACAGTGTCATGTGTTAGGTTGTGCAACTCATCATTGGTGGTTGCACTAGATGACTTTTAAAGGTCTCTTCCAACCCAAACCATTCTATATTCTATGATCATACAGGATAAGACAGAGGCATATCATTATGAATTATTCTATTCCATAAATAAGTCTTCACTGTTGTACTACCTTTAAATACTCATATTTATTGAGACAGAAGATGAGCTCAGAGATTGAACAAGTCAGCTACGATGTTACTCCAATTGCCACAGATCCCACAGTACTATGAGAGGGATTCATTAAAACAGAAGTGTTACCTCAAGCCTCACAGAATCACAGAATCACTCAGGTTGGAAAAGACCCTTGGGATCATTTTGTCCAACCATCAGCCCTACTCTACAAGTTCACCCCTAGATCATGTACCCCAACACCACATCCAAGCGATGTTTAAACACATCCAGGGATGGCTACTCAACCACCTCCCTGGGCAGCCCATTCCAATATTTCACCACCCTTTCTGGGAAGAATTTTTTCCTAATGTCCAGTCTAAACCTACCTTGTTTCAGTTTGAGGCCTTTCCCTCTGGTTCTATCCCCAATTACCTGAGAGAAGAGACCAGCACCAGCCTCTCTACAATGTCCTTTCAGGTAGTTGTAGAGAGTGATGAGGTCTCCCCTCAGCCTCCTCTTCCTCAAAGTAAACAGACCCAGCTCCTTCAAACAATCCTCATATGATCTATTTTCCAGTCCCTTGACCAGCTTTGTTGCCCTCCTCCTCACCCTCTCCAGCACCTCAATATCTCTCTTGTACTGAGGTGCCCAAAACTGGACACAGTATTTGAGGTGAAGCCTCCTGCTGCACTGCTATATTTGTACTCTAAATGGAGACCTGGGGGACACAAATCCATGCCTGCTTCAAGGTATCTCTTAAACTTACAGTTTTGCAGCCTACAACAGACCATGGGTGAGAATAGTGGCCAGGCAAGGCAAAGATACTCAGAAATAAACTGGGATGATAGTAAGAACAGTTTAACTTAATGAAAACAAAAAGAGTCCTGAGTCATTTAACTTTCATTAGGTATAATTAATCAGAATGAGTTTTTCCTCATTCTCTAATATGTTTCTAAGTCAGGTTTTCTTTTAAAATGCATTTTAAAGGCCACTCCATTTATCTTAGATGCCCAAAGTCTTCCAGCTCTCTGCATTCACTCCTGATCCACTGTGGCTGTTGTATTCCTTGATACATACCACAGGTCAGGTTTGGATTGTAACACCCTCCACTAAATTTCAGAAAAACAATTTGCACAAACTCGCATAGCCCTGGGCCCTCATCATCTATGCATGACCATCTAAGCTAATTTTAACTAGCAGAGTTTCTTGAATACTCTGCAAACCTATAGTTGCCATGGAAACCCCTGCACCTCAGCATGCACACATATAACTTCCACAAGGAAAATCACACAGGGAAGTAGTGCCTATTTTCAGGTTAGAGGCTAGTTAGAGTTTACAAACATTACATATCTCTAAGTCATCAGCATTTGTGCAATTCAGAAAGCAACGTGGATTCACCCAAAACAGCATGCATGACATGGTACTGAGGAAATGTCCCACAAAACAGAAGGAAAAGCTTGCTTTGCTCTTGTCAGCCTGGACAACACAATATCAACTTTGCAAAATTTTCATTACAAAATAACCAGCCCTTGTATAAACGTCATCTTCCCTACCCTTATCATGCTAAGGTTAACAATTAAAAAGAATAATGATGTTTTTAATTATCCTTATAAAACGTGACCTCTCAGGCAAACAGGCAGCTGGAATTTTGAAATTATGTCTCAATAATAAATGCTTTGATAAACTTTATAATGCTAATCTGAACAAAGATCATCAGCTGAAATAAACAATGCACACAGAACCACATTAGAGCGTTAGTCATTGGCCATAAATGCTTTCTATATTTGGTGGGGTTTTTTACCAAGGGCAGGCGAGCGATAAGTGAGAGAGACATACCACAGGAAAGGGAAAGAGAGAAGGAATATGGGCCAAATGAAATGCTCCTCCAGATGCAGATTATCACGGGCCATCATTAGTACCCACTTTTAGTGCATGTTTATTCTTTCTGTACTGATTGAATCAAATGGTTAGGTCTGGGTTTGGATTTTTTACCTTCCCTGTATATTGGAAAACACAAAAAAATGCATTCAAAAACATTACAAGCAGAAAAAAAATCAGTTAACTAATGTAAAGGTCACAAAGGATATCCTATATTCTTCCACTCCACTGGTTATAGCTAATGTTGTTTAAATTGTTTTTCCTTTTACCACCCCTCTGGACTTTGCCGTTGTTGTAGCATGTTAAATCTAGATTAGAACTGAGGCATGCCTAATTTCTATCAGTCCCTGGTACTGACACTTTCTGACTGTTTTGGATGATTCATTTAACCTCTCCCTCTTCAGTTTCCACATTTGTATAATAGGAGGACAGATTATCTATTTTCAGTGGGTATTTTTTGTTTAAATTAATGATATAACATTGCAAACAGATAAAACAATGTCTGTACCAAGCATCATTGTTATGCATATAAATATGGCTAGATTGAAAAAGGAAGAAAAAGAATGATATCAAATGAAGAAGCCACATATAATATATAGCTTGTATTGGTCTCATCCCAGATTACATTACTGTTTAAGCTAATGTATGGATTTTAATCAGGATTTTAATGAATTTTTAATATAAAATAATGAAAGAAATATCTATGGTGCAGACCTTACCAAGATCCATTAAGAAATAACACAAGAGATAATCCTCTATCAATTTCAGAAGATTATCTCTTCCTGATAGAATACATCTTTATTGATTTCTTGCCCATTAAACTCGCCAGGGTCTTTTCAGAAGGGATGCTTACCAGCTTTTAACTAACAGCATTACAACATCACTTCCACCTTCTCTATCAATAATAAAATGTAACAAAACAGATCACCTCCAGGGGAACATCTGCCACAGAATATGAAACTGTTCTGTTCACCTCTATGTTAATGGACAAAGGTCATACAAAATGGAAAAGTAAACAAAAATTTTTAGGAATTTCCATATACTTCCCACCTGATTTGAAAATGGACTCACTGTTAAGAAAGCATTTGGCATCCTTCCTACAGGATGTGTTCATACAGCTGTCTTTCAGCCCAGTCCAGTCTTTCAGAACCAGAACACACCATCAAAAGCATCATCAGCCTCTTTCTTATTGCCAAAACTATTGTAATTCCACTCTGTACCCCAAACAGAAATGTGAGGAGAGCATCTTGAAATGCTGAGCATAATACGTGTGCATTTAGAAGTCAGATTTGGTTAAAAGTCCGTATTCAGGTCAGGTCTCCTCTTTACCATAATGCTAATACCATAATTCAGTAATCCAGCTGAAAAGACACAATATATAACAAGTGTATACAACTTATAAAGTTTGGGGTTTGTTTCTTTTTTTGTAAAGGGTGAGTAACATGTGCAGGCCTGAACCCTGACTTGCTAAGAGTTACACTTGATCTCTTTGCTATTAACCATCCAATGGAAGAGGGTGACTCAGTAAGTCCTTTGACAATCCCAGAGTTTAGAAAAGCAGCGGTGTCCAGCAGGATCCCCACAGATTCCTTCTAAGACCCTGAATGAATTTTACAAGCAGTAACAAACCACAACAGTACAATAAAGTGCCAAGGAAGGGTATTTCAGTTTTATTTTACAGATGGAAAAACTTAGGGAAACTAAAGCACCAAAGATTGGACAATGCATCGACAATAAAGCCAACACAGAAGCCCAGAGTCCTGACAACTTGAGTAAAGAGAACAGTAATTTGCAAATTCATAGCATGGCCACATAGATTGTGAAGATGTTGACTTGTTAAATAGTGCTATGAAAATGCAAATTACTACTTTCTTAAAACAAGATTCTAGGACTCCTGGCTTACGTGCTGAAGCCACCAACTTCCTGAATAGTTTGAAATCACAGAATCACAGAATGTCTTTCGGTGGAAGAGACCTTCAAGATCATCTAGTCCAACCTTTGACCCATCACTGCAAGCTTACCACTAAACCACGTCCCAAAGCACCAGGTTCACACTCCATTTAAATGCCTCCAGGGATGGTGACTCCACCACTGTCCTGAGCAGACCATTCCAACGTTTGATAACACTTTCAGTGAAGAAATGTTTCCTGATATCCAGCCTAAACCTCTCCTGGTGCAGCTTGAATCCACTCCCTCTGGTCCTGTCACAAGTCACCAAGGAGAAGAGGCTGTCCCCCTCCTTGCTCCAGCCTCTTTCAGGTAGTTGTAGAGAGCAAAAAGAAAGAATGTTAAAGTAAAAAAAAAACACTGAAGAACATGCCAGGAGATATCTTAATAGCTTGTGGACATAAAACTATTTTTAAGGGGTAGGAATATTTTTTTGTGTTCTTTTCTCATGTGCTGATGCCTCAGACAGGATCTGGAGTCATATTGCAAAAAGAAGTTGACAGGTGAGGAAGATGGAAGTTCTCCTTCTGTAAATGTATGTTTGATCCAGTAGGATGAGGTTATTTTATTAACTTTCCTAGTCTTTTTCTTAATGGTCTATCAGGTTTTTATCTGTTGGTCTTGGGAATTTTTTTTTGTGAAATCACTTTAGTAGGGGTGGGGATAAAGAGAGGGAAGATGTCAATGGAAATCTTGTTATCATGCTGCATTGACTGTAGCTGCTGTGTTGGACACTTTTTTCTGTACTGAGGCCAAAGTGAATCCGTTTGAAGGGTATGATCTTTATCTTTTGACAAGCAGCTATACTGCTGCCAATACTGATTTGAATGTTAGCATAAGGTTTTGTGCTTAATGTCTTCAGCTATATGCTCAGCTACCTAGATTCAGATATTTTTTTCACTGTATGCATAGACTCTTTTGAAACCTCAAACATCTGAGCAATTCTCTGGTCTAGAAACAGTCACAAGCCAGATAGTATTTAATAACTGCAACCACAGGATTTATGTCATGGGACATCTAAACAACTTCAGCATTTCAGCTGGCAGTGCTTGTGAAGCTTGTCCCAAGCAAAGGTGGGTAAGTTGTGGTGGCTCTGCACGGGCAAGCTCTGTACAAAGGAGGGTCAGGCTGTACAGTCAGACCCTACTAGAGGAGTGGAGCAGCCTCTCACACTCACACCAAACCCAGAAGTTTCCACACAGCCCTTCACTTCTGCACTAGTAGAGGAAACTCCCTCTTCCCACTTTTACCACAGGAGCTCTTGCATGTGTTTTGCACCCAAGTGATGAGGCACCATCTCACAAGACTTTACATACAGTCTAGACTGGAGATGTTTTTCTCTACCTGCTCTCTGCTAAGTGATTGATCGCTCTAACATCCTTATCCTCTTTCATTCCTCCTTTGTCCCTTTCTTTATGATTCTCTCTTTTTATCCTCCTTCTCCATGAAAAAGTAAATATGTTTCTTATTTTCACATTATTAAACCCTCTACCCCCAGCTCAAAACTTTATAATATGTCAACATTTCCATTCTCCAAAGAAGACAAAAAAACCCCACCAAGCACCAGCATGACACTTTTTATTCACAGCCAGATCCCTCCATTCGTATGTTGTGTAAGGTTTTCCCATATTTTGTTCATCACGTCTATTTAAGTCTTAAGGTCTCCTAGGCAGGATTTGCTCATTGATGTGCCAAGCCTAACTGAGAGGATCAGCACCACTCTAAAATTGCTATTATATTGGTAACAGTGATACCTATAGATAGTAATCAACTAAGTTTGTTAGTGATTTGCAAAGATAATACTGAAAAAGCAAAAGTCAGTCGAGTAAAAGCCTGTCTCTTGGGAGGGAAAACACTGCTATCAAGTATAATAAAGCTGATGAAGCTTAATTGTGACTTCCCACAGGGAATAAACTCTATGAACTGAGATATGGGGAGCTTGGGTCACAGTGGATTAGATGGATGAAACAAGTATTTTGATTGTTATCACATATACAAAGCTTGACAGAATACTGGGGCAGCTCCTTTTTAGCAACTCATAATCCCTGTAGCCTGTGTACCCATTGAGTAGAGAGGAGAAGCTGTGGGATGCTAAGTGTATTTTACTGCTTCTGCAGAAATTATTTCAGATACTCACTGGTGTTTTTCATACATCAAAAGCAAGTAAATGACATACTGAAGAAGATCGGTGGATTATGTCCTCAGAAACTACATGGGTTTATGTTAGCTTTAATCACAAGTATTTGTTTCCACGGAGCCATACTGTGCTTCAAACCACAGCATCAGCAGTTCTGATGTGTCACAGCCTCACTTGATCATAGGTGCTTAAAGAGGAGCATCTCTTAATCCAGATTTTAACTTCACATATGTTTACCTACTCCTTCTAGACACTCTTACTGCACAGCCTCACTTTCTTGTCCTCATGATTCTCCCTTTCCTTCTACCACAGATTTTGTCCTTCCCGCAGCCTCAGTATTGGACTTGACCTGACAGTACCATGGGAACAACTGGGCCTAGGCAGGAGCTGGGGGTCCCACCCAGCCAGCACTTCCAGCGCTGGGGCACAGGGTGTGCACCACATGGAAAGGCAGAGTCCATGGGCTAGACAAATTGAGCTCTGTGTAAGTAAATACAAAGAGCAGCCTCCCACGTGACAGGCACCAGGGATGGCTTTAGATATTTTTGTTTTCCATTGTTTCCATTTTCATTTCTGCTGACTGTTCACTATAAAGCTTTCAAGCCACTTCCTTCACATTTTCTTCAATGCCATCTCAGTTCAGCTGTCATCAGCATGTATTCCTTTCTTCTTGCCTTTCTCTCCCCTGGTCTATTCCCCGTCCTTTTTTTTCCCTCTGTACTTATCTGTCTACTAATGCCATAAAAATATTGAGCCTCAGGAACTACAGTATTCCTGCATTTCCTTCATGAACTAGGAACTGAAAATTGTGGAAATAGAAGGATATTTTCACACAGCCCCTCTGCTTGTAGGATTTTTTCTTTCCTCAAATCCTTTCTGTTGCTTGACTATTTCATTTGCAACGATTTCAGAAAATGTGACTTTCATTCTGGCTTCTTTTTTGTAGGGTGATTTGCATGAAGATGGTATTTTATGATGAAAGGCCATCCAGAATGGTCTATAATTCACTACAGTACAGTCTTCCAGTTACAGCTTTTCAACAATGCAGTCCTTAGACTATAAGGTTTATATTAGGTACAACTAAATGCAGCCTTCTACCACAGAGAATACTCCATCTGAGAGGAGATGAAGGTGTGAATAAAATCCAACTTATTGCCCACCAGAGTGGGATGGAAACTTTTAGCCACCTGATGATCACAGTAAATGTTACTCACGAATAAAGGGTATGTGATACGGTGATAGTTCAATACATGCTGTCGCTCCTTGTAATATCTGATCATTTAGGAGATGCAAGCAAATGTTGAGAAGGGCCAAGAAAATGAGGACATTGGCACTGAACATGCATTATGCACTAATTGGTGAATGTAGAGTTTCCAACAGTTTTCAATAGAACTGTTCCTCCAAACTATTTGTTGCATTCCTTCTTATTTCAGCTTCAGGGAGAAAAGGATTATCCAACAATACCAATAGATGAATTAAAACAAGAAGAATGGTCAAGAGCTTTCTTATGTGAACAGATGATCATAAGAGGCTTTAGTAAAAGTAGATCTAATACCAGAACTCTCTGAATTTATCCATTTACTCCATGGCTGAGCTCAGCTTTGCAACACAGCCACTTTTCTGTCTCCTGCACGCTGCCTTATATGCAACACAACAGCCATTGTCCTACTGGGTTTCAAATTGCTTAGTAGGTACAGATTTGTGTGAAAGCAAAGAAAAAAAGCACAGTGGCCACGGGATGAAGAATATATAGCATAACTAGAGGTGGGTATTTTTAGGGAAATCATAGTCCAAAAGCCAGCTGCTGCATGGTACAGATGGCAAAGCCCAAGTCAGAGGTCAGGTTGCCTTTGTGGCAGCTGTCGCAATACTCTGCAGCTTTGCTTTCTACTCCAGCTTCTCAGATTATAACTGATGCCTTTGAATATGTGCTTGCATAGTCCAGCTGATAAATTTCTGTAGTATTACAGAAAAAAAAAAAAAACCAAACCCCACAATTATTTGTTTACAAGATAAGGGGTATGTTTTGAAAGCCTGCATTCAGTAAATTATGAAGTACCGTAGTCTGTTTTGTCATGCTGTGGTTTTGTGGTTATAAAGTAAGTTTTGGAAGCTAAAGAAGTGTTACAAAACAGCCCTATTAAGCAATCACGTACAGAGAAAGACCAATTCCTGTTTAAATTTAGTTAAGTACATATGGTGAAAGGATACCATTAGCTTAGGTTTTCATGTTTTTCTTACTCCAGTAATGTCATAGCTTCAGCCCAAGGGAAAATGGGTCATTACTACTATCATGTCAAGAAAACATGACAAATAAGTGGTTCTTACAGTGCACACTGTTTGTTCTATGAAATAATTTATATGCTCAGATCTACTATAGAGCTAGAAATAGTAGACTTTACTAACTGCTTGGCAAATATGGCAAACACAGCCCTAACCCTCTGGCTTGGGATACTTTAACATGCTGATGTTCCTCGTATATCCACAACCAGCACAGTTCACTCCCATCCCTTCTTTTGCACATGCAGCCTTTGGTGTGAAGGTCATTTTAGGGATAAGGGAGGTAAGTGGTGCACCTCAAGGTGATAGTTCCCAAGCTGTCCAGATTAAGGACCTCATTTACTAATGCCATTACTACTTTCTATCTCCTATAGCTGAATTTCCTCATGAAAAATGATGTCTTCTATGATAAAATAAGAATTGTGTGAAATGAGGGAACATGTGGTGAATGATGAGGTCTCATTCTGACATGAAGGTGACCCATGAGCAAACAGGGGATCTGGCTGGAATTACAAGTCTGGGAATGTTCCTGAGTCCCAAAAGGTGGACATCCCTGACCTGGGATTTTTTTGTAATAAATTAAAAAAAATATATATATTTAACAGCCAGAACTTTCTATTTAGAGTTATTTACAGTTAGTAGTTTCTGAATGGCCATATTTATGTCCCAGGTGGGGAGGAGAACCTTAACAGTAGCAAATAGAGAATAAGATATGAATGCTATGGTTGCTATGACAACTGTACAACCATCTTTTGCTATGAGTGGATGTATAACTGTGTTTGGAGAAGGACCTTATCATCTGTATGGTATATATTCATTAATTATAAATGTCTAGTACTGGGCTCCTAAGAATTCATCTGAGTTTTCAAATCCCTTTTTTTCTTACCTCTCTTAGTATCCTTTTTAGTTTACCTGAATATGAAGATGAACACATTGCCATTTTCAGAGACATCAACAGTAAAAACTGTTATTTCTTTATGTTTAATGTCTTCTGTCTTAGTAAAAATCTAAGATCATCCTGTAAACCTAAAGGAACAACTATAACTTTGAAAGACAAAGAGGAAACTTATCATGTGAAGAATTTGCAAATTAGTGTCCCTTGTTCTCATTGTTGATAAGATATTATGTATGAATCACCAGATGCAGCAGTCAAGAGAATAGATGATAACATTTTTCTAAGATCATATGACATAAATGCACTAGAATTAACAATAATACTTATCTTCCAACCAGTACATCTCTGGAAGTAAAAATATATAGAACAAAAATATATAGTAATATAATATATATAATATACAGTAATCTCACATCAAAAAACTTGATGGTGCTGAAGCAACAGTTTGTATCTGACAGTTTTACTTTTTGCTGGGTGAATACCATGTGCTAGTGTAAATTCCTGTATATAATTCTTATTCCCAGAGATTGTCCTTTTAATTAACCAGTTGAAGTCACACTTAGTTCAGAAGTTCTAAAAAGTCCTGATTGTTAATTTTATTTTTTAAAATATAAACACAAATCTATTATGAAAAAAATATATTATGGACCTCTGAAAGTAATTTTTTTCCATGATTAAATAAATATTGAAACAATTTCAAATCCTTAAATCATCATTTTTCAAAAATACATTGAAAAATATGTCACATTTTAATAGTCCTGATTCTAACTTCTGATTTCCTTTCACTCATTTGGAATCCTATAACACATTTAAGTTTTTTAAAAGTCAGGCCCTTCATTCACATAATAAGGAAATACAGTATCAATATTGTAGATTATATATACTGTATTCTTCTGAAGGCAACCCATCTTTGCAGTGCTTGGTTTGCTCTTCACACCTGAATACAGCACTGTAATGCCAGGAAATGCCAACAACACAATAGCTGCAAGTATGTATTGAAATTTAGAGGGTAGAATAGGTCTGTTTACTGGTAAAAAAAGTTCACAAAAACTCTGATACATCCATCAGTTGCAAGATATTAAACAATACGTTGGTGGGTACACTTATTCTGCAGACTAGATCACATTTAATGCCTTTGCTAGCTCAAGCAGAGCTTGATATCTATTCGATGCAGTTTGCCTTTCAGGCATTTCTAGAGATACTTATAGTCTCTGCACATATATAATGCTTTCTGCCTGAAAACAAAACCATTTTCAAAACTGCTGAAGTCTTAGGAATCTGTGCAGCCTGCAGTATTTTGAGGAAAAGTCACATTAGACTTGAACTGCATCTTCATTTTTGTAAGAGTTGTGAACAGTTCAACAGTGTTATTGTGGACACCAAGATACTTGAAGGGTACACAACCGTAAAACTCAAAACATAGAAGTATATGGAAGACAGACCAAAAAGGACCATATGCTATTTTCTCTTTATATGGTATAGACTTGTATTTAGGATTTTGTTAGCAGCACTGCAGTTGGCTCTGAAGTCTTTAAATCAGTGTGACAAAACAGCACAAGTTTACCCTGTGTTGTAAATCCCTCCACTGGATCTCCTACTCTATTCAGAGTTTTATTGGAGGTATAAAGGAGCTGAACTTTTGAATTCACAGTGTACAAAGAAGGTCCTCACAGCATGGCAGATATCCTGACTTGTATAGTTTCCCGAAAACCATCCATCCAACTTTAGGCTTATCTATTGGGATTGCTGTTATGTTGTAATTTTTTCCACATTGCCATAACCATAGTTCTGCTATAAAAAGGTGGGTTTTTTTGCATTAAGTACAATATTGTTTTTTTAAAGGCACGATGCACATAAATGACCTTTTACAGATTTGTGTCCTTTTTGCCCAGGGTAATATTCACACACACAGGATCTGGCCTAAAGATTGCCAACCAGTCTACGCCTGCTGGATCCTTTTTTACTGTTGCAATTCAGTTACACTCTAAAGCTTCCTTTATCATACTGACATTTTATGTACACAGCTTATGGCATTGATGTTTTTCTCCTTTCCTTTAAGATGGGTTATCACATTATGCTGTTGATATACTATAGTAGTCATCCATCAGCGCTGTGTTCCCCTTATCTTTGGGAGAATGTTTCTCCCCATTTTTTAGAATTCAGATTTAGTTGACACTCCAGATCCCATATAATATCTTTCAGAAATGTTAAGGAAATTATGTGGCTTATCGGGGAAAACGCAGGCCAAACACTGCCATTCGTTACTCATTTTTGACAGACTTACCCTTTTATTTGTCAGCTCACTGCACATCCTGAGAATTCACTGCAAAGAAGGAGGCACTGCTGACTGGGGACTTGGAGTCTATGTAAAGCGTGAAGGGGCAAACTTGTTTTTAAGGTGAGAAGGATCCGTATGCAAATCACATGGTGAACAGAGACAAGCTGAAAAATGGCTGGCTTGGCCACTATTACCAACCTCGTTCTCTGTGCAGCTGGCATTATAATCTTGATGTTGGCATTTATATCGGTCTGTTAAGGGTTTTGAAAGTTCTGTTGTCATGTTTGCTCATATCCCATAATATGCTTTGGATAGATGATTCCCACATGACTAATCCATTCTTCTCGCTCAAAGAAAGGGCGGGATTACCTGCTTGAGCCAAAAAGGGTACGCAGCACAAAGATGTTGGAAAACAAGTGATAACAGAGCTGGTGGTGCTGTTAGCATTGTCATGAACTTAGCATCACTGTTTTTACCTAGGCCAAGAGGTTGAGATTCTTTTCTGTAAACTGAGATGAGGAAATTCACAGTCTACACTTACCTTCCAAAAATAGAAGCTGTCTTCCAAGTTTGTTGTGTTTTGTTTGTTTGATTTTTTTTAAAATATAATTGCTAAATTCATCCATAATAACCAGAGATTAGTTAATTTGAATATAAATGCTGAGACAATGGGTCTTGGAGCTAAATTTATTGAAATTGCTGCCCCAGTTATTAAAGAATTTGTAGTAGACATGTTTAGCATGTCTTTTGCAGTGGTAAATTGCCATTTTGCTTGACAGTGTATGGAAACTAATCTACTACATAAAGGAGCCTGTCTTCTCATTTAAATAATTATTGACCTACTTATTTATTATAATTTTTAGTGAACCTGATGGCAATACTTGAACACTGTCAGTAATACAGGGTTATCTTTCAGCATAAAATGACTGACTGCATTTTAATCAAGCAGAAATGAAAAGAGTTCAGAGGTAAGTGACAAAAATAATTAGACTCGAGAAAAGAATTCTATATGAATAAGAACTTAAAAGTTTAAGTTCAAAAAGGAAATGACTAAGGAGAGACATGAAGAAGTAGTGTGTTAATGATAAGGTATTTGCCGTCTGCAAGCTGTGGGGATTCTCCCACCTTCCTTTCTCTTAAGCATCTTTGTGGGAACCCAGAAACTGAAAGAAAAAAAGTCCAGTCACTTGCCTAACTCTGCTGTGTTAGTCCAAAATTTGCCTAAGTCCCCCTTAACTTAAAATGCATACACGTGGTGCACCTTTTGCCCCACAAAATCTGGAAGCACTTTGTTACCCCCTTCATAAACATTTCCAATGTTTCAACCATTCATCATTGAAGTCAGGGAGAACAAACAAGCCCCTTCAGAAGTGCTGTGTAGAGCCCACGAAAGACATCAATCTTGCCTAACAAGGACTGACTGAAGCCTGCATAAAAGCTGCCCTCATCTCCTACTAGTTCATCTGAACCTAGAGATGATTCCATCGAGAAAACAGAAGCATAGAAAAGGAGAAGTAAGTCCCAGCTTGCCCAGTTTGGAAGGAGCCCAAGGATCTTTCTTCCTGACCTATGGACATGGTCACTGTCCCTCTGCCAGAAAAAATTCTCCACTACCAGTGTCCAAGTGCTGTGGAGTAGGACCACATGGTTAGTGATATGGGTAGGCATACTGACCCGGCTTCTTATGAGGGTTTCATAGTGTATATGGCAAGGGATGTCTGAATATGTATGCCACTGAGCTCAGGCTTTCTGCTTCTGAAAGCTAAGGATTTCATTATCTCCTTGAGAGATAATATGGACATGACCATTATCTATTTTTTTTATTGTTACTGTGATACTTCCATGCAGTCTGTTTTTATTTTTTGAAAACTGTCTCATAGTTCTTCTTTCACTTGGATTGTACAAACAACATTTAAAGACATACTCCATATGAAAAGCTGAGGCAATAACATACCAGAACACTGTTTCAATGTACTATAAAAGTCAGAAAATGAGCTTTGCTTCACCAAAAGAGAAGAACTTTCTGGACTGAGCTGTTCCTTTTAGAATGAACCCAGTGTGGATCTTCCTGTTTGTTCATTTCATTGGTGCAAAGAAAGTACAGGAATCTTTTTTTTTATATATTAGCATTTTACTTATCTCTTTAAAAAACTGCTTGCTGTGAAAGAGACTTGGGGATGAGTGGCTGGAAAACTGCCCAGCAGAAAAGGACCTGAGGATGCTGGTAGACAGCTGGCTGAACATGAGACAGCAGTGTGCCCAGGTGGCCAAGGGAAGTTATCGTGCCCTTGTACTCGTCCCTTGTGAGGCCTCATCTCAAGTACTGTGTTCAGTTCTGGGCTCCTCGTTATAGGAAAGACACTGAGGTGCTGGAATGTGTCCAGAGGAGAGCTACCAAGCTCAGGAGGGGCTTAGAGAACAAGTCGTATGAGGAGGGACTGAGAGAGCTGGACATGTTTAGTTTGGAGAAGAGGAGGGTGAGCAGGGACCTCATTGCCCTCTACAGCTACCTGAAAGGAGGTTGTAGAGAGGTGGGTGTTGGCGTTTTCTCCTTAGTTACTAATTATAGAACCAGAGGAAATGGTCTGAAGTTGCAGCAGGGGAGGTTTAGATTAGATATTAGGAAGAAATTCTTTACAGAGAGAGAGTGGTGAGGCACTGGAACGGCCTGCCCCGGGAAGTGGTTGGTCACCATCCCTGGAGTTATTTAAAAAACGAGTTGACATGGTGCTTCATGACATGCTCTATGGGTAGGAATGTAGGGGGCTTGTGTGTTGGTTTTTGTTTGGTTGTTGTTGGGTTTTTTGTGTTTTGTTTTGTTTTGTTTTCCTAATGGTCAGGTATTTAGGTGGATTTTGTTCTTGTAGGTATAGTTGGACTTGGTGATCTAGGAGGTCCTTTCCAACCATGATTATTCTGTGATTCTGTGATTCTAAGAAAAGGGAACATGGAAAAGCAGATGTGCCAAGGCATGTTTATGAAGGAAGTGAGCATAATTCCTCATCCCAGTATTGACAGCATTTAAAGTTTTTCCATGGTCTCTGTACCTCCTCTGTCAGGGTACCACACTCCACTAGACCGTGCAGATATGTATATGCATATATGCTGTGCCTGCATGGATGCACAGGAAGGAACAAATAAGAGTAGGGCAGTTGTGTTGGTAGTAATTGCAAGTTTGTGTGGGTGAAGGTAGATGTACTGTGTCTTATAAACCTAGGGCAACAGGAAACAATGTCTCATTAAAGCCATATATAAGAAACAGACAACTCATCTGTTGTCATAATTGATTCATGTGCCAAAGCCCCCAAATCAAAATTCAGAGTAATTACAGTTGAGTCATGCAGACAAGGAGATGAACTCAGAGCTTCCTTAGGAGTAAACTGTCCAGTTCTGCCTTTCTCTGAAACCTGTTGCCAGCTAAAGGAGGGGTATGTACTGCGGTGATGAGAAGGAGCAGAAAGGAGGAGAAGCTCAGACAGGGGCCTCGTCTATCCTGGGTGTGATTGTCTTTGTGAAAAAGTTAAAAACAAACAACTCTCTTCTCACGTGGTTTTTTGCTCCTCTTCTCATGGCAGCTTCTCGAAATGACGAAAAGATGATTTATGCATGAAGTACAAGCGGACTATGAGTCACAGTCAAGCTGTACAAGTTCATTCAATGAAGTGTCCCACACTAGACCAGCTAGTATTTGAATTCACTGCTTGGTTGCAGATTCCTCAGCTGCTTTGCACAGCAAACAAATAAAACACGCAGTTTAACTAAGCTACCTTTCGGGAACGCAGCCATGCGTATTTAGGAGACTTGCCCTGACACAGCAAGGGATCAAATAAAGTACACTTTGGGTGATGGTAGCCCTCAGGAGAGTTCAAAGTGTCAGAGTGTTCTGCCAGCACTGCCTGTGGAATCTAGTATTTCCAGGCATCAAGTCCCAGTGCAGAAGACGTGCAATGCTGATGCAGTTGCAAGGGAGGGAAATCTCACCCTCAAGTTGCAGAGTGCTGCACTTCTTTCCTGGCCTGTTGCCACTCCTGTAATGTCCCTGTCTGCCAGGATGGAGTCTGTCACTGCAAACTAGGTTTTTGTGGGTCTTCAGCCTCTGCTCTTTCCTCTGTGTCCTGGTTTGAGTTAGAACAGAACAATTCTCTTTGGTGACTTTTACTTTTCGTCTCAGTTCTTCTAACTCACTGCACTGTCTGAAGTCAGCAGCCTGTTCTCACAGGCAGGGTCTGCTGCTAGCAGTGATAACACCCCATGGTTAGAGTTACTGCCAAGGATTGGTGTGCAGACCAAGGCCACTGCTGGATCTTGTGTGCCACATTGAGGGTGCAGAAAGTGAAAGGCTGCACCTGCAGGGAGGAGGGGACAGGACAGGTGACCCCAAACTGATCAACGAGGGATTCCAGCTTGGTATAAAGCTGAGGGACCAGGAGGGTCTCACTCTTCTTTGGCCTGCTTTGATGACTTTGCTTGTTTGGCTTGGCTCGAGTCCTCTTCTGGTTCCTTCCTCAGAGGAGTCTGTCCTCCAAGAAGGAGGCTGTCCGTTCTGCCTTCAGTCCCATTCTGTGTGTGTTCCTGAACCCGGCACCAGAATCCAGCTCCTGAACACAGCTCCCGTCTGCTGTGGGGCCCAGTCTGGGACTCCCCCAGTGCCTGCTCCACAGCATCAGTGGTGACAGTGACATAATTACCATCAGGGGGCTGGGTTTGATATTCATTTTGTATATATTTGTATATATTCCATTTATTATTGCTATTATTTTCATTTTCATTCAAGCTGTTCTACTTTCCTTTTCTAATGGCCAAGTCTCTCTCCCTTATTCCCTTTCTCTTCCCCTTTGCGGAGGGATGGGGGTTAACAGAGAGCGTCTGTTATGGGCCTAAGGGGCTGCCCTGACCCTAAACTGTGACACTCTAATAGAAGTGTGCCAGTCCTGTTGGCAATTTAAACTGGAATTGTTTGACAGACAGGTTTCTCCTACATGTGTTTATTGTGGCAGCTCCCCACTTTCTTCTTAAAGCATATGGAAATGTATAGAAATACATCCACCTTGACACAATCATTTAAATAAGAAATCTTAATACTCAACAAATATATAACATTGAAAATATAATAGGTTTAGTAAGTTTTTTATCTTGTTAGTATCTAAGTGATTAAATGTATCTTTGGGCAAAAAAAAATCCATTATAGTTTTGAAAGATAAATTAATTCTCTCAGTCACTAGCTAAAATAAGAGTGGTATTGTTATTTCCTAAGTAACTCTGACTCCATGATCTTTGCTATGGGGATATTGATTTGAGATTTTGAGAATCTGGAAATGAAAAAAATTACAAAATAAAACAATGCATTGAAAAATGCGTATGATCAGCTTTTCTTCAGTTAACACAAAAATAAATATAAATACAAAAATAACATTGCTATCTTAATATTTGCATCGTGCTGCATTCTGTGCATGCCGCCTTTTTGGATGTATATGAATATAGGTATAATGACCATTGATGAAAGAATTGCAGAGATGTCATTTTGCACTTGGGCTAGAACTAAGTTCACATGCTGGGATGAATGTGAGGCAAAACAGACAGTTCCATAAGAGCAAAAATTAACTGAAAAGTGCTAAAAATACATAGCACAGAGCAACAAAAGCAACTGGCCAAACTGGAGTATCTGTGGCTCTTCAAGGCTGTTATCTCGAGCTGGAGACTGGTTAGGTCATGTTGGTCTGCTTGTTGCATCAGAAACTACCGTGACTGCAATCCAGCATAATAATCACCATTACTAATGATTGTTTTATCGTTAACAGAAGTAAAGGATAATTCTGAAGGAAGGTGGTATGATGAACAAAGTTGCTTCTTTTCTGTACCCCTCTGTAGAAAGTTTATTCTGATGATGATACCTTTGAGAGGGAGCCCATTCTTAGAGTGGCCTTACAAATCTTGGTCTCACAGGGAGACAGGGGGATAAATGAGGGAAACCTGAGGGTGAGACAGAAATCCATTTTTTATGGGTTACTCTAGAGGCCACTTAGAAACTCTTTGTTTCCTTAATAAAAAGAAAGGTCTTATCTGAACCTATCACAAATACCTGAAACAATGTGTAGAAGGACTGATAAATTCTTCTGTGGAAAGATATATCCCGACTGCTCTGTTACAGATAATCTATGCAGTTTATTATCTGTATAATGTTTATTAACTGCATAAGTTATCTGTGATATTGAGAGAAATCACGAGGATCAACTTTTCAGTAAGCCTCCTTCATTTAAACTGCATTCAAAGGAATACATTTTTATATATTCAAAGTTGGAAATCTGTTTCAAATAAATCCACATAACATTGCTCATGCAGATTTTTCATCTCACTAAACTGATGAAGGGTTTCTGACTTTTAAGTAGCTGTTTAAGAATGCATTATCTTGTTTTCATAATCTTCTTTCTCTTAAAAGAGTGGGTGTTATATGAGTCATTTCTTTTTGAGTTGCATAAGCCAAAAGCTTGTGTATGACAGCTGGCCAAATTAACTTTCCAATTAATATAAATATTCTGACACAAATAGCTACTTTTCTTAGTACTCAATGTAGCACCTTGCTATACTCTACATAATATACATTCAGGAAATACTACCTGGCATGTGTTAAGAGATGTGCTTGCACCTGTGATTTGGAAAGAGAGATGCTATCTCAGACATTTTCATGTTATCTCAAAGGTTTTTATCCAAGAAATAGGAGACAAAATATACAACCAACCTTGGTACAAAATCTTGAATGGTCAAGGCTGGTTTTGAGATGAAAGCATTCAAAATGTTCCCAGCAGAAAATGTTTCCAGCAAAAAAAAAATCCTGAGCATCTTTTGAATACATTTAAATGGAAAATTGGTGCCATGAAAGAAAGTGTCATGGCCCTATGGCCACTAAAGGGCCTGACTGTCCCTGCCCACCTCCCTGGGGCTCACCAACCTGGTCCAGAAGCCCCTGTCACCCCAGGGCCATCAGCCCCCTTCCTAGTGCTGCTGTAGCATGTCTGGTCTGCAGCTCCCCACAGCCTGGCTCTCTGCAGCCATGGGTCCCACAAAGCCAGGACCACCCACAAGCCCATATCCCACCCTGGCCTCAACCCATTCCCAGGGAGATGCCCGATGCCTGGGGCTGGGGCTGTCCCACTGCCCCCAGCTGCCCTACTCTCCAAGTTCATGCACTTGGAAATGGCTTCCAAGATAATTTGCTCTGTAACTTTCCCAGGAACTGCCTTAGGGACAACTGTCCTGTAGTTGTCTGAGTTGTCCTTTGTGCACTTTTGAAGATGCCTTTTTCTGGTCACTGGGGACGTGCTCTGACCATAATGGCCTTTCAAAGGTGATAGAGCCTGGTTTTGCAATACAGCTGGCCAGTTCCCTCAGCATGCTGTCTGGACCTATGGATTTCTTTCCATCCAATGTGATTAAGTAGTCCATAACTATCCTCTTTTACTATGAGCAGTACTTCTCTCCCTCAAACTCAGTCACCACAGAGAACTTGAGATGCCTGAGGAAATACCTACTCAATAAAGACTGAGACAAAGAAGGTACTTCTCGGTATTTTCCATGTTCTTTTTCAAACCCCCATTCAGTAGCTGGCCATATTTTTGCTGACCGTCATTTTGCTAATGAGATGCCTATAGAAGAACCTTTTACCTTTTATATTTCTCACCAGCTTCAAATCCAGCTGAGCTTTGGCTTTTCACTGCATGCCTGGGCAATGCCTCTGCACTCCCCTCGGGTAACCTGGCCCCACTTCCACCTTCTGTACACTTCCTCATTGCATTTAGACCAGTGACATGCTCTTCTTTTAAGCAAGCTGGCTCCAAGTTACGCCTGCTACATTGCCTGCTTAAACATATCCAGGATTTTCAGAGAAAAGCTCTAAACTTGTTATACACTCCAAGCATCTTGGTTATAAAATGTATAGGTACTATCAATATCTATTTTGGATAGTTATGATGTTCACGAGTCACGAATATATCTCCTTCGGCATCTATAAATAAAATCATCAATAAAAAAGTAATTTTAAAAAACAACAACAAAAAAATCTATCTAACATTTGTCTTCATCATAACTTTCTTATAAGTATTTCTTACCACCAAGTGTCTAAGATTCTTCCCTGCTTCCCTTCTGTACAGGTGTATGGATAAAGTAACACGTGAGCCTGTCTATTTATTGTGTGAGTAAAAGAACATGGTAAGTCATCCAGTAAGTAATATTCCTATGTAGTAGTCATCTTAACTATTATATTGACTATTAGAAATTCAACTTGATTAATTATTTTCTCTTTATTAGTCATCTGTTTAATTTTATTCTAATACATCTTTTATTCTGACACATCTTATATTCTAATAAACCTAATGCATCCTGATGTTTCCAATAAGCTCTAATACCTCTTAGTACAGATACAACAGCTGTACTCATAAAAACTGTTGAATCACAGATTGGTAGAATCATGCATATTTTTATGTTTCATTACAACCAATGTCACTCATAGACAAATTACCTCCTCTCTTTTACTGCTTTTACTGCCGCATAAACTGGAAAGAAAAAAAAAAAATCACAAAGAAAGTTACAGGAAAAAAATGAAAATTGCAAAATTTTACTTAAAAGTGTTGGAAAAATCCAGAGAAACCAAATCATATAAATCATGAGAAAACATGTAATTATGTTTCAGTTCTGTTATTGTCTGTCTTTATGGCATGAAGGCTATTTACCTCATGAACTGTGAAACTCTTTAGCCATGTGTTCTGCCTGCCATTATCTCCTCACATCTCACAGACTGAGCAGGAGGAGGATGTGTCACTAAGCAAGCTACCCAGGTGGTATTTAGGCAAGGACAGCAACTGAGAGGATTAATTGTTCATGCATGATGTGCAGTGACTCAGTGCCTATGGCTGGAAGAACTCTGCCTTTGAGAGGAGAGAATGACAGAGAAATCTGTCTGATTTCTGAGTCCCAACGGAGTGCCCATGGCACGTAGCTTTGTCATTATGGTCAAACTTGTATTCTCCTTTTGGTCCTGCTGTGACACATTGGCCTCTAATCTCTACAGTCCCCGAGGAGTAAAGGAAGGTATTTAGCCTACCTCCCTGTTCCCAAGACCAATGCCAAGTTATTCATGTGTCATATGCAATTTCTTTAAAATGTACTTATGATATGTGGGTTGCAAAATATTACAAAACCCAGATACTTTCACAACGTAAGCTTCTAGCTGCAAGTCAAGTCAATGTGTGAGCCAGAAGACATATGAATGGAAGAGTCAGACTTCTGAGTCCCCTCTTGCTTACATCAAGGGAGAGACATTGCCAGTCAGCCTAAAGATGCCTCATTTGGATTTGGATTCCTATTGCATTCCTTTTATAAATATCAAAGATGTGTAAAATGCAGTGATAGAAGTATGTTATCTTTAATTGTATTCATGGCTGACTTGTTGAAGGGAAAGTTTTAAAAGCACATAAAGAAAATGTATGTGTTTGTGAGCTGCAGTGGGTATCTGAGACCCATCAAGAAGGACAAGATTTTTCATATGCACTCTTAATAAATTTATGAAGAAATGATCTCTGGAGTGTTAGTTATGAGTTTGCTGTGTATTTATGATTATAGCTGAATCGCTCTGAAATGTATTCACATATTTTCGAGATCATACAACAGAAAATCATGTATATTAGGATAAACACTGATAAGCAGACAAAATTACTGAAGCCACAAATAGCATAGGCTATGTTTACTCACATCTTTCTCTACTAGCTCATAGTGATGCATCCCAGATCTTGTCACTGCTGTGCACACAGTTGGGGTACACCAGCCCAAACTGTGGATTATCCTGGAGGAGTCAAGGACTTGAAGGCTCAATGTTGTAAATATTTCCCAGAAATCATTATTTTGGAGCAGAGGACAGGTCTGTATTCATGTTATGAAATCTCAGAGAAAATATGTATACATATATGCTCCAGGAGGAAGCTGGATTTCTTAATGATGCATGAAGTAAAACTAAGGTAGATTTCTAGCCAGTCTCATCCTTGCAGGATTAATACTCTATTTCTTCTTCCGAGTACTGGAGGAGAATAAGTTCTTGACAACAGAAAAAATTACTAAGCTCTTGAGCCCTTTATCAGTAACTTCACAGGGTCTGACCTGCAGAGTTTATGCTGGTGGAGTTCATTGCAGGTTGACAATGGGACTTTGGCACCTTGTCTGTGTCACCTGGGAAAGAGCTGATGAAGATGGGGAGCAGCTTCTGGGGTGGCACACAGAGCCTAAATTCCTGGACCCTCAACCTGCACCAGCACATGCTGGGCATTTGGTCCTGCTGCTACTCTGTGGTTGGCCAAGCATTGCTTCCTGAAGTCGGCATCTGATTTCCATCCTGGCCTCAGTGGTGCTCCACATTGCTCAGAGTGCTTGACATGTCCAGGGAAGGCTGATGCTGCTGTGCCTCTGCAGGACCAGTAATGTGCATGAACAGTAAAGCTGCTGATCCCAGAAAGTGCCAGAATAATGACATGTGCACAATTAGTTCATCTGGTTAAAAGAACAATGATGGTGTGAAGAGTCTTGGCTGGGATGGTGTTGCACCCTGTGGCAGTAGGACCAACAGCCAAGTTTACCTTGCAGACTGAGTTGCACAGTGACTGAATGTCCCATGTGACATAATCTTGTTCTTATACTCATCAAGTACACACCAGGAAATACATTTATAAAGATTTCCATAAAATTAAACTCTTCAGGACACAAGCCAATTATTTAACAAAAGAAGATGATAAGAATAATCCCTGGCTACTGGGTGTTAGGGTGTTGCATAGAGCTTTGGAAATTCTGCTGCAGTTTGGGTGCATGCCACTTGCTGACATTGTCTGAGGTATAGAGGAGTAGAAAACAGAGTCTGAACCCAACGCTGGGTACAAACAGAAGTAGTTCCTAGAATTCAGGCTGTATAAGCAAGATAGGCACTCAAAATCTGCTCAAAGTCTATAGAAAGATTTTTTTGTTAGGATGCCTTAAATTCCTAGTAGCACCAGCTTCTTTATATTATCTGTCTGTACACATTATTCTTAAAGGTCCATTTCCCTGCTCAGGTTCTCTTTTGCAGGAGAGTTCCACTGAATTGGAGTTTCCAAACCGGTTTCTCATCTCCCTCAATTCTGATACTAACTTAAGGTGTAATTCCTGTGCAAATAAAAATATGTCGTTGTAGAAACAGATAAGATAGAAAGTTGCTGATATGGTTCCAGCATTTTCTAGAATAATTATTGCTTGTGGTCTGTCCTACTGGACAAGTCCCTCTTTAAAGTGTTCATATGCTTATACTCACCTCCGATGCTCCTTGTGCTTACCTCATGCTTGTGGTCATTGTTTCCATCTACGTCACTCTTCCAGAGATCACTGGGTTTTGACTTGGCTGTTCAGATGTGTCTAAGAATGATAAACAGCATGCGGTAGTCTCAGAAATATATCTAAATACTCCTTGGTGCCTGAGGAGAGGAGAGGAGAGGAGAGGAGAGGAGAGGAGAGGAGAGGAGAGGAGAGGAGAGGAGAGGAGAGGAGAGGAGAGGAAAGAGAGCTTAGAAAGCTGCAGGTTTCCCCAGAAATTCTGTGTAAGTCTTCCAGTGGGCCATGAAAGTCTTCATGACAAATGCAGCTATTCTTTTGATGGGTGCTACATGCACTCTGTTAAAAGAAACTGGATACATTCTTTCCAAGAAGAAAAAGAAACTGAACGCATCTTTGGTAATCAGAATGGATCTTGTAAGATTAAAAATTAAAAAAGAAAAAAAGGCACAAGTGATTCTGAAAATTGCACATGAAACATTTTTACACGTGGTTGTTATAAACACTATGCAAGATTTCTGACAGTGAGCAAGATGGGAGAAAGAAGCTTCCTTTTTATTATTATTTTTTTATTATTATTGGCATTTACTTCATGCAGTTGTCAGTATTTAGCAGACTGCTTTTGAAGCCAGGTCAAGCAGATGCTTTCTTAATTTTACAGACATGAGTAACTAACTCCGCTTGCTTCCGCACCAGCAGGCATTACAAAAGCAGGGATCTCACCAGCTTCTGGCTGATAGCGTGGATCGCCTTTGCAGCAGGACACGAATCACAGTGCAAAATCAGAGAACTGTTTAAGCAGACAGCCTGTATTTTTCATGCCAGTTTAAGTGATCAGCAGCCATAGCTGCTCAGGGCTTTCCTCCCAGCCCCCACACCCTCTGCTGCACTGGCAAACCACTCATTGGACATGGGCAGTCTGTATAAGAACCAGTAGATAACTATTTGCTTTATATTTTAAATAAGAGCCATTCTCTGATCATTTATTTCCTCGGATGAGCTGTCCATGGAAGCAGGAGGAGCCAGCATTGTGGATGGTGTAGGGTTAGGGGTGTTTATGGCTTTGTGAGAGGAGAGTAGGAATGTAACAGCCTCACCTGAGGTCACCTTATGGCACTGTAGTACCACACTGAATAGGTAAAAATAATACCTGAAATTATTCTCAACTATTCTTAAACTTGATTAACTTTCATACTGACAGTTTCTCTGGAATACCAGCTGGATTCTTTCTTTTTCCCTGTCTATAAAAATGATTCTGAGATGTTAATACAATAAAACCAAACATGCTGAGGGGACCACTAATGGGCTTGTGAATACAAAAAAAAACCCCTCCTCTGTTAAAAGCTCCAGGCTATTCTAGTGGTAGTGCAGAAGCAGTTTGGGGTTTAGTTTGTTGTTCTTACAAGGCAGACTACGACATTAAAATAAGCAGATCCATCGGGGGACATGTGTCATAATGTATCTCTGGGGTTTAAAGCATGTGAACAAGTAAAGCAGTTTCTTGACCCGTGTTCTTTCAATTTTATACCAATTTTGATTTATAAGAACCAGATGGTTTGGCTTCAAGGCACTGCTAGAAACTAGTAAGACATTTCATAAAACTTGAAATGACTACATGAAACACAAAGACCTAAAGAATCAGGGGTTTGGGTCTGAAACCCAAGAGGGTTTTAGATGCCTTAAAGCAAAACTCAGTCAACAATACTTTCCAAACCCCCGCTTTATTTCAGTCCGTTTTCTTCCCAAAAGACTATTTGTGCTACTAGAATCCATGGGTACCTAAATTTCTCTCCTACAGACCTTCATACAACCTCCTGTGCTCCTCCACACTTAGAACTCAGTAAGGCTTAGAAAATAGGTTATACTCTGTCTTAATCCATGACCAGTCTGAAAGTCTTTCTCAAAGCAGTGTCAGTGGTTCTTTTCCTAACTCTTAATATTTGTGCTGCCTAAACTAGAAGGCCTCTTTCTTAGTTTGCTGGGTTCTTTCAATCCTGTTTTCAGGATCTACATAAGCACCTACAGGCTGAAAGTGGAGCAAATGCGGAATGTGGAAATCTGAATTCTGGGTTATACCCACTGATCTTTTTATTTGTCCAAAAGTCTTTGGACATGTCTGTTCTCACCAGAACAGCTCCTGAAGCACCTATCGTTGTTACTTTTTGTGGATGCCATGGTTTAGGGTCAGGGCAATCCTCTAGTCCTATAACAGATCCTCTCTGTTAACCCCCCTCCTTTCACAAAGGGAAGAGAAAGGGAATAAGGGAGAGAGACTTGGCCATTAGAAAAGGAAACAAGAACAGCTTGAATGAAAAGGAAAATAATAATTATGAAAATACAAGATATACAAATACATACAAAACCAGTGACAAACCCACACTCACCTGATGGCAATTACATCACTGTCACCACTGATGCTGCGGAGCAGGCACCAGGAAAGTCCAAGACTGGGCCCAGCAGCAGACAGGAACCATGTTCAGGAGCTGGATTCGGGTACTGGATTCAGGAACACACAGATCAGGACCAGAGGCAGAACAGACAGAGTCCTCCTCAGACACCAGCCATTGAAGAAGCGAGGAAGAAGCCAGAAGAGCCAAAGTGAGTGAGAGCTTGACCCTCATGATCCCTCAGCTTGATACTGCATATGACATATCTGGGATGCAATAACTCACTGGTCAGTTTAAGATCTTCTCTCCCCTCCTCCCTGCAGGTGCAGCCTTTCACTTTCTGCACTCCCCAACATGACACACAAGATCCAGCAGTAGCCTTGGTCTGCACACCAATCCTTGGCAGTAACTCTAACCATGGGCTGTTATCACTGCTGGCAGCAGACACTGCCTGTGAGAACAGGCTGCTGACTTCAGACAGTGCAGTTAGAAGAACTGAGCTGAAAAGTAAAATCACTGAACAGAATTAGTTCTGTTCCCACTCAAACCAGGACAGTGGACTAAACTGTGCTTCTCACTATCTAAAACTGTTTGGATACACCTGCTAGTAGTCTTCCCACCTAAGTTCCAGTCCTGTAGGCAGGGGCAGAATATGTTTGTTAGACTCACTTCTCTATCTTACCTCAAATTTTATCAAAATTTGCCTTATCAAAATTCCTTCTGCATTTCTGACCTCTGATCCCTCAGACATCAGTAGTTTTCATGTCCAGACTAGGATTTTAAATAATAATTAAAAAAAAAAAAAAAAAAAAAAAAAAAAAAAAAAATTGTGGGTGTGTCACATTCTTAGTCTTGTTTTCCTTGTATAATTTGATTTCCAGAGAATAACTGACAACTAGAAGACAGTGCTCCCAGTATAAATATTTCTCATAAAATTATGTCCTTTCTTCAATGTTTCATTTTCCTTTGACACCCTGCAGGTACATTATTACCCCCTTCTTATTTATCCTTTAAATACATCGTCCTTAAGACAAGGGAACATTGTCAGGACTTAGAGTTCTTGTGCTTTTCTTCACACTGCATTGTACCCATGACTTCAGGTATTCTTATAAAGCAGGTACAGTATTTGTGCTGATGACATCAACAGAAATACAGATATCAGAATTAGGAACAGAAATATCATCAGGAATCAAATCTTCCTTTAAATGTTCTTGGAATGCAGTACTGGCTGAGGTGGACAATACCTGTTGTCCAACCATGCTGTAGACTTTTCTGAAGGCTTTAACAAGCCTTTTTTTGCCCCAAAATCCAAGCTATTTCGTCTCAGCTTTCAAAACCAAATACAGTTCCTCATGTATTTATGTGACTTTGCAGTGCTTTGTTTAGGTCTCAGCTACAGGCAGATTAGCAATTCTAATGATACAAGGACAAAATCATGTATGCAGGCAGGGAAGGTTAAAATTAGATGGGTTGTTACTTGTCACATGCTGTTGTAGATTGCATTGGCTCCATCTATGTTATACTATAAAAAGATTAATCAAAGCAAATGAAAGGGAAATAATGAAACTTTTAATACATTGGAAGGGAAAAAGAAAAATAACTGTGTACCATTAACAGTCCAAGACATACCTTCAAGAACATTTTTTCTTTTAATTTTTCTACTGGTATTTTGCCCACTTAATAAATAAAGTTATAGCATGTCTTTAGGGAAAGCAACTAGTTTGCAAGATTCCAGCATTTAATTCTATGCCAAAAAAGAAAGTGAATAGAGTAGAGCAAAATGCTTCCATGAAAAGGATAAATGATTATAAACAAGGCACATGATTATCCACAAAAAAACTATGTTTGAATCACAGATTCTATTAATAAAAGAGATGCGTACAATAAGACCAAACCATCACAACATAAGATTACTTTAAACAGATACTGTATATCTTTCACAGCAACTGTAGCTTATCACAGAAAGTTAAGGGTTGGAAGGGACCTCCAAAGATCATCGAGTCCAACCCCCCTGCCAGAGCAGGACAAAACTAGAGCAAATCACACAGAAATGCATCCAGACAGGTCTTGAAAGTCTCCAGAGAAGGAGGCTCCACAGCCTCTCTGGGGAGTCTATTCCAACACTCTACAACTCTTGCAGTAAAGAAGTTCTTCCTCATGTTGAGGTGGAACTTCCTGTATTCAGAAGTGGCCTTTTTAGTAAAGACTTTTTGGATGATGACTCCATCTTTCTCTGTTGCCCCTTATATAGCTGATGAGTGAAATGGGAGTGAAAGAATCCTGAATAAATCCATGATTAAGTACCAGGCCCAGGTTTGCTCAGAGCATTGGGAAGGAATGGAGCAGAACCCCAAACTGACAAAATTCTGTCTGCTTGATAAGTTTGATTTAGTTAGAAAATAATTCTCAAACAAAAGGGAAGATTGTTCACATTCCCATCCTATATACAAAAAAAAAAGGCAAACAAAAAAATAGGTTGAGATTATATTATTGTCTAATTTTCTACCTTTCCTGGATTAAAAATACTGGTGCTATACTGTAACTCTTGGAAAATATGGATTTAGTGTTTGATTAACACACCAAAAGAAAGAAGAAGAATTTCTGTGATTATTAGATGCTATTTCAGAAACCAGGTGTTAAAATATCTTTCATAGTTAGGTATAAGATGTTTTTTTCCATATGAATATCAATTTTCACTTCAGCGGAAAATATGCTAGGTCAAATGTTTTAACGAATAATTAATTTGAAAAAAAAAAAGAGGTTTCAACAAAAGGAAGAAGTGTTTTCTAATGCAAAAAATTAATAGTTAATTTCAGAAATACAGAAACACTCCACATAAACATTTTTAAATCTTTATTTCCAGAAACATTCTTTATGAATATATCAAAATTTACCCACAAAAAAATAATTTAGTAGTGGGAAATGATCCACAACTAGGAGTATCATTTCATATTGAGTCAAAGAATAATTCTGAAGCAAATTTTAAAAAAATGAACGACTTTTTTTTTTTTTTCTTAATCAAAACCAGGTATCTATTTCTGTTTCACTTGATCTAAACCAGTATTTCTCAGTTTCTCTGTTTAGTTGAACAAAAAAAGTACTCAGGAATTTCTACTGTATACTTTACATTCAACTATTAAAAAGAAAAGGAAACATGTTTCATATGTCTTATATTGGTGATTCAATGGTAAGCTTTTAAGAAAACAGATGGACAGTACATAATGGCCAAAGACCTCACATAAGGATTAAGGATGTAAGAATAATTTTAAATCATTAATGCGATTTTTCTTAGAGTCCTTGGAAAGATAGTACCTCATTAACAGAACAGAAGTTGCAGTGCAGTTAGTGTGTAATAAACATAATGGAAATAATTGGAGCAGTTGTTGGTGACACTGTGCAGTGCTTTGTCAGAATAAAGGTAATAATGTTGTTAAATCGTATGTGTGTTCATATTATAGTAAATTAATATAAAAATGCAAAAAGAAAACAGTATTATTCCAAGGACCAGCAAACACATTCTCTAAAATCTACATTTTATGTGTGTGGTGATATGAATAGGAGAGAAAGAAAGACAGAACTTTACCCACTGAACACAGACATTTTCATTAATTGAATATTTACCCTTCCAATGGTTGGCAAAAGCATTAGAAAACTCTGTATTTTTATTTTCACAAGGATGAACCATTTAGCCGAAAAAATATTTTTCAGTATGTTCATACTGCAATTAAAGTTTATTTATGCATTTACTTCTGGCTTTTTCTAGTAGGTGCAAATAGCCAGATATTTGTGTCCAAAGTCCACATTTAATCAGAATATAGATTCAGAAGGAGGGCTTGTTATGTTATGTTCAGTGTAGTGAAAATCCAACTTCACCACTGAAGTCCAGTTTCCAGTAAGCAAACAGATGAATTAACTAGTTTCATGTAAAAACAAACCAAAATGAATAAAGCAGCCTGGGCATCCTTTTGTCCCATTATAGGCTGCATCCAATCCCTTTATGAAGAGTTTTCCCTGAATACAAGTTGTAAATCTTGCCTGAACAGGTAGAGATTTTAAGGACAAGACTGACAGGGATTCAGAGTGAGAGGAAGAAATTAGAATCAGATTTGTCTTGTTTTGAAGAAAAAGATGTTTATAGAGCTTGCATCATGATCCGACAGTAGAGATCTGCTTTCTTCTGCAGTGTTCAGACAATGCATGGAAATGGTAGAGGATATTACTGATTGCTCCCACTGCCTGTTTTACATGATACGATGCTAGATCCTTACGTGAGCTCTTCCGAGGCTTGGGAGGAAGGCAGGATCTAAAGGAGAGTAATGACATCTAACATAGACTTCAAACTGAACTCTGTACATGCTGCCTGGTTGCCATCCAAACCCACCACTTATATGGGTAATGGAAATAGCATGAAAATGTCCTTTCACCAATAAAAACATACAGTCATTTTTAAACTGGAAATGGGAAACTGCTACAAGGATTGGATTAATAAAATGGGGAAAACTTGCTGTCCTTTAGCAGACTACAGTACACTCCTCCTAAAATATCTTCTCTTGAAGAGTAAACAGTTTCAGAAGCTTCAAAAATGCCTAAACAAGAAATGGGAAATCTCAGCAAATCAGAAAAGGAAAATAATGGTAATAAAATAATTAAATATGATTATTACTACTATTGTTGATCAACAAATGGATAACAAAGTCTTCAACTGCATGTATCGTGTTTTTGCATTTGCAATGCCATTATATAATCAAGTCAACAAATCTTAAAATATGTGCATGGTCAAGATAAGCAGATGGCCATCTTTCTCTGCTCAGAAAATGCCATAAAAAGTGGGTCTCTGAATAGCAGTTGGCAGGAAAAATATGCAGATGGCAGAAGTAACTTCGATATACATCCATTACTGATATTAAATTAAATGGGATAGATAATTGCACGGCCTAATCACTGATGATTAATTGCAAACAACAGACAAAATATATATCTTTTACATGCTAGCTCTTAAAGTGGACTGCTGAAGCGTCTAGGCATTGAATAAAAAGATTAAAACCCAGATTAGATATGCTGTTGGCAAAAACAAAACCGAGTTAAAAATCCATACCTAGTCAATCAGCTGCTCGATAAAATGTGTCTCTTGCACTGTGCCCTGAAGGTCACTGGTCTGTGACTCTGATGGAATGTCAAGAAGAGTGATTTGCTTCATCTGAAAAGAAGTCTGCACAGGTCACACAGCACTGAAGCTTAGGAACTGGACAAAAAAAGTGCCTAAACAAACCTGATTGCATTTTCCAGGGCAAATGGACATCATCGACATGGATCCAGTCTGCTTTAAATATACACCCTTTTTTTCCCCTCAGACAAACAGGAGATAACCTGTATTGTGTACCTTAGCAGCATAATAAAGAACTCAATCAAGTACACCAGAGAGCTGAAGTAGCTTTACGCTACCTTTGTATCCTTCTCAGCTGGGACAACAAAGGTATGGCAGTGATTCCTAACACCATTCAAAATGGTCATGGAGGCCACTAAGTGACAAGTTGCATTCAGGGCTGTTGTATTATCTACAGCACTGTGGCTGCACTTCAGAGGAAGCAGACTTCCATCCCTTACCTCAGACTACTGGCCTCCACACCAATGCTATCTCGTGCCATCATCACACGCTCCATTAGGGTCCTCAGTGTCCTCCTCCAGGTTGCTATTAGCAGTCTCAGAGCTTGTGTGTCTTTAATGTGATGGAGCTCTTTCCCAAGACTGATGGATCTGCACATAGATCAAACACAGTGCCAGCATCTAGGTGATGCTTCAGCAAAAATAATTTGCTTTTCTGATGAGAGGCTCGTAAAGATAGAGGGCTGATATTTAGAACCCAGGGGTCACTTATGCGAAAGATATTAAAAGGGAACAAGATGGCAAGTAAAGCTACAAGTAAAAGAGGGAAAAAAAACCAAAACAAAGAAAATAAGAGAAAAAATGAGAGTGCTTAGTAAAGAGCAGCCATAAGCCATAAACCACTCTGAGTTGTCTAGTTTTGTCCTGCTCTGGCAGGGGGGTTGGACGCGATGATCTTTGGGGGTCCCCTCCAACCCCAACATTCTGTGATTCTGCGATAACCATTTCTGTGCACTATTGTTAGCAAACTTCTGATGCTTTCACTTAACAGTATCAAGAACAGAGGCAGTAAGAGATTATGCATAATGCATTTAAATCTTTTTTTATTTATCAACAGTCTTAAATATTATTGCAATTCCAATTTAACACCATATTCAGTACACCCTTATTGAAATTTATGGTAATAGAGAACAAGGGAAAACACAGGCAGAAAAGGCAATGTCTTTCACTAACCTTTTATTAGAGGTACAAACCAATATGCTAAACAATGCCACATTTTCTTTTCCTGTAAGCATGTTCACCTTTCCCTTTAACAAGCAAGTGTTAACTATACTCATCAAAAAGGGACCGAATGTGCCCTCACTGCTTTATTTATTCAATCAAATGACTTATCTGTGGCACAGTAAATACTGCAGCATCTGAGTACAGCACGAGCAATGGCACCTGTACCCTAGTGTGATGCACAGAGCACTGATCAGTGATATGTAGCTCACCCCAAGTCCATTTCCAGTGTTTACTCACAGCTTCTTGACCACCACCCCCAATTACTAGTTGAGCTGTTGTAGCTACAGCAGTTACACATTGCAGCTACAGTATTTACCTGTCTATTCACAATGTGTTCTTCCTGCAGGAAAATTAGGTTTCAGTTGTCGTAGTACTAACAACCAAACCTTTCTAAATAGTAACAAAGGTAAAGATGTGTCACCTCAGTTCAAGATGGACAGAGAACTGCTCAAAAGAGTCCAGCACAAAGCCACAGAGATGATTAAAGGAGTGGAACACCTCCCTTGTGAAGAAAGGCTGAGGGAGCTGAGTCTCTTTAGGTTGGCGGAGACTGAGGGGTCACCTCATTAATATGTAAAAGGTGAGTGTCAGGAGGATGGAGCCAGGCTCTTCTCAGTGACTTCCAATGATATGACAAGAGGCAGTGGGTGCCAGCCGGAACATAGGAGGTTCCATGTAAACATAAGGAGAAACATTTTGACGGTGAGGGTGACAGAACACTGGGACAGGCTGCCCAGGGAGGTTGTGGAGTCTCCTCTGGAGACTTTCAAAATCCACCTGGACGCGTTCCTGTGTGACCTAATCTAGGTGATCCTACTCTGGCAGGGGGGGTTGGACCAGATGATCTTTTGAGGCCCCTTCCAACCCCTAACATTCTGTGATTCTGTGACCCTGCTTCAGATTTAATAATTTTTTGGTGTTGCTTAGTTGTAGTTTCTAGGTCTACCTGTTTTGGAATAATGGCTTTCCAAAACATTTTAAGTATTTGGAAAAGAATGAAACATCTTCACTTTCTGAAATTATCATGTCTCATAGACATTTTGTCAATTACTGTTTTCCATTTCCCATCAGTCTACTCAGATTTACAGTAAAAAGCTTCTCTTAGAAACTTCACTTCAGAAAAATCAGGAAGATTGAATGTACCCGGACTAATCAGGAGAGTAAGATTAAACCATCTCCACAAGGTTAGAAGGTCTCTACTTTTTAAGGAAGATATCAGCTCAGAATTTCAAAACCACCTGTCTTATTGAACAATTTCCCTCTAAAATGCCAGGTTGATGAGTTTTATATGCGATTTCAGTGGATTTCAGCTGGCCAACAGGACCTGCTTATAGCAGTACTGCATAAGAGTAATTGTACATAAATAACATATTTTCCCGGTGTACTATTGTAGTGTGCCAATTTCTTCAAATGTCAGATGATAGGACAATAAAATTGGGGACATGGAGAGGAGAAACAGAAATGGGTATTTAAATCCCTTGGACTGTGTTATCTTTCTGACATTTTAGAACAACATATATCTGTGAAATCTGAATTTCATGAAAGTCACAGCAGCTTTGCAATTTAATTTAATCTTTATGATTGGTGAGGACAGAGCATGTTACCAAAAATATTTATTTCTCAAACAGTGATTTATATTTTGTGACTTCTCAGCATAAAGGAGAGATACAATTTGTGCCTTTGGACCTGAAACGAAAATTTATCTGTTTGTCTTGAGAATAAAATATATTTGAGGGTACAGACTTGTTTAAACTGGCTGCACATATTATCTCTAGGACATCTTCAAATAATTTTGCCTCTGAAATTTATAATACATACAAATTTCCATTAAAAAGTTTTATTAATAAAATAGGACAATCTTTGTGATAGATAGCCAGCTTCACTAAAGAGCATTAATGATTTTCTGCAGAACAGAGAGCAGTGATCAAATGTCATTTTAAACATTATGAATTGAATCATTATGAGTTAACCTTAGCAGGCCAGAATTTTGAAGTAAGAATGCTATTAGCGAAGCGCATTGATTTAATTGCACTTTTTATACTTTTAGTCAAAATGTCAAAGGTATGCTCTGAATTGTATATTATCTGAGAGCTTGATTACTTGCTTGTTAATAATTGTATCACTCATCTGGAAATAAACTCTTCTGACATTTAGCTTTACTCTGTTTGCTTTTTAAAGTGCGAGATGATTTAGCTAAGTTGAAGAAAAGAATACAAAGTAGGAAGCATATGGAATTGATTATTTACTGTATAAAACTACATTTACATTAAAGTATCTCAGACCAGAGCAGATGGGGTTTTTAAATGCTTACTGGCTATGGCTGTGAATGGTTTTGCCTATGGCCTTTTAGATCCATCTGCCCTGGTGTATGAGATTGCTGTGCTCTACCTTCTGCTCTGCCTGCCCTCTGTGCTTGCTCCCACCCCTGCCAACCTGCCAAGAGAGCTCCTCACATTTCACTCAGAATTACAGTTCAGTAATGACTGTTCAAATAGTTTAAGCTAACAATTTAAGCCACCTCATTGTCTGGACTAATAAAGAGATGTAACGCTAATAATATATTACTTAAGCTAACACATGTCACTGCGAATGAAATGGATTGAGATGTCCTCACGAGAGCGATTGCTGCTGAGCATAGCAATTTCTTACACACAGATGTTTTGGAAAGGACACATACCCACAGCTAAGCTTTTATGTAATCTTCAGGGTTTGGTCTGAAGAGGTCATGCTGTGGCTAAATCACATCTTTCAGCGATGATATTCCCATTTAGACACAAAATGCCTCGATCATACAAACCCTGGCAACATTGTGCAAGAGTTAGGTCTGAGCTGGCTCCCAACAGGAAGCGCAGAGCACAAATCCTAACATGCTCTGGGTTCCTCTGTACTGTGCTAGATGCCTAACCATGCTGAACCCAAACGAGTTTCTGCTGCTTTGACCTGTGCAGGCTTGTTCAGCAAATGGAAACTGAACCCAGGAGAAACTGGGCTGAAGGCTTGCTGACTGGTTTTGGTTGGATTTGGTTGCAACACATACTTTGTTTGGGGTAATATCTTCATCATGATAATACAATTCCATTTGGTACTACAGAGTAGACTGTCAGTAGTTATCATTGGGCCTGGATCAAGAATTTTCCAAAATAATTCCCTGTCAGGTCACAAACAGACTGTATTCTATTAATTTCACAGTTTATTGGTTAAGATTAGCAAATAGTTTCTATTTCCTAGGCGATTAGGAGGGAAAAAAAGTGACTGTAACATACTATTTTTCCTGTCACAGTGAGTTGTTCTTGCACGGACAGGCATAATAGAAGGGAGATATTTCACAGGTGTACTTTAAAATATTAATTGCTATATTTTTCCGTAACGCACTATAAACATCAATAAACTATCTCAGCTAAGTAAGTTGAGTGTCTTCCAACCCTTTTAGTCATGCCTCACTTCCCATAAAAGCCCACTTGATTAAGGATCTTCAAGTTTGATTGTGATGTCTGCCGTTCAAGTCCAAGGCAGAGAACACCCCGTGCCTGGTTGCCAGCGCAGAACTCCTCACCGCAGCGCTGTGCCTCACGGTCTGAGAGGCGTAGAACTAAGGAGCTCTTTCCCAGCAATGCTTAGACACATCATAGCAAATTTAGTGAAATTTAAAAATTCCCTACTGCTATGCTGAACACTATGGACATGCAGAGTGTCAAACAGAGAAGGATGTGCTGACTCTGCTGTTCCAAAGCGCTGATTCCCCATTCATCCCTCTCAGCGACAGGCTGGTGCTGCACTACCATGGCCTGTTTAAACACTTGATAATTCAAATGCAGTCAGAGCCCAGATAAGATAAGAAAATGGGCAGAGTCATGTTTTCAGTTGCTCCTTCACAAATCACAAAGCAGAATCCATTGTTCAAAAGAGGAAAACAAATATATCTTTAAAAAAAATCCAAACCAATAAATTTAAGGTATGCCCAGGTCTCAGAACGACTGCATCTGTCTGAGCTCAAGTGCCAAACTTATTACGTGAACGTGGTCTCAGAAGTGCTGCATGTCACCCAGCAATTTCCGCACTGCTTCCCCCTGCTGCCATTCACCTTCTCCCAAGACCATGTGGGTCACAAAATCAGACCCATGTTTTTACTTAGAGAAATACAGGAAGATATATATTAGAACAGACCAATGATATATGTTGTTCAATATATTGCTTTGTTTTTTCACCTGAACTCAATGCTTCAAAGCTATATTTAAAGAACTCAGAGTACCTTTATCCAACTTAGCAATCTTATGGCAAGGGTAAAATTTGTTCCTGATACTGTGAAGTTTGGGGATTTTAAAATATATTCCAGTCGCTGAAAATTATGTACTTTCTGTATTCATGGAATAAACATTTTTCCTGTTAATGGAGATCAACCTCCATAGCAGAAGTAATTAAAATTACACCGTGATCATGATCCATAAGAAAACAAAATAATTAAAATAACCCATAAAAAGTGACAAGAGACATTTAGTGGATATAGTAATTTCTGAAGGTTTTATATAACTGTTTAACAAACGCTTCCATAAGAAGTAATACAAAACATTCAGAAGAGCTTTATAAAATCATTTTGGTTGGAAAAGACCTTGAAGGTCATCAAGTCCAACTGATAATCATAAATTAAGCTGATTATCATATATCAAACTGTTTATCATATATTAAAAAAAAACTATAAAGCTGGAAAATGCCATGTGATGAAATATGACTGCTGGATCTTAGGCATGCTAAGAAAAATGTAATTTATAATGGGAAACCTTATTATTCCCAATAGTTTCACTAGGAGCAAAGGCAAGGTTGTCTCAGCCCCACATCCCCGGGGGCTCCTAGTAGCGGGGCTGAGCACATTCACCCAACAGGCCAGGGTACTAACGGGCCTGACTGTCCCTGCCCAGCCCTTCCAGGGTGCTTCCCATCTGCCCATGGTCCAGGACCTTATGGAAGTGTCCAATGCCCAGGGCTGGGACTGCCCCAGTGTCCCTGGTTGCCCTACTCCTGCCTGGGGCACTGAGATGGGCACTGGCTGCCAGGCCATCCCCTGATAGAAGCCTGGGGAACCCCCATGGCTCCCAAGGGAGGGCCCTCATGGGGAGTCCAGGGTGGGAGCTCCATTTCCATGACTTGATTACAGGCCTCCCACTGGCTGCAGTTCCCCTGTGCCTCACTTTGTGACGAAGAGCCTCCAGCCTGACCATCGCAGCCAAAACACCTCACAAAGCAGGAATGGGGGAACCACAGTGAGATGTGACCTGCTGTAGACACACTTGCAAGCCTCAGTTTTGTTCAGGCTGTGCTGCAACCCCACAAGTAAGAAGACAAAGCTATTATGGCTTATAACATATCCTGTTAATTCCAGTTTTTCATGGGTCATTCATATTTGCATAGCACTATATTGGGGAATGTTTGGATTATATCATTTTACCTACAGAACAGTCTTTCTTTTCTCCACTAAGCATTAAACCTTGAGCCTTCTAGAATTCAAAGGCCAGATATTTTCTAAAAGGCCACGGAGATCCTTGCTGCATGCTGTCGGTGTGCATATACATTTATATATGACAGCACGGCATCAGAGATAAAGAATTAAACAGCTGGTTCTTGTGCACGTATTTCAGTGCCTTGGTTTAGCTAAGTGAAATAAGATGCTAGAGCTGGCACTACTGCCATTGCTCAGCTTCACAGCATTTTTGTGGTACCTTTTCCGATCTTTTTGCCCTGTCTTACCTGGTGCTTTTGCTTATGGAGTCAGGATAATTTCACCTTCTACTTGCAGAACTTCATGTTTGTGGCTTTTGTGTTATGGATGTAGGCTGGAAGCAGTGACTCCTAAATGTTCAAAACCTGATGAAAAAAAAAGTTAATGTGGCACACAATAGTTTATTTTGTTAAAATCTCAATATTTTCAAAAGCTCAGTATAGGTAATTTAATAAACATGCAATTCAGGAAGCAAACAAAGGTTTTCTGCTTCCCTGCCTACCCATTTCCATGTAAAACAGACAGGCTGAGACGTATAGGATCCATCAGGCAAATTTTTCACAGGCATAGAAGAACCATAGTACTTGGTACATTTACAAGGAACAGATAGGAGAAAATTAATTCAGAAGGAAACAGGCAGAAGCAAAGAAACACCTTAAACAAGAATGAAATCTCTGCTCCTGAATGATTGCTGGCCATATATATCTGGGTTTGTGTTCTCTGTTCTTTTGTAAACCTTTTGGTTTTGATCACCCCAAAGTGAAGAGGTCCTTACACAGTAGGACTAAAGGAAGCATCAGCTCTGAAAAGAAGCTGAAAAATCTTCTCCTATTCTCTCCTTTCTCCTTTTTCTCCTTTCTCCTCCTTTTTCTCCTTTCTCCTCCTTTCTCCTCCTTTTTCTCCTTTCTCCTCCTTTCTCCTTTCTCCTCCTTTCTCCTTTCTCCTGTCTCCTTTTCTTTCTCCTTTCTCCTTTTCCCTTTCCCCTTTTCCCTTTCCTTTCCTTTCCTTTCCCATGCCCTTTCCCCTTCCCCTGCCCTTTCCCCCTCCCTTTCCCCTTCCCTTTCCTCTTCCCTTTCCCCTTCCCTTCCCCGCCCTTGACATTCTTGTGCTGTATCTAAGTAAGGTTCTGACAACTGGCCTCTCCCTCAGAGTTTATCTGAAAATGCACACTAACAGTCATTTAATACTAATTGCAGATTATTTAAGGCATGGTGGCCTGATGCACTGCAGAAGGATCACATCATTAATGTAAGTGTGGTGATCAATATCAGCACTCTATCTGCATTTGACTGTAACAAGCAATTCTGCTAAGAGAGTGCATGTTCTCTGACCTGTGGTATCATCGTTCATTCCTTGCTCCAGGTTAACACTTATGGAGAGCTCTCAGCCAATGCATCATGAGCACTAAAATATGATTGGAAATATTTCCCAGAACAACTCAAGCTGATGTGCCGAGGAAGGCACGCTAAGGGTCTGGATTCTTCTCCCTTTCACTCCTTTCTTTTGGGAATATCACAGTGAAAATGGAAAATGAGTAGCAGTGGGGTTCTGAAATTTCTGCAATACTGAAACTTTTTGTGGGGTTTAAGCATTGCACCAACCACTGCTTTCACTCTGTGCAGCCCGGCAAAACAGAAAGAAGTGGATCGGCCACGAATTGAGTGTTGAAAATGCAATCGTTGACCCAGCAGTCACAGAAGTTTTCAAAGCAGCTCGTGCTGTGCTGTCCACAAGCACATTGAAAACCTGAAATATTCCACAAATGCATGTCTTTAACTGGGTTTAAACGGATGGGTTGTGGACTGAATGCATATGTGTCACCAGATATGAAACAAGCAAACACATTAATTGCAAAAACATTATTCGGAAACTTGGGGGCTACTGCTCTGTGTGAATGGATTAACAGGATAGAAGATGCCTTCATTATCCAGAGATCTGTTACTATGTGCGTGCCAATAATTTGCTCTCTCCTAGCAGCGTCACAAACAATGTGTCCATGCCAACCCTGGTTTTACTTGACCCAAAGAACCATCTGCTGCTTTGATTGGAGACGCCTTGTCCTGACAGATGCCAGCAGAACAAGTGGCAGCATAATGGTGCTTGGAGCACCGTGGTGGAATGTGATCCTGGCCATCTGACAACAAAAGGGTCTGTCTGCTTTCTTCTTTGCTTTCTTCCTTGGATATGGGAAATGTTTTCCTCTTCTTTGCGAACAAAGAAATAGCTTTGCATTCACCATATTCTTAAGGCTGTCTAAAGTGCATTGTCTGTCACAGGGAAGATGATAAGGAACACTTGTAGGTATTTAAAATACAAGTAGTGTCTTGAAACTTGGTCAATGAGATTATAGTTCACTGGCTTGTATTTAAATTCAGTGTTTTTGCCGGCATTCAATGTGAGTGAAACACTGTCTGACTGTGATGAAAAATTGTGAAAACATTGTGTTTAACTTTGTAACATCTTGGTTTTCCATTATTTTGACCCCATTCTTTGAAGCATGTCACTAACACTGAAGGAACTGATCCTGTTGCACATGAACCTGATAGACGAAAATACAGTTTAGAAAGGTATAATCTAACTCCCTACTCACAGTACACAGTCATAGCTGAGAAGCAATGATTTTTAGCTAAAAAAAAATACATTGTGGTAGCTGAATCTCTGAGAGAGTAAATTTCTGCATATAGTGACATGTTGTAATAGAATTTTTGTTCCAGGAAGGCAATTGTAAAGTTAATTATTAATTATCTGTAAATTATCTTTCAAAAATGTAGTGTAATGATAGATCTCAGCAGGAAGAGCAGTAAGTAACAGTTTTAAATTGTTTTCAATATGATGCAACTTTAAAAATACTGTGCTGTTCAGACACGAGCATGGAGGAAAGATCTCACTTAAGAAAGGAAGCCATTCACCTGGGCAGGCAAAACCTTCCCATGTCTTGTCATGTAACTAGGTATTGAGTTGCAGTGATAGTGAGACACTTTCTGTATCAAAGGAACTCAGAAATGCATTGGATTTTTTGATGATCCAAGAGCTATATTTTATTGATATTGAGGAACAGGATGAGTAAAAGCAGCAGTTAGGGGATAATGTCTTAATATCTCAAGTATGGAAATGTGTCTAAGGACCATTACAGTAAGTCAGGCTTTGCTGGGGTATGATCCATGAAGCTTTTTGTATTTTGCATTAATGCTTTCCAATAAAAGATACTATTGCATTCACCCATAGTCTGCTGCCAGTTTGCAAGAAGGCTTTTCCCATCACCACTGTAAGCAGAATAATGCATGACCAAGAAATAAAGGCTGAGTAGAGCTGGCCTGTAGTGTGGGAAAAAAACATCCTCTGTCCACTTCTGCAGCAGCAAGGGATTGTAGGACAGAACCCACTCACAAATTTCACATCCTTTGTAGAAAACAAATACAGGTGAGCCTATCATTCCCCATAGTGACAATAATTTTCTCCTTCTCCCTTGAAGTTACATATGTTCTTCTTTGTCCAAATTGAGGAAGATGTCATTTGAACTGAGCATGATCTGGTTAGCCTTTATGGGGAGGCGGGGAGGTCTTCCTAGAAGGAGAGGTTGGAAAATATCTTTGCAGACATCCCAGTTTTGAACATGTACCCTTCATTAAATGAGGCTTATTGCTCACAGAACTGTAAAGTCTGTGGTCTGTTTCAAATTGCTGGATTGGGTTCTAAAGGTGTATCTACTAGCAGCAGTCCTGAGGGTGACACATTCATGTTAACACAGTGCACACCCCAGCAAATTTGTCTCATCAGTGCTAGCTCTTAGATCTCTGCACCACACATCAGTAAGTAGTACAGCTATATATGTATATTATAAATATAGAGCTTTTAATACTTTCTTTACCTAATTCTTGCATTCATGTCTACTTGCCTTGACACCATTATAAGCCCCTAAGTGTGTAGACATAATTCAGTTCTTGCACTTTGAAGAAATTAGAAACATGATCTCTTTCTCCCTTTTGTCCAAAGTTGCACCTTGGGATCATTTTCCAGCTAAGTAGTTGCATGGTATTGTTCCCGGGTCCCTATGCCAGTGCACAGGATGGATGTACAACAGCTTGTGAAAAAAAAACACCATTTTGATCTGCTTTGATCAACAGTTAATTTGAGTTAGCAGCAGCAGGATAGGCTTTTTTTGGTGTCTGGCTTATGTATACAATGGTAGGGTAGCTTTACAAACTTTCAGAAAAAAAAAGATGTGTTAATGCAGACTATACTATGCAGTAGACAAACTGCATGATGTCTGCAAAGAAATGAACACATCTAGAAACACCTGGATGTGATATGCTGTGTGTGTAATCTGCACCTTATCCCAAGGTACTTGGTTTGCAGAAACCCTTCTGGTTCATTTCTCTCTTTCTACATATTCTCTGAGAGGTTAATGGCAGCCTATTTTGGATCTGTAGCAGCAGTAAAGACACCTGCTGCTGGCTCTGGTCTTCTAGATAGGGAGGAAGATGGGGAGAGCCAAGGTACTACCCATTTCAGCTCCCCTTGCTATGATGAAAAGATAAAGAGATGCTTAGACCCAATGTCTGGGCAACCACAAACAGGCAGAAAACCAATTCCTCTTACTGTCCTGTCTAGACAATAGTAAAAACCATAATCTTGCCTGGAACTCTTTATCTTACCTGCAAAAATAGGTTTTTTCCCCATAGCTCCACTTCAATCATCCAAAGTATCTGGCAATTTAAAGAAATTAATTCATGGATGAGTTCCATTTGCTTTGTAGCTTTCTCAGCTTTCGGGGCTTATGTTTTCCAGCCTCTTTTCATAAGTCTAGAAGCAGAGACATTTGGTTTGCTGAGAACTGACACTACCTAAGACTGTGTGTTTATATTCCTATTTTCATTACTCATATTTAAATGCTGGGAAATGCAGCATTTAAAATCTCAGATGATGTGAGACTTATAAATTTTTTTTTAAATCATATTGTGTAGCAGACATGGTAAAGGACAAAGATCTTTATTTCATTAGTTAGTTACAAGACTAATTTTGTCAGAACCGTCTGAAGCAATTCTGCAGCATAAATTTGAACAACAACCTGCAACCCACTTTTTCTTCCCTATTTGTATGATGTTTGGTCGTGAGTAGAATTTGTGATGTTCTTGCTTATCCTTCTTTATAAAACGAGTCTCACAGCTTTCACTTCAGCAAGTACCCAAACCAGCTCATATGTGAGGTATCTGAAGAGAAAAATTAATAAATGTTCTTCTGTTGGAGACAAAAGGTGGCCCACAGCATTGTACTTTTTTCCCAAATCCTAAAACTCACCTTTCTCCAGTACAACTGAAACGTAAGCCACAGAGTCACAGTGGAGATGAGAAGACTTCAACACTTAAAGAAATTTGGTAATCCATCTGTGGTAATAATGAAAGTATTTGCCATCAGAGGCAACTTCCCTTTCGATCTTGTAATGACATTTAATACTATGCAAAGGCCAGAGATCTGCAGAATATTTCTTCTTACATAGTACACTTGAAAAAGTAATATTTTATTGCTAACGCTCTTTATTTCCACTCAGTCTGTCAAAATAGTTGCCTGATATTAGAAAAAAAGAAGTGCCTCTCTTGACTTAGTTGTTTTAGTATGGCATTTCACCTGTGAATTTCCATTTTCATACCTTTCAAATTGCTGTGATAATTAGGATCTTAAAAACCCAGCATTTCCTAATTTTCTATTTAGGCAATTGTGTCTCTCTCAAGACATAATTTTTTAATCCAAAATACAAGTCCAGTCGTGGTAGATTTAAATAAGTGACCCGACAGTACTGAAATTGTGTGATATAATTGAAATTTTGCAAGGATGCATTTGTTGTAAGGCTGTAAACTTGCCAGTAGCTTTGCAAAAAATCAATGAAATACCAGCAGGGCGTCTTAGTGAATGTCATATTCTAACTAAATATAAAACACGACAATTTAAATAAAAAATAATTCACAGTTGTTTGTATATAAAGCCTCATACTAACACATTTTAAAATCAACAGTATCAGAGATTTGAGAGTACAAACTAACTTTCTACCCCCATGCTTTTGAAATCTTGTTTTTGACTGAAAGACACCAAAAGGGTCCACAACACTCCTAACACTTTTCCATTAAAAGAGCTGCATTTTCAGGAAATCAAGTAATTAACTGAGGCTTATGCTTTACTTCACCTTCAGATCTTAATAAGGTTTGGTTTGGGATTTTTTTTTTTGTATTATTATTATAATTACAATTAGAATTTTATTACAATTGCAACAATGGGGATCTCTTGTCCCAATCCTATGACAAACCAGTCCAGGAGTCATTTTCTTTAAGCCCTGGCCTCAGGGCACAAACGACTCTTTAAGTCCTTGACAAACACAGAGCAAAGGACAGAGCAAAACACAGTTGAGTCCGAAAAGGTTTTTCTTCTCTTTTCTTCATGCTTGTTACACCATACCCCTTCTCCACTTTTCAAGCTTATTATGAGACTTGAGAGCTCATTTCAACCATCAATCACATGCTGCAGAATAAATCCACATGGATTTATTGTATTGCTGCACTCCCCAGCTCTTAGAAGTATATGCTCTCATTTAAAAAAGAATAGCAGTAAATCTTATACTACAAAATCAGACAGAAGTTTGGGAAAGATACTGTACACAAAAGACAATGATAAATAGCAACATAGAAAGTAGTGGAAAAGCATCTAGTTTAATATTTTCACCTTTGCTTTTAGGTTTGATCTTCATTAATGATCTTCATTTGTACTTTAGAAGCAAAATCAAACAATACATTTACTAATCTTAGAAGTGATAGCCAAATTAAGAAAAACAATCAGCAGAAAGACAGAATAGCTCCAGAGAAAGTAGGTATATGGCAAAAATAAACTAGCACTGAGCTCAGAAAAATGCAAGCAAATACAACAGGAGAGACAATACTCCAAAATACTGTTGGGTTGGTAATGGACAGAGAACTGTTTACCAAGATCTCATTTCATATCACCAAAATAATAATTAAAGAGTTGCAGGGAATTTGACTTCTATACGCAGACTGACCCATCAGTACATACAATGGTCTCTGTCTATTTGGCACCACTGGGGTTCTATCTCAAATGCTGTGTTTTCCTCCATACGACTGACAAAAATTGGCAAGAATTCAGAAACCATCAGTTATGGAGCGAAGTTATCTTATGGGAAGAGCTGGTAGTCCTAAACAGCTCAACATGATAAACAATGATTTCTGGTGAGAACATCGGTATCTATAGTACTCACTGCAGACTGTAGAGAACTGTTAATGCTAAGTGCAACCTAAGACAAAGCAAAATGTGCTTTAATACTTCATTTTTTGGTGGGACCTGCTAAGCTATGGATTATCCTACCAAAAGGTGAGTCAGTAGGCTCCAGGGCAGAAATCATTTGACACACAACCTGACCACAGGCAAGAGTGTTTCCTGCCTAGCTGGGTGTTAGCAGGACCCGGCCCCAGGCGTCACCAAGACGGAGGGGGAAATTTCAATGTGGGTGCAGCTGGGACCAGAGGTGCAAGAGCCACATCCCTCCCATGACACAGCCAAGGAACAACCTGGAGAAAACATCTATCAGAGAGTCTGTGGGGGAGAGGACCCATACCCTGCAAACAGGGCACTTAATGGTCTCATCACTAAGAGCACTTGCTCTGAAAGTACTGCTGTTGAACTCTGGAAGGTGTAATTACTTCCTTTCCCAAAAAGGATGAGAAATGAAATTGTTAAATGTTCATATGATTATTAAGCATTACTGCATTGAGATATTTGGGTTTGATAACATCACAACTTGCTAAACAACAATGACAGGTTATGCAAATGCATTTTCTGTAGCCTCTCTCGGCACTAGAGTTTTTAAATCAAATTTTCAAGTAGATGACTTTCATAAGTACGAGCTAAGGGACTCAGAATTATATTTTTACATCTCATTCCCTCATTGGGTTTCATTTGATGAACATTATTATAACATACACTGTGCCCTTGACTCTTGCAATTTGTTCTTATTACAGTTGTAAAGAAAAGCAAAACCAAATGCAGTTTTCTCTCTAGAATCTGTCTGACTGACTATAGGCATTTTGTTCCAACATCATATAGATTATGTTTCTTCTATATCCTTGTTTCTCCTGTTTTCATGCTGTACTTGAAATCTTATTTTTCTGCAAGCCTCACACTGCTGTCTTCTAGTGGTTTCTCTCCTTCCCTTTTCCACTTTGAATGTACTTCCACCTTTGGGTTACTTCTTCTTCCTCTCCAACTTCTTATTAATTGATATCCTTGCATTAATTCTGTTTCCATCTTTCCTTGCACATTTCCAACTCCTAACCTGTGTCCATTCATTTAATCCTGTATCTAGCCACTTTGGCACCTCCTGAAGGTCCTTTAGTTAAAGTAAGTGCATCTAAATCTAAATTCCTGTTGCCTCCTCTGAACCCACTGACTGTAGCAGTGGTGTGAAGGGTTCCCTATATCACTATTAGCATGCTGTGTGTTAAAAAATCCAGTTCCTTATTTTTGCATCAACTTAACAGCACGCAAGCTGAAGGTAGCAACAGCACTGAGCTCCCCATTTTGAGCAGCCTTTGGAGAGCTTCTTCTGACAAGTGGAGGCTGAACCTTTACATACTGTAGTGATATTTTTATATCACTAGCTCGTTCTCTATATGTGATTCGTGATTCTTCACCCCTTTTGCTCTGCAATCCTCAAATGATCAAAACCCTCCCATTATTTGTCATACGAGGAATCAATCATGATTGTTAAAATGTAGCTTTTAACCAATCTTCTGTGAATCCTATCCATACGTTGTATCCATGTATTATGTAATGAAGTTTAAAAGCTAAATTTAGACTTTACTGATCGAATTCTTTAAAGTAAAAAAAAACATTGCAATTGTGACACGCTTTTTATTTTAGTATCATGCTAGTTTAGTTATGATTTCGGAATGATATATTCTAATGAGAACTTTGCAATCCCTTGCATCTTTTCATTCACTGTTTTCAACACACAGTTATCAAAATGTTCTCAAGAGGTAATTAGTTTCTATGTTTTCTTATGATTAAAGCCATTGCAGAGGATGTTTCACACAAATCTGTTCTCTGAAAATGAACATGCCTAGCGCTGTGTATCCTATATCTGGATATTCATTTGGGGCACGCTGCCAAATCTGGCAGTTGTCTAGAATTTCATTTTCATTGAGCAATCAGTTGAACGTTCATTCAGCATTTTTCCGTATTTTGACAGCAAAGCAGCACAATCAACAGCTGCTTCTCTGACAGGAATCAGTCCTCCACTCACACTTGCTCAGTTTTAAATCCTAGACACGGTAATACATGAACCATCCCTGTGATACAGCGTTAACTCAAAAACTAGCAATCTTTATCATCCTATCCTATGTTCAATTTTTTTTTTTGGCAATTTTTCTGAGATCCAACCTTTCACTTTGTTCACCTACGTAGATTTCTCAGAAAATCTCTTTCAGTTTCTTTACTCCAGACTCTTCTCAAATGGCCTCCTGATATACCAAACACTTGTGCACACTGTTACCGAGCCTCCTTGCCAGAATAACCACTGTGTTTTTTCTTCTCCCAGGAAAACAGATTAATCTTCACACAATTTCCCAAGACTTACACGGCTCCTGTCTGCCCCACTGGTCCTTTACCACCTTACTCTTGTCCCACAGTGTGCTTGCTATACTCACACTAGAGCAGAGTGGAGAGATCCCCAGGTTATCACTGGGCAGAGCTGCTCTGAAACTGGAAGCAGCGCAGTTGCTTTTGTGTGGTGTTACATCTGGGTTCCCAGTCCTGCTTTTCAGTTCAGCTTCTGGTGGCTACAAGGCTTTTGTTTCCTAGTCTGCATGAGTTTGGTACTAGCTGGAGGACACAGACTGATATTAGCGTTGTATTGAGAAATGCAATCGTACCCACCCGTAAATCAGTGAACTATTCTTTTAACAAAATGCTGGGCAAGTTAAAATGCTCAGTAATATCAGCTTGGCTATAATATAATTTCCCATGGGAAAGAGAGCTTTGGCAGAGCTCAAACTGCAGAAATGGGCTGCTAGGGTCTCCTGCATCATACCGAACCAACAAATTACTTCTAGGCCTCTCTATACTAGTTATCAGTGAGGATAATCCATAGCTTCCCAGTAGGCATCTCTAAACTGTAATGCTTACCAGTGCATCCGGTCTTAAATAGGGTACCCATTTTGTGGCAGCTTTTTTGTACAGCACCCAAACTTCAAAAATCTCCTGGAAATGAGGGCAGCTTTGCATAGAGACAGAGAAAGCTGCTGTTCCAGAAGGCTGTCTTCATTCAGATGGGCTGTCAGACCACCCTTCTTTACATGAACAAACAGGGATGTACCAGAAAGCCATGCAGGGGGGTCAGTGGGCCCCATCCCATATGACAGTACTCACTGCCACCTAGGAAAGAAGGGCATGGTTGGCAGTTAGGCTGTTAGATGATAAATCTTCACAAGTGGATTTTGGTAGGGGAGCAAATTAGATTTCTCTAACGGGAGCTCTGCCATTTAAGGGAACAAGCTGCCAGTTTTCTGCTCATATGAGATGAAAAGACTGTTGCCAAGAAATGCTTCCTCCATTTAATGGGAAAGAAGCCTGTCAAATACATTTTCCTAACAGCAGAAGTCCAGGCAAGGTCCATGAGAGACAAAATAACAAAAATAACAAGCCAGACAAGTACTTATCTGTGTAAATATATACAGCCCATCCAAACTGTCAGCCTGGACTTTGGACTATTCAGAAACCAAAGCATCCTCAACAAAATACAGCTCTTAAGAGCCACAGATGTTATCTGGTGCTGAGCATCTTTCAGTACAGAGCTGCTGTATTTTTGAGACAAGTTGGAGGTATATTATGTTTATGTCTGGTGGGTCCTTTTGTTGTCCACGCACTAAGTGTTCCAGTAATTTCTTGGTATGTCAGAACTGACTCTGTGGGACCATGAAGCAGTTACTCAAGCCTATCCTGAGCTAACCAAGGGCAAAAAAGCGAAAGGGCAGCCATGCATTCTCAGGTTCAAGGATCAATACTGATGCTTTACAAACTGACTTTTAAAAAAAGCCTTGAGACACTCGCATGGTCCTGATAAATCAGATGCAAGTTTCATTTAATACATTAATCTCCCAAGAACTGAGATTTGTTTTACGAAAATTAAATTCCCAGATAGCCATGAGCTCAGCCTGCAGTAATTTTCTGCCAGCAGTGACCGGTACGATCTCAGATATTACAGAAACAAACACGTGTTGAGAACTCACAAGGATGGCTCACAAAGCTGGTCTTGGTACTCCACAGCAATCACCTTCTCATCCCCTTTGTCTTTTACCCCAACTCAGCATCACCCAGGCTGTCTGCTTTCACACTCTTTAATTTTCTGTCTGCGTTTTTGGATGCTACATCAATTGGCCACAAAATTACTGAAAGAATCCTACCCAAGGCTAACATATCAAATTCAACACTGCTAGCCACCTGACTGGCCTGCAAGACTTCCTAAATTTTACAAGCAAATCTACTTCTTTGTAACTCTTCTCTCTGCAAAACAGGTACAGGCTTAGGCTTGGCTTTCAATTGGGAAGCCCAAATTGGAGTCTGACAAACTATTTATATGCAAGTTTTCTTCACATCCAAGATAACTCTTTTTTTCAAATGCAAGCAAGCAGATTGAAAACAGGATTTTTTTTTTTCCTTACATATTATTTTGTTTTCAGTAGTTCTCTGAAACCACTAATTTTCAAGCTGTGCATTACACTTGCTAATGAGACTCTAGTCCCCACCATCTCTCCTCCTCAGTGTTAGCCGACCAGGTTTATTAGTGCCTCTTTAGCCTAGTATTTTGCCACCATGCCTTGCTAAAACGTCTTCCTCCAGAAATGAGAACTTTCTCCCCATAAGCGTTTAAAAGAAGCTCATTATGTCCAGTCCTGCGGCCGGACAAGATGCCCCACAGCTCATCCCGCCCCCGCACCGCGTCTCTTTCCCCTGCTGCACCAAGCTCCGGGGGCTCCGTCACCAGGCCAGGGCAGAAGGTGCCGGGAGGGAGCACTGGCTGCCGGCAGGAGGGAGGCGTCCTCCGCCTTCCAGCGTGCGCCATGAGGGGGGTCTGGGAGAACAGGGCCGCGGACAGCAGATAGCTGGGGCAAGTCCGGCGTGGGGCACGACGTGTCTCCCTCCCGCCCGCTGCCGGGCCTGGCCTGTCCCCGAGGGCTCCCGGCCTTTCCCGCCCCCCCGCCACCGCCTGCCCGGGGCCCCGGCCCGACCCCGCGGAGCCGCAGGAGGAGCCCGAGCCGCGGCCCGGCCCGGCAGGGCAAGGCAGGGCAGCAGGGGGTGCACGATCCCGAGCCGGGCGCAGTAGAGGGGCGAGCCGGGGCTAGGGCTGCCTGTGGCCACCACAGGAGCCGCGCGGGCGACTTCTCGGAGCCGGAGGCGGCGCGAAAAGCCCGGCGCAGGAGCCGAGGATGAGGCGGCCGCGGGTTTCGCCGCCGCCGGCCTCTTCTTAGCCACGGACGCAGCACCCCCGGCGGCAGTTGCGAGGCTGCGGCACCCGCCACCTCTCGGCGCCGGGGAGCAGGAAGCGGCGCTCGGCCGGCGCGGTCGTATCCCAGCGCCCCCCCTCTTCCCCCCCCCCCCCCCTCCCCGCCCAGCGCAGAGGGGGCGCAGGCGGCGCGGGCCGCCGCGGGAGCAGCAGGCGCTGGCGTCGGATGCCTGCGCTACGCCATCCCGGTGCTGCCGCGGCCTGGACTCCGCGGGGAGCGCGGGCGAGGAGGCGGCGGGCGATCGGTCGGCAGCGGCGGCCGCTCCTTTGTGTCACAGGTCGGTGCGGGGGAGCGGCAGGGGGGCGCGGGCGGTGGGGAAGAGCGGCGGGGCGGGCCGGGACGTGCTCCTGTCGGGTGCCCCGGCCCCTCCCGTAGGGCTGGGGCCGGCAGGCGCTAAACGCGCCCCTCCATGCCCGGCCTGTGCCCGCCGCGGGCATGGCGGGAGGGGGACTTGTCGAGCCGACCCCTCCTCCACTCACCCCGGGCAGGAAAACTCCGGGAGCGTCTCCGCTGCCCGGCCTCGGGAGCGGCGAGGCGAGGCGAGGCGGGGCGGGGGGGGGTTGGTGTCCGCCCGGGGGACGCGGCTGCCTCCGCTTCGGGGCAGGGGACGCCGGCCCCCCCTCCCCGGCCCCTCGCCTGCCGCCTCTTCCCCCCGGCCCAGGGCCGGCTTGTGCCTGGGGAAGTTTCTGCCCGGGCAGCGTTTCGCTGCCGTTGTTGATTGTTTATCGCTCTGAGGCGGCGCCGAAAATAGGTCAGAAATAACGTCCACCTCGTCCCCTCCGTGAAGTGCCCGCCGTGCCGGGCTAGGCAGAGGCGTTGCTGTCCCCTCCCTCCTTGCCTTCCTGAGAAATACCGGATTCTCTCAGGGTTTGAAACAATATTTGGGTGGATTTTTTTTTGTTTTATTTTGGTTCGGTTTTGAATACGGTGTCTTCGTGCGGTGTGGAAAGTTGCCGGCCGAGCGGTAGGAATAGCTCGCAGCTATTTCCTGGTGCGCGGAGGGAGGGCGGTACTGGCGGCTCCCCGCCGGCTGCTGCCCGGCGGGGTCGGTCGGTCTCTGCTCGCCCCGTCCGGGCAGGGGCAGAGCCTGTTCCTGTCCTCCCGAACGCCGGCTCTGCGTTGCAGTGTGTGCGGCAGGGCGCTGCAGGTAGGCGGTGCGTGCTCCTGCCTCCCGTGACCATCCGTAGGGTATCGTTTGGGGTGAATTAACCTCAGGACGCTCTCAGGACAGTATTTGCATGATCAGTAAGCATTCTTGAGGAAATCATCTTTCCTTTCTTGTCTTGTGTTATTTTAAGCAACAATTTCAATAGAACTTAATTGAAAACTTTGCTTAATGATTGTAGGTTGCAGACATACGACTTTGAAGAGAAACTGCATAGCATAACGGATTTTAAAAATATATAATCGGGGTGCTTTACATTCGTGTTGATATTGTAACTGAAAAGGTATTCATGCTGAAGCATTTAAACCCACTTCCCCATTCTCCTGGTTGCACTGGATTTTTCTTGTTGAAAGGTAAACAAACTTCTGTGTGAAGTCTTACATTTTATCAAGTAAGTGGGCATAAATGTTAATGTTGTTTTTCTGGGTTTTGCTTTGGTTTTGTTTTGTTTTTTTTTTAATTAATTCAGTCATCTAGCTTAATGTTGCCTTACACATGGGCAAAGCCTGAGCTAAAATGCACGCATGCAGCTTTTTAGTTTGCCAGGCAGAGAACAAGTTGGGGATGCTACTGGTTTGATCTTTACTACCCTGGAAGGGAATGTATTACATAGTCATTGTGAAGGGAAAAACTGCTTGGCCTTTGCTAAAGGGTAATTGCCACATTCCAAACCTGGTTCAGTAAAGCTGTGTTTTGCTGGAACATTAGGACTTTTCCAGGATGAAAGAATTCTGAGTTTGCCCAAAAGCAAATTAAGTACTTTGGTACAGTTCTTATTATTCCATTCAACAATTCATTATCCAATAGAACAGAAAATACTGTTCTGTAGGAACTGAACAATAATCCAAGCTCTGGCTGTGTCTCTGCAAATGCTTTAAATGGATGAAACACACAATCGTCATCTTGCTCTTTCTTCTGTACGCCAGTGCCAGTAGTCACAATCTGAGTACCTGCATTTGGTATGTCAGAGCACAGCTATAAATCTTAGTCTACATTGTCTGTGGATGGACCAACTCATTTTCCTGCCTCTCATTTTCCCCCCCTGTAAACAGCAGAAACAGATTCTTCAGCTTACCTTCAGTAATTGATAAAACTCAGAGAATATGAATTCAAGTTCATTCTGTGAAATGGTTTAAATTTCCCTTAGGTGAAATACTATCCTATCAAACTGCTAAGAGTTGACTGATACAAAAGGTAAAAATACTAGTGTTGTTCCTAAATCAACACTTACTTTATTAGTGGAATTGATTTCTTACCTTCACTTGAAATTACAGTTGGTATGACTGGCCTGGGTAAGGTTCGGCATGAGTAGTAATCAGTAAAGCATGCACAGCAACCACAATCTGTCCTCAAAACTAGGATTTTCAAACTGTGCCAGACGCCCCAGCACATTTGTTGATTCAATTTAATTCCATTGCTATAGCATTTTGTTCTGTTTTGAGTTCAGCAAAACCTCAAACATAACACTTTGAGTTCTGTTCGGCTTTCAGAAGAACTAAGCTCTGATGTCTCTTCTGAAGCCCCAGTGGTGGATGTGAAACTGTTACCTGGTACTCTCATTTTGTAGTTGTATCATTTCCCATGGAAGTACCTGGGTTCCAAAGCTCAGTTGTGGGATTGTCTCTTCTATTTTTATCCCACATAGAAGAATTAGTGACTAAAGTTCCCAAGCAGAAAAACTGAGATCCATCACACTCTCTGGAGATCCCTGTTGACTTTACTTGTCAGTTCTCCACTGAGGAAGTCTGACAAGTTCTGGTGGACTTGACTGTTGTGGTTTTAAGACTTTGTGAACACTCTGAGGGGATGTTTCTGTCAGTATCTCACTCACACCAGGTTATGGTCTGATGTTTTGGTGCACGCTTCCCTTCGAGGGCGCCGGAAGTGATTAGGGATACACATGCCACAGCGATGTTGCTGGCTGTGGAGGTGGATAGCAAAGCAAATTCTGGTAGAAGGGTGAGGCATATTACTGTGAGTGCAGAAACTTTGGACTACTGCAGGTGAAGATACGGGAGCCCTGTCTGAACTCTGACACTTGTACTGTTATCTTATTTCTCCAAAGAGAACCTAGCTGTCTACACCAACATAGGAGACAGGTACCTACATATATATTGTAATGCTGAGAGTGCTGGTGCCTGTGTCTCTCTTGGCCTGGGTGCTGATCCTGAGCAAATAGGAAAGTTAAACTGGTATAAAAGATGGACTTCAGTGTGAGAATTACAATAAATGGTTGTGAATTCTTGTTACTGTTGACCTTGTTTCAGTGTTTGAAGTTGTTACTGATACAGACCAGTGCTTCATACCCTTGCTTGGTGAATGATTCATCTTATACTTTGTGTTCTCTGTCTTGAAATCCTTTTGTTCTTTTTCAGACACCAGTCCCTACAGACCACTGAGGGGCTTGGCAGAATACACCCTCTCGTTAATCAAGGTGAAAGAGTTGAGTTTTTGTTTTGTGGGTTTTCCCCTCCTTTTCGTCCGTATGGAAATACAGTCTTGCTAGTGCTTTAAGTGTTTTCATGACAGCATAGACGAGTAACATCTGCATATTGACCAGCAGTTGTTCATGATGGATATTTGTTTTGTCAGCCTGCTGTTGTGTGTCAGGTACCTCTGACAGGCCATTGGCTCAGAGAGCTTGTAGCCGAAACAAGTATTCATGTCAAATGCCAGTGCATTCAATTTTTCTTTTGGTTAAACTATAAGCACAATTTAGAGTTTCTTGAATTATGAATTATTTAATCTTACATTCATTTTTCCTCCTAGTGAAAAAGCTTGGAAACTGTGGGTTTTTAACAAAATTTTTTAATGAAAAGTTTGTTTATGAAACAACCTTTAGATGCTTTATATGAAGGTTCCTATATTGGATCCTATATCCTACAAGTCACAATCTTGCTGTTTAACGTTTGTTAAGCACCTGCTGATTTTGGCCTATTCTAGCATTTTACTAAGCACCTTTTTATCACGTTCATTCCTGATACATCTCCCAAAGTACTGTGTACAGAAACCTATGTCAGAGTAGAAGTATGAACATAGCAGTTAAATATTTATGCATTCATTTCTAGCAAAAACAATTGGTAATGCGGTGTCGCTGATATTTGTAGAAGTCTGTCCTACAAATTGTCTTCCTCAAAGAACAATACATGGAATGTTTGTGGTAACAAGAGTATACAACAAAGAGTATACAAGAAAAAAAATATTCTGAAAGGGAGGAAATAGGTTTGCCATAGTTTGGGGTCAGGGAGAAGTCAGGTGAGCAAATCGTGTTTACTTCAAGCAGGAAATCAGTGACAGCACTATTCTTGGAAAGAACAGGCAGAGAAATAAAGAAGAGAATAAAACCTCACCGAGTTCAACTTAAAAGCAGAACAAAAGTTGAAAATGCTAAAGCATGAAGAAATGACATCAGTTCCATTTTTCATTAGATGCTTTCATTACTAACCTTTTTTTTTAATGGGTGTTCTTTACAAGTTTTGGGATTGGGAACATTTTCAATGCTAAGAAACTTGAACCTTATATTTTGCAGGCAGTTTCGCTGGAAACAAGACACGGAGTGTTCCTTATCACTATTTCTTACTAAAAATAAATTTTAAAAAATTCCTTATTCCTGAATTGCATATCTTGTATCAGGAAAAGTGAAAACATACCTTTTACTATTTTTAATTATCAAGTGAAAAGTTACAAATCTGTTCCCTCTACTACTATATAAGCATAGACATATGCATATATATGTATGCAAATTGTTTGCTGAATCTCATTTATAAAATAAGTCATAAACCTGCACAGTCCACCCTCCCAGATTCTTAGCATTAAGAAAAAAGAACCTACAGCATTCATCTGTTGTGCAGGAAGCCTTGCGCTTGACTTCTGACATTTTGAAATACTAAACTGGCTTGTTTTTCAGATCTAGCTCTACTTACTATAATCACAACCTTGCTCACGTGTTGCAGCATCATGACTCTATCCCTGTTACTGATTGTGACGTACATCATTCGTTACCTGTTGCATACGGGATGTGAAGCTAGATAAGCTTATCCTTTCTAGCTATAAAGTGAATTCTCTTTATGCTTTAGATGATTTTCTAAAGTTAATAAGCAAGGTTCCCCTTTAAATTTTGGTATCAGAATGGCTTGCAGTTTATCTTTTATCTTCATTCTATTTAAACTTATAAGAGGAATGTAATGGTATTTGCTCTTCTACAGGTTTAAGGATTACTAGTCAAAGAAATTGTACTTTCTTTCCAAGCTGTCAGTGCAGTTGTCACTTGATGATTTTTCTGCATAATGATTGTATATTTCCATGTAAAAAAAACCCCATCTAAATAGTGTAATTAATGCTGCTGCCTTTCAGTAGGTGAGAAGTTTGCATACCTAGTACTTCTAAACTACAGTATATATTGCTTGACTGCCTATTTATATGTGGCCCATCTAGCTTTCTATAAAAGCATATATTTTTAAAGATCTTCTGAATTTTCTGGGCAAACTTTGAGTTTATACCAGCTATGAGATAATTCTAGGACCTGTGCTTTCATGCGCCTCTGTCCTTAAAACCCTCACATTAGTCAAATAATTCAGATCAAAATGTGCCAAGGTACTGAGGATATTTGGAGTGCCAAAACAATGAGGCATAGACAGTAGAAAACATACATTTTACTGCTTTACATGTAAAGCAGCACAGAAAGGACCTTGTAACAGTTCAGGTCAATCCTAGACATAAAGGTGAAAGTCAAGACTTAGATCTCCCAAGTTTGTGGACATTCTATCAGGCTGGACTTCTTTTTCTAATGAAAGGCCTTGCTGCTGGGGCAAAAGATGTGAGCTGTCGGCTGTTACCTGCTGTTAATCTTACTTTGCATCTTCTTAAAATATGACCTCTTCTGTGGAAAGTACATTGTATATCTCTGAAATTAATTTGAATGCTACCTAATGCTACAAACGTTTGGTCTGAATTTGGGTTGGTGACTAGAAACCCTAACAGATGTGTACCTGCAGTTTGACTCTCAGAAGGTGTAAAAGCTGACGGAGTTTAGATGGAGGATGAATTGTCATGGCTGGTCAGTATGGTCAGCCGCTGGTTTGTCCTCCTCAGGTAGGAAAGGAGGAAACTAGGATCTGTTTGAAAACAAATCGGATAAGCTATTGGCAAGGTAGGGAAAAACCCCTGATGACTTTGGTTTCTTGTTCTTTAGCCTCTTTCGTTTGTGTGTTATGTTGTAGTTAATAGGTGTTTTTGCTTGTTCTAGTTGTAGCAAGTTTGAAAGCAGCATGTAAGGGATTTAATGACTGAGAAATGTTAGTTCAAGAATTTTTCACTAAATATGACAAGTAAATGGTAGGAGAAAGGAATGAACAAAATCTCCCATATAAAACATTGTCAAAAAATGTTCACATAGCATCGGTAAAGGTTCGCACTAATTCAAAAATCAATTTACTGCTTTGTTTTGATGTAACCCTTCAAGTTTACCCATTGAAGCTACTGAAGGTGATCATTAGACTTGTTTTATTTTGAATGTGTTATTTCAGAAAGAAAGCTATTCCATTTTATGTTTGTGTCAGGTGTTTTAGTAGCTTCTCGCACGTCAGTGTTGTTCTGTCAGTTAAATGCCACACAAGGAGAGGGAGGTAAGAGGGGCATAAAGACTTCAAGCTGCAAAATAAATAAGAGCAAAACCTGGATTTGATAAGGCTGCTGTATTTCTCTGTTTAATAGGCACTCTTTTAAGTAACTTTTATTTTGGCAATGTAGTGAGTGGGGAAGCAACGCCAGTGCTGTCAGGGTTGCAGCCTGTGGAGCTCAGGTGAGTCTGGGGGTGGAACAGGCTGTGGTCACCCAGGTGGCCCTGTTTCTCTCTTCCTCCATGAAGGGGAGTGGAAGAACCCTTATCAAGCAAAAATTGTTCCTGTCCCGCAATAGGAGGGTGTTTCTGGGCCTGTGTGGACAAAGAGCTACTGGAAGCTGCTTGGCTTTCCAGCCTCCCATGTGCCTCCTGTAGGAAAGGAATATCCCCGGTCCAGGTTGCCGGGGAGGTTTCCTGGGTGACTGGTTGCCTCCCTGGGAAGCTCAGCTCATGAGGAGGGAGCAGTTCAGGTGTTAGACTGGGCTGGTGCTTGTCTTCTGGGACTGTGCCCTTCCCTGGCCGGGGGAGTACTGTCGCCGTCCTCTTTCAAACTTTGAAGTGAACATAAGGAAGGAATGAAGGCTATTTTACCGCAGAAATGGCCGTGAGAAGGGGCAGTTTCTCTTGCCCTACCACCTCCTTGCTTTGCTGCGCCAAGGCCGCGGTGGCTTAGGGAGACAGGCGCACTGAGAGGACAGCTAACCAGAGGAACCGCCATGTTGTGCTGCCGCTCGCCTTCCCTTCCCCATCGCTGCAATGGCACTGCTATTTGTGGAGCTGTGCTTTGAAACAGGATAAGGAAGTGATCTGATCAAGCTCTGCAAAAATAGATTATTCCAAAACGGTAGCTAATTCATTTTAAAATGCTGTCCCACAAGCACTGTGTTGGCAGCGTTGCAGGGGCGATGTACTCGTGCGGCGAAGGTGGGAATGAGCACCTGGGGCAGAAACTTCCGAAGCTGTTGCTGGTATGGAGGACTTCGTGTAACTTCAGGGGCAGTTGACCCAAATTCTTGTCATGCCCTTGTTTACTTCTTTGGGGTTAGATGTTAATATCGGCGTACTTTATCAGAGGTATCAGTGCAGCCGTGCTGTATATAAATTGGTGAAATGTTGTGATTTAAATAAAAAAACCCACAAGCTCCCAAAACTTAGAAAATAACCCCCAAAATACCTGTAAAGGTTTGTTTTGATGGTGGTGGGTTCCCCCCCCCCAGTAACTGCCAGCACAATTGCAGAGATGGCTGTTTGTGAGAAGGGAGGGAGCAAGTCTCCAAAGGTAGTAGAGAGAAATTGTTTAAAGACTTTGCTGCTGGTAATATATAATGTGTGTACGTACTGACATTCATCTCTCCATAGCATATACGTGGAGATCTTCTCAGTTCATTCAAGGTGCTGTCACAGTTGTCCACCACTGCTGAGCAGTGTCTTCTGTACTTGACACTCATTTCTTCAGAAACTTCTTTTGCCAGGCATTTGTTGATCAAAAAGCATACATGGTACTCTGCATACTTTTTTTTAGTATCTTAGCAGCAGATAAAAGAAAGGGGGTGATTTAATGTTCACTTTGGTTTTTTGGGGGGGGAGGAGGTTTTGTTTGTTTGTTGTATTTTGGGTTTTTTTGTTGTTGTTAGTAGCTGTTGGGTCAGACCTGATTTACTCCAGGATTCAGTGACACAAAAGAGAATGGAACAAGAAGAATAAAGCATTCAGATCCAGTGCTTGGCTGGTTTTGGTAATAGCTAAGTAAACTTGTAAGGTTATGTATGTTTTAACTTAGTGCTCTTAGACAGGGAGGCAAGCAGGGAATAAGTTGCTGGAGGTGCCACCTGAGTTTGCAGAGAAAAGTATGGCTCTTCCTCACCTGATCAGCTAGAGCTTAGTCTTGCACCAAATTGATAAGTAGATGTTTGTTTACTACAATATATTTTTGAAAAACTTTAATGCACATTCTGAAATACTTTTCCATGACCAAGTTAGGTCGTTGCTTGCCGTGGCAGTCTGCTTAACTGTCTTTCAACGTTATTCTTGTGTCATATAACCATAACTAAATTGCACTTTCTGTTAGAATAATATGGATTTGACTGTAAAATTAATGCATGGTTTGTGTAACAGAAGAGTTGCAGGGAGGGTCTTGGAAGACTATGGTCAGAAAATCATTAACAAAGAACAAAGTAAGAATCTATGACATTTCTCTGGTGGATATTGAATAAAGGCAGCAGACAGAAATTAGGAGGAGATGAAGACAACAGATTTCCAGACTTTTAAGTGGTTTTTTTTTTCATTCAAAATCAAAGAATCAAACTTTTAACCGAAATTTAAGTGCTATAATGCTCATCTTGATTTGTGTTGTTAAAATGGTAGGAAACTGGAAGCCACAAGGGAAAAGAGTGAAATCAAGGATTATGTTTTTAAAGATACAGTACTATGAAGCCATCCCTACATCATCTGACTTAATGTATTAGGTTATTAACGTTATGTGTTGAAAAATAAAATAGGCTTTGATACAATACTCCTATATGTTTTGAAAATAACTTACACGTGTATGAAAGTCGTAGCAGAGTCACTGTTTTTCCCTGCTGGCCCATGCAGCCTATCACCACAGGTGTTATTGGAGGAACTGTAAAGGAAGTGGTTTTGTGGCCACTGATCCTGGATCAGATTTATTATCAGATTACCTCCTAATGTAACTTTGATCAGGCAGGCAAACTATCACATTTCTTGTTAATAAGAGCACACAATACGTCACTTGCCGCTGACTTAATGCCTACTGTGGGAGGAAAGACAGTAACTGTTTGGCATATAGCCTTCCAGTACAAAATCAACCTGTCAGATCTAAGCTGTATTTACTGTTTTGTCAAACCTTGACCTCAGAACAGATACTGGAACAATAAGTCTACTTTAAATTGTGCTCTGTTTTATTTACAGAGTACAAAAATATGGAATTATTACCTATTAAAAATAATGTACTAAGCATGTACAGTTAGATTTATTTTTCATTTATCTTGAAATCAAAGCTTTATTTTTTTGAGAATAAGGTTGCTCGGGGTGGGAGGGAAGTTGCAACAACTTTCTCTTGGACATTCTTCTGCTTCAGAAAATATGACAGAGTAGTGACATCAGCAGACATTGAAGACATTTTAATGCCAAACTCATTCATTAATCCCTGTGAGAGTTATTTTTCATTAATGGTATTGCTTGGGACACGGAATTCAAAAAGATACTGCTTTCTTCCTTTGTATAAGTAGGAAAATTAAGTATGTTTTAAGTACACTAAAGTAGACCTTTAATATTTTATGAAGAAGCCAGTCAGTGGGGCAGAATCAAATTATTTTAGTAAGCTTCACTCTCCTTTATTAATTTTTACTGTGAAAGAAGTGCATCCTTCATAGATTCTTGAGATTATGAGATGGTGTACATATTAAGCTATGCAATTTGTTCTTTAAGCCAAAATACTGTAGCTTGCAATTTTTTTTTTTTTTTTTTAGTTTACTGTAAGATCATTATATGCTTTTTGTGTAAAGTTTCCGAAGACTTTAATTAAGTATTTAGAGTGAGTACTTAATTTTTCTTTTTGCCCTGTATTGCTCTTCTAAATATATTGTTAGGAAAAGATCGATTGCATTAACTGAAAATTATAAGCAAAATAAGTAATTAATTGATTTACAGATATGTTTCTAGATAGCTTACTTTAGTTAGAAATATTTATGTTTGTGACTGTTGTTAAGGTAGCTTGATGGTGAGGGAACAGCTTAACTGCTGATTTACACTGTCCACTCTGCTTGGTTTTCAGCACAAGAGTGTTGTACTGTTTGGTTAATTTTTGATGGCTTAATGTGGTATCCTGATTTACCACTGTTTTTCATCAAAACACTGCCTTTTGCTGGTTCTGACTCAAAGGCAGTCAGATTTGTGCCAGTTACTTCATACCCTTTGAATCATAACTTCTAAAATGTGGGCTTTCTTTGTAAGGAAGGTCTTTGTAAAAGGAAGATAAAACACTGCTTGGTTCGCTTATGCTCCGTTTCCTCTTTCTTTGCAAATTGCCGTTGAAACCGTTGTTCAGTTTAGCCTAATGTGGAAGAGGAGACTGGATCTCGGAGATAATGAACTTTCTGTTTAGCGTAGATCGGTGCCAGTGAAGTCAGTGCCCATACTGGGCGGAAGAATGCAGCAGTCCTCTGGCATGGGGTGTGTTTTGCAGCAGCTGGCCAGCTGCTGTGGATATAGTGCCATCACACCTGTGGGATGTGCAGTCTTTTCCCTGGTCCAGGGGCTGTAAAAGGTTGGGGCTTATCATGGGGGAGGGAAAAGGACACATCGGGAGGAAAGCAAGCTTTTAACCGTGCTGCTCGCAGAACTTTTCATGTTAAACTTTTCGATGAGGAAGCTCTGAAATAACATGTCATTTGTCAGACAGACAAAGACTGATGCTTGGGTAGAAGGGGATAAGCCTAATAAGTGTTCAAGATGAATTATTCTATCACATACATGGTCTATTAATAGGGGAGAAGAAAAGAAGTAAATGCAACATATTAATGACTTCCATGCTCAGTGGGAATAATCAAGTTGTCAGCTCAGAGTAGTGAGGATGTTGGTTTTATCAGTGTGCTGCTTAGAGGACCCGATACTGGTGCTAAATTTAAAGCAAAATGTATGAAAATTTGAATTTTAATGCTTGATTAAGCTGGTTGTTTATCTAGCCCATTAGAATGTCATAGATATCTTGCATTAGCTTTGTTAGAAACAGTGAATCAAACCTTGCAATGGCTGCCTGGGACGTAGTCCAGGCTTAGAGAAGAAAGTTGTAATAGTTGAGTTTTGCCCTGAGATAAGGTAATTTTAAAATGATATTTAGGTAATGGTGGTTATTTGAATTCATATGATTATTTATAACTGAGAAGCTTTAAAATGAATTTAATTAATAAATCCTGATATAAAGCAGCCTATTCTGTTGTCTTTTTCTGAGTGGTGGTCATGTTGCCTTTTAAATTGAGATAAGGAATCAAATAAGGTATCCTAGAGATCTTCATGTAAGGGCTTTTGGTTTTTTGTTTCCTTGTTCTACAGCACAACGATTATACAGTCGAAACTTCAATTAGCATTTCTTTTCTACACCCTCACCTTTGTAATGACGGAGAACCAGGGTTTATTTGTAGTGCTGGGAAGCTCTAGTCGTCAACTGGAATATCTCTGTAGGCTTTCACAGAAGGACAGGGGGTTGTGCTTGATGCAGTAGGGCCAGGCTCTCGCTGCAGGGGTGCAGGGAGAAGTAGTGAAACGATCAAAACAACAGCCGGGTGCGTTGCAGCACCGTGCTGAGCTAACAGAGACAGTGAATTATGCTTTTTCAGCCTCACGGGAGTTAAAAAAAAAAAAAAGAGGATATTAGTTTGAATGAGTTTTGGCTGTATGGATAGATAGGACATATTTCTAATCACGTGCAGCAAAATTTGGCAGGTCATGTGCATAGTCTTGCCAAAGTCTATGAGAACCCGGAGAACGCTAGAAGAAAAATACTGTCTAGGTTTACAAACAGATTGTGCTATTGTGCACACTAAGAAAGCAGATATTAGGAATAGCCTGATAGGTCAGGTCAAGTACTCTGTACTCTTTTTTTTTTTTTCATCCCATTGAGTTTCAGCTGAAGGCTTTGTCCAAGAAGCAGCTAAAATTGGAGTTGAAGACAGTTCTCAGGTGGGGGGACAAACCTGTGAGTCATCAGCACAGAGATAGATGGTGGCTGAATTTGTGTTGGCAGGTGCTGGATCTCTGAGCGTAAAGGAGAAGAGGATGGGGAAAATAAGGTTGGAGATGGAGGTGTACAAAGCTCCTACAGTAACTTAGGAGAAAAATATTACTTAAAGACAAACAAGCAGCTAGAAGAGAACTGGAAGAAAATAACATTTTGTTTCATTTTCATTTGTAGGTTTCTATATTTTTGCCTTTGACATCCACTGAATATAAAATATTACATCTAAGGCTAGAACAAGTTCAACTACTCATAATTTTATGTGGTTTTTCTCTCTTTAAAAAAGAGAACTTAGTCCTTTTTAAAAGGCAACTGGTATGACACAGGCTGCATTGCACTGGCAAACAAATGGAATAAATGTCAGTGGGATTTTGATGCGCCGTTACGGTATCAAGATTTCACCAGGGGATTATTGTTAATTTGTGGTGTCAATGATACAATATCACATATGACATGCACAAGTGATTTCTATTTTTAAAAATTCCAGCTAATGTATTTTTTTATGCTCCACTTTCTCTGATTTCTTCTCTTGGAGCTAAGGCAAAATCAGTTTAGTTTCATGGCTTGCCTGCACAAGCTGTGATAGCTTTTGTGTTCACATTTCTCTGAAAGATACATATAGAAAAGATGCAAAGTTCCTCTAGGAAGGGATAATTAGCCATTCTCTTTGTGTCTGAAATCTATTGGTCCCTAATAACTACAGGGAGACTTTAGTTGTTTTTTGTGTTATTTTTTTAAATACTCTAGTGGTTTAAGAATACTGGGGAGATAGACTGATTATTAACAGTTTTAAAGTCGTGATTTAGGAGCTTCAAGGAGTGTTTCAGAATATTAGGTGGCATTGACCTACCTGTAACACTTGTTCTTAGAAAGTGGGTTTTTGGTCTCAGGGCTCTCCCCCTTGTCCCCTGGATTTTGTCTCTAGAGGAGAACGAACATGAGATTTACCAGGAGAATTTCATCTGACCTATTCCTGTGAGTTTTCTCCTCCCTGGTAGCTATGTAGGATTGTGAGGGGGAATGAGATGTATTTGATGACTCAGGCCAGAATATTCTCCTACCTCCTCATTGCTATGTTGCTGCTGGTGAGCTGATGGAAACTGAGGGGGCTGGGGTGTGGCTGGGGGTGTACTGGAGTCCTCTGGGAGATAGATTCTAGGATTCCTCAGCGAAGGCGGATGGTTTGGTTGAACTGGGCAATGTCAGCTTTGCCAGAACATGAGCTTGACAACAATTTTTGTTTTGTTACTTTATTTTGGAAAAAAATCCCAAGTATCAGCCTGCTACACTTGTGGAAAGCTAAAAATTGCAGTGCAGGAACTGAAGGCAGACGAGAGGATGCTGGCAGGTGGTACGTGTATGGTTGTTGGAGGGGACATGATGGGGGCTGTTATTAGGATGCAGAAAAAGACAATGAAGAACATGAGTACTGAGAAGTTCCAGAGGTACTGCTCCTAGTAAAACATCTTGTTTGTTTGTTTGTTTTTCAGTTCAAGCAGTATGTTTTTGACAGCCATAGTGAAGAACTGGAAGACCGGTTAATTGACATACTAAAATGGAGTATTCACCAGTGGAGGTAAGACATTTTTTGAATGTACTGCAGGTTTGTTGCTTATCATTGTCTTGCAGTTCCCAATGCAAGTGCCTGGATTAATAGCACTGTTACACAAGCATTTCTTTGAGACAGAGCTGGTTTAGGAGGTTTCTGTACACCTCCAGCTGCCTTTTCCTTGCACTCCCAGGTGCTCTGATGCAGCTGCAGTAGTGTCACAAAAATGATCAATTTAGAAAAAAAACAGGTTCAAAGAAACATTTCTTCTTTCTGATGTTTTCTTTTTAAATCTGATACCCTGTAAACCATTTTGTAATGTGGCTTCAGAAAAGATTAGTTTGGATATCTAAAGTAGAGGTGAGCTGGTGTGGGGACAGCATGGACTGGCCAGGAAATGTAGGAGACTTTCCAACTTAAGATAGTTTGAAGGAAAGTGAAGTTTTGGCCCTCAGTGTAGGATCAAGTGGCTTTAACTGATATTATAACTATAGGTGATGTTTGGTCTCAGTGCTTCAGAATTTTTGAATATCAAAATGCTGTTTTGATTGTAAATGTTAAGTAGGTGCCAAAAGTTATGAACCCCCCTGTTTGTTCTACCCTGTATATTCTTCTTCTCATTTATTATCAGATCTTCTGATACATGTTTATATGCTGCACTAATCTCTATTGCTTATATGTAGAGAGCTCCCACTGAAGGATTCTACTGCTTCTTACAGGCAGACAGAACAAATGTGCAGTTTAATAGCTTGGTTTCTGAATGCTAATTATATGTTTTAAAATACAACAATGACCTCATTAAGTATTGAAATGAGTGGTGGACATTTAACGTCAGTGAAGTTTCTGTAAATTTGAATGGAATTTATACAAATAAATACTTCTACCTGAGATTTAACTTTTTTCATTGACTTTTATTTGATTAGCGTACAAAAATTAAAGCCATTGTCCACGTTTGAGCTTCTCCTTGAAAATACATAATCACAGCAGAACATGTTCTAGTGTGTAGTTCAATAAACAGTACTTTCCTTTGCACTGATATGAAAGACTTTGACAGAAAATTAGTGATTTGGTTTATGCCAGCCCGGGGCAATGAATGCTTGCTTTCACCCAGGTTAAGGTGCATGTGGAACAAGCTGATGCTTGGCAAAGAAAAAGCCACCCTCAAAAGTCACTTGATAGATTGCAGTCCTGTGGTGACAGGCAGCATTGTTTTCTCACTGGTTTTGCAGTCAATAGTAGAGCAAGGCATGGGTGACATTTTTCCAAGCACTGTTGGTAGCTGAGCAAGGACTGTTACTGGATTAAATAAAACACATGGTGCTGCGTCGGGCAGGCCTGTGTTTGCTGGACCCTGTGTTTGCTCTGCAGAGATTGCCTTCTGAGGCAATTTGTAGTGGGCTGGCTGGGGATGCTAAGTCAGCTCTAAAGTAGAGAGAGGGAGCGGCCCCAGCTAGAGCAGTGTTAGACACAATAGAAACACCACAAGTTCACTGGACAGCCTTTTTGGCAGTAATGCAAGATGTGGCTCTCTGAGCTTTCTTTTGTTGAATAACTCATTCATAAAATGGACCTTTGAACTTGTCTAATTGGACTAGTTCTGGATTGTTCTGAGTTTTCCTGCTGGGGACCCGAGGTACCCTGAAGTATTTGGGAGTGACGGTCTGGCCCAGCAACTCCTGCAGGAACAGTTTTCCCTTCTCTCCGTGAGGCAAACTGTTGAGGGACATGGACAGTGCCACTCGTTGTGCTGTGGAGTCAGAGGTGTCTGATGTCTTCCTCCCTTGAAAATGTACTTTCATCAAAATGCAAGCTGGATGAGACTGTCCCATGGCATCCATTTTCTGTTCAAGTCCTTTTGCTTTTTTCAGAGTGTTTTAAAGTGGGCTCTTCTCTGAGGTAGTTTCATCACAGGTTTTATGCACAGCCCACGAGGTTTGTTGCCCAGCAGGTCACGGCAGCTCTAGGATCTCTGGGTCTCTGCTCAGTGGCAGGTCAGGTTTCATTTGCAGAAGAAGATGCACTTCCATTTTGGTAGGTGATGCGCATGTGATAATGCAGGGTGATAACATCAGAAAATTAAAGTGCAGAACTTCTTCATTCTAGCTTTAGACGACTGAGAACATCCCTACACAATCCTATAGACAAAGCAGTGGAAGAGGGAACTGTTGCAGAGCCCTGTAGGTTATCAGTGACAGTCCTAACGCTGCGTACTGCAGCAGAACTTGTGGCATCATTCAGTCAAGTCCCTTGATTGAAATTTGAATGATGACAGGATTTTTAGACAAGCTGGATTAATAGCATCATCTAGGTGCTGTAGTTGTGATCTTGCACTAAGGGCCCTTGATCTGAGTTCTTCACATTGCCATAACTCAGCTTCAGGAGCAAAATTTCTCTTACCCTGCCCCCTGTTACTTCAGTAACATACTGTTTCTCTCTGTTAAGTGCCTGTCCTTGTATTGGCTGTTAAACCAAGGTCAGAATTGGTTTGTTGCTTACAGTTACAACTCTAGACCTGTTCTATAGTGCTTTGAAGCCTTTCAGCTCCTCTAGAGTGAGTACAGGAAGGTAAATCTTATCTTAAGTCATACGCCAGGATAATTTGGTTGGTAGGCTGGGGGTAGCCCCTAAAGGTAACTTTGCTTTCAGGTGACTGATACTGGCTGTGGCATGACTTCCTTTGCCAGCTGCTCCCTTTCAGTCTCAGCGCTGCTGCCTGCTGCTTCACAAACACCAAATGCATGTTCAGAATTTTAGAAAGAACAAAAAAAACCCAACCCAAACCAAAACATAATCCATTCAAGCTCCAGCCACACTAGCTGGTTTGTGTTTACTGCTTCTGCATTAGGCCCAGAAGACAGACTAATGTGCATAAAGTCTGGGTTAAGTTTTTGGTTTATTCTTCAAACAAGACCCTGCTTGCAGAATGGAGAAGTTTGAAGACAAGTGTTTGCAGCAAGTGCAGTCGATTTTATTAATCTGGTTGATACTGTTGAAGGAAAAACAGAAATTGGTAAAGTCTGTAGGATTTTAATTTAAGTATCAGCAGGCAGTTGTAAATTAGCAGGAAGGTGCCAGTCTGTGACTGTGAAGAAGACAGTGAGAATTAACACTTTACTACTAACAAAGATTGGTTACAAATGGGCACGTTACCTTATTTAACTCTGGCTTTCCCTCTAGAATCTTTCCATCTAAAGCCCTACATGACCTGGTCAAACACTTTTCTCTGCACTGGTTGAGCACACTGTAATTCAGCTGCCCCTGTCCTCATGTCAGAGTTGAAGCACTGCTGTCTGCACAGTCATTCTGCTTCAACAAGGGCTGGAAGCAGCCCATGCTCTCTTTCTCCTTGTCGGCAGTATTTTTCCCTCTCCTGCCAAGTACCAGGGCAGAGCTGCAGTGCGTAGGTATCAGTAAGTGCCGGGATTGTATTATGCTGATGGTGTGTTGTGAAACTTCTCTGATAACATTTGATTCCTTCACAACAAAGATAGAAGTTATTGTGGGCAGGATTTGGTACATCCTATATCGTTTAGCCCAGGGCTTGTGTTTTTAAAGAAGCAGTGCAAAAATGGGTATAGAGTCCTTTTTAACGACCAGATAGCTTGTGTTCTAAAAAGTTTGTTTTCTGTTTGTTTTCAGTAACTAAGGTGCTGACAAGTTTTGACTTCTTCATCCTCTTAAACATGAGTGAAATTCAGGCTATGGTAGAATTCTCCGTGGAGCTCCACAAATTCTTCAATGTGGATTTGTTTCAAAGAGGGTAGGTAGTGCATTCTTTCAAACTTTACTGTGGTGGGTGGCTGGTGTTGGAAGGACCTTAATGGGTACTGTTGTGTAGCATTGCTTCATGCATTGTTGACTATTTTTATAATGTTTTGAACATTTTTTTATTCCTTAATGGAAAGGCAGATGCTTTCTAGGAATTAAAATTAAATAGTCAAATAATTTTGCCTTAAATTGTAATAAAATATTTTTCGTCTAACTGGAGAGGAGTGAAGCTCTATATTGGAAGGTAGATCCTTTTTGTTTGAAATATCATAGGTGTTTCTCTTCAATCTTTGAAAAAATTTCCTGCCTGACTTAACGTACTCATTTATCAGTTTGGCAGTGGAGAACTTCACAGGTTCCTCTCCTTCTCAAACTGTGCTGTACCTCCAGTTATAGAAGACTCCTTGCTGCTTCATGAGACTCTCCTGACTTCCTCTTGCTCCATGTGGTCTCTGTAGAGGCTTTCTCACATTCCTCTATTGGATATTACCTGATTGTCACAGATGACCTTCTAAGGTCCTTCTTTCCCATGGCTATGTAGGAAATAATCCTTTGTATCTTATTTTCAAGTTACTAAAGATTACTGGTCATCTGGTGTTGTGGTATATTGCCCTTCTGTCAGTCTTCTAACAGACTACAGTAAAAATACATGTCAATGTCGTAGTTCTTACAGTATTTGTTTTAGATAAATCTGGTTGAGGCTGTGCCAGTGTTTACAGACAGGGAACAATTTCTATCGCTGTTGATTTATGATAGCTTGTTTTTCCAAAACGTTGTAGAATAACTTTCCTTAGAAACATTTTTAGTAAAAATAAAACGCATTCTCTTTTTTAACCTTGTCTTAATTCAAGACAGGTGTGGAGGTTGTTGGTTTTTGTAGGGTTGGGTTTGCCTTTTTTTGTTAGTTTGAATTATATTTTTTACAGGGTGAGCTGATGAAGGTAAAGTAAGAGGAAAATTTTACTGCTCTGGGGTGCATATAGTTCCTGCACCTTGTATTAACCCTCTGAGGTGGATATTTTTGGGGAAAGTGATAGAAAGAAAAGGTAGGATTAGGAAGGAGCTCAGGAGAAAGAGGCATAAAATGCTGTTATAAAACATAGCTTGGCTAGCTAGCCTCTGTCTTTGCCATGTTACTGTTAGTTTTAACTATGTTTTATCAAAGGTAGCTGTTCTCTAAATTTGACCTGAAGCTGGTGCTGACAGCAGTGAGTACCTGTTCTGCTTGCTACCATTTGCGGTCAAAGTATGTGCAACAAACTGTTTATGTCCCCTTTTTAGGGAAAATTGTAATTTCACTCTTCATTGAAAGAGGAGGATTAAGGAAGGCTTAAGAGGTCTGGGAAAACACTGGGAATATTTTAATTACTTCAACAAAAAAAGCACAGTCTGTTGAACTGGAGCCTTTTTTAATCTCTGAAATTGGTGGGGAAGGAGAGGGTAGAGTATAACAGTGTGTTAACTCTAGTAGAGAAGAGCCTGAAGAGAAGAAAGCCTTTTGGTTGTCTTGACCTTACAATTCAAATAATTCCTCAGAAAGTTAATTGAGAAGCAAAGCACAGCAGTATAATTACCAGTGGTCTATTTGGCATGGTTTTTTTTTTTTTAGCTTACTTGTTAAAAAGCAGTAAATTCACAAGGCAAGTTCAGAGAGGTGGAATGCTGACATAATGAGGAAAGTGGCATGAGCAGATAGTACCTCTCTGCTTTCAAGCTGAAGCCACAGTTCTGAGCACATTCCCTTAGAAGAACAATCTTGAAAAGGAGAGGGAGCTTTCAAACTAATTTGGAAGACTTGAGTAATGTGACTATTGCAATAACTTCTGTCAATTTGGTTAAGTTTTAGTATTTTTGTAGGCAACAGTCTTTATTTATTGGAGGCAGCATGTAATATATACACTGCCAGAGAAGCTCTTGGATGATGGATTGAAAAGGAAAAGGAAATTTTAGTTTCATTCTTAGCCTCCTATTTTTGAGCTACCACTGTGCTTAGCAGACTTTCTTTCAGTAAAAGTCAGGTATGGAATTGATTGTATTCTGGGTTTGTTTGGTTTTGTGTACATTCAAGCCAGCCCTGCACAGCGTGGCTGTCTCATGGTGTTAGAAGCATAATGACCTTCTGAATTGTGTAAAAGAAAATGTTGGCTATTGCAAGTATTCACATCAAGCTGATCAAGCTACTTCTTAAAACTTAGATTTTTACCTAAAGTGTTTAGTTGGAGAGTGAGTCCAGATTCTCACTCATGTGATTATTAGAGACATCATAATTTCCAGCCTAAATTCCTTCTGACCAGTTTTCAGTTGTTTTTATTAACAGCTTTGTCCCATGCTTTGAATGACTTCGTCAGTCTGAGTGTTCATCCTGATATATTTTTAGATGTCGGTCTTTGTCTCTTTTATTAAATACAGACTGAACCAGTTTGGTTGCTTGAGTGTGGCACATTCTACCCCCTGACCCTTTCCTGTAGAGTCCACGTATCCCAGTATCCAATCAAAAATTATTATCTCTTCCTGGTTTTATAACTATTTGAAGAACTCTGCCATCTATTGCATCCAGTGGTAACCTATTTTCTTGGATCTGTATTTGTAGTGACAGCATTGCCAGAAGCACTTGTTTACACTAACAATTAGTTTGGTACTTTAGGAGTGAATTAATGGAAGCAGTGTTGACGTCCCTATATCTATGTGGTTCCAGGATTACTTCAGACTAGATTTATTTTTGTCCTCTGAACCAGATGTTTTGCATCATGAGTGTGTTTTAAAGTTGTTCATACCAGTAATTGGTTCAGACCATTTTGTGTCCCCAGGGGTTGAAGTGCATTTTGTGATGTGTGGATCAGAGCCTGTGGTTTAGCTTTCTCCAGGAGACATCAAGATTGTATATGTGAAAAGCTCTCGGTGAACTGAAACAGCATGCAGAAAACTGGAATCACTGGGGAAAGTGGCTCAAAACCACTCTGCTGATCTAAACCAATCAATAGTGCAGACTCAGGCACAGTTTCTCGTAGTGTTTCACTCAAGATCAAATTTACCTGAAGGTCTCTCTGACAGATTCACTGTTATAACCATGTTATTCTCCTAACTGACCCTTTAAAGCGAAGTATTTTCTTTACTTTTAGATAATTGTTACTATTCTAAGTGGAGGAGAAATACACAGAGCAGACATCTAATTCTAATGCATGAGACTTGTCTGTATATGTGGCTTCCTGCTTCTACAGTTCAAGAAAGGTTGTTCCTGTGTCTGTAGTGATTCTGGTTGTTAGCTTCTTCTGAAAGTTCCACTGTAGCTGTAAGTTGCAGTAGCATGTAGTATAGTTAAGTAGTATCCTTATCTAATACAGCTATTTCATTACATTTTCTTGTAACTCTGTGCCACTTGCTTCAGGTAGTTCTGTTGGTTTATTTTAATCTGCTGTTACACTCAAATAAGGCATCACATAATTACCTGTTTTGATCTAGCAGGATGTGGTGATGGGGATTTTTGCCCAGACAGTGCTTGCTATGCGAGTATTCTATGGCAAAATGAAAAAAGGAAGGTAGTTGTTTGGGACCTGTGAGAGTGATGGTCTGAGGTAGCAAGGCTTCAGACTAGTTTGGCATCTTAGTTCATAAAAGGTCACTAGCTTTGGACTCTGTAGTGCTGACCTTTTATAGATACAAAGAGAAAGGGCTTAAGTGAGATGTGGACTGCAGAAGTGGAGAATGAGTTGAGTGGAAAACTGGTTGGACAATGAGTCAAAAAATTGGTAGTGGTGGTGCAAAGTCCAACCTGCAGCTGATGATTAATGGCATCCCTCATGGATTGATACTGGGTCAGTAGTTTAGTGTTTTGATAACAACCTAGACAGAGTGCCTTCTCAGAAGGTTTGTGAAGGGTAACAGATTGCAGGGAATGGTTAGATAACCTGGAGAGCAGAGCTGATCTTTGGGGGGATCTAACCAAGCTGGAGAAATGGGCTGATAGAGATCTCATCAAGGTCAGAGCAAATGAGAAGTTCCCCAGCTAGGGTTCTCCAGATGGGGTTGAATAACCCCACGTGTTAGTGCAGGCTGGGAGCCAGCTGGCTAGACAGCACCTTTGCAAAAAAAGCACCTGAGTGTCCTGGTGGACAATGGGTTAAACACGAGCCAGGAGGGCACTGTGGCAGAAGAAAGCCAACTGCATACAGAGCTATAATAGTGAGACCATAGCTGCAGGCACAGTTTGGAAAAGCAGGGTCTCCATCCTTCCTGCTTTACGCTGCCTGACTCTTACCCACAGCTTAGCAGTGCTCTCAGGCTGTATTTCCTGCTTACTCAGTTTTCAAACCAGGATATTAATCTTTCCATACTGATTTTCTGAAAAAAAATCTGCAAAATAGATGCTCACATTTATATTTTTTACTAAAGTACTGTCTCACACACTGGAGAACGTGCTTCCTTATTTGTATTTCCATTCACATGTTGTCTTTTATTCCTATAAGTCCCTTTGCATAAGGACTCTTCTCTGCTTGCACAACAGACAGCTAAGTTAATTTATTAGATTTATTACTGAAAGGCCTATTCTGCCTACTTATAATAATCACTAACAAGAATAACCTTTTAATACTTTGTCAACAAGCTTGTTCTGGTAAATTGAAATGAAAATCAGCTTTGGATGTAGAATAGATGACAGTGTTTTCTTGAAACATTTTCATAAGGACTTAGAGCACTGCATGATTGTTTTATCAAGTGGTGATGTTGTCAGGTCTATCTTAGTTAGAATGTATGATGTCCTGGTGATGTGATTTTTGAGCTGTCTCTTCCTGCTGTTTAAAAGTTTGTGCAGGTAGGAGGGTGGGGGGCACCAGTGGCAATTTTAGCACTGTCTGTAACAGCAATTTGGGGTGTTTACTTACAACATTTTCTGCTCTACCTGCTGCCGCTGCCTCCTGATGATTCTCAATGTTATTTGCAATGCTGTTCTTCAAAGACTCTAAGAGCTGTTACTGTAGGAGCTTCCATAGATTTGTTTTTTCCATGTACGGATACTTACTGATGTGTCTGAGAAGCACTGACATTTTATGCTTCGGTGTGTGGGGCTGTGTAATGTAGCATAAAAGAAAATACACTGAATCTGAATATGAATTTTAATGAATCTTACTATGATTGCACAGTAATTTAATGAGTAATAATGCAATATATGAAAAGTTGTATTTTTTTTTCTGGATCCAGTGAGTTGTCTACATTAATTTATAATTATAAATTATTAACGGGAAATTAAAATTTGAAGAGTACACTTTTAGTAGGACCACTTGCTTTTCATTCCTGTCTGTGTCAGGAAAGAAGAGATTTTGTTGTTAAGAGGTAGACTCTGCTAATGTTTTACATTGTTAGCATATGGCATATGCTCAAATAACAAACTCTTAATGAGCAAGGAACATTTAGACTTGCGTGTTTGGTTTTCTCTTTAATTCATACAGTCCAGTCCTACTTTTACTTTCAAACTCCATTTCTGTATGCCATCGCTTTTTGGCAGTAAGTGTTGCGAGTTGCCTTCTGACACGTAGCTTATCTTCTGAAGTATTACACTGTGATCTTTACTTAATGTAATTCGGTTTTTACAAAGGGAGAGGAAAGCTGTCAGATTTATCTAGCAGTTGCAAGATGAGCTGTGTTCTTCAGCTCATGGTTTTGCAGTAATACAGATAGCAGTGATACGGGTTTAAGATTGGGAGTGCTAGGCTGTAAACTCAAGGGAATAGTCTGTCTAGGAAAAATAAAGCAAACAGTTTTCTTTTGGTTTTAATTTTATTTTGTAAAAGTGGATCAGTTCCTGATTCTAGTTCAACAGTGGATGCACTTAACACAGGTCCTGCTTGCTCTGAGGCAAGAGTGGGTAAGACTGGGAATGAGCAGTGAGGAAGTCATGGTTTAGGTTGGTATTGCTTCAGAAATTAAAAGTTGGTATCATCAAATATCCCATCAGACCTTTTGATGCAGGATGAGAGACCGATGGCGTGGCCTGGTCCCAAAAAGCAATAACCATTTGAAGTACCATATGATAGTACTTCAGAATCTTGTCTTTTAAAATAGTAAGGCTTGTATTTGTTGGAAGTGGAAGTTGGAAAAGTAAGTGGAAAATGGCAAACTGCTTCCTTCCAGTTAGCTGTGAAATTAAGGTTTTGAAGTATACTCTGCCTCGGTTATGTGAGGGGAACTGAAGACGTGGGGAGGCTTCTTCAGGTGTCTGAGTACAATGCCTATATTAGGAGACTTCTAGTCACGCAGAGAAGTTTACCTAGGAGTCACCTAGAGATGCTGTAAATTTGGCTTCTACTCTGAAACCTAGAGAATTCCCCACCCCCCCATGTTAATTCCTGGAAGACTAGCCTCCAACTAAATCAGATCCTGCAGCTGCTTGTTTTAGCTATGTATTCCTATGTGTAAAGACGATGGTACAGGTGCTTATTTCTTCAATCATTATTTATGGAGTTATAGCTAATACTTGGTAATTGGCTGTCCTGGAGGTATGTTTTATAAAAGATTAGTTGTGTTCTGTTTTTTACTCCGTTGCTCTGTATTGCTTAAAAAAAAAATTTTTTTTTTAATTTTCTTAAATATTGATGGGTACTCGTTGCACATTCTAGACTTCTCAGATAGTGGGTACATATTTCAGATCATCTCCATTTTGTTCAGATTTGAGCTCTTAGACCCATGTACTGCTTTTGGAAATTTTAAACTTCATAACTTGTGCAATTGCAATTGTTACTTTGCAACTGATGATGTTTTGTCAACTCAGAATTAAATCTCTCTCTAATGGCATCTCATACCCTCCAGGCACTGAATTTGACAAAACTCCTTTTCTTTATTTTTCTTTTTTTAAGACCAAAAAATAAAGAGCTGAGATGTATACTTACACCATCTTAATGTCTTGCTGGAGCCTGACAGCACTGTGATAGCTGCAGCTGTTTTGTGTGACAGCAAGGTTATATGGAATTGTGATTTAGCTTACGTTGTTTGTCCTCCTTTGAGGACTGTATTTCAGGGAGGTCTGTGTAATTCTTTCTTTATGCGATGAAAGAAGGATGTGTCTTGTGTATGTACGACCGGGTATCATTTCGTGTTGCCAAGTAAAGACTGCATAGTATCATGCCTTGCCATCAAGACTGTCAGCAGAAATATGGTAAGTGAGTTGGATTTAGTAAGGGAGTAAATAACAGTGTAAAGCAGCATTGAGTATACAAGGATTTTCTCTGGAGAGTCTATAGAACAATGTAGGTAGCTTCTATGTGGAGTGTGAAGGTAGAATGGGAGTAGGTGTTAGTTAAAGACATCAGAGTAATGGTTTCTTGGGTATGTACCTTTTTTCCTAAATCAGAGTTGTACTGAGTTCAGTATTCAGGAATGGCGTGTGACAGCACTAGCAGTTTTAACTTTGCATTAAATCCTGTTTAGTCATTACAGTTGCTTATTTCGAGACTCCTTAATGGGTTAGCACTTTTCTGTGCAGAAGTGTGTAGCTTCTGCATAGTCTAACAGTTCAGACCTGTCCCTGTGTGGTGGTAAGGAAAAAAACCCAACCCAACCCAGAAAAATCCATCATTCCTAAGTGTTCTGCCCTATTTATGTGTGCTTGGTTAATACCCGTAATAGTTACAGCAGAAAGGTGGTTATATTATTCTTTTAAGTTAGTTTGCCACCCGTAGCTTTAACGCAAGAAGTAACTTCCAGGCTATGGGAGATGATCAGACTGGGGAGGAAAAAAAGTTCTATTCTTCACGTGCACCAGTTTCTTTGATATGGATGGTTGAAGCTGCCTGAGCACTGGTTTTGGTGGAGGAAGAGGGTGAGAGAGTGCACCTGGCATGGACCACAGGTAGCACCATAAACCTGAACCCGTTGTGGAACAGCGTTCTCATCTGTGGATTTGCAGTTGGCTTCAGCTAGTACAACTGCATCTGTCTGCCAGAAGGTGTGATACGTGTGATCTCCTGTTGTTTGCTCTTGCACTCGTGCAGTTCCGTGGTCAGTAAGACAGGTTTGCTTTTGGCAGCAGCATAGTGAGGGAGTGGGTTAAGCTGGAAGAACACTGGGCTAAGGTTCTAGATGTTACAGGGAATGAGATCTGTTGGATAGCAGCTGCCTGAACAGGGTAGTTCTGCTTCTGGTGCTTCCTGAGTGCCTGCAGTAATGCTCTTCTACCCTATGGCTGGTCAGCTCAGGATGGTAAGGCAGACAAAAAAAGACAAAACCACAGAATATGATTCTGGTTTTGTCAGTTTATCTCCCTGACTCATATCGGTATCAGATATTCTGTCAGCGCTGGTGCAGAAGGAGTATGAAACACACTTCTGTCACCACCTAGCTTTTGGATTGGTTTAACTCTAGTGATGGACTGCATCCTGAGACACATGTCTGTAAAAGTTCCAACCTCTGTGTTAGGAAGACATCTCTTGAATAGAAGAGTCCATTATGTCAGTACGAACTGCTGAGTGAGAACAACCCAGAGATAAGAGTGATTTGAAACGAAACCTCTGTTTGAACTTCCGCATTCATCTCAGTTGGCATCTTGCCCGTAGGATACAGAGCTATGACAGACGTCAGGTATACCAATTCTAATTTCCTCAAGCTCTCATCTAAAGATACAGAGCTTACCTGGCCGTGCCAGTCTGCAGAGTTTCTACCTTCCTTGCTGCTTGGTGCCCCCACAGAGCCCTGCCCTGTTGGTTCTGCCAGCTGAGCTGCTGGAGCAGCTGCTGTGAGTTGGGTGAGCTGCTGAATCAGTCTGATTTACAAAATTGTTCTGCAAGTAGTATGGTGGTGTAAGTGAGGAAGGTGGCAATGCCTTGCAGCAGAGTGAGTGCCTGGGAGGACAGGGCAGAGGAAAACAGAACTCCTTAAACTTGATTTCTTGCAAAACCGCTTCTGTTGTTAAAGTATGGTCTCGTTTTCAAGACATTATTCTTGGTATTTCCTTATTATAAGGAGGGGCAGGATTTCCTAGATGCCAGTTTGCATGCATGACAAAGAGAAGGACTCTGACAACTGCACAAGACAGTGGGACCCCCCTGTGATATTTGCTGGGGAAAGGGCCATAATCACCCTGAGAATGGCAAGTCCCTTTCTGTAGGTCAGCTCTGGAAGGAGGAGAAAGGCAAGTTTGCAGACATCCAAAGCAGCAGAGACCTGCCCCCCCCCCCCAGCTTCCAGCTCCCCAAGCAGAACTTCAATTCTTCTTCAGTGGATTTTGCAGATCCCAGCTTACAGGGAGCAGTGGTGGGAGGTGAGCCTCATAAGGGGAACACAAGCATTCAGATACCCGGGTGCATGGAAAGATTGAGGCTCTTCAAGTGTATGTGTCTAGTAAATGATACTATCACTTTGATGATCATCTCTGCATTTCAATCCTATTACTATGGCTAGTGCTTCCTTCTGTGGACTTTTTGCCTTTTCCCCATCATACTGTTCTCCCCTTCTTAATTTTCATCTCACAGCATTTTGCAGGTCTTTCCTTCAGCAATTTGTTTCCTCCCTTTCCTGAATACATTCCTACATACAATTTATTCTGAATTATTTTGGATACTTTCTGAAGTTTTTGTGCAATGCTCATTACAGTTTTCTCAAAATGAAAGCCTTTGATAAAATGCAGTCTTTGAAAAATAATTCTTTTTGGCTTGTTTGTTTAACGTTTCAGACGTGTTGAGCAGGTTCAGTGTGCACTACCTGTCTTAGGGGTATCCAGCTCATGGAAAGTGGCAGAAGAGAAAGGGGTTTGGCTACTTAGTCTACTTATGCCCATGTGTTTTGTTCAGTGCATTTAAACTGGCTTCAGAAGTTTAACTCCTGTGAGTTTGGATTTTTGACTTTGTTCTTCTAAGGGTGTATTTGCTGCCATGTACTAGGTAGGGTAGGTGTTCGGAGATCAAAGATATTTTTGCTGTAGGAGGTGGCTCACCTGTGGCAAAAGTAAAGTCTGTTCAAGAACAGCAACATTTTCCTTTTCACAGAGCAGTTAGGAGTGTTTGAGAGTCTCTTGCTTCCAAGTCTGGAATCTTGCCTTTACTCTTTGACGTTCATGAGCTTGTAGGATCATCTTAATAAGAATGTGAATTTTGGAATTTAGAGAAACAGGTCTTGACTTCTGCTGTTAAATTTTTATAGCTTGCTTGTAACATATTTACGGTAATATGCTCGGAGATTATTCCTTAAGAACGACATTAGTAATGAATGCATAAATACAGTGAGCAGATCTGCTTCTCTCAGTCTTTTTAGAGTGGAAACTCTGGAAATTGGGGGGGGGGGGGGGGGTGGAATTTTACAAGAGGTAGCAGTACAATTTCACATGATTTTGGAGCATGGAGTTGATGGAGTTTGGAGAACCTGTAGTTCAGCCTGACCGAAGCCCACAGCATGTCACTGAAGGGAATGGCCTCATGTTCTCCCCTGGCTCTGCAGTCCTACCTTCTGCAATAGCCCCTATTGGGTTCTTTTTTATCCCTTTCCAGGTGGGTGGGCGTGTTGATCCGATTTACCGTACAGTTATTGGAACTTCAGAACTTCATAGAAGAGGCACAAACCCAAGGGGTTTGGGCTGCACATTGCTCCTATTAGTGGCACCACTGTCTTAAGCTGACTTAAATGAACCATGAATCTGTGCCTCGCTTGAAGGAGAAAGGATGGATGCTTCTGAAAGTTTGTTTTTCTTTCTTAGTGCCCTAAGAACATCTCAGAGCAGTATGTTATATTTAAAACTATAGTAGTTCAATTTAAGAAGTTGAACTAGAGGACCTAATGAGACTTCCTTGAATTACATAACTTTCTACAGGGAAAAAGATTAAGATATTGGTAAGGGATAAGAGTGATGACCTTCATTTGATGTGTCTTACATAAGACACAGCATTTCACATGGGATTTTTTTGTAAGTGTTCTTTGTGGTACCTGAATTTCCATCTCTGGTTAAACATACGATGTATTTGCTATTAAAAGAGAAATTGCCTTTCCTTAAAATAAGCTGCAAAGTGAATTGTACAGTTTGTATACTTGATTCCTGACAGATGAGAGGAACAGAATTGCACAGCTGCAAACGTTAAAAAATTTGAAAGACCAGTAAATTCCAGAAAATGAGTTGTCAGACTCGTCTTCTGGTCTCCCATCTGTTGTGTTTGCTAAACCTTGATTTCAAAATTAACATGTTATGATGTGTCTGAGTAAAAACTGCTGCCTGTTTGCAAGGGGTGGAACTGAAATGATCCTGATTACCAGGAAAGCCTGGTGTCCTGTACCTTTGTCCCCAGAAAACTGAAACATTCAAGCCACTCAGTGGTGAAACGCTTGTAATATGCCCATGGCAGGGGGGCTGGAACTAGATGATCTTTAAGGTCCCTTCCAACCCTGACAATTCTGTGATTCTATGTCATTTGTGTGGCTAGTGTGACAAATCAAAAAGCCAAATGAAAAATACTTCCAAGCTAAGTAAGTGGAGTTAAGAAGTTGTAATATAAGAGAATATGGAAAATCATTAACCCTGAAGATGAGCTTCATGGAGCTATTATGATTTAGAGATGCAAGGTAATTTAGCGTGATTTCTTTCTTGTTCCTTTCAGTATTAACAGGAAATTAAAGAGGAACTAACATTATAGACTAATATAATTTAAGATCTATTTGATTAAGTAAGTGCTAATCTAGCATTGTATGTTTATATGGCTCTTTAAAAGGACATACTTATTTGTGAGTATTTTCCTTTTGAATTTTTAAATACATTTTCATAACCACTGCAGGAATTCTGCCTGAGTGTGCCTGTAGTAAGAACACGGAGAAAAGGCTTTTGTAATAATAAGGCAAAATCCCCAGCTGCATTCACTTCCCTTCTCTCCTGTCTTATGTACTTAATCCTGTTTCATAACAAGCTGCTGTGATTTACTTGAGGTATTAGTCACCCAAATAATTCTCATTAAACTTTTGGTCTAATAACTGTTTTGTTATACCTGTATTTTTAACTATTAGAAGTAATGTGTGCCATAAACATGTGAATTACTTTTTAAAAGGAACTCACTTGCAAGGAAAATTGCTTTCAAACCTTTCACGTATTTCCTATAAATTTGCCCTTTCTTTTATTTATCTTAATAAAAACAGGTTAGCCAGCTGGGAAACACCTGGATTTTTCATAGAAGGGATTGATGAAAGATTTTAGAAAAAGGCTTTTGGGCATGATAATTTTTCTGCTGCTTAAGCATCTGAATTAGAATTTGTTAAATGAGATAAACCTCACAATTACAGCAGTGTACTCTCATAGTGGTCCATGTTAGAAGTACTTGTTACAAAGTGATTGCAAGATAGGAGTCTTTTTGTGTGTTCTATACCTGTATTAAATACTTCCCTATCTAGATAAGCTATGTAACTATTTTGGTGACCATTTGGTAGCCTTTGAGCCCCAAAAGGTAGAATTGTAGTTTGGTAGGATTAAGTTTTTATAGATAACTCTGTGTTTCTCCTTGGAGGGGAAAATTAAGGAGTAAGTCTCACCAATTCTCTTTTTACATTTGTCACTTCAAGAATCAGCATTTCATTACCTGTGCTCTGTTCAGTGTATTTTTATATTCCTGTTCCCTTACACTTTATTTTATTCCCATTCTGACTTTCATCCTTGCCCCTTATTTGTGTGCCTTTGCCTGGATTGCTTTCTTGCAGAATACTTGTGAAGTTACAAAAGAAATTCTGACCGATTTGTGGTAATGTTTAAAACAGAGTGTTTCACAAGCATTTGAAATGCTTTAAACATCAGAAGCATACTCCAGCTGCCTTGAAAAGGGTATGCTGGCATTTGTCAGTCCAGACTTGTGACTGGTTGTGTAAAATGACAAATATCTTTACTGCTTTTACGGTGGACTTTCATAAATTCATTAAAGAGCTAGTAATGTATGGCCTCTGAAATAGCAAGGGGCTTAGTTTGTAGGACAGTGATATTGCACAGAGGTAGAAGAATATCGTCGCTTGTTGTTGGATCCTTCAGTATTTTGCTTACTCAACCTCTCGCCACAGCAGAGCTTCTGTTAGTGTAGGTTTGCTGCTGTGGGAAGAGGTGTGATCTGTAGAAGACACATCTCTGCAAGGGTCAGTCTGACACAGACATCACAATGGCATCTCTACCTTGAGAGCTGCCCGTTCCTCGGGAGACTCGCTCCTCTGTCCATTTTTCTCACAGGTCCTTATTTAGCTGCCACCCTCCATATTTGTGAAGCAGTGCTGCATCCCCAGCTCCATTTCCCCCTGTGCCACGGGAATCCTGCTCTCCTTGGAAGAAGGAGAGAAGTCTTAGTGGTGATCTGCAGTAGAGGGCATGTTTTCCAGGGGGTCTTGTATTCAGTAGATCCCAAGAGTTCTCTTGTGGTTTTGTCTGTGCAGGGTCACAGCTGTTCCTTCCTTTGGTGACTGATAGGTTTAGGATCTGCCCCGCAGGTGACCCAGTGTGCATGTGAGCTTCGCGGTCTGCAGCCTTCAGTACTTGCTCTCGTTAGTGTGACTGAGCGCGTGTGAGCGTGCAGTCAGTGCACTGGGATTCAGGGAAGGGGAAAGGGTGGACTCTGCCCTGCACACTCCTGCCTCTCCTCTGCCTGGCCACAGGAACTGCCAAAAAAGTTTCACCTCAAAAACGAATTGTATTATGAAGCTTTTTCAGGACATAGATTTCTCTTGAAACATACTTCAGCTGGCAAAGTGAGTGGGTTTTCACCTGAGTGCTCATGCATCTATCTCTGTAAAAGCACATAAGCTTTTTTCATGCATGAGATTTTTCTTTTTTAATGATGGTTGACCTTTATGTGACTGCATTTGCACATGTTACTGCCTGTGATAGCATTAAGAAGTCAAATAACCATTGCTTCCTACATTTCCTTTTTTGTTGGCAGCAAGTTACATTCTGATGATTGATAAATTATTGATAAACTTGCTTAGATTATAAATTAAGTTTTTCAACAACTACGATGAAAAAAACTTACACCTATCTGGAAAGAGGAACTGCAAAACCCTTTCTCCTCAATGATGAACATCAGCAAGTATGTGCATTTATTTATTGAAGAAAGACTATATAGGCTGGGGTTGACAGAAATCTCCTGTATATAAATAAGATCTCCACTGGTGACTTTGGCTTTGGTTGTGTATGCTGTCTCAGTAAACATCTCAGCCTTTTGGTCTGTTTTGCGCGTTGTGAAGCAAATGAAAAGGTACTTCTTGGGGGATGGATGTGGAACTGTTTCAGGACAGAGCTTTTAAGCAGACCAACCAGAGTAAAAGATCCGATGTTCATCCTCAACCTCATATCTGTGGCCAAGATAAGGAAAGTTAAATGCTAGAAGCATTTAGAAAATGAGAGATTGGCAGATTTTCAGAGGTAGCATTGTAGATTGTTTTGGTTTTTTTCCCTCAAGTCTATGACATTGGAAATTTGATAGGAACTGGAAGATGCTGCCTTTCAAGGAAGCAAGCAAATCAGCTTTTGAGAAGCATCTTGTCTGTGTACACGTCGGAATGTCTTCCTGAGTTCAGATGCAGGAAAACCAAGAGCTGGAATATGCTCTGTTCACTGGAATGTTCGCAGGTGTGTCTCTAACTTGTTTTGTGAACCAGCTCCCAACCATAAGCACTTCTTGATGCATTGCCTTTTGGTCACCATGTTGTAAATTGCTGAACCCTGCTTTACAGGTTTTCTTTAACCTCTGGGATCATAGACTGATTGAAGATGAAGGGACAGTAGCATGTCATATAGCCCTCCACCCTCATGCTGAAAGCAGGGTCAGCTCTCGATCCAAACCATATTGCTTCGAGCTCTGCCCCTTCAGGTTTTTAAAGTTTCCATGGGTGCAGATTTCACAGCTTATCTGGGCAACCTGTTCCAACGCTTAACTAAAGATTGTTTCAAGTCTGTTTACTCAGTCTCCCTTTGGAAACTGTCCTTCAAATCACTCTTACATCAGCAACATGAAGGTCAAGCAATTACAACCTGCTCATTGTCTTGACAAAATGTTGCTAAACACTCTCTCAAAATCTTTGTATAGCATCCCACCTTCACCCAACTGTCAGTCTGCTCTTCATCCCAGATCTGTTCCCCGCACTACCCGTACTGTAGTCACTCAGGTTAAGACTACTTCATTAGCTGCTCTTCTAACCTAGGCTTTTAAAATTCCAAACCATGGTTGTATCATCAAAGATGATCCAAATGCATCTTGCTGAATTATCAGGTGGTGATTTTAAACATCACAGCATAATCTGTCGGGTTTATTTAGCAACTTCCTGCATATCAGGTTCTTCCCTTCTAATCCATTTTTAGTGCATCGTCTCATCATATTATAAATTACAGTTCTTGGTGATTTATTGTGTTGTTTTATTCTCTGTGTAGTGAAATACTCAGCTGTCCTGCTTCAGCTACTGGAGCAGAAGGTAGCAGAAGGTCCTTACTGATGGACGCTGCTGTTTTCCCAGGTGATTAGTGTGTGTTCCTGCAGTATACCAGCTTTTGGAATACCATCAATTCTTCAAAACAGGGAGAGCAGCTTTAAAGCATCTTCAGCAAAATATTTCGGACACCTGAAAATTGCAACCCTTGATAATCTGAAAATGGTGTTTTCCTCATTTATTGCAGTCAAAAGAGAGATTAAGGGACAGGTTATAACACAGAGATTTTTCAATTATTCTTCAAAGATTTTAACGAAAACCTCACTACTGGTTCAGGCTTTTCTGGAATCTTAATGCTAATTGCAATGCTTGGTCTACTTTCTTTTTTTATTCTTTCTGCTCTGGAAAGCAGTTTTAACATAAATCTTGAACTGAACGTGGAGCCCCTATCTCTATTGTCAGTAAGGCATTTTTCCAGGTTGCCATCAGAGTCAGGACTTGAGAAGGAGGCAGCCTAGTGCTAGGTCAGTTCAAGTATTCATCTGTCACATTCCTGGGACTTAGAGGTGAAAATTCACTGTACTGAGGTTGGGCACGTGAATCTCACCGACTTTGCTTTAGCACAGGCCATGCTGATGAAATGTTTGTATCATCTCCATTCCTGTGGTCTTCAGGAAGGCATTTTCATATACACACGCTGGTGGACCTGAACTGTTACACCCTCTGAAAAGTTATAGCACTAAGCCTGCAGCTGCCTGAGTAGGTCTGCACATCCCAGCTCTTGGAGGATGCTGCTGCGCTGGGGTTTGAAAGCGTTAGCAGACCAAAGCTACTTCATGTATTTGGGCACATTTGCTGTATCATCAGGGGCATGTGCTGTACCATTGTTATTGTCAGGGTTTTCCGCTACCTGGGATACCTTAATTCTCTCGTTACATAAGATAATGGAGATTTGATTGTATGCAGATCTTATTTGTGGAATAATTTAGTGATATTTGGGATAATTGAATGTAATAGGTTAGTAACAACTGAATTGTTATGTGGAGATCCAAGCAAATACAACAGATAGATTATGTGTCAGTTGTTGTGTGTATGAGGACTAAACAGTGTTTATGTTGTAGCTGGGAAATAGTTGAAAGTGACTTGGTTTTGTGGGGTTTTTTTTCCAAACAGAAAAGGAAGCACTGTGACACAAATTATTTAGTGAGTTGAACCAGAGATAGAAGGAAGATGAGGAAGGCAGGGCTTGGGGGGAAGAGAGGGACAAGGCACAACACAATTTTTGACATTTCTTTTAAAATGTGCTGTCAGATGAGGAACGTGTATCTTAACTTTAGAAAGCATTTTTATGTTATTTTCTATGTTAAAAATATAAATCCTTGGTGAATACAGCACCCTGTTTCAGTATCATATCTCTTCATTTGCAAATAGATCCTTAATATATACGGCATTTAAAGATGAGTGACAGTGAATAATTTAAGTAAATACTGTGTAGGAGGTTGTTTTTCTTATTTAAATATCTTGATGCAGTTAAATAATTGTTTCAAAGATCTAGGCACAAGATTTTGAATTAATGTTTACAGATTTGCCCTGAGCTGAACTTCTACAGAATGTTGTTGTTCAGATGAACAGGTGAATGTTTTATGTTATAAAATGCTTACAGTATAAATCTGCTGAAAACCAAAGCCACCTCTCTCAAACAATGCACCTTCATCTCCCCATTAACTCAAACTAGAAGATATGGGGCAGGTAAAGGGTATACTGGATAGAGGGGGAATAGTCTGCTTTCGACTAATTGTTAGCCAGTAATAATAGGAAAAGGAAGGATGTTCTAATGGCCTTTTGGTTTCATAAATTACATTCTAAGCATGAGCAATTCTATCGATTGCTTTCTTTGAGGCCCAGATTGTAAACAGTCATTCAGCAGCATCTTTAGGGCAAATGAGGCTTACTGCATTAACTTATAGCAGTATCACATTGCACTTCTTTTCCGTTTGGTGCTCAGGTTTTAGTTTGTCTTTGCATTTCATTTTACATCGTTGTTGCTGTTTATACCGGGAGCGGAGAGATGCAGCAACACATACATTCAGCAAGAGAAGGCAAAAGAAGCAACTTTATTAATTTCTAACCCCGTTTTATATACCCTAGCCCCATAGGGCGATTGATCAGTGATCACCCATCTCCTAGGGTGATTGGCTAAAGTCCTACAGCACCCATTTCAAAATATTTTTCCAATGTACCATAAACAGAACTTAGCAAAACACCAGGTGTTGGTCCAGCTTACAAAAACCATCCTACTGTTTCTCATAACATGCATGAGAAAGGCAGGACTCTCACCGAATATTGTGAGAACCTGAGAAAATCCCTCTGCTAGCAGCTTTTCAGCATCCACACATTGTTGCAGTCCTAATTCATTAATCTATCCACGTTTGGTGAAGTTGTTAAGCCTTAGTTAAATTTATGCTCTGTAGAGCTATTGCACAGTTCTGAACGTGAACTGAGAATGGGGCAGATTTTGGATATTTTAAAGTCTAATAAAGCGACCCAGATTGGTAGGCTGGGGTGAGATGAAGTGTCTGTCATGTGTCTGAACTACTGAGACATAATATTTCATATAAACCATAATGATGATTTTGCATTCTTTTCTTAATGCCTGAAGTGCCAAGCAGTAATCTCTGCCATGCCATGCTCTACATTTGGATCATGGGAAGATGCAGCTTGTAGTGGTGGGACGTCAGGCTCCTGGTATAGGCTTACTGTGGATCCAGAAATGACACTGAAACTGGTGCTAGTGGGAAGTTATCTCCGTGCTGAGACTATTACACACTCTATGTATCATGTGTCCTCAGTATAGGTGAAATGGGTAGCTAACTGAATGATGGAAGTCAGTTTGACCCACAGAAAAGGAGTACATCAGTGTACTTGATTGCATCCTCTTCAATTAATGTTTAGAGTTAAATTTAGAATTAATTTAGAATTAATCTTTTCAGTTCCTTATACTCTTGGAGAAGATGACAGTGAAAGCTTAATGTTTTGGGGTTTTTTTAATCCAATACAGAATTAATTCATTTACTGTTTTTTGAATCACTTAAAAAGTGCGTATGGAATCCTGTTTGACCTGTGGGTTGCTAAAAACAAAATATGTAATTATTAATTTGCAATAGGTATATCTGATTTTTAAATCATTTTGCTGTGATCTCGTGTCTCTAGCAATATCATTGGTTCATTAAGTATCTTCTGTTGTAAAACATTCTTTGATACATAGTTTTGGCCAGACAAATGTTGACTTTTTAATTTTGTGGAAGGATTAAATCAAGATATTTTTTATTAGTTGATTGTTAGGCTAGTACACAGTCGCATCAGTTGCTAGCAAAGTACAGAACGGTCAGCATTAGTTGTGTTAGAAGACAAAATCAGAACAACTCAACAGATTACAGTAGCATGGATTTGGGTGGTGGGAATGGGGAAAATGAACCATAAGACAGTGAGTGGCTGTATACTGTGAGCAGAATACCAAGGGTAAATTGCATTTAGGACCAGGCTTCTGCCTGAAAAGGCATTTTTGTCTTCCTGCTCTCTACTTGTGAATGTTCTTGCTCCCTCCCATTCCTTAGCGTCAGTGTTTGTGTTTGTGGAGCTGTGTGGTAGGTCAGGTCAGCTCAGTGAGGAGCTGAAGCTAACCCCTTCAAACAAAAACAAGTGATCTGAAATGGAATGAGATGGATAGAACATGTCATCTCAGTGTCTTTATGAGTGCTTGTGTTATGTAAAGAGTTCCATAAAATCGGTATGACTGTGACAATTACGGATTTCATCGATGAAAATCAAAGTTGGAAACGGTATGGAGCTGAATAAGATTAATAACTCTTTAAAGATGGGGGCAGAAACCCAAAAGACTTTTGTGTTGATTCTTTTTAATTTTAGACTTTAAGCTTGCAGTTCCTGCCTTTGATAGCATAAAGTACTGTGTCTTAACACTGCAAATACTGTTGTCAGTACAACTTTTGCCTAGTGTGACCCTTTGTTTGCACTTTTTGATATCAGATGGCCGCAAGCAATGTTGAGTGTGTCTGGTAAGTAGGGTATTTTCTGGGGATCGTGGAGGGCGAGCTGAGGGTGTGTTGAAGTTTCACAAATAGCTCCTTCAGTGGCAGAACTGGCTCTAGCAGTCCTGTAGATGTGCTACCTGATGGCAGAACCTTCTGAGATGGTTGCAGCATAGCTGACAATCCTCAGTTTTCATTCATAGCAGTTGCCCACTGTAGTTTACCATGTATCTCCATAAACACTTGCCCCAACACTGTGGGGCGTGGAAAGACAAGCTGTGTGTAGAGGCTTTCTTCTTTTATTCACATGTTTGGCACCTGCTCTGGTTAATGACTAAGCAAAAAAACCCCAACAGGATGAAGAGTCAAACTAAGACAGTTTTAAGCTTCCTAGAGACTTCTTTGCCATGTTCCTCCTTCCCACTCCCTGTTCCTGCCTTTGTCATTGCACATATCTGTCTATGGTAAATGAGATGTACTGTACAACGCGTTGCAAATCACTGTGTTTTGCTTTAGCTTTTACCAGATTCGGGCATCTATGAAAATTCCTCCAAGAATTCCACACAAATTAGAAGCTAGCTTGTTACATGCAACTGGTAAGTGCAAAAACTTTTAGTAAATGAGATCATTATCTTGCCTTGCTAATTAAGGGAGCACACTTTTTGTTTTATATTGTTATAACTAATATAAAAATGGTTTTCTTTTTTTTAACACAATAAAAATGTAAGTTTTTTCATGATGACCTATTGAAAAACTAGCTTGTTCTTAGCAAATGATACTTAAAAGTAGATTTGAGAATATACTACTGATTTTCCTTTCTTAATTCCCTTTGCTGGTAGCAAAACATGGTGAATCCTTTATATTAGTGTCTTCCATTTTTTTTTTTCAACTGATCTGCTCAGTCTTTTCAATGTTTCAGGCTAAGGGCAGATGTCATTTAAGTAGATATCTCAAAGTAGAAGAAAACTTCAGATACAAACTCTGACACAGACTGCTAAGACCATTTTTTTACAAATAGAAGATTTCTACATAAAGGATCCAGTCTTTCTGTTTTCAAACTTGCTCTCTTGCTGTCTGGTGACAAGGCTGAAAATTGATGGAGCCTCCTGAACAAAACCACTCGCTTTATCATCTTTTTTATTTTTTAACCTGGCGCTCACTTTTGGTTTCTTTGTCCAGCCAAACTGAACCCAGAGAAACCTGTTAGTGCTCTGTGAAGCCCACACCTCAGCATGCTGTAAAAATGTGAAAAGCAAACTCGAATTAAGTTTCTAAATGTCAGGTGGAATTCTTGGAATAGCAAGGAAGAAAACCCTACTACAATCTGAGAAAATGTGATGTGGGATTACTGAAACCTGAATTTTTGAGGGTATTTTAAAAGGAACTCTGAGTGGAGCAGCAATGTAGATATGAAATTTTAGCCAAGGTTCCTGAATATTTCTTGGATATATGTTAAGCAAATAAATAATTCTTATGTACCAAAACTTGCTCCACTTCAAAGGCAAAGTGTAGTGTGATTTAGGGAGTTTAGCTCTGCGAAACTGATCCTTTAGTCAAACATACTTTTTTAATAGTGTCACTTAATGATATGTTTAATATTACCAAACAGAAAGTTTTTCCATTTCATGGTGTATTTTAGAACAGTCTTCAGTTATTTTTTCAGAAAGCTGCAATCTTGTTAGCAAACTGTGACACAGGTGCTAGTTCTTTTGTCTCCTCTTACTGGGCATAAAGGATGTAACCATTAAGACTGCAGTTTGACTTGACTTTAAATCAGTGGTGCTGTCAAAAAAAATATTCAGCCCATGATTCCCTCTGGACACTTCTTCTTCCCTTCATATTTCTCCGTGCTTTGTTGAGAGGTGTCTGATTCAACCCAGGAACTCATTCAGCTGACAAGCAACTGTTCTACAAAAATCCAAACCCAAGGACTGGGGCCTTCCAAGATGGTTCTCTCTGATTGTTTTATCAGGTAGTTACTGTTAATGTTTGTGTCACAAGAAAGCAGAGAGAAGGGTACAAGCCAGTCAATGAAAGGTCATTAGTTTGACCTACTTGTGGCTATGATAGTGCTTGGTCTTGCCAAGGACTTTTGCCTTCCATTCGTTTCAACTGCTTGCTTAATTTAGCAGAAGCTGGACGCTGTAGCTCTAACTCTCAGCTCTCCTGCTCCAAGTGGTGGAATAGCTGATGCCAGTTACTGAGATTCATGTTATTTGTAGAAAATAGTTGCTATTAGGCTGTGTGCGAACTCGCACTAAGCAGGCTGACCCACTGTCTGAAAGTGTTCGTTACTTGTTGACCATAGAGGAAGCTGGACAGGAGACCACAACTGTCACTCTTTGAGAATGATGTCCTGTGTTGGTCAGGTACTTCCTCCTATACTTTTCAATCTCTTTGTCTGTCTTCCTTATACTTATCTGTTCTAAATCCTGTTCCCTTTGACAGTGTTATAGTTTTCTCACCCCAGTCCAAGACATTTTGCCAACTACTAGTTTTCCTTAGTCACCTGCAGTTTTCTTACTGTTTTCCCTTCTCCCATAGACTTCTCTCTCTCTTCCTTTCATTTCCCCAAAGTCAAATACACAGTCACTTTTTCCCTTCTTTCTGTTCCTTTTCATCTCTTCCCACCCCTTCCCCAGCTCTTCATGAGGTCCCATGATAATTTAAATCTGTTTTGCTTCCATTTCTATTTCCCTCATCCTTTAGTAGCTCACTAGAATTGCTCAGAACCCAGAATGAGCATCATTACAGATGGAACAGGGCAAGCAACTTGCTTTAGCTCCAGCCTTGTGAAGGTCTCCTGGCATTCTTGTAATTTGAAGGGAGATGCAGTCATGCTCTAGAAAGTGAAAAGAAAAACATACGCAATTCTAGCCTGTATGAAGTTGTTTCAGATTTGAGGCTGTTCTGAATTCTTCCCTCTATCTGGAAGTCTTGGCTAGTTTTCAGGAAAGAAAAAAAAAAAGCCCACAACAAAAAACACCCACAAAAAAACTCCCACACAAAAAAAGCAGGTTTAAGAATGAGATGTCCATTTTTGCAATGAAAGAATAAATCCTCTGCTATTTTTCACCTCCATTGCTGAGATGTTTCTTTGTGTGGATAGAAGCCTAGAAATAGTCTTGGCCAGTCAGTGCATAGTTGACTTAAAACATAGTGGTTCTGCTTCGGAAGAGTTCAAATTTGTAGGACCTTGCTCCCCACATAGATGTGACTCAGTCTGTTCCTGGCATCCAGCTTTTCCAGTTTGATTCCCCTCTCTTACTTCTCAGGGTGCTGTTTCACATTACACTGCAGTCAGCAGATCTGAGTGCTTTAAGGCAGAGTTGGACTCTGCATAGGAAGTGGGACCTTGGCCACATCTCTGTTACTTCTTTTGTATCAGACTGGAGCAGGAGATCCCTTTTGCTGATGCTGTGTGGTTTTATCAGATGCTGTGCTGTGTGAAACTGTACCAGCTCTGCCCTTCACCTGTACTAGATGATGGGGATGGCTATAAGCAAAATTGGCATTTTATGCAGGGGAATTGCACCCTAGTGATTCAGTCTTTGTAAGCATTTTGTCCAGGACACCTAAATTGATTGTATGTATGAAAGCACTTCAGCAAAACCCAGTATTTTCACTTGGTTCTAGTTTCTGAAGGGAAGTTGAACTAAGATATTGCAAAGATTATAGAGTGGGAATATTTACAAGGCACAGTGATTTTCTGTCAGGCCTGCAGACCTCAAATCTGGAAAGCACAAACTTTACAGTTCACTTGGGTTTTTTTTCCTTTGAAGTAATTTATTAAGAAGAATAAAAAAAAAAAGAAAAAATGTTTTGCACACTGCTTGCACAATTTCTAAGCTCGTGTTCTAGGAGATGTTAATGTTATTGAGCCTGCTTGTAGAGGAGTGACAAGTAGTTGTCAGTATTTCTGTAGCATCTGTTCTTCCAAGTTTCATCTTCTTTTCTCTGTTGTTTCACAGGATAGTGCCCATCATTTTATTTCCTATGTGATAACCCTTTGCTATTATGCTAAATACTTCCTCAATAACTCTTTTAAATCATTCTCATTTCTTCTACCAATGTTTTAACCCTTTTTTTTTGCAAAGGATTCCCCAACCATTTACCGCACTTTTCTGAACTCTTTTTGATGAGCAGCCTCTGGACTGAAAGCAGGAGTGTCATGTTGAATGAGAAATGTAAAATTCAGGTGAAACACTTGGATCTGTTCTGGCCAAAGTAATATGCAGAGAGCTGGAATGAAGGGATGAACCACCACTGTTCTTGGTTAATTCTGTGGAGTGGTATTTGTCATTTAACCTCTTTGCTTCATCTGTGGGTAATTAAGAGGTCTCAGTGTGGATAAACCTTGCAAATCAACATGGATGGTGGAGTGGAAACAAGACAGATTTCAGGATTTGTATTAGAATTTTTGATTCCTAGAATGTCTTACTCCAGTTTGGAGCAAAGCAAAAGTTCTTCAGTCTATAACTGATATTAAAAGCAAATTACATTAAGAATACTAATACAGTATTTCTTTGAAACAAAATGTACTCCTTTAAACCCCAGCAGTTGCTGACTGAAATGGAAACTGATGATACTGTTGGTGTTACAGTTTTAATAGTGGGCATGAAAATGATAGGATTGATAGTTGCACTTAGTAGCTGCTCCGGGGTTTTCAGATTCTAGGCCAGTTATATTAATACTCATTTCTCTTTGCAGGTGCGGATCTTGCCTTTCCTGCTTCAATCCATGACAACATAGTTTGCAGTAAAACATTTCAGATTCTTTACAAAAATGAGGAAGTTTCTGTGAATGACGTGATGATTTTCAAAATAAAAATGCTGTTAGATGAGAGGAAGGTAATCTGCCATTCAGCTTTACTATGTTTAGATAATTAAGTCTTCATTATATGCAATTTGGATTAATATAAATAAGGGACCTGAAAAGATTTCATGCTTCTCCAATTCCTTTTTAGATTGAGGAATCTCTTAATGAAATGAATTTTCTCCTAACATTAGATCTACACTTCACAGATACAGACTATTCGTAAGTTTGAATATAGAACATTTTATTAAAGCAACAATATATGTTAACTTTTTTAACTCATCAAATCTGTATTATATATAAACATAGGATGTTCATATTAGACACATAAGAGGATAGAAAAGAAATCCAATGCTGAAGTTGTTTAAGATTTCTTAACTGGTTTGTCTCATTATGATTTTTTTTTTTTTTTTTTTTTTTTTCCCCTGGGGGAGATGGTGTTGCATTCCAAAGTGTAGACATATGCCAGATTGCTATCTGCTTCAGCTATTAATAAATTGCCCTTTAAATACGATTGTTCTAATCGTGTGTTGCTTTGTTTTAATTTTGTTTTAGACCAGATGACTTGAGCACACTACAGCCAATTAGTAGCCGAACTTTAAAGTTGCACTTTAACTTACACCAGGGCCTTCATCATTATGTCAATGTGATGTTTGATTACTTCCACCTTTCTGTCATATCAGTTATCGTCCATGCTTCTCTGGTTGCTCTGCACCAGCCATTGATAAGGTAAACTCTTGTTAACAAAATGCAAATCAATTACTGAGCGTCTGAATGGAAATGTTATAAAAGTAGAATGCTTGGGAAGGGTTAAATCTGCGGCCAATAGAGGGGGGGGTTTTGATGATTTTGGAATTCAGGGCCCAGATGGATGAGAAATGTATTGTTGTCAGAGTTACCTGGAACAGATCTTGAGTTTGTTTTTGCTAGAAATAAGAGTATGTAGTGCAGAAGAGCGATAATACCCAAGACCAGAGGAGGAATATATAAATACATGTATTTATACCCATTCATTTATAAGTATAAATATTGATACATTTTCCTAATCAGGAATATCAGCTGCTCACTCTAGTTAGTGATTGAAATAGGTGCCATCAGTACAAATAGGGTGTCTTCTGTCAGTCGTCTTCACAGTTTTCAGTTACTACTGTAACAGCAATGATGTCTGCAAATGATGCATTTTCTAAAGTAAATGGCATTTGAGAATTCAATTTTCTCTTTAAAAAAAAGCTTTTGCCTAATTTTTACTGAAGCCTTTTTGTTTCATTGACTTGTGTAACCCTTTCAGTCCCTGTTTACCTCGCTTCTCTATCTCAGAATCAAAAATAAGGTGAAAAAGGGCCATACAATCAGTCACATATATGAAGCATTCTTTGCACAGCTTTTTCTTTAGCTTTCTTTCTTGTCTTTGCCTTCTCTCATGACCTTCAGATAGTCCATGCTACTTCCTCCAGATTTCTTCATATTCAAATCCAGACTGTGTCATAAATGTCCAAACCTTTAGCATAAGGTATTCCCACTGCTTGTCCCTGTTGTCGCACCCTGGAAAGCTGTGTCTCTGTGTGTGTTAGACAGCTCTTCTGTGCAGTAGGACTATACTGGTTTGGAGCAACTGGCACTTTCTTGCCTTCTTTATCCCTCTCAGTTGGATTGTTTTGGTGATGTGTTTCAGGAAGGTTATATAGTGACTGAACCATCACATCTGAAGAGATGGTGCAGCATTATTTGAGAGAGCAACTGAGGATTATCTTAAGCTGGTGTTGTTGTTGAAGACTTCATTGATAGAATAATGCACTTAAAGTAGCAGAACGTGTGAAGAGGAAGTTGTCACACTGTATCACAGGGAAATTCAGGCATTTCACCTGTACTCATCCCATAGCTGAAGGGCCAAACTTCCTTGTCAGAAAATGAAAAACAATTGTTACTAATTTTCAGTCAGAAATGTATTTGTCCCTGCTGACTTTTTAAAAGGTTTCAGAAAATATGAGGATTTTCATACTTTTTTTTCCCCCCCTCTGTTTCTTGCTTTTCAAGTGATAATACAATAATGCTGTTTCATTTTAAACCTCAACTTGATACAGCTTGTGTAAGGAGATATTGAAATGAAATGGCAGCTTCCATGCTGCCTCTGTTATCTTTAGAGTAGAATGTTACTGGTGTCCACAAAATCATTTTAAGGATCCAGGTTGTCCTTTAAATCAGTTTGGAGTAGAGAAAGGAAGAAATCTTCAAATTTACTGTGTTTTATTTCAGCTGGGCTAATCCATATTGTTGCCATATCTGGCCTGCTTTTCTGGAGCACCTCTTTCTGAAAATCCTGATGGTTGCAGACTTCATTCCCCTTTGTCCTTTGGGTTTTCCTTGGTGACAGTTTGCTCCTCTGTTTGGGTCCTGCTGACGTTATTGGCACACCTTCATTTCCTAGGGGGTCACTTTTTGAGTGTTTTCAGTTTCAGAGTAGCATCCAGTTCACATTCTCTTGGGAACAACCAGTACTGACACTTTCCTTGAAAGAGAGGAGATAATTCCACATGGTTACAGCCATGGAGTTCTGTACAATCTACTCTTTTTATTAACCTGCTGTTGCACATTTCTGACCATTATCTAAAAGTCTGCGCTTTCTGGGTTCATTCATCTTTCATTCATTTTCCCAAGGCTACTAATGTTGCAGGATGCTCTGTTCTCCCATGGGTTCAGAATGGGCTCTCCTCCTTAGTAGGCAGAGGTCAGGCATTCCTTAGGAAAAGAGAGAGCAATGGCAGTTTCTGTAACAGCTTTCCAGCTGCTTTCTACTGCTTCACTTTAGGAGGTGAAATCCCCATAGCAAGGTTGGTAGAAAATGAATGCTTCTTACCTGTTACAGTTCAAAATTTATCTCTGTGGCTTAAACTTTCAGGAATATTATTTAAATTAGTTGAGGTTAGCATTGGAAATAATGAGGAAGAGCATCCACAATCTCCTGGCAGAGAGTCTGCTGACCTTCATGGTGAGAGACGGCAAAAGAACGGTTGAGGGTAGTAATTTCTTACATTTCTCCAGCTAGATGGAGACGTGCTTTGAAGAGAACTGCTTTAGAAGCACTGCTCCCCTACTGTAGGCTTAACTGAGGTGCCTGGGCCATCCTGAGGGGTTTTAAAAGGGCAACCCACTGTGCTAGGAACTTCTAGGATCTTATTGAGGGTCCTTGTTTCTACTGCTTTTCAAGAAAAAGTGAGATTTTTGTTTTAACTGTGATAGTTTTGTGACACATGGTATGTTCAAATTACCAGTTCGTTTGTACTTTTTGCAGTTTTCCTCGCCCAGTAAAGAATACGTGGTTGAACAGGAATGCACCAGCACAAAACAGGGACTCTGTGATACCTTCTCTTGAAAGCGTGGTCTTTGGCAATAACTACACGAAACAGCTATCAGCAGATGTAAGAATATATCAGTTTAACATTTTATCTGTGTTTTGTTGGGTGGTGTGAATTTTCTCTTTTCACAGAAATACTGCTTGATAAAGAATGAACTTTGTTAAATAGTTACTTTGGGGTGCTGTGTGATATGGGAAATAAGAAAAATTGTCCCAAAAGGCTATGTTCGTGCTTCAGGAACATGCAGATGGAAAGCTTACAATATTGTGTTTAGCCTTCTGTTTTAATATATAGCAGTTGGTTGAAAGTTGCAAAAATATGGGTGAGGTTTGTGAAAAGAGCAGTTTTCTTATCTGTCTTTTAGTTATTTTGTTAACACTTCATTTATTGTACAAAATTAGTATGGGTCTCATCTTTTGTCTTTCGTATCTTTTTTTTCTAGGGTTGCAGTTTTGTTGTTTCAGAGGCTTTCCTCAGCCATGCCTACAATTTCCACTATACGCTCTGTGCCAGTTTGCTGCTTGCTTTCAAAGGGTTACACAGCTATTTCATTATGGTAACAAAGGAGCTCCCCTCTTCTCAACGAATTGAACTGGGTATGTTGAATTTACTAAAACGTATCACTTTCCTGTCAATATTAATTAAGAATACCTCTCTTCTCAACTAAATGGGCATTGATTTTGTACATCTTCTGTATCTCAAATCCTTTTGCTCAAACTGAGCTGAAATTTAATAACTCAAGCAAAAAAACCCAAAAACAAACAAAAAAAAAACCCCCAAGTATTGTCATATTACTAATAAAATGAGGAGGTAACAACCTGAATTTATGCAAATACAGTTTTTTCTTGTTGGTCTTGATTTGCCCTGTTGCTTCAAATCACCAGTTTTTGTGGTGAGAAAGTTAGAGAAAGTCTCAATCCAAGCAGCATGCTCCACTGTTCTGTTGTTCTAAGGAAACATTGTATATTTGTATAAAAATTGAATCTCTGTAAGCTTTGATTTGACAAGAGTATTGCAATGGAAACTTATCTGAAAAAAGACCTACAAGAAGAAACTGCAGCTGGCTCAGTTTGTAGTGCAGCTTTTTAAGCAGACTTAGTTACCTAGGAATTAGGAAAAGATCTGAGTAGACAACAACTGTTTCTATAAAACTGAGTAGTTAAAGTATGCTTTCAGAGAAGCTATTTCTTCAATAAAGTTAAAATTAAACTCTTACAGGACAGTCTTATGGAAATAAATTTAAGTCCTATGGTAATGAAATCTTCTAGTAACTACATTTGATAAAAGCAGCTGCAGAAACATTAGATGAAATGTAATGTATGGAAATGTACATTACATTTTTGTAAAGTGCTGGTATTAGAGAGACTCTCCTTGTCACCTAGCAGAGTGGTGGAAGTGGAAAAAAAGGTAAATACATTTGCATTATAAAAGATGATTCAGACTTTCCCTCATCAAGCACATACCTTCTTAGTCAAGTAAAGTTCTATTTAAATCTGAAAAATAGATCTTTTGGAATTTACATTGACTGTAGACAGCATTTATTGATTTTTGTATTGATTAATTTTACTGATGCCAAAACAAAGCTTTATGAGACAATAAGGCTGGAAACTGAAATATGAAAGCTATTGTTAAGAAGCGAGGTGGTCAGTTAGTGATTCAGGTGAAGAATGTTTCACTTGTATATTACAAAATACACAAAGCTGGGTTTTGGGAAAAAAAAATACATAAAATTGAGAGAGGAGTGCATCACAAAGCTGTGTACAGAAAAATTATCAAATCCAGAGGCTTTTCCTTCATAGAAGCAAAAATACTTCTACAGTTATGGTGCAAATAATATTTCTGTGTCAGTTATCTTAATCTTGATACAGAGGATAACACCCTATTAATGGAATAACTCAACTCCTAGTCTTCCTTTTAAGGACAAAACGTGGTTTTTCCCTCATAGACAGGCTTAGACTAAATCTTTGTTACTTAGATGTTTCAGATAGGACCTTCAGATCCCCTAAAACATTCCTGCAAAATATATACATAATAGAAAAAAGGCAGCCATTGAGTTGCATAGTTGGATTTTATCTTTCAAACCTCATTGAAATCACAAAAAAACATTTTCATAAGCTTCAGTGGAACTTGAGTCAGACCTTTTGTCATTTCTGTGGGCAATTGAGCTTACCTTTAGGAACACAAGCTTCAACAGAAACGTTCAAAATAAATACATGAAGAGAAAATTATTACTTACATTTACCATTCATTGTACATATTCTGCTGATGGTTTGTTTCCCGTGGGTTAGGGTTTTGTTTATTTTATTATTTATTTTTTAAGTCTCTGCTAAAATGACTTTGTTTTCTTTTTTGTAAACGTTTTTTTCATTTATTTCAGTTATTTTGTATACACATTGATTGGGACAATTGATATAACAAAAAGGACTAATAATGTAAATATTAGTTATGCTGCTATTACTTACTTTTGCTCATGAGAAGTAACTAATGCCTACCACTAATGCTGTTTTTTCCTAAAATCCATCAACAGTAAAAAAAAGCTGTGCTTCTGTGATGTCTATACAGATTTTTAAGCTCTCTGGGTTTTACAAAGTTCACAACTGTAATTTGACTTTATTTTTAAATTTTTTAAGTAAATGAGCTGTTTTATAGTGGATGTTTTATGTGTGAAGTTTACATGGGCATTGCAGAGGAGAATCTCACGTCCTGTTTAAATCCCAGAATTGTCACTTTTTTGTTTTAAATTAAATTATTAACTCTTTAAATTTTGTGTCTTCTGTTTGCTTTGCTATCACTCTGCCATACAATTTTTACACAAGACAGTGATTTTGCAGAAGCATGTGCTGACAGCTGTTGGACTCGATAACTGCCACGGAGCATTTAAGTATTACTGGTTTCAGGAAACAAAAAATGCCAGCTTAAAGTGTAACACCAGCAATACCTAATCTAGAAACTAGACTAAAATGATATGCTTTCGTGTACTGATCTAACCACTAATTGCTAGGCTAGCAATAAGCTTTTTTAACTAACTTTAAGGAACATAATAAATGACAGATGAAAAAAGGAGTGTAGTAACTAGTCATGTGTGTGCAATCCCTGTAACTAGCCAAGGCCAGCATGCAGGTCCTTTATGAACGCCTTCTCAGAAGAAAATATCCACGAACCCAGAGAGACGCCTACCTAGGTATGTTTTCAAAGCAGGTGATATAACCCCTCAGATTTCTATTAATAATATAAAATATTCTTCTTAACAACACAAAATATTACATTCTTTTGTAAGCAAGAGCAGTATTTCACTACTCGGCCACAGTGAACTCATGTTGAACTATAATGAAGTCTTCAGAATTCTAAGCTAAATACTGATAATGAGAAATTATTACTGTTTTTTGATTTAGTGGTGTTCTACTATACTAAACAGTTGAATTCAGTCAGTTGTCACCATTTAAATAAAACAGCTAAAAACAATAGTTTCATCTAATTCATTACAGACTCAATTTTTTAGATAATTAAAGACTAAAACCTTTTCTTCCTGAGAAATCTTTCACGTTGCTTCTGGTATCTCAAGGCTTGATTCTTCCAAGCATTACACAAGACGTTCTCAAAGCTTAAGGTGCATTTGTCCTGTGGAATGTCTGAATGGACAGTTCTCCCTTTGGAGACTGTCGGTGTTGGCCTGGTGCTGGACAAGAGACAAAAGTGCTGTTTAAGCACAGGGAAGTTTGTGATGAGAAAATAATGAAACGGCAGTTCAGCCTCATAGTAGGTCACCAGCATAATCATCTATAGCTGCATTTTGGTTTTGTTTTAAAAAGAAAAACTATTTTTTAGCAGAGCCAGCAAAATTGCATTAGATGCTTGCTGAGTGAACATCAACTGTTGTAGGATGTTAGTATTTTCATTTCTTTTTGTCTTGTATTGTCTCTATTCTGGCTTTTTTTTTTTTTTTTTAATATAACATTGTAGTTTGGGATTTTCTACAATGACTTTAGACTTCAGAGTTTTAAAAGTTGCTCAAAGCCTATTCTCAGTGGCAGTGTGACAAATAAGATAAATAAACTCAATACTTAACTAAATTTAGGTGGTATCATTCAAACGCAAATTGAGTGAACATACTGTTGCCTTTCTGTAAACCTCTGTTCATTATCCATATTCTAAATTTATTATTGTGAGTTTCAAGGCATGTTTTGTTGGTGTATGTTTTCAAGAAACATGGTAGTTTTTTTCCTTAATACTCTGTTTCAAAAATGAATTCAAATATAAATGCTTGTTACAGACAGTTTTAGGGTTTATAAATTGTTTCCTTTTTACTAGTACTTCAGATGTAGAAGGAAATCAAAATATAGTACCAAATTATTATTTAATTGATCAGATTCCCTTAAGTAGACTATGGGTGTTTAACAAGGAAGAACATCTTACATGAGGGAATAAATCTATTTGCTTCATAAAGAAGCCACTCAAGGTTAAGATAACAGTTTAAGCTGCCATACCATGGAAGGTTGATTAGCTGTTAACATTGAGCTATTGAGAGAAAGATCAATTAAAGAACAGATTTATTTGCCTAAAGTATCATTCCTCAGACAATTAAATAATTTTATTTAAATTCATGTAGCCTGTCAATCAGGTAAATAGTATACCTGTAGAAAAATGGTATTGGAGTAAGGTATCTCTGGAAAATCTGAGGTAGAAGAAGAATTATATTACCTTGATTGTGAACAATGATGACATTGCTGCTGAATAGTTGAGCAGCTCTAAATAGATAATCTATGAACTGTATAATATAAATTACAGTATTTTCAAGTATAATTTTGAAGGGAAAATTGGTATCTTTGACAAGGTATCATGGTAAGTGATCATGATACTCAATTGCAAGCCGTTTTTTTTAATTAATCATGTTCTGTCCTCAATGTCAGAAATTACTAAGAAATTATTTTAATCAGAATTTATAATTTACTTGATTTAAAGTTGACTGTCACACTTAACTGGCTTCAAGTTTTATTTGATGGGTTCTTTTCTATGTTTTAAACTTGTTTCGTGAGATAATTGGTTTTACTCTGCAACCTGGAAAATAGATTTTTCATGCATCTGTCCTCTCATATTTCCAGAAAACATAGATGTAGAAGTTCGTCTCTCAGAACTGTGTGAAGAAGTAAAGGTACTATTTTTTTAATGTATTAAATAAGTGAAATAACTTAATCAAATTAATTAGTGTATGATTTCATACAGTACTTGGGAATAAACTGCTTGTTTCAGTGATAGCATCCAGTTTGGGTTTTTGCCAACACTTACTTCAACTCTTCCTCATTCAAAAGAAATTACTCAGCAGATTCTCCAAGTCATCCCCATCTGAAAGGACATGTCCTGATGCTGTCTCCTCCTGTTTTCCTACATTCGCAAGGAAACAGTCTACTTCAGATTACTTAGATTTGTTTCCCCAGCTCTCTCCTTAGTCAGAACTAGCTGCAGCTGAATAGCTTATTACCTTGTCACAGTGAAGTTTAAAGCACAGGTTTTAAAACCCTTTTGAAAAATTGTCCATGCTTTGCTGCTGAGTGGACCAGCTGTCCAGCTTTTGAAGACCAGTAGGCTTACCTTTCGTAATTGTAGTAGTAGTAATGCTGCAAGGAACTGGCTTTAAAAGGATATCATTTGTGTAACTGAAGACAGAGCTAGCACAGTTAGCTCTTTATGGGCAACTAATAATCTTTAAAGTTTTTTTACATGTACTGAAATCTTTAGTTTCTCCCTTAGCTCTCTAAACTATGTTTATATTTTTTCCATCTTCACCTTTCTATTCTTTTGTGCAGTTCTTGTTGAAAGTTCCTCTTATTTCCACTCTTGCCTGCTAAGCTGGTGTTTGAATATTTGCAATCCTTTTTTCTACTTGCTGTTTAATATTGCTAGAGATAGGTCTCTACTGGTTTTACTTTTTAAACCCTGTTCTTCTGTGTCTTATGTGCCTGCAATGAAAAAAACTGATAAAAAATAGTTTTCCTTTCTATAGTGGCAGGAAATATAAGCCTCACAGTCTGCTATTGACTGGCATGGGACTATATCACAGGGTTACGATACGTTGGCAGGAAAGAAAAACTTGCTTCACACTGAATTTGTCTTGGTGTGATCTGGTTTGAGGACACATATACTATAACACTACTTCCTGTTTATGCTTGAAGTGTTTGTAGTTATAAAGCACCATATAAATGTTATTTTGAGTTGTGACTATTCTGAAATGGAGATGTCCTTATTAAATTTTTACAAATTGTATCAAATTCAGACTAACATAGCAAGTATCAATTTGCTGGTTTATGATTCCTCTTCCTTTCAGGCATGTTTTTGCTTGTTAGAAAATACAACAGTTGCAACTCAGTTATTTTTCCTATAAATGGAGTTGTTGCTTTAATTTAAGATCAGGAGTCTTAATTCTAAAAGACAACTGGGTAATATTTATAGCAACATAGTGTTGTAACATAGACTGATTCAGTCCTGATACTTGCATAAAAGAGTTCACATTTGGAAGTTACTTTTAACATTTAAATTCTCACTAAGATAAAGTACACTTTTTTGATTCTTATCTGTACATTATGGTCTCATCTGTTAATCATGTAAATATTTTTTTGCTGACTTCAGAAAATGGAAAATCCTGATGAACTGGCAGAACTTATAAATATGAATCTTGCTCAGCTTTGCTCACTTCTGATGGCTCTCTGGGGGCAATTTCTGGAGGTCATTACCTTACAGGAGGAGGTCACAGCACTGCTAGCACAAGAGCATCACACGTTAAGAGTAAGTATTGACTCTGGCTTTAGGAACTCTGGCGTATCCATGCTGTTACTGGGACACGTTAATATGGAAATGTGTATCAAAATGAGACTGATTTTTCTGGTTTTATTTCTGCTTCTAATTTTTCAGTATTATTTGGGAAAGTTGGAATCATAGAGGGAGCTGTTGCATTGCATTTGTTAGCTTGGGTATCATGTTGTTAGAGCTCATTCTTGGAATATAATACATAAAATACATTATTTATGTTTACAACCCAACTAATTCATTAATCTTTTGAATAAGAAATGCAGTTCAGAACGAAAATTGCCGTCTGTGGAGTAAAATGGGTTTGTGCAGGATGCAGTATTTTTCTGCAAGAGCCATGCCTGGTGCCCACCCTCCATTTTACTTCCCTGTTGAATTTAGGCTGCCCGCTTATGTCATAAAACAGAGTGTACTTTCCTTCTGAATTAAGAATTTATAACACTTATAAATTTGAAAAGTCTCTTAAGTGAGATTTTGAAAAAAAAGAGTTGTATCAGAAATGATCTGGTATGTGTTTATATGTATAAAAATATATACAGTGAGTACCTACACACACAGTTGATCTGTGTATGTGTATATCCAGTTGCTGTGGGCTCTCCATGCAGAAAACCACAGCAATGCTGGTTCCCAAGTGAAATATTTTCAAGTTTGAACTAAAGCATTAACCCTTACTTTCTAATGAACCTATTTTTCCCTCCTGTCTTTTGTGGCCAAGGATTTGAAGAAACTTAGCGTTTTTAAGTTTTCAGAGAGTAATATTCATTAAAAAAAAGGCAGGTAAACAGTGACACCCTCCACCCCTACTCATCAAACCTACAACTTGATCTTCAGCTGCCTGGCATCTTTAGTGTCCTACATCACAATCTGTGCATTTATCTCGTTCACATTATAGAATAGGTCATTTTAAGAGATTTTCTGGAGGCATTTCTTGTACAGTCATTTACAGAGAGCTTGTTAGAAGATCTGGTTCATAAGAACACATGTCATCAGTGTTTTGTAACAGTCACAATCCAAAATGTCTGTTTTAAAACTTTATTTCTCAGAGATTTGATTTGCCTCATCAGTGTTTCTGCCATTTGTATCTAAACCCTTTCTGTTTTGGTTCTGGAGGGGGAACCTGTGAAGGATACTTGAACTGTGTTATTATGTACAGCCTTGATAAATCACATTGTTTAACGTGGGGACCATGGCTGTGGAACTGACCTATTCTGGAGAATAAATGCAATCTTTCAGAAAAAGCCCAAAGCTTATTTTTCAGACATGCTTGTAGGAAAGTGTGCTCAGTTTACTGGCTATCTCTGAATCTTCCTTACCTTTCTGTGCTTTTTGTATGAATTCTGAAATCCTTCAGGGTAACTGGTGGAAGGTATGAAATGAGAATACTGTTTCACTTCATCTCCACTTGCATTCAACTGCTGGTATATTAGTGTTTGTACAAGTAAATATTTGATAAAACCAAACAAAGTAATAATACTGTTTATTTTTACTTTGCCAGTGTTAAAAAGAATAAGGTACTGCTGATGGCTGTATATTTAGCTTCTTAAATGTGGTTCTTTTTTTAAATCTGTGATACAAGTTCTCTCTATCTCTCACATACCTTAATTATGGAATTTTACTGCAGTTACTTTAGGGAGTACAAGTCAAACTAGTTAATTATAGTATGCGAATTGAAACAGTGCACATGTTAAAGGTATTTCTGTGGTGCTTTTCACTTTGCACAAAATCAAACAGGAGTTCCTTCTTTCATTCTTTAAAGAAAAAAAAAACCAAAAAGCAAACCATAATTTGATTTCATGCCTGCATTTTTTTCCCTTTTGAGTAGCTGGTATGCCCACTTCTTTCTTTATCTGTCACTGCACGTGACTTGAAGTTGATCTCAGAGGTGACCCTTCTTATATTTGAAAAAGTTGAGCTTATTTTATTTTGGAAAGGAGTGGTTAAGGGCTGTTTCTTAGTGAGTGCTGCAGTTACTGGATACTTAATTATCTACTCAAACATCAAAGACTGTAAAGGAGATGCAGGACATGGGTAATCTTAAACTTACCTTTTTATTTAGGGCCTGATAGCGGAGAGCAGGCAGGTTGACTCATTCGGAATGGAATAATATGGCATTGAGAAGGAGACTTTACCTGAGCCAACTTAAAAGACAACCATCAACGTGATGTTATTTAATTTTGCAAACCCTAATTTGCAAATGTGACACTTGTTTTCTGTACCTCAAGATGTGAAGAGCTTGTGTGAATACTTTGCTAGTATGTGTAAGAAACCATGGCTCCACTGGGCTTCCCACATCACAGTAGAGCAGGAGCCAGCAATCCATAAATCCAGTAAAAATTTAAACTAAAAAGAGATGGTTAATTTAAGCCTTGACTTTTCTAAAAGTGCATTTGATTGTTGATTTTGGATCCTGTTTTGCAGTGTTTAGTATAATAATTTGTAATTTGTATTAATAATCTCTTGAGGATTTATGTTCTGGGCATTTGTATAAACCTTCTCTGGAAAACCTACAGTGATTATGTTTCACTAGAGGCATTATCTGCACATATCAAATGATGCCAGCTTTCTGATTACTGAATATAGTTGAGATTTGAGAGATAATGTACTAATTTTCTTGAGATAACATCTGTCCTTTCTGTAATAAGATTTTTGTAGTATACAAAATTCTATTCTAAATAATCCTTTTTATTTAAGTCAATACTCTGGTGTGTTTGCTACAGCTAAAATTCTTCATTTTACTTTTTCATCTTACAGTATTTCCAGACTATATCCTCCAAAGGAAGTTTCTCCCTGGAAAAGTTTAGTATTAATTTAAGATAAATGAGTCATTTTAGAGAATCATTAAGTTGTGTTAAAATACACCAGAGAAATGCCTGTCATCTGTATTTGGTCAAATGACTTTCACCTTTTTTACATAGATGCTTATAAAATAGGTAATTCTGCTGAAGTGTTAGAAAATGAGGTTATGATGCAATCATATTTTAAGTATTTAAAGTTATTCTTTCAAACCTTTTACAATTTTTACTTAGCTAAGTATCTAAATATTTAACTATTTTCTGATACTTTGAATATTAAGCACTACATAAAAAAGTCAGGAACACTTTAGGTATGTTGGAACATTTATCACCTACATTATCACATTGATAACTTTTACAGCTGTGTTTTATTGGAAAAAAATGCTTAGAGTATGTTCTTTTATATTACAAAAAACTCTGCCCACTAAACTAGTTCACCTCTTTGTTCTGTAGTGACATCTTCTGGTTGGTCTGAACATGCTCTTCCAAAATTATTTCTTTCAGTTTGATTAGTCCCAAAACACAAGTACTGAGAACTAGATGTCAGACTGCTACTTGTAAATGTGCAGGGACTAATTCCATGGCAATTTTTAAAATTTTTCTTCCTTTTCTGCTTACATTGGGAGGACCAAAAAAACCCCAAGTTTTGGGAAATCTGTAGGGACTAGAAGTCCTTCCTGCAAAGTCATTGTGGAGTCAGCCCAAGTCGGTGGAGCCTGAGTCAGTAGCACCAGCTGGTAGTCATTCTGGTTCTGCAGAGCCTGTTTAACAGCAACCTAGCAAATACCTCAATTCTGTAACTTCAGCACTAATTAAACATAATAAACTCCTGTTGGTTTGTTTTTTTCTCTACTTAATATTGATTTATATAGGCTTTTGGAGCTTTATTTGAACTACTTTTATACCATTACTATTATGTCAAGAGCTGTCTAGAGATGGTAATCAGATTTTCTTCAAAAGCAGTGGAATTATTAAACAATTATGAACAGGATTTCTTGGAAAAAAAAAAAAAAAAAAAGGCCTTTCTTTTCCGTTTGAGGGAGTGACAGAATTCTAAAGATCTGATATCCATGTAACTCCAGCTACATTATGTGGCAAAGCGAGTGCTCACATCTAAAGTGAAAACCACTTCGCGTGTCTCCTAGGAGAGAAATTTATTGCTCTTTTCTAGACTTAAACCACAGATATACACTAATTGGCTGTTATTCCTGCTACTATTTTGTTTCCTATTACCTGATTGACTAGGATCTTTAATTCACGTGTAAACTGCTTAGTTCAGAATGATAACAAGTCTGTTCTTCATGATCAGTTGTTCTAAAATCTTGGTTTTAACCTGTAAAATTGTCTCTAAGTCTTCATAGTATAGTATAACAGTCTTCTCCCTTTCTGGGAGAAAGGTTGGGGATTCGCTCTGACAAAATCATGTATTTGGAAAGTAGACATCTGTTTAGAAAAGCCATCTGGGAGAACAGAGAGGTGCTTGGGAACACCTTTTCTAATTTCACGTGTGTATGCATAAACTCTTAACATAATTTCTGAAGGAAATTTTTGTGTGTATGTCTGGTCACAGAATCTCAGAATGTTAAGGGTTGGAAGGGACCTCGAAAGATCATCTAGTCCAACCACCCTGCCAGAGCAGGACCACCTGGAGCAGGTCACACAGGAACACATCCAGATGGGTTTTAAAAGTCTTCAGAGAAGGAGACTCCACAACCCCTCTGGGCAGCCTGTTCCAGTGCTCCATGACCCTCACAGTGAAAAAGTTTTTCCTTATGTTTCTGTGAAACCTCTTATGCTCCAGCTTGCACCCGTTGCCCCTTGTCCTGTCATTGGACATAACAGAGAAGAGCTTGGCTCCATCCTCCTGACACTCACCCTTTATGTATTTATAAACATTACTGAGGTCACCCCTCAGCCTCCTCTTCTCCAAGCTGAAGAGACCCAGCTCCCTCAGCCTTTCATCATAAAGGAGATGCTCCACTCCCTTAATCACCTTTGTGGCTTGGTGCTGGACTCTTTCGAGCAGTTCCCTGTCCTTCTTGAACTGAGGGGCCCAGAACTGAACGCAGTACTTCAGATGAGGTCTCATTAGGGCAGAGTAGAGGGAGAGGAGAACCTCTCTCGATCTACTAACCACACCCCTTCTAATACACCCCAGGATGCCACTGGCCTTCTTGGCCATGAGGGCACATTGCTGGCTTGTGATCATCCTGCTGTCCCCGGGTCCTTTTCTGCCATGCTACTCACTAACAAGTCAATCCCCAACCTGTACTAGCACATGGGGTTATTCTTTCCCAGCTGCAAGACTCTACACTTGCCCTTGTTATATTTAATTCCATTTCTCCCTGCCCAGCTCTCCAGCTTGTCTCAGTCTCTCTGGATGTCAGCACAGCCTGCTGCTGTGTCAGACACTCCTCTGAGTTTTTTGAGTGATAGTTGCATTTACAAGAAAGTATTGAATTGGGTGTTTTCTTTTTTCTTCAAAACATTTTCCATGACTATTCACAAGCGATGTTGAGACTGAGGTTAATTACATATAATACAGTAACTTGAATTCTGAGAGGTCGGGACAGGACTTGCAGCTTCTAGTGCAGATCAGAGGTTGGGGATTTAATGGTTGGGGATTTAATGCTTGTTATTTGGAGTTGGTTTTTTTTTCCTTAAGCACCTTGGAGCAATAGTTTCCAGTTTTTCCCTTAATAAAAAGAAAAAAGAGGAGAAAAAAGAAGCTGAAAACATAAAACTTCATCCAAATGGTACTCTTTAAGAGTATACTGGGCTGTGTATCAGGAGGGAAAACAAAAGTTAATGGGGTCCTGAAAGTCTGATGTTTGCCCATTAATGGACGAGATTTTCTTGGTGCCACGCCTGTGCTCAGGCTGGACAGTGATGCTGGCCACAGCTCTGAGTGAAGTGAAAAAGCTGAGGGAACTGAACTAGGTCTGATGCCTGCTCCACCAGATACTCTGCAAATTCTCATGGTCTCTTTGGGAAGTTAGATAATTTAAGAGCAAGACCCAGAGCACATTGAAGAACTAAAGGAGTAGGGGGCCAGGAAGTGGTTGTTAAATAAATGTAGACTAGATTCATGTGTGGTTCTCTAAGTGGGAGATAAATTTCATTTTAATTGATATAAACATACTAACGTATGTATGTTTTTATGTAATACTGGAAACATGAGATCTCATCTTGCAAATTCTTAACTTTGGGGTTTCTAGATACTGCATTTTCAATACATTGTTTATGTTTTTATCTGTAGTAAATTGCTGCATAATTCACTCTCTCCGCTCTGTGTATTGATGATAAAAAATATGCACCCCTATGTTATAAAATAGCATCTTATTGTTATATGATTTATTGACTTCAGGCATACAATTAAGTCACCTTAAGTGCTTCTAGTTAGCATAGACTTTGTTATTGTTCCTTGTCATCTGCAGCCAAAATCTTCACAAACAAAATATTTTTTGCAAAGTAGTTCACTATGAGTTAGAGAATATTAATGGAAAGTTTGAAATACATACTTTTTTGTAGTTTTGAGACTGCTTAACATCTAGTGGGTTTTCTGCTTCTGAAGGTGATCCTCAAGCACATTCAGAAGTGTCCATCAAACAGTCATTTCCTTTCTTCTCATTGAAGTGTCTTGTAATATTTTTGTGTTGTTGTTTCAGTTGAATGACTGATTGATTTCTTGGCAATCAAGTTTTCAGCAGGCAGTTAAATCTAATATAATTCCCATCCAGTGCACAAATTAAAATTCTCATTTCGGTCACTAGTCTGGTCTGGGGCATCCTCTTCCCTCCCACTCAGACTGCACATTTTTAGAAAAATAACTGCCTGTATACTACATGCAAGTTGATAACATTGCTGTGTAGGGGTGCAGTCTGATTTTTCCAAAACTATGTAATATAAGCTCTAACTTTTATTTGGATCTTGCAGGTACGCAGATTTGCAGAAGCATTCTTTTGTCTTGAGCACCCTAGGCAAGCTGCCCTTGCCTATCAGGAGCTACAGTAAGTAGCCTTTTGAAGTGCACAGTATGCAGCATGTAGTAGTATTATTCTATAGCTTATGTTGAGTCAAAGTACTGCCTTACAAAAATACTTACAAGTGCAAGAGAAACTCACGTTCTCAACAGAGGTTTGAAGTTTTTAAATCAGTTATATAAGAAGTTATTGAAGAACTATTAAAGCTATTAAATAGCTAATTAGTAGAAAAGCATCTAAAGGGAATTAAATACTGCTAATTGCTGTTAATGTAAAAATAAATAGTTCTATTTTCATGTAGGACTGCTTCCTTTTTTTCAGTGCTCAAAGTCATCTACAGATGTGTGCAGCTATTAAAAACACTTCCTTCTGCAGTTCTCTTCCACCCCTCCCTATTGAATGCAGTGAACTAGATGGAGATATGAATTCCTTGCCTATAATCTTTGAAGATCGCTATTTAGATTCGATTACTGAAGGTAAACACACCTCACAGTGCAGTTTTCTTTTTGAAGAAATGAGCAAAAGATTACATAAAACCAGAGTATTTTTCTTTACATTTCTTGCTGGCTTAAAGGACTACATGTATTTGCTAGGAAACATTTCTTTAGCTTGAGTTTTAAGGATGTGTAAGTTCTATAATTACTAGTGGTTTATAGCTTCTGTTACCTGCCTGATGTTGTTGCAAATAATCCTTTTTCTTATTTTTTTCCTCCCCTCACTTTTTTTGGTGAAAGATTTGGATGTGCCCTGGTTGGTAGTTCAGAGTCTTCCAAGGTCAGAGTCCAATAAACTGGATAAATTTGAATCTGAAGAAGGTTTTGTAGCTGGTTTTACTAGCCCAGAACTGAAAATAAGACCTGCCTCCAACATTTGGCATTCAGAAAGTGAAAAGATGCTATCAAAAACTTTGAAAGGGAAAAATGAAGATGCAAATAAGTCCAAAGTTAAGGTTACTAAGCTCATGAAAACAATGAAACCTGAAAACACAAAAAAAGTTGTGAAACAAAACTCTAAGGACTCTGTGGTCTTAGTAGGCTACAAATGTTTGAAAAGTGCAACACTGGAAGATGCCTCTAGAAGTTCAGAAGGCAGGCCTTCACACAGTGCTAACGAAGGGCTGGACCCTACATTAGGTGGATTTCCTTGTGATACAAAGACCTGCACAAGGCAAATAAGTCAAAGAGAACTTTCACTTTTGCCGTCTGGAACAGAGGAAAGGACTGCCAAGATAGAAGGTGTCCAACCAGGTCCAGGTAGCCCCGTGCATTGTGAAAATGCATCTGTCTTTGGTAGACTTGCTGTCTCCCAGACAGATTCTGGAACTCTACAAGCAAATAGTGCTCTACAACCCAACGTTACACTTGAAGGTTGTCATGGAGGGCAACCTGCTTCTTCAGGAGTCAGGACAATTGAGGTCAAACCAAGTAATAAGAATCCCTATGAAGGGGAGAAGGTAACTGTTCACATTGGATCATGGGCTGAGTTTCCACAGGATGGAGTGCAAGGAGAGAATTTGCAGATACCCAGCGTTCAATGTTCAGAACCTGGAATGAAATTGAATTCAGGAGAACAGGAACCAGTGCTTGAAAAGGAAGATGTCCAAGAAAGAAACTTGCAGCGTACCAGTGACACCTTGACAAAAATGAAAAGTAATCAGCCTACTCTTTCTACAAAAGAAAGTCAACTTTCTGTAAGTGGGGACATGACTAAATTACCAGATGTTAGTGTGACATACGCCTCTTCTAGGTTTTCAGATTCAGGTGTAGAAAGTGAACCAAGTTCTTTTGCAACTCACCCCATCCCTGATCAGGTTTTTGAAAATGTTCAAGGGCAAAGTGCATATAATGGTGAGAGAGTATTGCCTCAGCTTCTACTAAAACCGGACTGTGCTATAAAAAACACAGTAGAAAGCCACTGCACTGAGAGTACCAGCGCTGTAAGTGAAATACAGTCGTCTTTGACATCCATAAATTCTCTGCCTTCAGATGATGATGAGCTGTCACCTGATGAGAATTCAAAGATATCTATTATACCTGAATGCCAGCTAAGTGACAGTAAAACGGTATTGGATCTTGGAGCAATTGACTTGATAAAATGTGATGACAGTAAAAAATCAAACACCAATTTGCAGCACCAGAATGTTTTATTTTCAGGGCATTCAGATAACAAAACTCTGTCTATACATTCCACGCTCTCAGGAACAAAAGATCTTTTACACTTGGTTGTTTCAGATGAGGATACATCTACTGATGTGAAAAGTTACAGCCTACAGGCAGACCTTGACACAACCTGCAAGGATTCTCAGGACCCTGAAAGTCATCTTAACACTCCAGAAGAAAGAGTTAAATTGCATTTGAAAATTACTTGTATGGGTGAGCCCTCTGTTGATTCAGGTTCTTCATCTGTAAATGCAGCCTATGAGATTGAAAAAACAAACGAAGGAAAATGTAATCAGCCTTTAGAACTAAAGGACACAACTGAAGACCTGTCAGTAGCTAAATGTGAAACTGGCACAGATAATCCTTCTCCAACTGGTAGTACTGACATGGTAAAGCAAGGGCTTGTTGAAAACTATTTTGGCTCTCGAAGCAGCACAGATATTTCAGATATTTGGCCTATGGACAACAGCAATCCTGTTAGCCCTCAGAAGGAAATATATGAAAAACAAATTTGCTCTTCCCAACAAGATGAGGAAGAAGAGGAGGATCAAGAAATGATTGAAAATGGGTATTACGAGGAAACAGACTATAGTATGGATGGAGCTTCCAGTGCTGACCAGGATCATGGCTCAGCAGAAGAGAGTGCCCTGAGATCTGAAAGGATCGATAGTGGGCATCTGCGGGATGGAATGACTATGCCTCCTGTCTGTACTCCTGGTTGTCTGTCTTTCCCCTCTTCTCTGAGAGATTCTCCTTGCAATGTTATCTGTTCTTCAAGGAATAAGTCTGATGCAATTACACAACAGCCAGGCAGCACATCCTACAGCTCAGCTTCATCTGTTTCCTGGTATGAAAGCTCTCCAAAACCTCAAATGTTAGCGTAAGTGATTGTTTTAAAACAAAGTTTTTTACTTTTAGAAATGATGTAGATATAGTATGGAAGGGGAAAAGGAATGTGGGTTAGGCTCTAGGGTGCCCCTAGGACTGTGGCTTGTGGATTCTGCATGCTCAAGTGACATGACGTTTCAGATGTTCAGATAGTAACTGTGTTTGCACTGAATTCCATCTCTTGATTATCTTGTAAATTCATGCGGTTTGACAAGCTTCAAGTAAAACACAATTTCTTTCTTAATTTCTCTAATACGTTAATTGAAAAAAAAATATTTGCCTGAAAAGTGATGTCACAATGAGCATAACAATGGTGTTTTATGAAATGGTACCTGTTAAAATAGCAAGCACAGGAAAATATGCTTCAAGTTTAAAAACATAAAATCAAAAACATTCTGCAACTGGTTGTCCATCTGATTAGTTAAGTGAAGCAAATGTGCAGTGCAAGCTGAGGTGATGGCCTTATTTGTCAATCTTAAATTCAAATACCCAAAATGTAACACCTCGGAGACCATAGTGCTCTAAATTACACTGCAATTTGGATACCAGGAAAACCAAATTTAGAGGAACATCAGGGATCCCAGCTTGCACCACCTCTTGCTATAAACATGGGTGTTTCCCTGATAACCCCCTGCTGCTAACAACCTGGGAAGCAGCAGCTCAGTATGTTGCATTGGAAGTAAAATGTTGGTATCAGAAAGAAGAAAGTTTAGAAGAGAGGTCGAAACAAGGAGAATATTAAGCACGCAGAAGAAATAAGAGAGCAGATAGTTTGTGGTAAGCAGCTGAGAACAGGAGGAAGGATTGAGCAGTGGTGAAGGAAAAATAGAAGTGGACAGAAATGCAGCTTTTGAAATGCTGGAGAATGGGTGCTTGTGCGGAATCAGAGGGATGAAAAGCAGAGACTACATTTAGAGTGTTCTGTAACAACAAAAGAAGAAAAGAGGGAACTCAGAGTAAAACCAAGGACTTGGCGCTGGGGAAAGCAGAGTCTCCCAGAGTGTGGGGTATCTGGGATTCCAGAGGGCACGATCTGCTCCATGGAGAAATAACCTTGGTAGGTGCAGTTCAGAAAACATGCCTTGAGTAGAGACCCAGTAACTTCTGCTGCGAAGCGATAAGACCAACTGCCTGCAGTGGTATCTGTTTAGGCCGACTTCTCTGGGGCTTGTTTTTGCCAGTTAGTGTGGAATGAGCTGAAGATAAAACTGGGAAAACAGGAAGCAAAAAGTAGAATGGGAGGAGAACAGTGAGCAGGTGGAAGAGGACGGGATACAGCATGATGCTGTGAGGGCTCATGCAGAACAGATGGATTAAGGAGGGAAAGAAGTGTAAGGAAGCCTGAAGTTTGAAGTGCTGCAGGGAAACTGATAGGCAGTGCATTGGGTAGGAAGGTCATGCAAAAAAAACTAACGGACGGGGAAGAAAGGGAAGAACACAAGGAACTCTTAGCATGTGGAGAGCTCAGCTATTAGAAACCATGTAGTGCATGCCTTCATATAATATGTAAAAGATCAGAGGTCTGGGTTCTTCTGAATTCAGTATCAGGTATTCAGCCTCCCAGAGGGACTTTCTGTTGAGAAATTACATCAGTGCCTCCAGCTCTTTGCTGACCTCAGAAATAGTTTTTAAGTTTGACAAGTATTATCCAAAGTTAATGGAAATCTTTACCTTGACTTCTGATTGGTTGTAATTCACATAATTTTGTTACTGCATTTAAACAAAGCTGTTGCTTGCTCAAGACCAGCTAACCCAGAATTTTCAGTGGTTTCAGAAATACTTGAGAGTTTGCAGAGATGTTAAAAGGAGGGAAGAGATTAGAGCTTGGGATATGGATTTTGTTGGAGAGGAAAAGGGGCTGTAGGAAGCTGCAATAAAAAATATTTTGAGGAACTGGCTTGTTTTCTGGTAACAGTACTTGGATAAATATATTTTTCTTTGTATTAATTACATAGAATACAAAGTAAAAAGACAGTAAAAAACTGTACCCTAGGACACCCTATGTCTTTCTGGCAACAGTAAATTGTTTTATCATAAATATGGTTTTGCTCCAGTTTCCTACAGGCTAAAGAAGAATTGAAGCAACTTAAACTTCCTGGATTTATGTATAGTGATGTTTTCAAACTGGCTTCTTCAATACCTTATTTCAGTATGGAAGAGGATGACTGTTCAGAAGAAGGAATACATCTTATAGTCTGCGTCCATGGCCTGGATGGTATGCTGGGAAATGGGATGCTGAATGAGACAGCAGTTCAAACTACCAGTCAGGTTTAGCTGTTGCCATTTGAACTCTGAACTGAATGCTTCTGAAATAGGTTTGCTGGAGGGAAATAGGAAGCTGATGTTGTACTGCTGCATTTGTCAGTGTGTTCCACAGAATCATTTAATTTAAGAATTTTATATAACATTTGTCTTTAGTAAAAACTCTCATGCATGTAAATGTGTTTAATCATAAACTCATACAATGGCCTGAGTTGGAAGGGACCTTATCATGTAGTTCCAGTCCCCCTGCCATGGGTAGGGACACCTCCCACTCAACTCAGGTTGCTCAAACCTTCATCCAGCCTGGTCATAAACGCTTCCAAGGATGAGGTGTCCACAGCTTCCCTGAGCCACCTGTTCTAGTGTTCCACCACCCTCAGCGTAAAGGACTTCTTCCTAATGTCCAATCTAAAGCTACCCTGCTCTAGTTTGAAACCATTGCCACTTGTCTCATTACCACATGCCCTTATAAAAAGTAATGCCATAGTTCATGTTACATACAACTTCCAGTTTTGTTATCTCATATAGGTATTTGTCTGTATTGTGGTAATGGAATGGAGTTACTATAAGAAAACAGTTTTGTTTATAATTTTTAATGTTACATTGTCAAGGTAAATAAATGTATCTTGTTAGGAAAAAAACAGTCTACGTAAAATGCAGTCAGGTGTTTATTATAAAGTTTTAAAAGGTTATATTGATGAATCACAGAATGGTTGAGGTTGGGAGGGATCTCTGGAGACTGTCTAGTCCACTTTGCCTGCTCAGAGCAGGTTCACCTAGAGCAGGTGGCCCAGGACCCAATCCAGTTGGGTTTTTGAATATTTCCAAGGACAGAGAATGTTGTAGAAGAAATGAAACAATCTCTTGCTAATTGAAAGGATTGGAAAGTTTTAAGTAGCTTGAATATATTCACCTGCCTCTAGTTCAAAGCATATGTGCATGTTAAGGAATAATATCCCCTCTAGTAAAGATACTCGTAGCTTTCTGCCATCAATGTTTTCATCTTTTATTGTGAAGCTTCATAAATTACCAATGTAAGGAAACACAAGAGGGCAGTAGGATAGCATAGTGGACAGTGTATAGCTTTCTTGTTCATTTTTCAAATTCCTAAGTGGAAAAAAAAAAACCAAAACAGAAGAGTTTTTATTTCTTCCTCTGGGCAGAAAGCAGCCTTTGTTAAGTGTTTTTAAAACAACTCAGAAGTATTCCTTCTTTCTGGCCTAGCTGTTCAAGTGCTGTTGTGTGCCTAGAATTGATCCAAAAGTTAACTTGGCCAAAAAAACTGTTTTTAAAAGAACAAGTCTTTGAAGGCTTAGAAAAATGGATACTTAAGGGGTTTTTTTATGAAATGGCAAGTTCATACAAGTTCTTTTCTATTAAAACCAGATTTAAATAGATCTTATTCTCTAGTACATTCGTAAGGGGGTACTACTTCTTCAGAAGCACACGTGATCTTTGATGTAGGGAAATCTTCATGATGCTAGTTAAATTAGCATTTGTTGTCTTGGGTACCAGTCTAAATTTATCTTTATCTGCTAACAGTCTACTCTGCCTTTTTATTCTATGAAAATGTTTATGGCTTACCCTTATTCCTTGCTCCTTCACTGAATTCTTTAAGCTAGCGCTGAGCTGTTCCATAGTTGACTTTCATAAAAATTAATTAGATTTTCAAGAATGTAATGTTCACAGTGCTATGTATCTGTTGGATGCCAAAACAAATTCAAACATGGCTTCCTAAATCCTTGCTTTTTTAAACCGGTGTCTGCATTGAGTGTCATTTTTATGGACATTTGTCACTGCTTTGCAGTTTACTGTCCCGACTCCTACTGAATTTTCATTAGAGCTGAGAATATCATTAGCTGTGTTTAAATAGAAAGTTGTGCCACAGGTTCATTTCAGTATTCCGAGTGCTCTTATTACAAGTTAACTTGACACTACCTAATTCTTAATTTTTTTTTCCTTTTAAGGTAACAGCGCAGATCTAAGATTAGTGAAGACTTACATTGAGCTAGGGCTTCCTGGAGGGAGAATAGATTTTCTTATGTCCGAGAGGAATCAGGTATTTGCCAACAACAAATATTTTGTGTAAAGCAAGAAACAATGTACATCTTCAGACGTGTTTATTTAATGGCACTATTGTGTTGTAGTTTACCACATTCTGTATATGTTTATTGTTTTCTCATGGAATCCATGATCGCTGTCTTGTGTTAAAGTAAATACAAAAATAGGATGATACTGAAGGTAAATATTTAAGGAGTAACGTTTGTTGCTTCCATTTTGTTGAGCGTACTGGTATCTTCTAAGCTTTCTACATAATCAGTTAGGACTGTAGGTAAAATGCTCTCAATTATTGATGGTAAAAATGGTGACAGTGAGAAACGGCATGGCAAGAAGGGAGATGTGTTATTTCACAGGATCTGAGAAATACAAAATACCCGTCTCTCGTTCTTTTGTCTGTGAACTGTAAGATCCACATCATGACACTGAGCCAATATCAAAGTACCTCTTTTGTTAAACTTTATTATTTTCAGATTAAGTAAACTTGACAAAGCACAGACCAATTTTTACATTTTTTGTCTGTATTACATACTGTATTAGACATGCTTCAGGGGTGAATTAGAACTGTCTCTTCAATGGCTCAAATAAAAGGTTCATTTAGTGCAGTAGCATTTTTCTGGTGATAGCTGCTGGGATGCTTTGTGAAACAGGCTGGACAGGCACCAAGCCGTGCTTTCTCTTCTCTAGCCCTGTGGTTTTTGGCAGTCAGTAGTCCTGAAACTTTCTGATTTGGGAATTCCTTTGAGACCACTAAGCCTAATAGCTACTGACTTTTTAATGTTGGCTGATTCTTTTTGAATGTTTTTACTTCCAGTTTCCACAGCATACAGTTGAGATTAATTCTACGGTTCATATACATTACTAATTTGGTTACAAACAAGGAAATTTAAACAAATCCGCCTACAGCTTGTTTTGGAAAAAAAGATAGTCAATAAACATTCCATTTTCTGCTTCAGTTAATTAAGTATTTTATAAACAAGTACAATTGCTCCTTCAGGAGGCAACTGAAGAGACTTAGTCCATTCAGTATTTCTCAGGATCACGTGTGAAACTGTTTCTGGGCATCCATAATATCATTCCCTGCCCACTTTCAAACTTTTTGTCATCTAAAATAGGCTGATATGAACGAGACAGGACGTTTAAGATATTTGTGCACTATGTACTTACAAAATGCTATATTGCTATTTTCTGTTCTTTCCTTGCTTTCCTAACGTAGCTGATTATACAGAATGCAGATGTATACGTGATTGTTTGCATATATATTTAGGGCTGTTTTTCCCTACGTAACATTGTTTTGCATTTCTTGCCATTTTATGACCCAGGCATGCAGTACTGTAAGATTCTTCTGAAATTCTGGTTGGTTCTAGGTTTGTCTATCCTGGATATGTGGTTTCAACCCTGCCCTCTGACATCTCATGTCCTTCTTTCATTTCCCACATCATTTATCAATATGTTGAACACTATAGATTTTAGCAAAGATCCTTTGGAACTTCTGTTGAAATGCTATAGACAGCCTTTGCCTACCTCTTTTTTAATTTCTTACTGTTCATCATTGTGGAGAATTAGCTGTGAACTGGGAATAAGGCTTTAAGGATTTGATTGCTTTGTTTTTGAATAAACAGTACTAATGTAGACTCCTTCTGCTATTGCAGTAATTGTCTCATTTCTATTTCATGGGTAGTGTGATTTAGTTCTGAATATGCAGTTTGGTCTTCTGTTTCACTATGGATAAGATCATGATAGGGGAAAGGTTAGAAGTAAGTCTGGCTGTGTAATGGTAAGGTTTGATTAGAAGAAAGTAGTCTTAACAGTAGAATGTGTATCGCTTTGTTCCATGTTACAAGAAAAAAAATCCTGAAAAAATTACAACTAGTTGTAGTGTTTGTATTCAAAGTTAATATGGATGCTTTTATTTGTGTGCTGTTGATCAAAACACTGGGGAATAAGAATTCAGACTGAATGCTGCATTAGAAAATACAGTTATTATTTTTTATTTCTTTTATTTTACAGAATGATACCTTTGCTGATTTTGATTCCATGACAGATCGCCTTTTAGATGAAATTATACAGTATATACAAATTTATAATCTAACCCTTTCAAAAATCAGGTAATATCTGTTCTATACTATTCATAGAAATAAACTTAAACATAGAGCCCTGTGTTGTTCTGAACGGTGATGCTCAGGAGCAGGATAAAAGAGAGATGATAAAGAGAAATTCAGGGAGGGGGAGGAGTAGGGGAAAGGAGAACAAAGGGAAAGTGGGAGTTCCCAGCTGAAAGAAGACTGAACAGTGTGTAAACTCACCTAGTCCTGTTGGTGATTTTAGTGCAGGGTTAAGCATTACATTTAAGGAACTGCTGTCCTGTGCTTCCTCAGATCCTGAATGGCAGGGGTCTGCAGAGAAGCAGATAATGTTTTGAGAAAGTCAAAGGAAACTGTAATAGCACTGTGTCGAGGTAAAGTTAGCTTTCTTCTGATTTTATAGTCTCTTCACCAAGTATGACATAGCAGACTGTCTAGCTTGGCATTCCTGCAGGGAAATTTCATCTTAGCTGTGATATTGAAGGGCAGTTGCATGAAAAACGTATTTCATTATTTTGACGTTTTCTGATTGTTTCATCTGCTAAAAAGCATGGTTGACACATTAATAGAAGGCTCACCCCTGTCTGTGCATTTCTGTTTCCTTTTTCAGTTAGTTCCAGGGAACACCTGCTCCATTTCTTTTCCCACAGCACCATTTGGACAGACTACCTTATTAACTTGGCTGTGTTGCCGGAGTTAGCTCATCGGTAGATGGAAGGAGTAAATTCAAGCCTGACTTAATCCATTCATTTAGGCATCATCAGATTACACATGTGAAAGGTTTTTGGACTTGCTAGTCACATGCATTTCCTACAAGTTTCTGCATACTCATGTGTTTGGTAGTCCCTATTCAGCTAGAGAAGACATCTAACATGTTTCAACATAATCTCACTTTTTAAACAAATGTTTCTATTTTGAGATAGGCAAGACTTGACATGGTGAATTTTGTCTAAATCAGTTATCTAAAAAACAACCTCCAAGAAAGCACTGTGTGATTGTATTTGTGGTACACAGACTGCATGTTAGCACCCTCGGCACAAGAGTGCAGAGTTCTGTAACCCACCAGCAAACACTGATAATTTCCTCTCCCTTGCTGTGGTCTGAAGGCTGTAATGAGCAAACTCACTCAGTTACCTTCTCGTTGTTTATACCTGAGAGTTGAATTCTCATTTCCTTTCACTTTGTTTCTCTCATCAGGCTTTCATTTTGTAAATATTTTTTTTCAGTTTTATTTATTACTTGTCACTTGAAAGAAAAAAACAAATTAACAGGTTTTATTTTAGCTTAATTTTCAAGGTGCCTGTTTGTCCTTGGCTCTGCCAAAGCAGAAGTCTTCATCTCTCAACTTCAGCTTTTTCTTAAGAGCAGGTTAAACCTGTCAGCAAATTCTGCAGCTGGTTCCTGGTAGCTGTGTGAGAGAGCTTTCAGAAAGAGATGCGTGTATATGCAAGTCCTTGAAGGGATAACCCAGAAAGCCCAGGAAAGTACTACTGAGAAATCCTCTGTTCAGGTAGCTGATGTGTCCTGCTTCGTTTGGGCTGTCCCACTGTAAAGAAAGTGGACTTTGTGCTACTTAGCCACGCTCGCCTGAATGGTGCTGGTTTCTCCTCATAAAATCTCCCTGTCTGTTGCAGGAAGTGTCCTCTGTACAAGTGCTGCTCAATAGCTGAGTCAAATTTGAAATCGGTCTCCAGACCTACAGTGACTTTTTTTATGGCAAAATAGCCAACAGCATTGTGTGTCAGCAGCAACTCTTCAGTCCCTCTTTTACACTCTGTCTTGTTACAGGCAAAAGGGAACACACTTGACATGAGAGCTAAGAATTTATTATTAGACTGATTATTAGTCATAATAGTCTTCCTATTAGTCATATATAAAATGATAATAGTATTATTAGTCATGAAAAAATTACTATTAGTCTAGTTACAGTACTACTAAAATTCATAGTCTAAATTAATGCAGAGAAGTCCCATTGTTAATTTGACTAAAATTGTTATACAGAAACTTCCTAGTACCTTTTCTCACTCAGGTGGTAAGCTCCCCTTCTAGCACCTGAGTCCTAAGACTGGTGGTGTCTGTGTTCCTTCAGCAGTGGGACATCAGCATCCTGGAGCTTCCGTGTAAGGAGAATGCTGTGAATGGTGGGAGTTTCTGCCTCCTTTGCCTTTGGTCTGCCTGAGTGAATTTGCATACTTCCATATTTGCAGTCTTCCCATTCTCTTTTATTGCCCATTTACTCTGTTGTTGGTTTGGTTTGTTGGTTTGGGGTTTTTTTCCCCTGATCTCTGTTATCCCTAATTTTTTTCTTTCCTGAGTTGTAAATTACACTTCTGCAGTGACCATTAACAGACCATTGTGGACCTGTGGCACATGATACCTGTGTCTTCACTCTTCCACACAACTCTGTGTTGTAGTAGAACGCAGCTCAGGCCACACAGAGTACTTGTTATTGATAGTAACTATAGTGAAACTAAAGCAACTTTAGGCCTGATAGATGTCACAGCTCAAATGAGCTCAGGCCGAGACAGGTGAAGAGAGGTTCTGAGATTCTGCTCTGTCAGGTCAATGCAAAGCCTCGTGCCTTCAGGTAATGGCAAAATGCTATTTGTTGTGCTACACTCTTGTACTGAGGTAAGAAAAGGCACTTCTGTCCCATCAGAACCCAGAGCCATACTATAGTGTCAGCTTCAGTCAACCAATATTTTTGGTACTGCCAAAGCTAATACCAGTTATTGCACCAGTACACCACCCAACACGTGCGTTGAGCTCTGAACGAAACCTTAGTATTCACTACAAGTGCATAGCAAGCATGAACTGGAAGCTTGATTCGAACCAACAGCAATTTGTCTTACAGAACAACTACTTGGTAAAGAATCACAGAATGCTTTAGGTTGAGGGGACCCCTGGAGGCCATCTGGACCAGTTACCACTCATAGCAGTGCCACCTTCAAAGCTAATGCAACTTTCAAGCAAGTCATTGCTAAATCATATCCATTCAAGTTCTGAGTATCCATGAGGATGGAAGCCTTTCCAGGTCTTGACATAGCTAGGAAATAATCCACATGGTTTTAGAGTGTAGTTTCTGAAACTGTTTTCCTCATGGCAGGTCTTACATACATTTCAAATGACCTGTATTGGACTATAAGCTTAGTTGGATTATTCAGCCTGTCATCCTTTTCCCAAAGTAACATTGACTCACAAAAAAAAGAAAGCCATTTTAAATGCTGTACATATATTAAAACATCTGTTCTTTGTTTCAGCACCTTTTTGATTATGCCTTTTGATGGATTTTTTTTTTTTTTTTTTTCCTTGAGTTGTTACAGTTGAACAGAATTTTTCATTTGGTAGCACAAAATAATGAGGTTTTACTATGTCTAATTTTCCAGTATGATCTGAATAGGTAAACTTGTGCCAGAAAACACATCTGGCCATAAAACACATCTAAATACTGCAGTATAATTCTGTTACTTCAGTGTCTTAACGATACCTTGTATTCAAAAGATGGTAATATTGCCACCTACTGTTCAGAAATGGGTTGGTTTTGCAGAGCATCTTGGCAGTTGTAGGTATCTGAAACAATGAGTAGGATGGTTTACAGTTTTGTCTTAGTTTCAAAACCCTTGTCTTACACTTTCAAAACCCTTTCTGAAGGGTTTTCCTTTTCCTTTCCTTTTTGATTTGAGCAAATCCTTAAACTTTTCTCTATTCAAAATAAAGGCATATTACATGTTCACCTAAACATCTGAATTTGAACACAGTATATTACTGTAATCCTTGTTAATTTTCTAAATCTTTCCAAATTGAGAACAAATCTCTCATCTTTGAGGTATGTTCACATAGCTAATTGTGAGCACCTTTTTCTTCCTCAAATGGATTGTTTGTGTTTCTGAAGTTTTGCTTCAGGTATTCCCACGTTCTTGAGGATTACAGGATTGCTTGATGGATCACTCCTTTTCTCCAGTAATGAAATTGTCCTTTGTTATGGTACAATATAAGAGTTTCCCATCCCTTTATGACATGTAATAAATAGTGGGTGAACTGTCAGAACTATCAAGAGAACATCTCAGCTTATGGTCAGATCCTCTTCAGAAAATAATCTCTTTCACTGAAGAGCAATTATGTCATGCAGATCATCTTCAGGATAAACTCAGTTTCTCTGGACATTTTCTTGTTCCTAAAGAAGTCTACGGTTTTGTTTTTCTTGTGTGCACTTGAGGTACTTTGATTGAATGGTTTTAAATGTTAGTATTCAAGAGAGTCAGCAGCCCAGCATTTTGTCTTGCAAATGCAGTGCTGTTCTGAGCACAGAGGATACATATCTGTCATTTCTAAATTACTTAGTTGAACATAGCAAGATGCAGCAAAGAATTTCTGATATTGAAGCAATTTTACAAATCTAGTAGTAAAAGTGAATGGGAAGAATGTACATGCATGTTTAAGCTGTGTATTGGTAAAGGACAAATGGCCCATTCTGACATAGAAATGTATGATTATCTAAGATTTTAGGAGTTTGGGAGGGTTCTGCCATTCTATAAGCTAATGTTTTCATTTTTTCCTTTAGCTTTAAATTGGAATTTTCAGAGTCAGTAATTCTTGGTTGGGAAAGAATGAAATAGTCAAGTAATTTTCTAGCACTGCATTTTGCAGATATTACTGGTAGCTTTGTTTTAGCTATTTTTGTTGACGAATGTAGTGATACAGAGCAAATGGGAATGATGATCTCATGGGTATAATGTTGTGGCACACAGATGATCCAGCCACAGTAGTTCTGCTCTGGATTTTCGGATGGTTGTCTGTTCTCCCCATTTTCTGAGATTACACTTGTAAAACAAGTAAGAGATTACACTTGTAAAACAAGAAGGCACTTTTTCCTACAAATTATCTGAGTCTTGTCTCTGCCATATCCTCTTTTAAGTCAGTGCCTAGGATGGTGTGGCCTTTACCTCAGCAGGGATCTGTAAATATATCTGCATAATAACTACAATTGCTATACTTTGTAGCGTCCCTTCTAAAGAAGTGCTTGGTACACACTTGTGGCTACAACAGTAGTCACCTCGGATTAAGTAATAATTAATCTCAGATACATGAAGCTAAAGAGTCCCATCCTTCTTCCTCCCAGCTTACTTAACCATGGAAACAACTAAATGTAATATTCTCCTGATAGTCTTCAATTGCCTCATTCAAGCTGATAATCACTTATGTTGGTCCAACTGCTAAGCAGATTTTAGATGTTGCTTCTATTCTAAAAAAATCAGAATCAGTTACATAGTGGTTTTCCCCTTTACAGGAGTACTTTTGGGATCCATCTTAACTCGGTTGTTTCAGTAACTCTCACACATTTATCATACTGAATGCCATCACATGCCAAAGTAGTGACATGTTCAGTCATGCACAGCTCATAAAGTATTTTATGAATACTTGGTGCTAAGAGAAATAAATCCAGAAATAATCCTGGTTTTGGGTGAGAGATGTTGGTGGGAGGATAGTTTGTTTTCATTAGATTTTCAAAAATTATGTATAAAATAATTCTGGAGGAGCTCAGAACATGTCTGTAAGGAATTTGTGTATCTTGGGAGGTATGGACAAGCCATGTTTTCTATGTGACATAAAATACAGGCTTTTGAATGGAAACTTTTCACTATTTTTTTTTATTATGTTTTTCCAGAATTTTATGACACTAATTTTACTTTTCTCTGTTTAAAAGGAAAAAAAAAATAATTTTAATAGAATTCTATGTTTTACTGGTTTTTTGCTTTTTAAACAGCTTTATTGGACACTCACTGGGTAATTTAATAATCCGTTCAGTGCTCACAAGACCTCGATTTAAATATTACCTCAACAAACTTCATACTTTCCTGTCACTGTCTGGCCCACATCTCGGTACGCTCTACAACAGCAGTGCTCTTGTTAATACAGGTAAAGTATTATTTTCAGTAGTGTAAGTTGAGGGGAGATTTTGTCTTAGAAATGTGTATCCCACATGAAACTGCTGCCTTACTTTGATGATGAGAAAGTGCACGTTTCACTGTCACGAGAGAAGGGTTATGAAAAAAAAGTATCAACAGAAGGATGTACAAGAGATAGTTGACGTAAACATTTTCCAGTGTGTTTGGTTCAGGTGTTCTGTTACACCATAAATAAACTCCCACTTTTAATGTCTTGACCTCAATTTATCATGAACTGAATTTTAATATACTTAATCTGCAAAACAGGTAGGTAAGATGCATTAAAATAATTCTGAACTGGTAGTCTCTTATCTTTCTCAAAAATGTCTTACAACCTGCAGCGTGATTCTGCAGATGTTTTTGCACCTTATGTCTGTTTTTCTAAAAATTTAAATGTAATTCTAGGATAACTTAAAGAAACTGCTGACTTTTGAAATAAATGTTAGAAAATATTTTCAGGTAGCATCAAATTTTTAAATGAAGACTTGTTTCTGAAATTACCACCTACCTTGGAGAGTCCAAACCCAATATGAGTAACACTTATTTCAGTAAATAGAAACATGCTCATTAAACTCTTTAAAAACACTCTAAAAATCATTCATTATTTTGTTTAGTGACAGTTTATTTATTGATTGTTGTATTATTTTGTTTCATAGAAAAATAAGGAGGAAAAAAAATTAACTCGTGTTGAGCTTAAAAGAGAAGTGGGCAGGAATTGGTGGCTAACTGGAGTTGTTGGAGTTAATGGAAGAAGGGGGAACATGAGAGCTCTTTGAATTTGGTTGAAATGGTACCATTTATAGCCCTCAATACACTACCAGTGAGGTTCACTTCAGAATTAAGACATGTGTAATGTAATTCACTACGAGCACTTACTGGGCAGTTAACTTAGTGTTATCTGTGGACAGCTTCTTTCAGATATTTTCATTTGTAACTGAGTCTTACCCAAATCACCCCAAAGTGTTAGCATTACTTTGCTTTTAGAAATGGAAGTTTTCCAGGACACAAAGAGGCAGGGCTGTTTGTTTGTCTAATCACCATCAATGACTTCCAGTTAAAGCTGTGAAAGTATAATCCAGAATATATTAATTGAAAAAAATAAGGATTTCCGGAATTTCAAACTCTTAAGATTTTGGAAAATACCAAGGTAATGATAAGTAATGGGTATTGAAGTCTAAATGACTGTATTGTATGAATACATTAATAACTGCCAATAAATTACTATTTAAAAGATAACTTTTTTTGAGAGTAGAATCAACACGTAAAGACACTCTTGAGGCTTACAAGGGCTTCGTTGCCTGCTTTTCTTCATCTTGCTGAGGGAAGTAAGATTTTCTGAAAAGCCAGATAGCCAACTGGCTCACTGACCAGCGTCACAGAAAATGTTACACTATGGTGTTGCTCTGAGAAAATTCTACTGCCTTTTTTTTTTTTGAGTTCTATTTAATGAATTCAGTGGTTCTATAAAGTTATTTTTAGAAATCTGAGAAGTAATGCTTGTTGTTCAAATATGTAGCACTAAACATCAAAACGTTCTAATATTCTGAAAATTATTGAAAGAGAGTTTGTGTATTGCCTTATGGCCAACATATTCTTGTATTTTTAGTATTTGCAAGTCTGGTTATTTTTTGGTGGCAGGTATGTGCATTAGTAGAAATAAAGGCATTCATGCTTTTTTATGTAGAGATGGGAAAAAAGAATGAACAAAGATGTCAAATGTTTCTGGGCTTGCCAATGCTGACGTGAAAAATAAAATTAACATCTGAGAGGCTGAAAGTACATGAACTTTACATATTTGACTTACGTTTAAATACTTTTCATATTTTATTGTGGATCTGTACTCATGTTCTACCTAACAATGCAGGACTGTGGTTTATGCAGAAATGGAAGAAGTCTGGTTCTTTGTTGCAGTTGACATGTCGAGACCATTCGGATCCAAGGCAAACATTCTTATACAAACTTAGTAAAAAAGCAGGTAAGCTTTGTTAATATTCACTATCCTTTAAAGGCCTCTGTATATAAATGTGAATAGGAAACCTAAAAAGCCCACAATTTTTCCAACAAGCTCCTGTTTCAGTTTATTTAAGAGTTACTTTGTCTTTAGTCCCGTATTCAAGTAAAAGAAACAGGGAACCATTTCTGTTGCAGAGGAAGACCATTATTTTGAGACTTTCCATTCTAAGAAGCTGAATTTCTGAGTGCAGCCACTATACTGATCGATACAGATATATCTGTATCAGTTTCCTCTTGAGCCCCTGAAGCTAGAGATTTCAGTGAGATGAGTCAAGTACATATACTTTAATTTAGGAGTATTTGTCTTCTGTATCTGTGTTCTGTATATCTAAAGTTCTGCTTTAAAGTTTTAGCTAACTAGTCTTTTTATTACCTCATTAAAATGGTCACAGAAAATAGAAACTCATTTTGATAAAGAAAAGAGAAGTTGTATTTAGCATAAAAGTGAAAAAAAAACCCAAACAAACAAACCAAAGCCCAAACAGATTAGATTATCCATATGATATAATTAATGCAGTTTTCTTTGGATTGAATATTCTTATTGCAGCAGTTGGCTGAGAGCCAGTTTTGCCAGTGGATAATGTGCCAGTTGGGGGATAGTTTTCATTAAGCATTTTAAAGTTACTGAGGATTCTGACAGGTATTTCTAAATGTGTGTCAGCCAAGCAGTTGTGGAGCCAGAGATGCTCAGGCTGGTTTGTAAATCAGTCTGTCATTACTTGGTAAAAGTAATAGTTATCCAGAACTTGCTCTTTTTGGTTTCTTTAAGTTCTCTAACCAGTTCTCTTCTACTGTAAAAATCTTTTGATAGGATTTTTTTTTTTTAAGCAGACAGTGAGAAACAAACAGGTTTTCCTTAGTTTCCTTGTAGTTCATCCTTTGATAGGAGTGAATGATAATCAGCCAGTTCTGAGATAAAAGCTGAAAGTGTGTTATATACACGGTTCATACTCAAGCAGTAGATGTTTATTATCATTAGTCATGATCAGATTAGGTTTTGTTTGTTTGTTCTAAAAATAGTTGGTACCAACTTGAGCTTACGATTTGCCAGAAATCTTGGTGTAGATTGGTTAACATGTGATGTTGTACCTGATAGATATAAATAAGTGCTGGAATAGTGATTCATCTAAGTGGCAAAACTTGCGTCACAAAGCTGTTATCATTAATGTTGTCAGTATCTGGGTTCGTGGGATTTTCTTTCAGTATATCCAGGTAAGAGTTTTGTTTGCAGTATTTCCTCAGCTCTAGGATTGGAGATACACTTAGCTCTCATTTAGCAAGTGAACTCTGGGAACATTTCAGTTTTCAAATAATTTGTCAAGGCAGAATGACAGATAACTTATTTTAACAATTCTCTTCATCCATTTCCAGTGTATAAATAGGAATTGATTCTTAAAATTGCAAATGCCTTTTGAAATGATTCATTCAACAAACTGCAGCATATGACAAGTGGTGATGACGGTTAACTGAATCTCTGTTTTTCTATAGCATTGCACATGGTTTGTCTGTCAGATGGTTTTGCTTTTATGCTTAATAGACTGTTACAGTTGTAGATCTTTTATTTTTATTTTAAGTCAAGTGCAACTCTTTCATTGCCCAGCTGTCAAGTTTGTTACAGCAGAAAGTTTGACATTAAAAGGTTAGCTTGTTAAAGTAACCCTAAAAAGCCCACCACATGGTCTATTGGCTATGGGGGTGGTGGGTAGAAGGTTAGACTTGCTGATCTTGGAGGTCTTTACCAACCTTAACAATTCTATGATTGTATATTATCTTCAAGTTTAAGTATAGTGAATTTTTCAGGCCAGGTAATAGGTTACCTTACAAAAATAAATCTTTTATTTCAGAGACTAATAATAGCTAGTAGTGGAAAGAAATTGAGACTTAAATAGTTGCCATTACTGATTGGATTGTTTAAAAAAAAAAAAAAAAATCAGGACATTTTCTTTCTTGAATTGACCATTCAGAATTCTAGGAAGTTAGAGCTACTTTATCTCTTGACATTACCATCATTGTTAATTGCCGATAAAGAGCAAAATCTGACTGTATTTGCTTATAAGGAACAAGAGGTAATAGGATTTATTTATTCAAGATGAAGAGAGTCAAAGTTTATGCTGTTTCTTGAATTTTAAGTTACTTTAAGCACTGGTCACTCTATGTTGACGATTGAGTTATTTATGCTGTCTTTAAGCTAGTGAAAAATTCAGTTCTCTGATGTTGTTTCTTCAAAGTGATAATGTTTAGAATTATGTTCTTTGGCAGTAATCTTGAGATCTGCTTGTCATGTCTTCGACAGCCACAATCTATATGGTATTTTCTGGGGGTCTTAGAAATGATTGTTGATTTCATACGGTGACAAGAAATTACACCAGGTTGCCAGCTCTGAGGACATGCGATCAATACAAATACAATTGTAGTTGCATAGATTAAAAACTCCATGAAAATTTCTGCATTATGTGTAAACGGTATTTCATGTTGTAGTTTTATGGATTCAACAAAAAATAGAGGGTTTTTTTAAATATACTTTGTAAGAAGGTGATTTTTAGACACAAAAATAAAAAATAGATAGCCCTGTATTTTCTCATTGCTTGGCTTTTAGAGATTGGTGTGGTCTATCCACTTAGGGAAAATGAGCACTTTTTGTAACTGAACAGTTGATGTTTGCCATAAAACTTAGATAATGGTCATTATGTAGATCTGAGCCTGGGATAACTGGGAATGAGTTCAGTATTATTTGAAACCAGTTCCCTGTGCAGCATAGCACAATGTAGAGATTCAGTGACAAGTTCTGGAATTTGCACAGCTCCTGATTTCTGTTTCCACTTTATTTAAGCATAACCAATAGATTGTTTCTGCAAGTGACAACCGCACTTTCACGTTCGCTTTCTAACATCCGGTGTCAAAATCATCTAGTTTATGAAATGGCAGCTGATTTCCTGGCACATCACCAGAATAATAATGAGGTGGTTTTCTTCTAAGAGATTAAGGAAGGATATGCATTTGATCAGTGTATTCAAATATCTAACAGATTGCAGCCAGAGCACATCGTAGTCGTTGTCTGCAGATTCGAAAAGGCAGTAGCTCCAGTGAAACTGAAGATTCTTTAAGGTGTACCTTGAGCACTGTCCCAGGCACTTCTCCCAGCTTCTCTTAACTTGCTTTGATTTGTGCAAGGTAAACAAGAGAAGGTGTTTTGTTTTGTTTTTATTTATTTTGTTTGGGTTTGGTTTTTTTACTCTTCAATTAGAATATTCTCTTTATTTACTTACATTTTTCCTACAAATAAACAGATTCTGGGAATCCTAGGAAATACACTATAAATTCCTGTAGCCATTGCTACCCAAGAAATCTGCACTTCTTTGTTCATGGCACTTCAGATGGTCATTTTTAATGGGTTCAGACCCTTCTTATATTAATGTTCAGATGATCTAAGAAAAATGTCAGTGATATAATAGTTGGTTTTAGCTTGTGTTCAGACAAGACTTTTGGGTGGGAATACCTTGGTTAGAATGCCAACAAACTGGTGAGTACGAGTACTAAGAAGAGAGTCCAGTTCCATCAGCTGTTCTTTGCCTGCTGAAACACAAGCCTGTCAGTCACCTGAAACACCATAAAATGAAGCTGCTGGAAGTAGATCCCAATTTGATATAGACTGTGATTGCTCTTTTGCAGTTAAGGACTTGGCGAGGAGACTATCTCCAAAACTTTGGAGAGAACATGTTCTCCTATAATGAGTGACAATGTGTGTTACAAGCATGGCCTGCTGAGACTGGCTTCTGAAACGCCAACCTCAAAATCCTGTATTCTGTCCCAGTTACAAATTTTTCACTCGCTGGTGGGAGTGCTTCCTGCAAAAGACTTTGGCCATGCACTTTTTCTACCTCAGCTTTATTTCTGAACATTTTTTTAAGTCCCATTTCTCAGGCGTAGAATATGCCCACGTTAGCACTCAGGAATGCTTTCAGAAGCCAGTCTCTTCATGATCCCTGTTTACTTCGGAGCACAATGACTCAGTTTTGGCAGCCAATGCACGTTGCAGCCACAGGACCAGACTAGAGCTAGTCCAAAGTAAACCGTGCTGAAAATGGGCATTATGATGGATGAGGGATTCTTAATGCCAAAGGGTTTGCTCTATAGTTCTGTTCCTTCTATGCCACAGAATTCACAAATGTGACTGTATATAGAGCTGTAATTCTTCCAGGATGTTTTTGTAGTTACAAAAAAGTAGGTTTAGATTCATATGTCTTAGTCCTTCCCCAGCTCTTGATTAGTGGAATTCTGATGTGCTTGTTTAATGCCTTATCTCCCCTCTTTAAAAACATGTGTTTTCCTAATCTCTGAAAGGAGGAAAAGAGGGTTTGTTTTGGTTTTCATTTACATCCCTGTTAACTGATCAGCAGTGAGTAAGCATGGCTGACATGTTTTCTTCTTTGAGATGTCTTGTTACGTACAGGATGTCAGCTTAGTTTACTTAGTGCTGTTTGGCTTTGTGGAGAGGAAAATCATTTTAGATCTTGACTTGAGGGAGTGCCTGTTTCTAACTCATGATGAGGATGAGACTAGAATGAAATAGCATCCCTATTGGTAGCATGGCATGGAGACTAACCTCATCAGTTCTACCAAGAGGAAGGACTTCCCAGCCTTCAGTAGCTATATTCCAACTATGCTGGAAGAGTCTGGTAGGTTTTATGGTGTCTGGAGCCAAGTTCTTTGAAGTAAAATCTTCAAGGCAGAGTTTGAGCTGAAATTAAACTCATGATGTAAATCTTGCTCCCTGATCAGTCTTCCTGTTGGACTGCAGCTGAAAGTCTGAGCTTCCTTGCATCTGTAGTGTGTTTTCTTAATCTGAGACCTCAGCTGACTTAGGATCTCAATGCCTGAATTTTTGGGGCACGATTCTAGCTGTGTGTGTGACATATTAACTTCACAAAGCAGTATGGAAGATGAACTGCAGGAGATGGCTGCCCTCCAGGGCATAATTTTTAAAGTCCCTATTTCCAGATAGCATTTTTAGCGAAGCTTCCAGATCCCTATTTCCAAACAAGTGTGTAAATGGACAAAACTGTAGAAATATTGGGAGTGGTGTGCCTTGACAGAACCAAGACCTTTCCTTCAAGTCAAAGCAACCAGGTATGACCCTGAGCTACCTGATCAGAGTTGAGTAAGTGGGTGGGATCAGATGATCTCCAGACATCCCTTCTAACAGGAAGTACTCTATTCTAGAGTTCTATGATTAGTATATTCCTAAGGAAAATGGCATGTTTTTTAATGGCACCACATTGTACCTTTTTTTTTTTTTTTTTTTTTTAAGCTTATCCTAAGTAATTTTGATTTTATTATGCTCAAGAACTTTGTGGTATCCACAGTGAATATAATCCATGGCAAATAATTGAAGCCTTGTTTCAAATTAGTTAAAGGGCAGTGGTATGGAATTTTGTCACCCTTTTAGTCATACAAGTCTCAGAGAGTATCAGCAGCCTGTTGTATCAGTGGCTCCATCTCCCATCTCCTACCTGGATGTTGGCTATAGCTAGAGGGCAGACTTAACATCTGATTCTGGTGCCTGAACAAACATAAAATTGTACTCCTCCCTGGGTGTGGTTAGTGATGAGTTACCAGGTCTCTGTCCCTGCTGTTCCATAGAGATTTTTTTCAATTGACATATTCTTTGGAAAAGTTGTTAATGAATTTATAGATGTTCATTCAATCATGAGTAATTCACTGATGGCCATGAACAGCACTATGGTTAGATGATAGAAATTGTGTTCTCCGTGTATGCATAAATTCACTTTGGCTGAGATTGAAGCTCCATTAGGTGATAAGGATCATTGTAAAAATTTGGAAAGCCTATTAAAGGTTCATTACTACAGGAAAGAACAGTTTGTTATATAGGACAAAGTTTGTTATTTCAGCAGTGATCTTTACCTTGGATTGTTTTTTTCCAAGCTATATCAAATCCTGTTGAAAAACTTCGTCAGTGTTTTCCAGTTAATGACAGACTGAGTGTTTTTTATAGTACTCTTCAAAAATGTGTGATCTCTTTAGTAGATGATGTGATGTGATGAGTTCAAATGTATTTTGTTCTGATAGAAGTAGGTTTTAATCTTCCAGCATTTTTGCCTAACTACAACAATCTGGAAATGTTGGCCTAATTAGATTTTGGGATGGGTTTTTTAATTCAGCAGCTGAATATTTTGCTGTACAAGAAAAAAAAAAGATTTATTAATTGCTTAGAATAATTTTGCATTCAGGTTTTATTTTTTTAATATTTACAGTATACATGACAGATCTTTTATTATGTGTGGTGTGGGTAAATAAAGATGTGGGTCATACGAACTAACTGAGCTGTATTCTCGTTCAAAATGTATTCCTGAAGTGAAAGAACAAGTGCAAAGGTGACTGGTGGGCCAGTTTTTACTGTTACATAAATGAAAGACTGCGATAAGTTGGTTTTTTGTCTCCAAGTACACTTAATTTAGCCACAGTTTAGCACTGCACTCTTCCCTAGTAGAGAACATTCTGTGCCTATGTCCTGAGTAGTCCCATAGCCTGTCTGGAGAGCAGAAAGGGTGCTGTTGAACACTGTGTGGTTCCTTCTGATTGACAAATGGTTTGAGTTATCTTACACTGTAGAAATGCAAGGGGTTGCTAGGCTCTGTACATTTATATGCACCATTTTGACTCCTCTCTTTCCCATCCATATAGTCATATGAGATCTATATATATATATGTATCACATGAATCATGTCAGAATAAACAACATTGAGATATAAGACTTGACCTTTTTTTCTTTAAAATAGGCACAAAGAGCTGTCCAAAGAAAAAAAACACACAAAAATAGTTAAAACAGTAAAACTCAGGCTTATGAAATACCCTGTATGCCTTCCTTGCTCCTACTGAAGGGTTCCCTCAAACATTGTTTCGTAATGGAAGATGGCTGATACTTATCATGCCTAAAATGAAAGGAAGCCCAAGATATTTTTATGAACCAGAATATAAAGCATAAAAATGAGTCACTGTGACCAAAAGGGGGCACCTAATTTATCAGACTGAGATGTCCCAAGTGTGTTTTTTGGGTCTGGCTTTTTTTTGCTTGTATTATATCCCATGTGAGAATGAAGAGAGTATATTTAAATGTTGATTGTTTTAGACTGATGTTCCTCTAAAGATTCCTCGGGATATCTCTTCCTTCTTCAGGTTGATGAAAAGATCTAGGCAGTCTGCTTCGTTGTACCTTTTACATGAATGCTAATGGGTATTTCTGTAGGGAAAGAGCGTATCAAAAAACTTAATCAGGACAGATAGACTCCCCAGGAATTTCCAGAACTACTAGAGAGATTAGCCTGCAGAGAATTCCTATCCTTGATTTATTCCACATGCATTCTTTTCAACTCAGTACAAAGTTTTGCAACTGGCATCTGCATGTTCATTTAAGATGTGCTGCAGTCATTTTTCATCAGACGCCAAATAAAAGACTCCAGTGATTTAGCTGATCTTTTGAGACAGGGTTGCTTTTCAGTGGGCACAGGAAAAAAAACAATCCAAAGAGAATTTTCTATTTGAAGAGAACTGGAACCAGGACCTAGTTTGGTTTTCTGTATGTTTTTATAGATTTACAGATTTTTTTAATATATATTTTTCCAATTTTCTGTGAAATTTGGGAAGGTACCTTTACTTTTTTGCATGCTAAAGTTGTTCAGCATTGTATCTGTAACTGCCTTGGTTTGGAAATGCAGCCTTAAATCACATGGAGTGTCCATATTATTGAAAATTAGGAAGCAACCTCTGAAAGAAAGGATTTTTCACTTGAGGCTCCATTGACAGCTTCAGGAACAGATAGGTATTAATACTTTGCATGTATTTAGTCTGAACAGGACAGGGAATCTAGAATACAGAGCTTTGTCCCGACAGTACAACTTCTAAAAAAGCAGATAGCAAATGATTTCAGATCTGTACAATCAGATCTCTTTTTTCACTGAAAGAAAAGTTTGATGTGTGGAGGTTGACACAGAAAATGTTTGCTGCACATTCCAAGAAGCACCTTTGTAAAATTACTTCATTTGCAGTATTTCAGTAATTCTTAAAATGGACAAAGTACATTTTGTAAATTACAAACTAACAGTTACAGGATCTGACCATTAGTTTCCAGAAATTAACAGGTCAGGCTAAGGGCATCAGTGCAAAACTCATTAGCACCAGTGCAGGTAGAGCTGGATCCAGTCTACCAATGATAATATGTAAACACCTAACATGTAGGAGATTCTCAGAGAGCCAGTCATGCTGCTTTCCAGTATAATTTATCTTTACATGTGCCTAAACTGTTGGGCGTTTTCTGGTTTTTGCCTAGCAGTTGCCATTGTATTTAACTGTAGATGGCTACAATATTCAGAAGGAGCTGTTCTAAGGCAAAGGAAACTCATTTTCCTAAAATGCTTCATTGGATTTAGCCTAGAGCAGATGGGCAGCACCAGAAATCTGCTGAAGCTCTTCAGAGAAAACATAACAATTAAATGTCTTAAGGACTGTAACTCCATCATTACTGGGGGTTCGTACTATTGCATCTTACCATTAGAGTACATCTTCAAGAAGTAGGAAGCCAGTGTTTATAATTAAAGGCTCAATTATATTTAGGAAGTTGTGTTACGTTGGTAAGCAGCAAGATAAGGGTTAAATGGGAAACATCCCAGTTGGGTCATACCCCTGTGTATTAAAATATGTACATAGGAAAGGCCAGTACCCAACATCTCGTTATTCTGTAGCTCTATGTATTGTAATTGATTTTTCTGTGTTTTTGTGAAAGATCTTGTAATAAATTGGTGCTGAATTTCAGTTGTAAAACGTTTAATTATGCTGTAATAATTGTCAGGAGATTCATTCTAATAGGTATCTTTTTCTCTTTTCCTGTAGGCCTTCATTACTTCAAAAACATTGTGTTAGTAGGATCTCTGCAGGATCGTTATGTTCCTTATCACTCTGCTCGCATTGAGATGTGTAAAACAGCTTTAAAGGATAAACAATCAGGTAATAAACATCCTGCAGAATAAACAGACCACTCAGGTTAAACCTCAGAGGTCTCATATTCATCCCATTTAATTTTGGATGCTTAACTGAGGCACCTCTGTTATGTGTTCAGACACTCTGGGCTCACTCTGTAGTAATGGAGAGAGAAAATCCAAGTGGGAGCTGAATTGCTTTCTGGATCTGTCCAGTTCTGTTACATGCAGAAGGAGATGAGACTGAATAAATTTCTAGTGTATAGACTTTGCTGAAAATTAGGTGGGATGAACACAGCCCCTGATGTATTACTCCGTGAATTGGGAGGACATACAGGGCTGTGATTTTTGAGCACATCAAGATGCAGCGTAAAGCATGTGGGCTGTATTTAGTTGAGGCTTACTGCCAGCTCTGAACGAGAAGGTTTTCCCATTTCCAGTGATGGTTAATTGTTGCCTTTACTGTTGAGACATCCTAGCACAATTGCATTCGAACATTATATATTGACAAGTAAATACCTTTTACATAGTGTAATAAATAAATACCCATGTGCACGTTCTCACTATAAATGTAGAAATACACGCATAGCTTCAAATTATTTTTCCAACATTTTGGGGGAAATGAAACTTCCTGTATATTCTGCTTTAACAGAACAGCAGCATAACACGTGTAGTTTTCTCTCTTATTCTGGACTGCATTCTTCTTGAGTTCAAGGTCAAAGAACTGCATTCGTTTCTGGTGACTCACACAGTACAACTTTTCTTTTCCTCTGCAGGACCAATTTATGCTGAAATGATCCAGAACCTGCTTCTGCCAGTTCTTCAAAATAAGGAATGTAATTTGGTTCGTTATAACGTAATTAATGCATTACCCAATACAGCAGATTCTCTCATTGGGAGAGCCGCACACATCGCTGTTCTCGATTCAGAAATATTTTTAGAAAAATTCTTTCTTGTTGCTGCCCTAAAATATTTTCAGTAGAGAAGAGCATTGTAAGAGACTTGGTTATTACCTCATTAACAGATGAATCGAATAATGTGTGGTATTGAAGTATAGCTGCAGCTGTATTTTAAGAGATATTTATACTTTTTATATGGAAGATAATTTATATCATCCACACTTAGGGCTTTTTAACATCAACTTTACTTTCTAGGTAATGTGGCTGTGCAATATTTTTTTATTTTGTTCTTTTCTATTACTTTTTCTTAATTTTGGGTACCTAATTATTTGGAGATTAAAGCACAGTGCGTACTTTTGGTTGGTTTATTACTGGCTCTTAGACTACAGAATTCAGTGTTACTTGGCTACATTTTACAAGAGGCTTTAGAAGCCAAAATAAATTGGATTTTAAAATTCTAATAAGGTCTTACATGTTCAGTCGTGGTATTTTAGCACTGCAGGAAGTTTAACTGGAAACCCAATGAGCTGCTAAAATACTGGGTATTTCAAACCGACTCTATCTGTGGGTATCACGAAGACCATTACTGAGTTGTCCGTTCAGGTATCACTACAGCTTAACAGTTTTCTACAAAACCATTGTCATTGTTAAATACGTTACGCCTGTGGGAATATATTTTCTACTGATCTCAAAAACATGTTAGTTTACATACTCAAATTTTATTACTGGAACTTTAGTTTTCAGAAGCAAATGGCAACTAAGGATTTTTGAATGTTTCATGATAGCTGCCTTCAAATAATTGGGGTTTTGCAAGCTGTATTAAAATTGCTCCTTACTCTGTCGGTTCTTCAGACGAACGTGGACAGTTTTACACGGACTTCCTTGTATGTAGGTAAAATAAGTAAATGTTATAAATTTCTGCAATACTTTTATGAATTTAAACAATTTTTAAATACTGTTAAAAAGTTTTATTGACTACAAAGTATTGTAAATATAAATCATTACATCTTCGAATGGGACAATATTGTAAACTTTACCTGTTTAGTGATACAGATTAAATGTTTTTGATATACAGGAATGTTAAAGGTCTATTGACTTTCTACTGGTGCTGAGTAGCATTGAGTCTGGTTTCTCCTTCCTTCCCTTTTCTCTGTTGCAAACAATAATTCCCTGAAGGTGGGGGGGAAGGGTTACATGTGCATTCACTAATTGTAATGAACATTTTTTGAAAAATATAAATTTGTTGTATAATGCATGTTTATTTTTAGCATTGTGTTATTGCATCTGGTGTTAATAAAATGAACAAAGTACTCTAATGGAAGCAATTAAAGAATCTGAAATATTCTGCTAATTACAAAAATTCTGGGGAGGCTTTTTTGTATATAATCAGTAATTTTGTATTAATTGAAATTAATATAGCAATAATAGTTTACAACTAAGTGATTTTGCATTTTATATGGTTTGTTGTAAAATACAGTCTTTTTAATGTTTTGGGGTTTTTTTCTCTGTAGCTTACAAGATGCTCAAATGAGCATCTGCAGTTTGGCATTGTACACATTTAAAAAGAGTATTTTATTAGAGTTGTGTTAGGATGTCCCTATGACACAAATTATCTTTATATACATTCCAGCTATAATAATGTCTACTTTTATTAATAATTTTTCATTATGATGGTGCTACTAAGTTCTGAATGTTCAAAGTATGTTCTGACATCACAACGGTCTTTTATTTGACAGTATTAAAGTACTTGGCCAGTGGCTAAATTTTGAATATCACTTTAGGGAGCTACATCTACAAAGTTTTCCTTGATTCACAATGGGGAAGTTAAACTACTCTTAGTATGTAAGCATTTAGGTGTTTCTGTCACTATTGAAAAATGTTGTCTTGTGTCTCTCTGGAAATCCAAAAATGCAAGGCATGCTTTTGTGCTTAGCAAAGCAGAAATAGCTGGCAGAAATAACCACTTTGTTTGTTTTTTTAAATAGTAGATCCCATTCATTTAAGAAGGCTTGGTTTGTTATTTGAGGTAAACGGTTGGTGCAGGAAATCATGTGATATTTGCATGTAAGTTATCAAGGAAGAAGGCAAATTAATAGAATATTACATTTGTTTTCTGTCCACTCATTTGTATTGCGCAGTGCAGTCCATATGGGGTCTGGTAGCCCTCTCAGTGCTGTAGCTTTGTGCAGGCTGTTTGAGGTCTCGAAGTCCCAAAGGAATAGTAGTAAGTGGTGTGATGACCCCATGTCCTTGAAGCATCTGAAATTCATATTTGCACTTACAGGCTGTACGGTACACTTGCAGTTGCCCTCTGAACAACACATGCAGTCTTGGGTGTTTTGGACAACTGTGCATGTGTTGCATGGCACTCTGCTGCGTATTTCTGCCTTTGGTTTACCTGGTGGAAACGCGGGCTCTTCAGTAATTCAGTGTCTTCTGATGCAGTAGCAGTTGTGAAGTGCTCCATTGCACCCCTTTGCTGTTTGAATCGGGGCTTCATCTTCTCGTAGTGACAGTGACCTCTCCATTAGGCAGGTATCCTACATCTGCTTACAGAATAAGGTCTTAACATGCCCTTAGAAAGCTGCCAGTCTCTTGTCCCTGCAGGCAGTAGGCTGCTACTGTTATTTCACAAAGCTCTCGGCAGTATTGCTAGGAGGTCACTGCATAAAATGAGATAGTGTCTGAACTTCTGTTTGCATGTAGTGTATATACTTTAATTCCTTTGGTTTGTGTTTTAATATTCCAGCAAAATTAAACTTTCTGATGCTATAGATTTAGAAATTGCTACTAATTGGAAAAAAAGAGCTCACATTCTACTGTGAGAATCACCAGACTTTGTACAGAGAGCCAAGGGATTTCATGTAGCTGGAAAAGTTACTTTGTAACCACAGAATGCCCTTCATTCCAAGGCATTCTTATTTGCATGGTCCTGACCAGGTTCACAGAACCAAACTTCCTGACAGGATCAGAGAGGAGGAGGGGGCTGTGTGGCCCAGCCTCACTCGCTGCCTGGGGCAGTGCTGCTTGTGGTACTTTTCCTGATAGCCCCCATGACCAGCTTACCTGCAGCTCATCTAAATTGACCTACGGCAGCGTTTCTGCTGGCTCCAAGTCTTTTATTCCTGTTATTTAGACCAGCAAAGCAAAACACAGCATCGTTTGAGTCCTCCTCGCAAGGCAAGCTGCAGTGTAAAAGTGAAATGATAAGTAAGCAGAGGAAGGGAAACAAAGAAAACATTGCATTTAATCACAAAGGGGAAAATTCCGCGGCATCTACTGTATTTGTATTTACCAGTGTTTAGATTTATTACCTGCTGAGACACAAGTTCTAGCAATACATAATTCAGGAGTTAAAAGTGAATTTTGCATTTTTACAGCAATATAATAAATGAAGACTAAGGGGAAAAAAGTATTTTGAGGACCTCAGCTTATTTTTAAGTGGAAGAACAGCTCCCAATTACTCTCACATTGCTATTCCATGCTAACCTTTTCAGATTGCACATAAACATGATTTTTCATGGATTGTGTTAAATTGTTTAGGAACAGAGCATACTGTTACTTGGTATCTGTAGGCAGCTTGGTATGAGTATTTTTCCAGTAAGGATTTCAGAGTACTTTTTACTGTATTGAGCACATGCATATTAAGTTCTCAACCTTGGTATAGATGTGTGGGGTTTTTCCCTGCTGCTTTTGGGCTCATTTCTCCATGAGCCACCAGTATTCCTCTCCATTCTCTCAGATCTAGAGGCTCAGCATCTTGCTGTTAGAATAAACAAAAGGATTTCCCATTGTTATCCATCTCTAATGTCCAATTAACCATGTTATAAAAAGCTAATTGAGAAAATGGCACACATAAGGCAGTCAATTAAATTTAATCACTTTGAGTGTGTAGGCATCGCCAGATGTAGCGCAATAAACTCAATGAAGCCTTGCTGCTGTTAATTTACCAAGGAGATGTACTTTCTTAACCTCTTCTACAATGCTATTGTAGACTCCGATCTCGGAGAATGGCTGAGTCAAAGTTCTCTTCTGCAGTTCAGTAGCTGTGGACAGTGTTTTGAGTTCTGTTTTGTTTTAAATTCTATTTTTTGGAAGAGCAAGGTTAGCTGGAGAAGTTTGGAGTGACAGAAAGCTAATGATGTTGCCCTATTTAAAGCATTAACTGGACCTCGACCCCATAAACGCAGGTGTCACTTATGCCAGGGTTAGGTTTCTGTCGGGAGAGTGTTAAACGCACTTTTCACCGGGTAAACTGGCAAGCTGCGGTCTGAACCCCTCTGCTTTACAACTTGGCTTGCTCCTTTTCTCGCTGCTTTCTTCCCGTGGTGAGTGCGAATGATTCCTGTTGGAGTGCAGAAACGGCACCAGCTCCTGTATAGGACTGAGAGCGAGAAGAGTTTATTAATAAATTCATAAAAATTAATATATTTACATAATTTTCTGGTAACTTTGGAGTTACACAGCCTTTAGTTTATTAGGACAAACACTGGGGCTATACATCACCATCGCATCAGCCTCCAGTCTTTCATGTCTCAAGTAGACTTTTTGTATTATTTCGACAGTTTAATTATTTTAATTGATAAAGCCAATAAAGCTAGTGGGGCTGCACTACACAGTGAAGGGGAAAATGGGTCCTTTCCGAGGTAAACCCTGCATTGCATGGAAGAGAAGACTGAAGGGGCGGGGGTGGGAGTGACAGCTTATTTCTCGAGCAGCTCCCAGAGCCCGGAAGTGCCTCCATCAACAGCCTGACCCCCAAGAGGCCGTTCATCGGAGACAAGAAAGCAGCGCGGAAAAATCGGGGTTGTTTTGAAGGCGGGCGGGCGGGCGCCGCGTTGAGTGCCCCGCCGCCGCCCCGGCCGAGTCCCGTTTCCCGCCGCTCCCCCTCAGGCGGGCGGGGCTCGCCTGCTGGACGCCGCGCGGGCCCCGCCCCCCCCCTCCCTCGCTCGCCGCTCGCGCCTGCGCCGCGGCGCCCTGAGGAGTCCTGTCCCGGCGCCGCCATGGCTCTGCGGCTGCTGCGCGGCGCGCCGAGGGCAGCGAGTAAGAGGCAGGCGGAGGGCGGGAGGGGCCTGGTTTTGTGGCTGAGGGGGGCTCCGCAGCGTCTCCTCCCCTTCCTCACGCAGGGGAGTTACAGAGCGAGGGAGAGAGGGGCGGTCACCGGCCGGCACTGTTGGCGCTGGGGTTGCTGAAGGGCGCCCAAGATGGCGGCGGGCGATGGGGGTTGTGCGTGGCCCGCGGTGTGGCCTCCGCCTCTCCAGCTCACGGCGTCTGTTAGGGGCGGAGGGGTAGTGCAGCTTTTGCCCACCCCCGCTTCTCTACAGGTTTCCTGCTTTTTTTTTTTTTTTCCTTTTTCCCTCCCATTTAGATAATAAAGTTTTCCTCTATAATGCAGGCCTAACTGCTGTCAGACCTCCCTATCGATTCCAGAGTTTTCTTTCCCTATCGTTGCTGCGAACTTCTGAAAAGTAGTCAAATATTAAGCCGTGGTTTAATATTTGTAGAGCAGCTGGAGGGAACAGACATGGCTTTGGAAGTTACTGGTTTGTGGCCTTTACCCGAGGAAATTCAGGTGATTTGTTTATGGAGAGTCCTAGACAGGAGGACAAATAAAATTGCCTGCATAACCATGTCTGTCCTGCAGGTATGCTCAGCTTACGCTGCTCTGTACAGCCTCTTTCTCCATCAGAAGTTGGGATTTTGGTGATGTTATTGATACAATATTCCTGAAACAGACCAGTACCGGATACATTAATAGAAGAGCTGAAAAAAAAAAAAAAAAAAAAAGACTGTTAAATGTTTGTGGGCTCTACTTGGTTGTTAGGTTCATGGCAAGATTTTGCCGGTGCTCCTACTCCAGAGCATCCTATGGAGTGCCCAGCTCCCACTGCATGAATGGCTTTGTTAATGATAAATCACCATCTGTGGCCCACTTTGAGAGACTGGATGTTGTGAATGTTTGGTGTGCAGCAACTTTATAAAGACTAGGGTTTTACAACTGCTTTTCAAATTCAGCTACATAATAATGGGTTTGCTTTTTGATGGTGTGTGAAGGATGAGGGGAGTCAGAGATTTGTAGAATGGTTTACTGATAAAGTTTGACTGTCATCTTTTTCAGAGGTACTTAGTGTTGGAACCTCTGTCATCTCTTGTGCCAGGAATTTATTTTGGTCAACAATATCAAGTATTGCAAATAGGAAAATAGATTTTGCCTTTTTTCTGCTGACTGAGATAATAAGTTTCATATCAATACCTTAATCTGACTTTTCTTTGAACTCAGGCTAGAATATCAGCTTTAATTTTCTAGCTAGTTTCTCTTTCAGCTTCCTGAAGAATTACACAATGCTTGCCAGGAGTAGAAAGATCCAAAGTGTGTAGAAGGATTAGAGTCTTCACTGTTTATAGCCTTATGCTGTGCTTAAAGTAAGAAAAAAAAAAAAAAAGAAAGATAAAAAACATTCCTTTAGGGCATTGGCAACAGTTGGCAGGCATAATACACTTTGTGTGACTGTAGGGTTTGACATTAAGGTTGTGGTATTTTAGGAGGAATGAAGATGCCGGTTCTGGGAATACAGGTGGATTGCTGGTGTACAGATAATATGTGAGTCAAATCCACGCTGCTTGAAAAGGTTTCTTCTTGTGATCTCTTTAGCAAGGTAGAATAATAGTTCTTTTGAGTGCTTGCACCCAGGCTGGTACAGGGAGGATTTTTCTTAGAATCTTCCTTCTTAAGAGAAGTCAGAGCTGCTTTAGGCACATGTCAATAGGTAAAGTACATTTAGAGGGTACTTCATGCTTACTCTGGGCATTGGGCTTTTTATGAGAATGCAGAAATACCAGTCATTTTGAGAGGTCTTCATCATTTTTTATTTGTTGATGACTTTTGAATTATTTATTACTTTTGATGTCTGTGCATCTCCATTTTTATACTACCTGAAAGAACTTTAGATATAAGTATTAATAGTTTTTCCTATATATAGGTCTATATTTATGTTCTTAAAAAAAAAAAAGTTAGTAGGACTTCAAAGGGAAAGAAAAAGTTTGTTTTTAATTAAAGCATTTACATGCAGTTACATAATTGAATTAAAATGTGCTGGAAGTTTGAGCTGCTTTTGTTTTGCCATCATAAGGGAAGCCCAACTATTCTCTACCAGCATTCTGGAAAACCTGTTACTAAGGGAACAATTTATTTTTTAAAACTTTCCTTTGGGAAAGCAAAAGCTTTTTCTAACTCAAAAGCTGCTGGAAATGAGCCAAGACCTGGATATCAGCAGACTTCTTGGGGGAGGTTAGGACTTCTCCAGGAAAACAGAATGTACTGGTCTATGCTAGCATAATTACTATTTAGAGTAAAATACAAGAAGATAACGGTGAAGCTGAGTTCAGGCAGTTTAAAATATACCGTTTATGTGAACTCGAGTTACACAACTAACACAGTTTTGCCTGCATATGTTTCTAGGGCCAAAAATAATTCTCTCTGCTGATTTCTGAGGTGTCCGTGAGTTGAATGTTAAACAAATATTTGGAGTTTGTTTTCCTGTCCTCTGCTCCCTAATTTCTGAAGGAAGGGTTTTTCAGAAGTGCTGTGAACAGTCACAGTGCTCCTCAGTATTACACTCTGACATTTATGCTACGTGTGTCCGTTTGTTTGATAGAGTCATCACTGCTTTGCAGCTCTCTGAGGAGCACCACCTCTAAGACAGGAGGAAGATCTGAACCTGCTAAGCAGTCACTTAAGAAACCGAAGTTTCCAGTAGGTCGGTTTGATGAACCAGAGGAGTCCAGTATAGAGAGGGAACCCCTGGAAAGTAAGTCATGTTTTACCAAATGGAAAGCCTTGTTTTAAAGGCAAGCCCCTGAGGTGCAGTGCTGATGTGGGTTTAAGAAGAGGGGTGGGCATTCAGCACTCTTCAGAAGCACTTGGAGGGCTTAATGGCTTGTTAAAAACCAGAAAGGCAGGGCGGCGGGCACAGGTTGCAAGTGGCACCTGAGGAAAAAGCTCTTCAGAACCAGGGTGGTCAAACGTCATAACAAGTCATCCAGAGAAGCTGTGATCCCTCTCCTTTTGGAGATACTCAGATTTGTCTGGGTGTGCTGATAATACCAGCCGTTTTTTGGGGGGTTTTTTTGAGCAGAGTTAGGGCCAGATGTCTGCCAGAGGTGCCTTCCACTATAAACCATTGCACGATTCTGAGAAATGTAGCTGTTACTGGCCTGTTACAGTACAGCTATAGTAAACTCATGAGGGCATCAGCTACTCTTCATTAGCAAAAAAGCTCCCTCTGTTTCCTAATCCAGCAGATTTCTGATTCACTCTCTGTGTTGTGGTCACTCTTTCTTAGCCTTGCATGTGAAAGTTTTGAAAAAACAACCACAGATACGGAGTTTACTGAGCCACTCAGTGGGGCCGGGGAGGCCTCATGAACTGCTCTTTTTGTTGCATTCCCGTGACCTTAGGGGGGCTGCATTTAGGGAACCTGTCAGGGTTAAGGGACACATACACCGCTGCTGAAGTCACTAGAAACATACTTTTTTATTATTATTAATTTTTATCAGGAAGAAGAAAAACAAAATCCCTGTTTTCCTTTTTAATTAGCCATCTTTCCTTAAATAAGGGTGCTAGTCGTGCTTTATCTTGATTCACTGTAGTGTGATGTTCTGCTACCATTTACCAGTAGTGAAAACCCATGTTTATCTATTTTGAAGACTCTAGGACAAGCTTTTTTTAATATATTAATAGATTACTATAAATATCCAGATGACAAAATGATTGAAAAATTACAGTATCATCTCTGAAACGGTTGCAGGCAATTTCAGATTGTGACTCACTTGAGAACTGACTCAGTTGGAGGTACTGTGTAAGCAGCTATTTAATTCTTGCCCTTCTATTCCCAAGACAATAAATGCCATCGTTGCTTCATTTAAACCAAATGCATATTTATTATCTTTTGCTTTCTGGTTAAGTGTCTAGGGTTAGAGCAAGACTCAAGGTTTCTTTTGGCTTTAAATTCAGTTGTATGTCTTCTGCACGTAACACCAGCAGTAGTTTGTTAGAATGCTGGCTGCCCATTGTGTTACTAAGAAAAAACGTAAGAGTTTAAGTTGCCTCTGTGAATTGCCACTGCTGTCAGCTTATCATGCAGAAATCTTTTGAGCTTCTGCAACCACAGGGAGCACATCAGGAGTGCTTGGATACAAAATAATGTTAGATGTGATAGGACAAGAGGAAATGGCCTCAAGTTGTGCCAGCAGAGGTTTAGGTTGGACATTAGGAAAAACTTCTTCACTGAAAGGGTTGTTAAGCAGTGGAACAGGCTGCCCAGGGAGGTGATGGAGTCACCATCCCTGGAGGGATTTAGAAGATGTGTAGATGAGGTGCTGAGGGATGTGGAGTTGATGATCTTAAAAGCCTTTTCCAACTGAGACAATCCTGTGATTCTACCCATTTGCACTCCTTGTGCTGCCAGAGGTGCTCAAATACTGACATTTCCTATCCTGGTCTGGATGAATTTTTAAACTGGCATCCCAATATGTCATTGTGTATAGCCTGTGGCTACATGAGTCTCCCTCCATCACTGTCCTTTTTCTCTGCTCTTCAGGATTTCTTTGGTTCTCAATATTTTTTTCCCCTGGCAGGGCTGAATTAGAGATACAACTGAAGGAGTTTTGAATTAGGTGTATGCACAGGAGGCTCTGGAGAATCAGTGTGGTAGGAGGGTGTGTGGGGTACAGTGAGCTCGAGGGAGCCCTGCAGGATGAGAAAACACTTGGCGTAGGATGGATCTGTGCCAAAAAGTACATCGTGGCTTGGCGATGCCTAGTGCAGCATGGGTGGCCTGAGCTGTTACTCTTAAGAGACAGCCCTGAGTAAGGGAGCACTGAGTAGCACAAGGACATTGACTGTGAAAGCGCCATGGTGTTCGAGTAGGTGGCATAAGCTATCAGGGTGCTGGGAGCAGAAGAGGAAACACTGCTAATGTGTAAGCTTAGCATGTCACTAGAGAGATCTGAAAGTCCTACTCATACCCCACTGTCCAAGAACAGTCTCCCTGTCCTGAAAAGGCATCACAGTGACTTAGCAAGCATAGCTAAGAAGGTAAAAAGTCAAATTCTAGCTATTTAGGATTTTGTAGAACCTGCTATAACTAAGATCTCTAGTCTGGTGTTGATGAGTATCAACATGGTTTTTGAGAAACATACCAGTATCCATGAAAACACAGTGTTTTAAATGCAAGAATAATAGAATCTTGACTAAAATTCCAGCTAAAATGGTGCAAGTTCTCACTACCAGTTCATGACAAACCAGTGCTTTAGTGCTTTTGGACACTTTGTTGCTCTTTTTATTTGCATAACAGAATATGATCACATATATTGCTGACCATAGTAAAAAAACCATCTGAAATTCGTTTTGTGTGACTCTGGGAAGGTTGCATTAAAAACAGAAGAGAATAGATTTTGTATTTGAAAACAAAATTGAGGCAAACAGAGCAGATACCATCATCTTTATAGCCATCAACATTATAGGCATTTTAATGAACTTTCCCTCTCATTTTAGAATTTCCTGATGGAATCAATCCTGTTACAAAAGAGAGGGGTGGACCTAAAGGCCCTGAACCTACACGTTTTGGAGACTGGGAAAGAAAAGGACGTTGTATAGATTTTTAATGTGTAAATGTGTCTGTATTGCTAATAAAATATTTCTAGCTGTTGATAAATACAATGTACAGTAAAATCTCACCTGGATTTGTTGTGAAGCTTGTTTCTGTCATGTTTGTGACAAGTTTTCTGAGAGATATTACGTAAATAAACATGATGTTGCAAGTCAAATTTTGGAGCTGTTTGCTCAATGTACACCTCATCTTTAGTGCTGTTTACTCTATGCAAGTATAAATTCAAGTATAGTGATGTGAGATGGGTAGTCAGGATCTTACGGAGATGTATAAGAGCTTGAATTTCTTTATGTATGTAAACATTTATGTAGTGTCTTTAAAAGTGCTGAAAGAACTTTGCAGTTTATGAGCCTAGATATCGATCATCAGCAGTACAGCCACCTCTGAGGAGGTCAGTACTTGGCTGATCTTAGCACAGTGGTTCTGATAAAAGGCCCCCTAATCAGGAACTATCCCCTCTGTCCCCATTAGAGTGGGTTGAGGTTTCTTTCCTGTTTGTGGAGAAGAGACGGAAACTCTGTTTTATCTCTGACTGATGGCTGCAAATGGCATGATGGAAGTGGATGCTTAATTCCAAGAGGGTCAGCTCACGATTGCAAGTTGTGTAGAGGTGCTCTACATGCAGATTCAGCGTGCTGTTCTGTATAACCTTGCTTATTGCATGCTACTTGCATTGTCTTTTCCTTGATAAATGGACTGTGAAAACTGGCTGAATGCTGCTTGGAGAAAAATAACATTACTTTCTGGCACCTTATGGTCAAGGGGACTAATTACATTAGATGATCTAATACTGCACGTCTTAAAACTAAGTTACCTGACATCAAACTAAGTACTTTTCAGACTGAGCTCAATTCTTCATTCACTTGTCTAGCTGTAAACACTGTAGTAAGACTGCAAATCTACTACATGTGTGGGTACTTATTAATAAGAATGTCTTTATTAAAATGTGTGAACATATGCTCTGTATTTCTGTGCAAGTTTTTTTTGATAGCTTAAACAAGTGGACCTTTTCTAGTCTTCAGCTGTAAATGTTTTCTTCATCCTTTTGTGTTTCCTTCTTGGGTGTTTTGGGTGATTTTTCTTTTTTCCTTTTCATCTTCTCTCTTAGATGCTCCAGTTTATATATTCACAGTTCCTGTAGCTGCTTTTGCCACAGTGGGCATTAAAACAGAATCAACGTTTGTTGGAAACCAGAGGACAGTCTTCCATTTTATGGCCACATTTATTTTTCCTAAATGGATTTTTTTTGTCCTTTTCCTATGCCAGAGCAAGTTGTACCTGAATGAAAGTCAGCTCTACTTCATGGTTTCTGTTGGTTTGCACTACTCTGGCTCTGCATAAGAATGAGGGGCTTTGCCCAACTTATTTGCATGATTTTATTAGAGCATTGAAGAATGTTTGTCCTACCATGAAACTGTATAAAACCTCCCTAAAACCTGCCCAACTTGCAGCCGGTGGGGGCAGTTCCTCACTGAAACCTGCCAGGTTGTGCACCCAGTGTGTATTTTATTAACATAGTATCGTGCTGGTTCTGAGGTAAGATGATTGCCTCACTGTGAGGGTGCCCTACGAAAGTACTCAGTCTCTCCAGTTAGGTTTATCAAAGCAAATACCTCGCCGAAGAGCAAAATGAGGTTTACTAAAGCCTGTTTTTCATAACAGATGTTAACTCATAATTACATTTTGAACCTTTATAAATTTAAATTCTGCAGCATGGTGTAGCTGTTGGAAAATGGGTCTGTATTTATACGTGATTCATTCTAGCTTCCCTTCTGTAGCGTGACAGTTATACTTTCCCCAAATCTGTTGAAATTTTCTGTTACCTAAAGATATGCTGGGTCAGCTATCTTTAAACTTTAATATATGCTGTTTATTAAAATACTTATTTCTAGCAATGATTTGTCTCTTCAGTTGCTACTGGGTTGGAAAATAACTTCATTACTCTATGCCACCTTTTTAAATAGGATGCAGAAATTTTAATTGGAAACTTCTGCCTTTTCTGCATCATTATTAATATGCTTAACATCTTAATTAGTGAAGAGCCAGTACCGCCACTGCAGTTACTTTATTTTTGTAATTCTGAATCTCACTCTCCTTATCCGTGGGTTGTTGCATGAGTTCGTTATCTTCTCCTACCAGGTTTTACCCTTCCCAGCACACACTCCATGGATGTTTACCTAATGCCACTTCCTGGCATCCTGACTTCCAGTTCTAATTGCTGCCTTCAGCCTAGGCTGCAGCTGCAGGACTGTGCCTTTTGGATTTAGCATAGAAAGAACTGGTCTCGCTTTTCTGTGGTTTCCTTTGTGTTTCAGTTCGTTACCTTCACCCTTCCCTACTCCATGATTAAGGGCTGGCCCAAGAGCTGCCCGGGCCCCCGCCTGACTGTTCTCACGCAGGTGGTGGCTGCTGGGCTCAGGAGAGTCCAGGGCACTCCCTGCCCACATCCACTGCGCACCTGGAGCTCTAAGATACTTCGGAGAGTGCTGTCCATACCATCATGACACTGTCTCACAAAGGCAGGGATTTTGCTCTCTTTCACAAAATGAAAGGGCCTTTACTAACCAGTGTTGTGAACAGCTGTCAAGGAGTTGGCACACAGGACATAAGAGTCCTCACTTCAATCCTGAGGAGCTTCAGGCCCTTTTTACCACCTCCCAGGCCAATGCCAGTAACTGCAAAGTATTAGCTTAATTTGGTTAGGGAACGTGTCAATAAGAGATAAGAAACTGAACATTTTGAAATGTAAGAGTCCAACAGGTTGCTACGAAGATGCTAAAGGGACTGGAAGATCTCTCTTACAAGGAAAGGCTGAGAGTCCTGGGGCTGTTTAGTCTGGAAAAGAGAAGACTGAGAGGGGATCTTATTAATATTTACAAATATCTGAAGGTTGGGTGTTAAGAAGAAGGGGCCTGTCTCTTTCTGATGGTGCTCTGTTAATAGGATGAGAGGTAATGGTCACAAACTGGAACACAGGGAAGTTCCACCTCAACACATAGGAAAATGGCTGGATCTGTTCCTGGGTGATCCTGCGCTGGCAGGGGGGTTAGACACTGTGATCTCCAGAGGTGCCTTCCAAACCTCACCATTCTGTGATTCTATGAACATTCAGGCAAAATAACGTGTAACAGGCACAGAGCGAATGCCGAGGGGTCTGTTATCTGGCATTTAACAAGAAGAGCAGCCCTAGGCTCCAGTAATAATTAAGTCCAAAATAACATCCTGTGGTGCTGCAAAATCACTTGTGGCACCTATCAAAAGCTATCCTGGTTTGAAAGCAACAACCAATGCAATGATATCGTAGGGTATAAGCAATCATTTCTGCTTTGTTTTCTTGCAGTGTTTGCAGTTAGGAAAGCAGCACTTCAGCACTTTCTCAGTGCTGTCTTCCTGCTCTTCCCAGATGATTAATATAAGCAATACACTGGGCTATAGCATTAGGGTCACACGATGGCTTGTGGCATTAGCCATTAGATTAGCCACAGGTATGTTTTTATCATCAGTACTGATTGAATCTATTTTTGTAGCTCTTTTTCTTCACGTAACAGTGTACAGCAGCAGGAATCGTATTCATTTTCTGTTCAGTTTCTTGGAGACAAAGGAAAACTGCCTTTGTAAGCAAATTCTTGTAGCATCTGGAGGATGCTTGCTGCTTTGTTTTGGTTTCTTCACTACAAAGCTGTATGTTGCATTTCTGCAGTGGGTCTTTTAAAGTTAATTTTTTTTTTCTGTTAGTTTGCATAGAGTTGGTACATCGGTACAAAATTATGAAGCCTTTATTGTGGAATTGCTCTGTAATTACTTTGTTAGAAAATATATAAAGTTTTGTTCTCTGCAGTGAAAGGAAATGTTTGCTCTATATTGCTTTATAAACGGAAAGCGTGTATTTCGGTACCAATGATACTAAGTTATAACACAAGGTTTATTATACAGCTGAATCGCAGTAAAATTACCCTTGGTGGTAGCAGATGTTTCTAAAGAACCATAGAATGTTGTTGTAAAACTTCACTAGTTTTTCAGTTGACTGCCATGGATGGCCATACTTTCCAGCGATAAAGTGCTGGACACTTTATATATCTCCTTATGACTCTTATTTTGGTATTGTTGTTTAAAAAGGACCGCAACACCTTGTTCTGAATTCTCAGGAGAAGAACAAAACTGCGTATTCATTTTTAAAAGCAGAGGATTTGGAAGTTCTGTGGGTTTTGCAATCATTCATCAGTCACTACTATAGCATCAAGCACATCAAAGCCCAAGGAAATGATCTGAGGTGTGTCTCTGTTTGCTGTTGTGATCAAAAAAAAAAAACCAAAATTGTGGTTACTTTCACGCTTTTATAAAATGCGATATGAATGTGACTTTGCTTAGCTGGTGGTCCGTGTTTTGTGCCAGACCAGCTGAGATGTGCAGTCTGCGTTCTAATGTGGGTATGGCTGGTGCATCCTCTTACATCCACCCGGTAGCTGCTGGTGGTGGGTAGCCACGTGTAACCTTCCCAAGGACTTCTGTTGCAGAAAGGGTGCCACGGTAGGAATTGAATAATAAAGTCAGGTTTTGGCAAAGCCCGAAAAAAGAGCTCTATTTCAAACAAGTGCTGTGAAGAGTGGAACTGATGAAGTTCTGTTTCCTGTGAGTGTCTTACACCTCCTGTATATCCAGTCAGTGTCTTTTTCCTTTTTCCCATGGTGACTGACATTTTCCCTACCAGACAAGAGACAGAGCATCTTTCTGCCCATTTTCCCCCCAGATCTTGAGGTCATTATTTGGACCCCTTTCCCAGCCACTGATTTTCATAGAGCTTGCAAGAACTCAGTTACCTTGGAAACATTTCTCTCCTTGACACTTTTTTAGAAGTTACTCACAGGCTTCTAAAGTCATGGGGCAGTGCAGATACTGGCCTCCCATCCCTTGGAAACCAAGCTGATGAATAACTTTGATCATATCTATATTTTCTTCAGAAATACTCAGCACCTCTCTGCATTTTTATACCGTGAGAACAGATTTTGGGTTTCTTTTCCCTCAAAGAACATCAAAAGTGTCTATTAAAGCTTACAGTGGCAAGATTTTGGCATGCATTTTCCAGGCATTAAGTCTCCCAGTCAGCTGTAATCTTAGGCCTGTAAAAAAAATCACATATTTTAATGTTGGCCATTTTTAGGATGAGAATGTTCAAAGAAACTCTTTCAAGGTCCTTACTTTAACAAATTAATTTATAATAAAGCTGACATACCTGACCATCAAAACAGAGGTGTCATTTTCAAATGTTTGTCTCTGACAAAATTATGTATCGCTGCATTTCATACAAAATGAACAGGTAGGTTAATTCCAGCAGCCAGGTACTGAACTGTTACTCACACTGGGACTCTCTCCTAATCATCTGCTTTAAAATCGAGTGACTTACCTCTCCATCTCTGCTTGCTTCGTAATTAGTCGCACTGGAGAGAGGGGCCTCTACAAAGCAGTCCATCTTGGTGTCGGGAGATGAGTTCTTCATTACAGATGGTGAATGGGAAGAAGTTGTAAATGTGTCCTCTGCACTAACTTTTCAGGCTGTGCAAATAGCTGTGCTAAGTGAGATACCTTTAGGTAGGTGTCAGTGTTGTGGTAGTGGCAGCAGAGAAGTCAGGGTGTCGGTGAACTGGAGGAGGTGTGGACCACTCACTCCTCAGAGGGAGGGTTGCACTGAGGCAACAGGACCCGCAGTGGTTCTGCTGCCTGTGCCCTTCCCAAATGTTCCTGACAGGAAAGGGGACGCTTAGGGCCAGGTCCCAGGCACCTTGTAAAAGACAGTTTTCTTCCCTTAAAATGAGAGGGAAAAAGACTGAAGCCAAGACTGTAAATTCCTTCTCCCTATTCACCTCCCAAAGAAGTGCCTAAAGCATCATATAGCCAATAGGGTAGCGCTAGGTGTATTTATAGCTGGGTGACAGCAAGTATCTCAAACCTAGGAATTTGTGGGAGTTTTTTCCCTAACAAGGAAAGGGTGAAGTGCGTCAAGCTAACGACTAAGCTGTCTTCATCCAGCGTGCTGCTGCTGCGAGGGAGCTAATAGCAACATAAAACTGTCTGACTAGAAAGAAATGAATATATTTGCTCAGCAAACCCTTAGTCTGTGTGACTTCCTCATGAGAGGTTAAAGAACAAAGGACGGTGTGTTTCCAGTTTCCATTTGAAAGCTGGGGAAAATTTGGCTGTCTCCTAGAAGATACGTGACCAAATGTTGCTTAGCTCGGGGGACATCCTGCTTTTAGCCTGGTTTTCCCTCCAGGCCTTTCGCTCTCAAGTCCTACAGTATGCGTGTGTGATCTTTAGACAGATTCTTTTCCAGATGTTTTTCTTGAGATAGGACTGCAGTATAATGCCAGGTACCTGCTTGGTCTGGCAGGCACATTGCTTCATCCTCCCTGTATATGGTGATGTCATTTTTTTTCTGCCTGGTAATATAGACAGCTATAGCTCTTATATAATGTGCAATTTAATAATAAAATCCTGCTTTTAATTTTGCCATCCTCAAAGCCACTTTCTGATAGATACCCTTAGCTCCTTCAGAGTGGTACCAGGATACTTCACAAAATTAATCACAAATTGAAGATGTTTCTCCTTCTCCCTGCTTTCTCAGCAGGAAATCTTTTGGTAATTTGTATTTTGTATGTGAAGATCTTGTTGACAGTCAGATAAAAAAAAATAATCCCCATGGACTGGAACTCCTTCATCCCTGAGTTGCATCTGACTCTCACATTCAGGTTCGTTACTCTGGTAATACGTAGCTCTCGGAAGAAGCTGAGGATTTGAAGAAGCAGAAAGAGATGCCTTTAACAAGCAGCACCAGCCTCCCTGAAAGTTCTACAGACAAACCCAAACTCATTTTAAGGTCTCCTTTAACTGGGCACTGTTGACGGTGTCTTGACTGTTCTGTTATTAAGCACCTTACAGAGCATGTGGCTGTGGTTCAGTCTGTCCAGTACGGACATGTGGGTATGTTGGGGCAGTTCCAAACCAAATCACTGAGGTGATTTTGACAGGTTGATGGCTTAGTTTTGCCACATTGTTGGCTCACCTGTGAATGACTGCGGGTAGAAACATCTCTTAAATGGCACAGAGCTTTGGGTAAACGGGCTTCCCAGAACATAGTGACATCATCAGTGATGCACATGCCTGCTAAGTATGATGTCAGCTCAGATGCTGGACCTGACCTTTCCATCGGAGCACTGAGGCAGTTGCTTGGAATAGCGTAAGGTTGATCTCAGAGCCAGGCAGTTACCTTCTGGTCCTGTACGTTGCCTCCATTTTGAAGGTAAGCTGGAATTTGTGCCTCCTTAAGAACACATCTCAAAGAGGTGTTTGGACCCAAGATGTCCTCTCATTCCCTCTCTCAGGAAGACCTCTGATGGGAGAGCACCTGGCGGGGTAACAGGAGGGCAGGCAAATGCGCATTTGGGCAGCTGAGGACCAGATGGTCCTTCCTGTAAAAGCGTTTGTAGTGAGAGTGTGGATATTAGCGGCCCTATCACAGGGGCCTGCTGTGCTCTGCAAACCCTGCGCCAGGAGAAAGCGTCGAGTGCTCTAAGCAGGGTTTGTGCAGCGAGTGCAGTGCTCTGTGGAGAGCCAGAAAGAACCACAGTACAGGGATGCAAGGGAAGAAAAAGTATTTCATTTCCAGATATTATTGAAAATTAAGGGGGAGTATGAGATGTCCCGTGCATTAGAGTGCTGTGTCATTGCACCTAGCTGAGGTAACCCTCTGTGTTTACAAAGGTGATTAAGGGAGTGGAGCATCTCCCTTCCGATGAAAGGCTGAGGGAGCTGGGTCTCTTCAGCTTGGAGAAGAGGAGGCTGAGGGGTGACCTCAGTAATGTTCATAAATATGTAAAAGACAAGTGTCAGGAGGATGGAGCCAGACTCTTCTCTGTTACGTCCAATGATAGGACAAGGGGCAACGGGTGCAAGCTGGAACAGAGGAGATTCCACAAAAAGATAAACTTTTTCACTGTGAGGGTGACAGGGCTCTGCTGCAGGCTGCCCCAGAGGGGTTATGGAGTCTCCTTCTCTGGAGACGTTTATAAACCTGCCTGGACATGTTCCTATGTGACCTGCTCCAGGTGGTCCTGCTCTGGCAGGAAAGTTGGACTAGAACATCTTTTGAGGTCCCTTCCAACCCTTAACATTTAGTGATTCTGTGATACCTGTTACTAACTAGTTATTATATATTGCAATATTGGTGTTTTTAAGAGCCTTGTTTTGCTGTTTTCTGGCCCATGGCCTCATAGATTCTGAGGCTGAAGAGAAAAATAATTTTTTTTGCTTTTTGCCACCACTGGCAGCTTACTCGTGCCAGGGCAGATAGGCACCCGAGCAGGGGGAGGTGGGTGGGCTGACCCCAGGAAAGGGTCAGAGCCCTTCACTGAAGAAGTGTTGTGGGAGCCCCTCTGCTGCCTGCCCCGCGTGTGCAGTGCAGGGGCTCCCGAGCACTCACAGCTGTGAACGGGCTGGCTTTCGCCAGCCCATGCTGGCCACAGGTGAGGAGGGGAAGGGAGGAAGGAGGAGGCTGCCCCATCTGAACGGGCACCAAGCCTGGGCTAAATGGCTGAAGGGGCTGGACCCTGAATCCCAGCAAACACGTCTCTGTTTCTGGAGTCCTTCCATTTCTGAATGACAAGGTCACTGTAACATCTAACTGACCTTTTCTCCTGGCCTTTTCCTTGTTGCAGCAAGTGCTGTGTACCTTTCAAGTCTGGGCATCAGAAGAAAATGGAAAGCTTACTCATTTATTTTATTTCATAATAAAAGTTTCAATTCTTACCTCTTTTCTGTGCTCTTCAATCTCTGCTTTGCCATGATCCCAGGGTTTTTCCTGCATGTGTTTTTTTCTTTTGATTTGTGGGGCAAAAAAAGGGATTATGTCCTGTGAGATTGTGTTGAAATGGGACTGATGGCCGAGCAGTATTAATGATGGTGTCGGCATTGTTTTAGACCACAGTGTCACTGGAAAACATAACATTGGTTTGTTATCCTGGAGCAGAGGAAAGAAAATTGCTCCTGGTCTTTGGGAGAAAATTAATGCATGGAGCTTGCGTCATCGTCTGCCGATTGCTGGGTAAGGTATGGTAAGGTATGGAAGGAGATGATGAGTAGGGATAGGGAAATTTGGCAAGAAACCCCTCTAACATTTTGGGCTGCCCCATCCATAGAAAATTCTCATACAACCTAATTTGAGAACAGCAACCCAGATTTCACTTTGTGTTCAACAGAACCCTTTCCATCTGCTGAACTTCAACAGCAAGACACGTGTTCATACAACAGAAATGGTCTGCAGGTCGTACTGTTCCTGGACACACAACAAACTTTTCCTAAGCCTGTGTTGTTGGCCGTTTTTTGTTTTTTTTAAAAGTTAAGCTGTCTCCAAGGAAGCTGCCTTATTAAAACCAGTTTTCACATTAATACACCACTTTGCTAGGCTCAAGAACAAGAGGCTTGGATTTACCGTGGATTCTGGGACAGGCTCGGTTTACTGGAACTGTCCACTGGCGCCTTGGTAATTTCTTGACATTGATTGGCACGCAGGGGTTGTTTATATTTAGTACATGAGCAGCAGAAGACCCTACAGTGAGTGCATCACTGGTAGCACACATAAGAACAAGTTAGGGGGGAAGCCAGTCAGCTTAGTTTCCCATGACCAGTATGAAACGAAGGGTATGACCCAGCACACCAGTAAATGTCGCAGCTCCCTTTGCGTATCCTCTCTGCTGCATCTGACCCTGAATTCATCATCCTCTCCTAGTACCTCGCTCCCTATACTTTCATCTCTCTTCCCCTGTTCACGTCACTGGCTGTTTTCAAATCCAGGCTGGATGGGGCCTCGAGCAACCTGTTAAAGTGGGAGGTGTCCCTGCTGTGGCAGAGGGGTTGGAACTGGATGATCTTTAAGGTCCCTTCCAACCCAAACCATTCCATGATTGATTCTGTGATTCCTTGGTTCTGGGCTGGGCAAACCCAAGCAGCTGCAGAGTGTATGAGTCACCGTGTGCTCCTGCTAGCCCCTGTAGCTGCAGGATAACCTACTGTCGTGCAGTTCTCCTCTCCGGTCTTCTTTGGCAAGATTAGAATGTGTATGTTGTTCCTCTCCACGGGAGAAAATTATTTCAATAGCAGCCTCCCACACAGAGCTGAAACTGAAAGATGTAACCATTTCCAGAACATGACTATCTGCAGACATTTACATACCCTCACCCATCTACACACCTAATACAGAAATGTTTGCAGATTTCATCCCCGTGTGGGAGGTTGGAATTTCAAGAGATCATTCCACAGCGCATCAAAACTTGATAGATAACAGTTACAATAAAATATTTTATATACTAAAACTCCAGGTAATAGTATTTCTTCTGGGGTTTGGTTAGTTTATAAATATATCCTTTTCAAAAATGAAAAAGTTACAGGCAGGTAAAAATCAAATGTGTCATCTTCACTATTGAGAAGCTGTTTAGCAAAAGCACATTTTTTTGTGGTCATGACAGAGGAATCCTGATGGGACACACCCATCTGTGAAGTAACTGGTAGTATCTGCTGGAACTGTACATACCCACAACTCAGGTAGGCCAGTGTCCTTCACCTAACAGAGGAACACCCAGTGTAGCAGGAGTGGTGGAGCAACAGTGGGACAATTGTCTGGTTCCCTTATGTCTTAGCAGGGTCTTCCTCACGTAGTTTTTCAGTACAGTTCTCTTTCAGGCCTCACGTTTCTCAAGCAGTCCTATGGCTTGTACACAAAATAAATTGGCACGAGACAAAACTAATACACAAAAGCATGAATTAGCTTTGGAAACAATTGAAGGAGCATTTGATCAGCTTCTCCTTTGAAATTGTTTCTTACAGTTTTTTTTAACGCTCTGATTAGTCAAGAGGACTTGTAGTGTTTCCTAAGTGGAAAAAAATAGTCAATAAAAAGATAAACATCATTAAAGAAAGTAATATAGAGAATAAATTTAAGATCTTAGAGACCTGATCAACTGTAACATTCTGACTGACTTTAATGTATGTGAGACCGAATCCAATGTGAATAAAGACTTTTTTTCTTCATTGCAAATATTCAGCTGAAGCCACAAGAAGGCATGCTGGGTATTTCTCTTTTGTAACAACAATTTCATTGCGCTTTTTGAATAGTGGGAGAAGAAAATTTGAAATGCTGTCAGGTGCAGTTTTATTTCTTAGTGGAGAAATCTCTCTGGGTCTGTCAATCTTTTGCTTAGTTCTGTTGTCAAGATTCACACTCACGAGCGTCCCCTTGCTTTTGCTATTCCTGTGGTGTGCAGGCCTATTCATATACCTTATTTTTACAACTTTTATTTCCACCTGAAATTCTAACATGAACAGCATCTAATTTCCATGTTCTGTCTCCCGCCCTCTAATTGCATGTGCCAAAACAAGAGGTTGGCAGACTACGTCATTCTTGGTTTCTCCCCAGGGATGCACAATTTCCTGTATCCCTGACATTATAAAACAATTCCTGGACAAGCGTAGCCCATATTTCTTACTCTTCTTATCCAGCTAAGAGGCTCATGGAGCTTCTGTACCTCGTGGTGTTTGCTCTTCTACTTGCAGGCTGTATTGCCGTTCTGCAACGGACACAGACCTGCCACAGAATTCTTCCTTTGCATCATCAGTAAACAGTGGGAAGAATTTGGATGGTACATAAAGCCTAATGCTTGATAATCAGTGTTCTTCTCTGAGTTTTGGTCAACAGTGCTCAGATGGCTGTGTCGTACGAATTTAAAGCAGGTCAGTTGTGGCTGAAGTGTGTTTAAGAACAAGAAAACCAAGGAAGAGTGCAAGAGCAATGAAGATTGTGTATGTGAATGAATTTGTTATAGCTGGCTGGTGGTGGAGGATGCCGGTTACTGCGTGGAGTAAGCAATTAGGGTCTGCAGAAGGCAACAGTAATTAAAAATGTATTTGAAAATATACTTGTACACAGACCCCTTACTTCTTGAGTAAGAATCAACTCCAGTGTGATACACTGACAGTTTACCCCTGTAAAGAAGCGTATGGGTATTCATACTCATGGATGCTAATCTGAGATCTTTGCAAAGGCAAGGAGATGGGAATCCTGTGTGCAGCCTGAGAGTCAGAGTAAAGACTGAGTGCTGAGGCCCCATTCTGCTCTCCGAGCTGCTGACGCTGTCGCTGTGGATTCCTTGTTAATTAAAATGGGTTCATCTTCTCCCTCAAGGAAAAATGTTGGAGAAATCATGGATCTAAACCCTACAGTAAGAAGGGTTATTTTCATTGCAGATACAAGACAATGCAAGCTGAAATACATGAAGAGAATGAATGATGAACACAAGCATCCTGGCCAGGATAATACATGTCAACAACTGTTTGTGCAACTGGAGACGTCTGAACACGATCTGAGATAACACTCTTCAGCCAGGTGAAGGTCAACCTGTTTGTGAAGGAAAGAGTCGGTTTCCCAGACTCCTTAGCAGTCACCATCTGCAGGCTATTTCCTACAGCACAGGGGCACTTGTCAGGGAAAGCTACGTTAACTGGGCTCCACTAAAGGTCACAAAGCAGGAGAGAGAAACTGGAGAAGACTGATAAGCTCCATCTATCAGTTAGAGGTGAAAACAAACACACAGTGTCCTCATGCAAGTGACCTTGTGGAAACATGGGCTACACCCCGGAGCGGAACACGCTGAACCACATGTGTTACACTCTCTGCAGTGCCTGGCTGCTTTGTCAGTTGTTGGGCATGCTCTTCAGGACAAGTGTGTCTGCCTGCCACCAGAATAAAACTTCTTCTCGGGAAGAATCGCATCACTGCTTGTGCAACACCTTAGGCTCTTCTAACCACCTTAAAGCGGTTCTCTTCTCGAACAGTATTTTTTCCTCATTTTTTTACTCTTCCTGGAGATTTCCTTTTTTTTTGTTTGGTTTTTTTTTGGTCAGGGTTTCATTAAAATTAAAATCACGTTAGCTGAAGGAGGAGAAATCCCATTTATTCTTAATTTCAATTTACTATGAAGTTCTTTGCTTTTCTAATGCCAGCCAATAGTTTTCCATAGTGTCTATGCTAAAAGTACAATGCAAACAAATTGCACCTGTGGAAGCTGTTTATCTTTGAAAATTTAAAGGAAAGGATTAGGACTCCTCACAGCGATCACCGACTAATAAAAAGCTTCAAATTCTACCAACAATGGAGATTTCAGCTGATGTCTTTGTACATAGTTCCCTTTGTCCACATTTGTATTAATAAAAGGAAAAATACTTTAAAAAAACCCCATACATTCTCTATTTTTAGTTTACTAAAAAGAGGCTTTTCCATATCAGAAAATATGACCTTTTGGTTCTGACCACTGACGAAAGCTTTAGGACTAAACCAGAAAGCTGTAAGTCCCCATAAATAAGCCCCACAGCTAAAGCAAGGCATGTAGAGCATCCAGTGCATGCATTTTCAAGTCCAACTGGTGCCCACCAGCTGGGCACCTCTCAGCTGGAGACCAGCTCTGCAGACTCTGCAGTCTTCACTCTGGTCTTCTGAGGGGCAAACTTCAAATGCAATATCACTGCCTGCCCACTGGCTTTAGCTGGAGTTCAGGGTCCGGCAGCCTCCTCCCAGAAATGTACCTCAGGGGTGCTGGGGACTCAGGAAGCCTCTTGCCACAGATCCCCTGCCTGAGCTGGCCAAACTGTTCACGCATCATTAGGCAGTAGTAGCGTTTTTCTTTCATCTGCTGTTTCCCATATCGATGGCTTTTGTAAGTATTTCTCACAGACAACTGGGAAATACGTATCAGGCTGTTTTCTGATGCAATGCCCCCAAACGCTTTGTGAATTAGGTGTATCAAGAGGGCTGGTCTTCAGTTTAGGAGACAGAGAATCTTAGACACACGGGGACATCAGTCTCAACCAGAAATGGGATCAGAAGTGGGAAAATCTGCTTACCTTCCAATTCTGCTCCCCTGAGCAGCTCCTGGGAGCTTCAATTCCAGGATCAGTCATGCCAGAAACGCTCCTGAATCTGAGACAGCTTGATGCCGTAAAGGTCAACAAAGTGACATAGCTGCTCTCAAGTGCAGGAAGCAAGTGTTTCCTTGAACTTGAACCTCAATACCCATGCCATCTTCTAAAAATAAACACAAAGCAGATAGATATTTCAGATAGAACAGATGAGCACCAGGCAAACACCTTCACCTTAATTCAAACTCCAGGGATGCAGGACTTGATAATAAAATGTTCTTTAGCAATACTTCACCTCTATAAATCAGATACCACTTTAAAAGGAGGCCAGCACATTATCTTCATTTTATAGATGGGGAAACTAAGCCCTTGGAGGTGGAATGACCTGGTCAAAACCAGACCTCTGTCTGCCTGTATTCAATTAGACCACTTCATCCATGCAAAAATGCTACAGAATCATAAAATGCCTGGGGTTGGAAGATGTGTTTAAAGGTCATCTAGTCCTGCAGTAAGCAGGGACATCCTCAACTAGATCAGGTTGCTCAGAGCCTTATCAAGCCTGACCTTGAATTGTCTCCAGGGATGGGGCCTTCACCACCTTGCTGAGCAACCCGTTCCACTGTTCCACCACCCTCAGAGTAAAGAACTTCTTCCTAATGTCCAATATCTCCAAACCACCACCAGACGTATCACAAGAAAGTAGAAGAAAACACACATTACATGTGTTGACACATAGGCCTGTTTACACTACTGTGCAGAAGTGAGGTTGGTGCAATTGATAAGTTAAAATTTCAGTAAAAAAAAAACAAAACAGCAATAGGAAATTATTTTTTCTTTCCTTCCTTTGATAGGATACAAGTAGGTGATGGAAATGTGTGAAAAAAAAAAAAAAAAGATGAAAAAGCTCAGAATTGTAGTTTTAAATTACACCATCAATGTCATGCAAACCACCCTGAAATTAGAGAGCCACTTAAAGAGCTTAGTTAATCTCTCACGTCTCTGAGCTCCGCAACTCGAAGGACATGAAGCCTTGTATTTAACTATTGAAATGCAGAGAGAGAGTCACAGATAATATGAGGAACTTGTATAACAGACATGGATAAATTTTCATACTAGTGTGATACCCAGGGAAATTTTCTCTGTGGGTATCTGAGGCCCAGGCAGTGAGATGCAGCTGTAACTAGAGGAAGCTGTGAATTCCGTGCAGCGTTTGGACTTACAGGGGATTTCAGAAACATCAGGGAGACAGAAAAACCCCCTGCTAATCTTCAGAGATATAATGGAAAACAGTCCCAAACTAGAAATGAAACTAAAGATGCACATCCATGTCTAATCAAACTGAAAAACACCCCCTCCCATGGAAACGTCAGAGGAAGACACCTGTACAACAATACCCTTCCATCGGGTGCAACTTTAATCCATTTTTATTTTCACTTTTCCATTGGTTAAAAGCCATACATCATCATAAGTCTCCCCTGAGTGAGCTGAAGGGGTTCAGCAGCACATCTTAGCACTCCAGATAGGATTTCTGCTCAATGGTGTGTCCAAAGGATGACATTTTACATAGCTGCATGTTACCAGAAGTAGTTAGTAAGATCTAAGGTTTGTTAGAGCTATAAATTTAAATTAATTGTCATCACTTAAAAGTACACCACCATTTTATTTTAATCTCAACTATTGCTAATTCACTTATTAAAAGCCTTCTCCTAAGGCTGACTGCTTGTACTTCATAATAAAGAGAATACCAAAAGTCTTAGCTGGCATTGAAGTGCTGTCAGGGACATGAACAGTCCATGCATGGATAGTAAAGACAATTCCTATCAGGCTGTAGGACAGTGAGAATACACAGAGATCATGGCCTACCTGGCGGGTGTCATTTGAACTGATGATGATCTCACATCAGAGTTGTAAGGACAACATTGCTCATTACAAATTATCCTTCAGAGAGCAGGTAATTATGTCCTGCCTAGCACTAGGCTATTATTAACTATGGTGTATTAATGACACTTAAATACATTTAAGTAGAGCTCCAAGTCTAAATTATCCTGACGCACAAAGTATTCAAATGTTACCTCAGACACCTTACTTCAATAATCTGTCTGTTCTGGGTCATTCCTGCAACTGGTCCAATTAAAGGCCCCTTCTGCACAGCAAGAACAAGAGTACTAAAAAGCTAGGAGCACAAAGCAGAAGTTGTTACAGCATGACTTAAAATTTTCTTGCCTTTCCTGCAGTAGGAAAGGTACGCACCACTCCATTCACCAGGCTCTGACCTTCGCTTTCTAAGGGACAGAAATGGTCAGTTCTGCTGCTCCATGCACTGACTCTTGTCCTCACAGAATCAGGTACTGAAATGTGGAAAAACCCCAGTGCTTGTTAAATAATAATCCTCTTTAGTAGACTCAACATCACATATAAGATACATCTACTTTTTGGAGGTTTTTAGGGTTTTTTTAAGTCTAGAATGTCTCTGCTTATTCATTATTTTCTAGTACTGGGTAACACGGTTTATATTTTTCAGAAGACAAATCCCTCCACCAAAGGCTTGCAGTGCATATTGGAACTCTGCATGGGAGTACAGCCTGAAAATAGACCATCCGTCTGCACTTCAGAGGCCCTAGAATTATCTGTCAGACAACTGACATTAAAGAACACAGAATGAAGATTCAGAAGCAAGAAATGAGTTACGGAAAGTAGATCTTGATCTTGCAGGCAAACAAATAGCCATTGTGTAGATCACTTTTAGAACTGAAGTGTAGGATTTGTCTTAGAGTCTCTTAACTTTTGTTACTACAAACTGTCTGTAAATCTGCCCCGTGATTTTCATATGATCATCTTTCCCTTTTTCTCTCCGTAACTTCTGCACCCACCACCTAGCTGGACTTTGTGTTCTATAACTTTCTCCTCTCACTTCCTAAATAAAAAGATCATTTTATATTCAGCAAATTAAACACATAGCTCTCCATGTATGTCTCACTCCTCTTCAAGAAAAAGACCTACGGTTTCCAAATAAAACATCAGAATGAAATAAACACAGAAGTAATGTGCCTTTGGAGAGGAAGAAACCACTCCAGGGCTGATTATATTTGCCAGAATGTTGAGCATGGACTCGTCAGATTGATGAAGTCTGTCAAAACAGCAAATGATTAAGCTACCAAAGAGAAAATTCAATATACTTTCCAGAGATAGAAGTCTATTTTTAACCAATCAAAGTAATTCTGCTTTTAGAAAATCCCTGTTGCTTTACTAGTATTTTAAGCAGGATCTTTGATGTCAAAGATGCTGTAGTAATAAAAGCACAGACACTGCAATGTTAGTTTTTCTTTTTTATTACATGATGTACCTGTCCGGGTCTGTGTCAGTAAACACAGACATGCCAGGTTAGGAGTAACCAGTGCCATACAGCACAACAGGGAAAGGAAACGTTTGAGGGCAAAGGATCAACAGATTTGCACAGGGAGAAAACCTCCTGATTTAAAGCAATGCATTTGCAAGGGGGATTCCACAAAAAACTTCCTTATTCTGTGACAATCTGATCTGGAGGGAATTCCAGAGTCAGCTGAAGGTGAGGCAGTAAAAAGTTGAAGCGAGCTGGTGAGCTGGAGGGAATCCCAGGCAGTCAGATGTTTGTCCAGAGAGATCCCCTTCTCTTGCAGACACTGCACAGGGCCGTGCAGCTCTTCAGGAGCTGCAAATTGTTGCAGTCAGAACTCGTGTTCTGACATCACGCTTCCTTTGCAGTGTAACGGAAGTTTTGTACACAAAACAAGGCAGGCAACAGCGGCCATCACGGCTTCATGCTTCAAGAGGCAGCCACCCAGAAGACTTTTTTAGCTGCCAGATGTAGCCACTGCCCTGTGAATACATCCAAGTATGGTTTTCTTCAAGTGATCCATCACAGAAGTGCTGAAGGAAGTGATTTTTTTTTTTTTCTTTTTTACAGCAAATCACTTCTCCCATTTCTTGAGTATCCAGTGAGGACACTGGAGGAGAAACATGTTTTCCTGCAGATATGAGCTCAGCTTTTGAGTGCTGTGGACATTCTTTTATTGATAAAAGGCTCCCTGCTCACTAAAAATACCCAGCTTTTGAAGTAGAAATGATCCTTCTTCAACATCTCTGGACTTCAGAGAAACTCAGAAGCCAGTATAATTTGCTATGACCCCACCCCCTCAAAATCCCCGAGTATGAAATTATCTTGAAGGAGAAAAAGTAAAATGAAAGCATTTCAAACGGTTCTCCTCAATATTTCCACTTCTCTGAAAAAGATTCTGCCAAGACAAAAATAGGTAGCATTGGCAGGGCCACTGCAGACTTTCAAATAGGTAATATCTAACGTGCAGTTATTAATAGCTCCTCAGTTTAAGGGGCATTGGAAAGATACACAGGCATTTATTTACACTAGTATTTAAACAGTGCTATAGAAAAGAGAAGGACATAGTGTCAGAGAGGTGAAACCATCTCAAAAGCTCTGTATATACAGGTTCTCTTTTGTCTGCAACAGTCTGAAGCTTGTAATTCATTGGCCAGTCTTTAACCTGCAAGTTCATGATACCATTGGGGTGAAAAAGTGGACTGTGTGAATCACAGTTCCTATTGTTGAAGAGCTAAAATTAAGATCTGTTCCATGTGAAGCCAAGATCAAAAACTGCCCTAGCTTTAGTGCCTATCCCATCCTTTACCCAGTCACCAAAACGTTTCTAAGCTTCACAGACTGCCTTTTGCACAGCAGCACGTGGACCAGCACTAACAAGGGAGCTCAGCTGTCCCTCTGTATTTTCTTTTTGTGTTTCTCTCTAATCTTTCAAATTTATGATTTTGCATCTGATTTTACATGGGATTATTGCTCCTCTTCTTGGCTAGGTATCAAGGACTACTGCTACCTAAGGCTGGTATTCTTATCCTCGGAGCCTGCGTGAGCCAAATGCATGACTCACAAAGCTCCATCTAACAGTCTCTCTGTTCAAAAAGCCCCATCTTAGAAGGAGATAAATTGAAATGAAAAGACTCAGGCTGAAAGATACACATAGCCTTAAATAGCTGAAAAAACACCATGAGCTTGGGAAGTGCAGAGCATTTAGTTTTTGAAATCTCTTCCATGCTTCCATCAGAACAACACGGAGCTCTCATTTCCTTATATTCTACACCTACCTTACATCCCACCTATCCTACACTGTAATCCACACTAGAATATAGTGGCCAAATGCATAAAGTAGTTTAAAACATAATTATTTACAGATGCATATTAGCTCTACAGTATCATTTTTCGTTTGGGTTTTTTTCCTGAGCATACACAACTGTGACTGACAGCAAAGCTCATTGAAATGCATTTAGTCATTTGCATTCATTTATGTAATGTATAGGTAACTCCCAGGTACTCGTTGGTATTGCCAATTACAATGCAGGTTTACGAACAACTCTCAAGAAAACAAGATTGGTGGTGAAATGTCCTCGTGTGCTGCGTCGTCACTAGATGATGCCACTCCATAAAAGATGGAGATCCCCCTCTAGTTTTAAGAATTTCTATCTTCGTTTTCAGAAGTGCAAGCACACCACAATCTTTCGATTTCAGTGCACTTCAAATGCTCGGCACCTCTAGAAATTAGGCTTCATTACCTGGGATGGCATAATGTCAATAATTCATCTCATATCAACTACTCAGAAGTAATGGAAGAACCATGAAACTGAAAGAAAAATTTACTACCTCTAATAGCTCATCTCTCCAGTCGAGTTGCTGTACAGAAACTGGAATTCACTGAAAATGCAGCCTCACCTATAAATTTTGCTTCTTTCATACTTTGTAACCACCTCAGGAGTGACGATGTAACTGCTTGCTTCACAGGCCAGGCAGTAAGTGCTCATGCTTAAGAATACAACGTATACATGACACATGGCACTCACACACTGTGAGCCCACAACGCTTCTCAATCAAACTTCCAGTTGCAGTGACCCTACAAGGCTGTCAAACATTTAATACCCAATTTGGGGATGATGAGATATAATCTTGTTACTCCTACATACACACTATTTTCAACTGTGGTTTAGACAGTCTTGACCCTAACAACTTTTGCATTGCTTAAGGATTGTGGGGCCTACGAGAAAGCTGGAGAGGGACTGTTTACAAGGGCACGCAGCAATAGGACGAGGGGCACTGGTTTTAAACTAGAGCAGGGTAGATCTAGATTGGACATTAGGGAAATGTTCTTTACTCTGAGGGTGGTGGAACACTGGAACAGGTTGCCCAAGGTGGTGGAGGAGGCCTCATCCATGGAGACATTCAAGGTCAGGCTTGATGGGGCTCTGAGCAACCTGATCTAGTTGAGGATGTCCCTGCTCGCTGTAGGGAGGTTGGACTAGATGACCTTTAAATGTCCCTTCCAACCCAACCCATTCTATGACTCTATGATTCTTTTTGTAGTATCAATACATTATGTCCTGTATAGTTTAAGTTTTGTAAAGCATAAATTAATAGATTATGTTCAAATATACCTACAGTTTGTATATTAAGATAAAAAAGGTTTATCGAAGGAGAATTAAAATTGAGATTGAAAACTGATTCTAAACTTTCTGGTTTTCAAAAGCTGGGGCTTGTTGGCTTTTTCTTTCTTTTTAATATTGCATTTTTAAAACACTTTGTTGTGGTTTTGTTTGTGGGGCTATATTTTTCTTTTTAAGCAAAAAAAGAAACATGTGAAGAAACTCTTGGTATAATTGTAGATTCCTTGCTACAGATGTTCTATGATGTACTGTGAAGTTACCATGGCTTCCTCTCTTTGATTGAAGACATCAGAAATAGAGCCGGGCAGGGATTTTCCTACACAAAATACATTACTGAAAAAAATCTCATGAATTAAAATCATTCATTGCTTAAATGTCTAACTTCTGTACACTCAGGTACAAGGTGATCACCCTCTCTACCCTTTACAGTCACTGAGGAGACACAAACGATCCAGAAAGTGATTCACCTCCTTCCAACACTGGTCCTTCCAGATGGTAATTCAGACCACCCCAGTCAGACACCTGTCTGAGGACAAGACAAACCCCACCTCCAGGAATGTCTGTTTCTCTCCACTGGCTATCAAGGGTAGACAGGGTGACTGGCTCCTAGCTCAAGATTTTCTTAAGTCTGTGATAGAAATTCTCTCTAAAGTGTGAACTGAAACAGAGTGGTTAAGGTTAGCTTTTCAGGTGCTGCCATTCTCCAATAGCCAAGGACTGCAATTACCACATTCTCTGACCTCATAAGCTGCCCAGACTCTGCAGCCTGGGGAACCAACTTTGAAGAGCTGAGTTTCAGAAACACTTTTGAAATGTCTATTTCCCAGTGAGTTATATGTATATATATTTTTTTCCTTAAGAGCATGAAAACATGTGAAGCACCAAAGTTTCTTATGGATCAGAAATCCTCAAATTCAACAACCCTAACTGGAACGCTGTTTATTTCTGGACTTCGAGGATGAGGCATTAGAAAAACACAGCTATTTAAACACCTGGTTTCAATCCAGTTAATAACTTTGCACCTATTCTCCCCTATTAAGTCAAATTTATGCTAATACTGTCCTGATTAGCAAATACTATTTACAGCTGGTTTCTGGAATGATTTCTGAATACAGTAGGTGCTTAGGTTCAGTGAATTTCAGCTATCAGAATATAAGACAAGAAGAACTGTGGGAGTCTAATCTATAGATATCCCTGTAAAACTGTGGAATAGCCTACAGGGTGACAAGTAATGACAGCTAGGGAGAGATCTTTTTCACACTGGGTATATCTGTGCTGCTACTGAATGCAACAAAATCTCCAGCACTGGAAGCCGCAGAACTCTGGTATTTGTTACTTTAAAGAAAAATCAGCCAAGTGAAACTCACGTGGTTCTGAAGATACAGGTCTTGAAACACACCAGTATGTACTTCATTCTAAAACTGGAATGTATAGGCTGCGCTCTGCGGGACTAAATGAAAGGTGAAGTAAAGGGCACCACTCTGACAGGCTCAGCATGACAACCGTGTATGTTCTTCTTCTGGAGTTTTAGGTGGTGACATCTCTGGCCGCCCTGCACTGTGTTTCATGGCGTGGTATGGGCAGGCCTGAACTCATTCTATAAATCATACTGCATCCAGAAAGACAGCCTCTTCATGCCTTTTTTGCTTTTTTTCACCCCCTCTGAAAAATGCTTCAGGCAATAACTTCACATCTACATCACTGCTGCTCTTCAGGATCTAGAAAAAGAAGCCAAAGCACAGAAGGGATATATTTTTGTCTTCCTTAGTTTCATTTGAGATCTCAGGGAAATACCTAATAATGCATTTACAGCATGCTGTTTCAAAGCACTATCTATTAGAATATTAATAACCTATCCATCTCAGTCCCATAGCCAGGCAGGTGACTTCATATTTCTGCTACTTTACAGAAGCATGGATAAGTACTCAGAAGGAAAGGGTAATTTTCAGAGCTGAACACAAGCAGTGCTTCTTCATTCTTGGCAGAAGAGGATATCCCACATCAGTCCACCCAAGCAAGCACACAAAACAGGAGTTAGACCCAGGAAACACACAAATGGGACATCTAGTTCTAAGGGACTAAGGGCCAAAGCACACAACACTCAATACACCTACTCTGCACTTGTGTGGGCTTTTTCAAGCATGGGAACTGGATCAATAGGCACTTTTCACGGCCACTGTATTCATTTTAGAATCAGAGAAACTGATGCCCGTGAAATGAAACTGATTTCTCAAAGCTATTTGATACCTTCTGGCAATATGGTAGAGTGTTTCAGACTACAATTTACAGGTCGAATCTGTCACAAAATACAAAAAAAAGCTACTATTTTCTTCTAAAATGGCAATGCTGCTGCTTACCTAACATATGAGAGGCACGTTCATCTTTTCTCTCTCAGGGAATCTCTACCCACAGCTCTTGCCTTTCTGGAAAGCATTCTGTTCCTCAGAGCCCTGGGGTGCCAGAGAGGAGTAGAGGAGCTGTCCTCCTACCTGAAGATGGGTTTCTCTACAAAAGATCCAATAATTAAAATCACTTTGGGCCAGAAAAGGAAAAAAAAAAATGTCTGCTTGTAGGTAAAGTATTCAGCTAGAAGAAGTCAGTCTTGTTTAATGTCATGCCCCAGCACCCAAGTCCCTAGCCAAGTATGGCTAATCCCAGTCTACATGAACATTCATTTTATGCTCTTGCTGGTGCAGTCTTTGGATTTCGGCACCGCAGTAAGGCCTCTGGAGATCAACCTTCTTGTGGCATTCTGTATTTTAAGTTTTAACCCTTAATGCCTGCCTTCAAGTAGGATGCTAGGACGTGTCTTGGAATTACACCTCAGAACCACATCTTCATTTTGCAACCTCATACCAAATAACTCACCGGCCAGGACACTCTCCCAGCCTGTGGACAGACCTCAACTCCCAGCTTTATTTGAGGGAGATATGAACACATCCTCCTGTGATAGGTGCTAGCTTAACTACTAATTAACTTGATGTGTAGTATTCTCAGTTCTTTCGCTGTAACTCTTCCAGACTTAGGGGATAATTAGTTCGCCATTGGATCTGGGGGAGAGAAAGATAACAGAGAATGATTCAGTAATTTAATGGCTGAGAGAGAAAAGACCTAAATTTCCATCTGCCTTGCTTAAGTATTTTATAGGCTATATATAGGCTACAGCTTTTTCCAGAAGGGTTGAACTGGAGGAGAAAATAAAGCAAGCTAGAATTGAGCTGACAAAAAGGATGCTGCTGGTGAACAAACTCAGCAGAGGCAAGGGTACCTAATAGAAAATGGAGAAAGGGGGGACTAGAGACACGGTACCAAAAAGGGGGGGAGCAGAGAGGTGCGCAGCCTTGGTCATGGAACATCAGCCTGGGATATGCATTCTGTGGGTCCTTTGGGTCCAACTCACAGAGCCACCCCAGTATCCAACTCTGCCTTCCTCAGAGCCACCTTCAAGTGAAAAAGCACCCGTCTCCTCATTGTAAGGTCTCTGCTGCTCATAATGCTTTTTTGTTGCAGGCAGAAACACATACTCCTGGAGAAAGTTCAGAGGGCAGATGATGAATGCTGTGGCAGCGCCTGTTCAGTCAAGAGGCTGTAACAGCTGGTTTTCCTCAGCACTGGCCTGGAGAAAGAGGAACACGGGACCGTGTGGTACCTCTGACACAGGCGGATGGGTGTGTGCTTTGGGATACTTACCACCTGCGGCTTGCACAGGCTACCGGATACCCCTTAGTCCAAGGGTATGTATATATACATACACATGCGCATATATATATATATATATATATGTGCCTTAAGTGGAGGAGGGCACAGATCCATCTCCCCAGAGACCCCAGCGTGGGCAGGTGCGCTGCCGCCGCCGCGCTCTGGGCAGCCCAACCCGGGCAGGGCTTCCCGCCTGGGGTTTCCCAGGGGCTCCCCAGCGGGGTGAGGCGAAGTCGGGCGGGACCGAAGGCTGCGGCCCCAGCCCTCGCAGCGTGCCCCGAGGCTACGAGAAGGGCTCCGACTCCCGAACCGTCGCGCAAGGCGCAGGGCCAGGGGTAGCTCAGCGCCCAGCGGGGCGGGACGCGTCGTCCCTCAGGAGGCCGGCGGGGGGCAGCCCCGCCCCGCCCCGCCCCGCCCCGCCCGCACAGGTGCGGCAGCTCGCGCTGAGCGCCGCCCTCCCCCCGGGCGCTACCTGGAGGGCGGGGTCGTCCGCGGGCGGATGGATATCACCTGCTCTCGCGAGGTGACCAAAGGTCTCGAGCGAGGGAGCTCTGTGCCCTTCCCCAGCCGAGTCAAGGCGGCCCGCTACCCTTCAGGAAGCCCCGCGAGGCAGGGCGGCGCGGAGGGAGGACCCGGCGGACTATTTTACACCCCCGGCACGGGGGCGGGAGTGTGCGCGCGCGCGCGCGCGGGAGGGTGCGAGCGAGCGAGGGATCGATCGAAGAGAGGAGCGGGCGGGGCGCGGATGCGTCTGTGGGCGTAAATAGTTCCGGTTGAGGAAGTCGGCGCTCGCAGCAGCCGGTCCCCGCGGCTGCGCCAGGGCAGGAGCGCCGCGTCCCGAGCGGTGCCCAGCCCGCCCCGGCCCCGCTCCAGCCGCCGCCGCCCATCCGCGGGAAGTCCCCGCTGCCGCCGCCATGGCCACCCGCTCCTGCCGGGAGAAGGCGCAGAAGCAGAACGAGCAGCACCAGGCCATCCTGGCCAAGCTGCTGCGGGAGGAGGACAACAAGTACTGCGCGGACTGCGAGGCCAAGGGTACGGCGGGGCGGGCGGCCGCTGGGCGCGGGGGAGGCGGGCGGCCCGGCCGGCCCAGGTGAGGCGCCGCCGGCGGGGCCCTGCGCGTGTCCGCCCGCCCCTGTCTCGGCTGGGCCCCCGCTCGGGGCCGGGGGCCGGCGGCTCGGCAGCCAGGCCCGGGGAGGGGCCCTGCCCCGCCACCCCGCCCCGCTCCACGTCCGCAGGGGCGGCGGGGACCGGCCCCCTCCCGAGATTGGGCCCGGAGGGGCGGTGGCGGGGATCTGCGCGGCTCGGGGAGAGCGGTGGTGGAAGGCAGATAACCTTTAATTCCCTTGCGAAGCGATGTCCGCTTCTCCACCCGGCTGAGCTCTTGTAGCCACGTTATCCTAGAGCGAGGAACCTCCCGGGCTGATGCTGTCTGCCGTGGCTGGCCTAGCCCTCGCCTGAAGTTTCACTGCCGCGTCCTCTTCCTGTGCTGCCAGGTATCGATCAGGAGTGGGCTGAGGCAGTGGGCCCACGGGAAGTCACTGGCCCCTTCTTAGGCACAGATGCCGGGTGAGTGGAACACTGAGTCTCCAAAGCAGTGCCCTTGAATGGGGACTCAGTCATGTGAATACCAGAATCCTTGAGTCTCGGTGTCTGTGCCTAGTTAAATGTGTCACAGATCTAGCTTTGGAAATGAATGAAATGATCGCTGTCAAGTCTTGCCTCTCTTTAGTCTAATAGTTTTATTGTCCACAAAAGCAGACTTGTATTTGCATTTATATTTACCTTGGCTTCTATGGCTTTGAAACGGGAAAATGTAGCACATCCCCCTTTCATCTAGAGTCAATTCATTAAGACGTTGCCCTAAATAAGGTGATTGCACAATAAGTTACTGTTTTAAGTATAATACTTCCTGAATAACCACCAGGTGTTCACATTGTGATTAACTCCAGTACTGCCTTGTTCAGTCCTCTACCACCACAACTGGAAGTTGAGTCCTCTGAGCAACCAGAAATGGCACTGTGTCACTTCCCTCTCCAGTCCACACATGCTGCTTTTTTCTACCATGGTTCTAAATCATGCAGTGCCTCGAATGCTGCTGCCGCCTGATATGTCAGAAACAAGACTCTGTTTTCATAGTGCATACCCTATGAAATTTATAATATTTATTGTTGGTGGTGTAATCCATGTTTATGTTTTGCAAGTAAGTCTTAGTCACAGTTTTTCTAGTCCCACCTTCTAGTTGCTGTGAAAAAGACTTGTCATATCTGGTGGTTTTCTGGAAAACTGATGCTTTTGATTTCTGTATTATTAGCACTTGAGATTTTGATGCTGAATGATGCTCTGAGTTGCTTGCTGATGGAATTCCACACGAGTGTTCCATAACATAGGCCTTGGAGCTGGGTTGCTCAAAATCAGAGTTAGGAATTGACCAACTAATTATTGTCCTGTCCTCTGATGAGAGTGTTCTTTGATATGTTTAAGCTTTGAAGTAGCTTGAGTTTTTTCTCTTCAGGTTCCAGGCAACCTACCAATCTCTTGACCAGGCTCTCTTCTCCTAGTATCCATAATTCAATTTCCATCTTTCTAGTAAATTTTACGTAGCTACTCTACAAAAAAAAAAAAAATCTGGCAGTACTTCAGGCTTCTCTTCAGAAGGCTTTGCTGTTTTCTCTCTTGCTCAACCTCCTTTGCTGTCCCTCTATATGCCAGAGGCATGGCTTGCTTTCTCCCTGTCCCTCAGGAAAGCTGACGTGAAAATAGTGTGATGCAATGTGGGCTTAAAATATTGGGGCGATTGGGTTTTTATTCTTTCTTCCTTCAAGTTTAATTTGCGCCTGTCTCATCCAGTTCTGGCAATTCTTACTTTAAGTCTTGTATCCTATTAACTTTGTGATGCCATCTGCCTTGGCCTGTGCTCCTGTAGTTAAGTGTCTGGTTGGTTTACTTGTAGTTGGAGGGGAGAGTGTGAAAGTATGATAAACTTGTTTTAGTTTCAGCTGTTCTAGAGACACTTGACTGAGAGATGGTCATACATGGATACTCTACATAGATTTCTTAGGTTTAGGAAGTTTCCCTCTAAGGAGAGTTGTGTGAACAATGTTGAGATGTCTTTTCTATACCCTGGTACGCTTCCAGAAGATGTGCTGCTCAGAAAAAAAATCATCAGCTGTTTAGCTGAAAATTAGCTTGCCATGAGCGTGCAATGCCACCATTGATCTCTTTCTTGTTTTATCAGACTTTGTTGGCTAAAAGAGGAGGAAAAGTGAAGGATACTTCTTTCAGTTGCAGCCAGCTGTTTATTTTTTTCCCTTGTATGTGTCACACTTAATCCATCGTGTTTGAGTGCCTGTGACGTGCTGGTGTCTGGCAAAGCTGTAGTTTTGCTGGTCCTGGTATGCACTGATGGCTGAGGCAGCAGTTTCTGACGTGGCTCTGTTAGTTAACCAGAGCCTGTGAGCTGTCTGTATGGCTTTCCCCAGGCTGGGACAGTCTCCTTTGCCTTTGCATCACAAAGAGCATCTCTCTCATCTCTGGGTGTGTTTGTCATTAGTCTGGAGTTCCCTACTGCCAGTTCCACCAGAGTTTCTCTTCATCCTGGGTTCTTCCAAGCTGAAATTGATTGTGACAAAGTATCTAGGACTTCTCTGGTGTCAGTCCTAGTTCAGAAGTACGTCTTTCCTTTTGTTAATAGTTAGTCTCTTTTTCTTGGAAACACTGTTTCCTTCAGTTTGTTACATTCCTCTTTTGTGAGAACTCTGTTCCTTTGTTGTTCTCTTTGTTGTTGTTCCATAGGATCCCCAGTTCTTCCTTCCTCTGTTTTTCCTTTCTTCCTGCTCACCTAATTGTTGGGAGACTTTATCTTGACTCTGGTTGTGTTAACTAAATTGCAGCTTATCTGAGGTCTCACTCTGGCAAACCCATTGTTTTCAGTATGGTCTTTCAGATAGTTGGCAGTTCAGCATTCTGGGCTCTGAACTGAAGCAGAGAGGCTGTCATCACTAATTCCTTCCTCTCGCCATTGGTGTTATAGTCTCTTAGATCTCTGGTGTCATATTGACCCTAGGCTTCTGTTCAGATAGTCGCATCCAAGGGACATTGAAATTTTACAGACTGTACCTGTGTATCTGTTTTAACTGCTGCTCTTTGAGGCTCTTGGGTAGCTAGAGATCATTTAAAATATTATAAATATCCTTTTGACCCTAAAATTTAATGTGGTGCTATTTGCATATTTCTCACTCCTTGCTTTGATCATATCTGCTATAATGCTACTGTTGAGCTCTTCCCTTGTATCATTAAGGCTTCTCTGCTGGTTTTTAGTTCTCCATCAAAAACCTCATCAGAGCTTACTGGTTTCCCACAGCTGATTCCTTCCTAAATTACTGCATTAGCTCTCCTTACTCTCAGTATATACCCCCCATCTGCATTGCTTGTGAGGAAGTTTCAAGCATGTTCCTTTCCTATACTAATGCACGCCTGCTCTGTGTAAGAATTAAAACCCCCTATCTTTTGGATTTCCTCAAAATAATCTTGATGTCATTGGTAGTGGTCTTGTAGCAAGAGCAAACCCAGCCTTTGATTTCTGGGCTAGGTTTTCAAGTCCAAGGTATGCAGGTACGTTGGACAGCTTTGTTCTGCAAGTCTCTTGGAAGGTAGAGAATACAGCTGAGGACACATCTGCCAGAGTAAGCATTAAGCAGTAATTAGGTTTGTCGACTCTGGCAACAGTTTCCAGAAGTGCTTTTTACTCTTTGCTTTTTAACTGTTAAAATAGCTGCTATGAATCTGTCACAGCTAAAATGTGGTGGAAGCTACTTGCTGTAGGGCCATACTGTAGTCAGTGTGTCACCTTCAGACTGTAAGCCTTAAAAGTACCAGAAAGACTACATGACACCTCTGTGGGCAAGAAGCCTAAAAATCAAAGGTTCTGGAACTGTCTTTTCAATCACTGAGGTTTATTTTCTTTTTGAAAGAGTGAGGAGGCTGGAATGCTATTTGACAAGGCAGTGCTTGTCTGTGCACTGACTGTGCTTTACCTCCTCATCTAAACGGCCATCTGCATAAGGCAGTGGATGTCTTCCCAGTATTATACTACTGGGAAGTAGTTACACTGCTCTATCTAGTACTTGTAGTAAGGCACGTTTATTATAGTAACTTAAGTCATCCTGAATTTTTGAAAGGGATAAGCAACTTAAATTCCTTTCTGCTCCTAGGTAAGCTGATGGGAATTGGAAGGATTTAGGAGAAAGAAATAGCTATAGATTTGTCCATCTGCCTCACGTTAGACTATACCGAAAGCTGTTGTAAAGCACATGGCTTTTTTTAACATTTCACTGAGGAGAGACTAAATGCATTTTTATTGTTGTTCCAGTGGTGACACTTGAATCTCTTAAGCAGTAACACTTCTTACACATCTTCCAAAATCAAAACCTGACAACTTCAGTAAAGCAACTCTTTGACTGTAGGGGCTATAATTTGTTATTTCTATCTACTTGCTGCCTCCTTGTGACATGCTAGAAGGCTCCTAGGTTGTGTTACAGCTTGGCAGCAGGGCTGACATTATCTGGTCACTGATATTAAACAATACTGAATCAAGTGCTTGGGAGTTGAAGGGTGTAATGAAGCACTAAATGAGATTGCTTTTTCTTAGAAGGGGACAAGATATTCAGTAGTATTGAATGACTTGTCACTTAGGCAGTTAAGCCAGTGAAAGTAAACTGAAGGTGGTCAGTCTAGGTCTGGTGTGACCACCTCTGCAAATGTGGACTGTAGGATTGATTTCTGTTCCTAACCATGTTTGAACAAAGAAGATATGTTTGAAACCAATGTGAATGTTTTCTGTTGTACCTTTTCTATTTGTTATGCTTACATTTGGCTGTTGGCTTTAGTACAAATATATTGACTACTAAAGTCTCCTTGTAAACAAATCTGTGTCAAGAAGGCAATTACCGGAGTTGTCAACTGCTGTAGGGGTTGTGGATGTGTTTTCTTTGGGTTTTTTTCCTTTAGCTGTAACAAAGTTCAAATAGCATAATTGGAACCTTGCAGATATTTGTATAGACAAATGCAGATGTCTTGGGCCTTCAGGAAAAGTGAATAAATTTCTGTTTCAAAGGGAGGTGTTCTGGGTGGCTTTTTTTTGTGTGTGGTTTATTTTGTTTGGTTCTGTTTGTTTACTTCATGCCTGCTAGTGCTTGAAGCCTGGTTAAATGACCCCTTAACAGAATCTAATGTGAAGAGTCACACTGACACTTGCTTGTTCAACTGGATTGAAGTTGGTTTACTCTGATTATAATATTAATGATAATACTTTTCAAGACTTATAGTTGTCCTGTACAGTCCTTGGATGTCTGTCTGAATACTTAATCTTTTCTATCTGAAGAGCAACTGGTACAGGCTCTTAGGAGTGTGGGAAGAGGCTGAACAGGAACTGTTGTAGTACTGAAACTTATGTAGCCAGAACCAATTACAGTTTTTTGGCTTCAAGTAAGCCTAACTTTAATTTGCTTAACAACTTGCTGGTCTCAAACACAAAGTCTCTTAGCAGTGGGGGGAGAAAAAGATCCAGTTTAAACTGAAACGGGCAAAGTAGCTATCAAAACAAATCTGAAATATTCCAAATATATTTATAGCTGTTCAGACTTGGGTTCTTTTTGTAGAGAATTGTCTTGCATATGGTCTCTTCTAGCCCACTGCCTGCAGCCTGTGCAAGGCTTCAGCTTTTGCTTCTGTCAGTGTAAGGAAGCCTTGGGGCAGCTCAGCAGTGTTAGCTTGTTCTGGGCCAAGGCAGTGGCTGCTGTGCCTCCTCAGGTGAAGACCTTCCCTGAGGAAGCATGGTGGAGGAAGTGCTGCAGCAGGACACCAGGGGAAGTGGGTCACAGTTGGATCGTGTTGGAGGTCAGTTCCACATACCAGCTCGAGGGCAACTTTAGCCCTACGCTGCAGTTCAAAAAGACAGTAGTAACCAACCAATAGCAGGTTACTGCTACATGAATAGCTTGTACCAGTGAGCATAGCTGCAAGTATCAGGTGTGACTTCAGGTTAGGTGGATCAAGAAATTGCTGGTACTTCTCTGTGTAAGCCTGTTGCAAGGTTGGTATTGCTGAGATCAGGTTGGTAAAGATCATATAAGTGTAACAGCCTAGAATATGAATTGACAGGTGAAAACTGAGGGCTTCTGGGTGTCCAGTGAGGATTCACAATATCCTTAGAATGATATATCTTGACCTCTAATAATAGTAAGGGACTGTATCACTAGAAATCCTAGTGATCATCAGGTACTTACACCATTATTTTTCTGTCCCCTTTGTAAAAGACAGTGCCTTCAAAGACCTTAAGGGACCAGAAACTGCTTTCAGTCCCCCTGTATCACCACAATTTTTTTCTTGATTGCCTGCTACTAAGTAAAACTTGACATTTTTAGCTATTGCTGACACTGGCTGCATGAGACTGAAGCTTTGTTCGGAATTACTTGCTGTTGCAGTACTGAGAGCTATAACTAATTGTCTTGCCCAAGGAAAAAAAGCTCTTAAGAAGACTTCTCTTTCTGGGTGGGAGAAGTGTGGCAGCTTTAGCTTAAAACTTACATGGGTGTGATGCTGAGGTATTGGATGACTCTAGTGGTGTTTCCTCTGACTTTGAGGAAGGGATTTGTTTCCCTTTCCTGACTCCTTTAACGCAGAAAAACTTTCTGAAATAACTTGCAGGAAATCTGTTGAGATTGTAATATTACAGCCTTGCTTGCAGATAGAGGTTCTTGCCATTGAAACTGCATGCACAGCCTGAAATCTTTTTATCAAAGCCCTTAAAATGGTATTTGTGGGTCCAGCCTCTGCTCTTCAGGACTTAAACAAAATTTTGTGACCCAGAGTGGTACGATGTAGCTTTGAAGCTAATCTTTGCTTTAACACAAAGCTGGGCTAGATGACCTCCGGAGGTCACTTTCAACCTAAATTTTTCTGTGACTAATGATAACTCATAATCATGACTCATGGGTCTTGTTGGGGTCTTTTTGTGTTGTAACTTTTTAGGTTCTCTGAGGTGAATCATACAGGTGCAGAAATCCTTCTGTCCTTAGTTTGCTGCCCTACATTCGGATGTATGGTCCTTGACAATCTAAGCTGTTTCCTTTCTGTGGAACATAAAGGTGGGACAGCTCCTGAAGAGTGCCTGTTAGTATTGATGAGACCATGTTCTTGTCTTTAAGTGAAGACAACCTAGTTCTTTTGGTCAGGGGCTACTGTTGGTCTCCTAATGGTACCTAAACTCTGGTTCTGTCGCTCCGTAGTGCCATGAAAAAGATGCCCCTGCGGGATGCTGCTGATGACAGCTGTTGACCTGTGCTTTGTTCCTAGATCTCCTCTTGTGGATCTGACACTGATGCTGTCTTGTGAATCTTTCCTCTTTGGTCTGAATGCTGTAAAGAAAGAGCATCTGTACTGTGGTCTTGAGTAGTCCCTGTCAACAATACAGAGGAAGTAATTGGATCTGGGTATGTGATAAGTAGACTCTTAGGGAGGTTCCTTTTTGTAGAGGGGTGACTCCCTCTTAATCCATGCTTCCTAGAAGATTTAAAGTCAATTATCAGCCATTACCCAGGGAGTAGTCAGCAGTTTAGCTCAGGTGTCACATTGTCCTAGACTGGCTCACTAAGGTTCTTTTGAGCATGATCAGCTTTACCTTAGGAATTTAGATGCTTTGTATTGTTCTCTTGTGGCCACAACTAAATTCCCCAAGACTACTTAATGACTTTTAATTCTGCATCTGGTTCCACTTGGTGAGTGTTGGCCAAGATGAATCTTTTGATCCTCTGAAAAGGTTATCCCTGGTTGGCAAGGCTGCAGAAGCTGTAAAGTCACAATGATTCAGAGGAACGATGCAAAACCAATTTATTGATTTATCCTACCAGCAATCAACAAGCATTGCAGATAAAAATGTTTCTGCTCAGGGGTTATTTCCTTCCCAATTTGCAGCCTAAAGGTGAGTTGAAGACCAGTCACTAGTGGCATACTTCAGAGGACAATGCTGTTTAACATCTTCATTAACGACCTGTGTGGCAGGACAGTGTGCGCCCTTGGCAAGCTTGAGGTCATACAGAACTGGGAGGAGTGTTTGATACACCAGACAGATGGTTTGCTACTTGGAGCAGAAAAATTAGGTGACTGGAAAAATGGGCCAAAAGAAACTGTGTGAAGTTCCAACAAAGGGAAATGCAGAGACCTGCTGCTGGGGAGGGGATGGGATTGGGGGGGGGGAGGGGGTGTGTGGAATTGATGCTGGGTGTCTTCTGGATCATGAGCCAGTAATGCACCCTTGTTACGAGGAAGACCAACAACATCTTGGACTGGATTTCAGGAAGAGCATTGCCAGGGGCTGGAGGGAGGTGATCTCTTTTTTTTCCTCTCACTACTACTGACACCACATCTGTAGTACTGTGTCTAGTTCTGGGCTCCATAGTACAAGAGAAACGTGGACAGACTGGAGCAAGTCGAGCAAAGGGGCATTAAAATGAAGAGTTTGATGTTTCTGACATATAAGGAGAGGATGAGAGAGCTTGCATTGTTTAGCCTGGAGGAAAGAAGTCTACCGGGGAGATCTTATCACAGTGTATAAATACCTGATGACAGGGAGCAAAAGTGACTGAGGCACACTTGTCTGTAGTATCCAGTGGTGGGGAATAAGAGACTGTGAACACAAGTTGAAACATGGGAAACTCCATCAAAACATAAAAATAAACTTTTTTTGCTCTGAGAGGTTGAATATTGAAGCAGGTTACCCAGAGAGGCTGTGGGGTCTCCATCCCTGAAGATACTTATAACCTGACTAGGAGCAGCCCTAAGCAAGCTGCTCTGCTGCTCAGAGCCTTGCTGAGTCTAACCTTGTGGTTAGGCTAGCTGATCTCCAGGCGTCCCTTCTAAAGGCTACTTCAGATCCAGTTCATCTGATGTATCATTTATGAGCCAGTACGGAGTCTCACTGCAGGTACCACACAGGCTTTTATTTTTCCTGTGCAAGCACCTGCCTATGTAGATAAAAGGTAGATTCTTGCAGCAGTAAGCAGAATCTTGACTTTTCCTGAAATGGCTGATACAGAAATCTTCCTGTGGTTTGTGCATCCAGGGGTAAAAAGGACTTCATCTGGCCATCTGAAGCAAGTGGTAATGCAGGGGATACGTAGAAAGGCTACTGATGTCTTTTGACTGAAGTTGTGTTTAAATGTAGCTGAGAGAATATCTACACAACTTAAACTTCTGGGAGAAAGTTGCTTAGAACTGGAGTCACATGTGTCAGAAATTTCCTGCTGTCTTAGAACTGCTGGCTGGAGCTCTGTGTTCATGACTACAAATGTCCCTTGGAAGACCGGGGCAAACCAAACTGCTACAGATTCCTGTTCTCCTCCCCCATTCTGGCCTCTTGTATGGTTAATGTCTGCTGAGAGCTTGAGCAATACTACTGTTTTTACTTTTTTATCTTGAATTGCTTCACAAAGCCATTCGCACAACTTTTGTTTTCTTTATGAAAACTCGGGGAAGTTAATTTGAATTCATACTTGTCTTTATTTACAGTGGACTCTGGTTACATGAGGTAGTGCTAATCCTTACTTACCTTCCATTCTCTTGTTTTGATCACTTGTTGCTTTCCAGTAGATGATAACTAAGTATATATGAGGATATGCTGTCATGGAGTTCTTGCTTGTCATTACGATACTTGACCCAGTCTAGAGAGCCTGAGTTCCTGATTTGTTTCCAGCTTATCCAGAATGCTTATGAGTAGATGTTTGTGTTCCTCTGATCAGAGAAGCTGGATGCTTTTGTGTTTTGGGGTCACCATCTGAAGAGGAGGAAGAACTTGGAGCTTCAGAGAACATCCTTATGCTGCAAATCTATGATAGGTATAGATACAGAAAGCACTATTTCTGTAGGCTGCACAGGTCAATGTACTTTCTGTCTCAGTAAACCTGGGTGTCAGTTGCTCCCTCTCCCTCAAGGAAAGGTATTTACCTCTTTCCTTCATGGTCTGTGGCAAGTAGAGATTGTAGCTTGGTCCTGGTCAGAGTGGAGCTGGGGGCAGCAGTTTGTGATACCAGCTGCTTGGCAGTGCTGCCTCTAGCTTTGCAGCTGTGATTTGGTAAAAGAGCAGTTCTTTTTCTCAAAGCTATGCCTGCCTCTGATTTGGGGTGAGAAGATGGATCTATTGGTGAGGAGTAGGGAACTGTCCCTCTTGCAGGGATGAGAAAAGGGGTGTGATATTCCATGTTTGGCTATCCATTGCCGTACTCTTCTTCTGTACTACCTCCTTTTTAAGGAGGAGGGAACAATCTAATGCAGTTTTACTGAAGTACTTGAAAATGGGTAGAGCTTCATAGTACAGGCCTTCATCAGTAGGATTGAGAGCAGTAGTAGGCCTACTGTCAGAATTGCTGCAAAAGAATATGGAAGGGATTCATTGTGTATAACATGCTATTCTTGATTCATAGAATCTTTTAAGTTGGAAAAGACCTCTAAGATCCAACCATTAACTCTACCAGGTCCAGCACTAAGCCATATCCCCAAGCGCCACAGCTATGCAGCTTTTAAACACATCCAGAGACAGTGACTCAACCCCGTCCCTGGGCAGCACATTCCAGTGCCTGAATGCAGTTGATCTGTCAACTGTGGATTCGAAACATGGCAGTGAGTGGCAACTGGGACGAGTGATTATCTTAAATAAGCTCCTTGTAATGTGTGCTTGAGTCATTTGGGTTTAAATTTGTCATTCACAACAATTTCTAGGAACAACCAGTGTATCAGTAAGTAACAATGCTTTTAAATACAAGGACTGATTTTTTTTTTTTCTATTAGGTTATGTACCTATGGGATACTTGTTCTGTTGCCTGTTTTCTGTAGATGATAGCAAAAACATCTTTCTTCAAACATGACAAATGCCACACTTAACGTTCACCCTTTACATCTTCAGCAGTAACGTGCATCTGAGCTCCTCTCAAAAAGACATGTCAGTAGCACACGGAGTGTAGCCTTTTGCTCTTCGTTCTCATTGCCAGGTGATACCTTCATGAGTTATTCTCAACTTGAAATACACTAAACTGCTGTATGGGGTCTGGCTGGGATGGAGTTAACAGCCTCATAGAGCTGTGCTTTGTATCTGTAGCTAGAATGGTGTTGATAGCACACACCAGTGTTTTGGCTGGTGCTGAGCAGTGCTAGAACAGCACCAAGGTTGTTAATCAAGGCTCTCCTTAAAGACCCCTGGGCTGCGAGTGCATGAGGGGTTGGCAGGGGACAAAGCCAGAACAGCAGTCCAACCTGACTAATATTCCATACCGTATGGAATCGTGCTCAGCAGTAAAAGCGAAGAGGAAGCGGAGTGGGGAGGGCATTTGTTGTTGAGGTGTTTGTCTTCCAGAGCAACTGGTATGTGTACTGAGGCTTTGCTTCCCAGGAAGTGGGCCTTGCATGCTGATATGAAGTGGAGAATTTGTTTTCTTTTGCTTCTGTGCGTGGCCTTGGCTTTACTTTTCTTTATTGAACTGTATTTACCTTGACTCATGAGGTTTTTCATCTTATTTCCACCCACCCCTTGGTGGGCATGTGGTGGCCAGCTGGTGTTAACTTACCACAACTGCTGAGGGTTTCTTGTGCATTCCAGCTAAAAAGTAACTATCATCCCTCTTAAAGATTGTGAAGCCTTGATTCACTTTGTGTCTTAAGCAGCCTCTGACAGAAGTGATGCTAAATGCTTGTCTTGTTGACTGCACTTCTAATGCAGCTAAGGTGTTCATGAAGTTCCTGCTTAAAAAGGGTACCCAAAAATCTGTTTATAAAGCAAAAAGATTGTCAGGTGTTTGGTTTTTAAACAAGACTTTTAAAAATACAAAGAATTCGAGATCACTTGCTAGAGGACCCTGCGAAGTTTTGCAAGTACATTTGGAGAATTGATGCCTCTCAAGCAACTGTAATTCCACTCTGAACACTTAAAATCCTGTTCTCCAAACTAAATGCAGCTGAGTACTTTGGTATTGTATTCAATTTCTTTTCCTCTCTTCTGAAAAAAATGTTTTGAGTAAAAACCTTTTATAGCCACAACTTCTTTTCTTAGGACTACAGAACATAGCAATCACTTCAGAAAAATAACTTTCAAAAAAATAGAAAGCATGTTTTGGGTTTTTTATGTAATACATGGAGTTAAAACAGTTGTGACGCACCCTTAATGCTGCTTCCTTTCCCAGCCATCTGTACTCACATATATAATGATGTCTGATGTCTGAGTGGTGATTGTCACACTGGAATGCTTAACTATGTTAATTTGAATTAAATTTAGTTCAGTGTCATCTCAGAAGAGACCACCATAGTTTTAGGAAGCAAGATGCCTTGGGAAAAATGCAAAGCGCACTTCAGCTCTGTGTGGCACGATGCCTTCTGATTGGATATAAAGAATTGTGGGGTTTTTTTGTGGGTTATTTTTGTGTGTGTTTTTGTTTAAAACTGAAGCGGTCAAATGCTAGATTTTATGTTTCCCCCCTCATACAGGTGGTGGAACATACCTTAGAGGTGTTCAAGACAACTGACCAAACCCCTGAGCAGCCTGCTCTAATTAGATCTGATTGGCACATCAAGTTAGTCCAAACGACCTCAGGAAGTCCATTCACAACTAAATTAAGAAAAATAATTATTCACTGAGGAAACACAGTATCTGTATCTTCTAAAGAGCAGGTGTTAAACAGATCACAGAGCACATGTACCTTATATTTTGTGGACTGGCCCAAACCAAGCTATGAGGACAGGCATTGAAGCACCACAGGGTCTGAGATGTTTGCTGAGGCTGGAAGAGTACAGCAGTGGGATGTGGCTAGACTGGCATGTGAGTCCTGGGGATTTGTGAGAAGGATTTGTCTGTGCCACTGTAGTTCCAAGTGGGGGAAAGGCTTGATTTTATCTGTCCTCTTCAGCCTGTTCTTTCCCATGGGCTTCTGTAAAATCAATACCCTGAGCTCCATCGCAAGTGCTGCTCTGAAGATGAATAATATTGTTACAGTAAAGCTTGGGGATAATCCCAGAACGGAGTTGCATTTACATCATAGACTGACTGTTCCCATGCCCAAGAACTGCATTCTGTCGGCATTTGGGGGTGGGCTTTCTGTAGGTACAGGGGTGAGCAGTGCAGCATCAAAAATCTCCTTAGTCTGGTCTGTTCAGCCACAGGGGAAGTGAGGGAAGACAGCAGGTGTGGGGGGAAAGTAGGCAAGTAAGTCTCTACAGATCCAAAACCCAGCACTATATGGGCTGCTATGAAGAAAAGAAATTCCATCCCAGCACAAACCAGTATATCGGAGAAGACTGGTACACAAAACTGGCCAGTCCTTACAGATGGCTTCGGTGTATTTCTGTTGTCTGGCACTCTGCTTCATGTCTGCAGGCATGCATCTCTGGGTTTCTCTGTACCTTTTCAAATACAGGCTCATGCGGGAGAGGTGGTTGAGGTGTATTTACCTGCTTTGTCACACAGAATGTGCAGGGGAGAGCATCTCCAGAGTCACTGAAGGCTGCATAGAGGTTGTTTAGTTTAAGAAGTGTGTGCTTTAGTCGACTCTTCAGTTTTATTTGAGTAAAAATGTTAAAGGGAAGCTGATTAATGCATTTATTAGATAATTTCTCTCTGGTAGAGGAAGGTAACCTTCCATTCTTGTTTATGGCAGACAGGCTATATTATAAACCTGTCTTGAAAGTAAATCTCATTTCTGAGGTTTTCATCGTTGTTAAAGGAAAAACTTCAATTGCTGTCTGAAGATTTTTTTTTTGCAGCAAATGCTTATATAATCTATAAAAGCATCTAACCTATATATATTTTATATATAATCCCAATACAGTAGCATAGACTTACACTTTTTTTACTTATCGGCGATGCTTTTACTTGATGATTAGCTATCAATTTATGGAAATACTTTGTAAGAGCTCACCATTCCCCACTTTTATTTCTTCATATAAAAGGAGTATAAATTGTACACTTAAAAGAAACATCAAGGCTTTTAGCTGTTCCTAGCTGCTGACAAGGAAAAAACTGCTGTCAAGACCTACTCCAGAAGCTTCCTACTAATAGTGTAATACGCTACGTAACCTTGTCTCTTTTAAAGTACAAAAGGAAATGACAGCTTGAGCACCTTATTCTTGCATCTTGAACTCTGACACAAGCAGTCTCTTTGAGTGGTCAGGCAGGATAAAATTAGTGCACTACTCCTTAGCCAAGTTGAAATTTGATTTCTGAACTTATCTTATTTAATGTTCCAGGGTTGGCACCTCTGACATTTATGATTCTTAGGACAGAGAACTTGCTTTCTAGTATCCCCCAAGGCTGGTAGGAGTGCTGTGGCAATGTCCCATGTGCTCTGCATGTGCTGTTGGTCTACAGGTATTTGTGCTCCAGGTAGCCAAGCACGAGCATGGCTGGCAGTGGTGCCAGCCAGGGTTCAGGAGCTGCTTTCTGACAGTTCAGTAGCTGGTTATTGTTGGGGTCGTTGGGGAAATCCATGGTAGGAAATATTTCCCAGGCAGGAATACAAACTTTGGAAAATTATTTTAAAGGAACTTTCAGTACAAATTGAACTGATATTTGCATTAAAAACAGAGTGCTTAAATGAGGAATGTGTTCTGGTTTAAATCCTATTATACATGTACGTGCATAGTTGAACACTCTTCATGTAAAGTAATATTAAGAAAAAAATCACGAGTGGCTTTTGGGGATTTGTTCCCCAAGACGTCACCAAGGCCTATTCACCTTATTTCTATGTATGTGTATAACCTCACAGTGAACTTTAAATATTGGTTTATTTTTTTAACAGCTTAGTATTTGTATTATCATCACCACCTAATGTTTGGTAAAATTATATTGGATTTTTTTTTTTTGGAAAATAAAACTTGCTTCTCCCAAGCTTATTCAGTCAAAACTCAGATTTTTAGTAACTGGCTGTTTGTTAGTAAGGCTGAAAAACTTTGTTTCATTTTATCACCTTATGAGATTGCTTGTGCCAAACAGTGATTAGACAAGGAAATGGCTTTTCATCTCAAGAATAAACTGACATTACCTGTATATCTCTGATAGCTAACTGGTCCCTTGAGTTACAAACTGCATTTTTTTCATATTCGTAACTTCCTGTATAAAATGTTTGCTGTGTGAAGTGTTTTCACCTGAATGTATTTCAGAATTAAAGTAGTTGCTAAACTAGCCACTTGGTTTTGTGGCTTAAACATAGGGCTGAAAGGACACCGTCACTGTACTTCCTTTCCGATTTAGGCTTTATGTAGCCCTTGAAGTGGGGATGCTGTCTTAATGTCTTTGAAACACTGTTATTGATGCTGTTGAAGCAAATGGATCAGTGAGCTGAAGGAACAATTTGGACTGGTTGATACATATTTCTCTCCGACTTCCAGAGGTAGGACAGGAAGGTTCATTCAGAATACTTCTGCACAGCCTCCTGGGGGTTATGAATAGGACTGAGGTTAATGGATCCATTGAGGGCTTTCATGAAAAACAGTTATCCAGATTGAAAAGACAAATTGGAGGAATTCTGTCCCTGAAACTCTTACTTACCAGGCACTGGCTAAAAATAGCTAAGTGGTGCTTCTAAAGGTTATCTCCCACTGTTCTTGCAGTACACCTTGAACCACACCAGTGCCAGAGGTTAACCAGCTAGGCTCTGGAGCAGTGTGCTTAGTTACTTGAACTGCCTTCAGTACAACGTTATGCTTTTGAATTTGGCTTTGTTAAACGGTACTAAACCAGCTTCTGCTGTTTGAATTCTCCCCATGGTTTTTTTTTTTCGATGAGACAAATCTTAAGTTCTCAAATTTTGGCCCTGACTATCAAAACACGGGCTTCCTAAGCAGCTAGAAGAGACTTCTGAAGACTAGAAATACATTTAAACTATGACCTTTTGCCTTTTTTTGATATAAACCAGCATTTTGCCGCAAACTGACATCTGAAAAGCAGGTGAAGGCACTGCTTGGGTGGTTTTCCTCATCTTTGGGTGTGGAGGTAAAGCAAGGAAGCCTCTTCTACTGCAGAGGAAAAGAAATCAATCTTAACATGTGGGAGTAGATGTGACACAAGAACGTGCTTCAGGCTATTTGTTCTGCTTAATTAGAAACTAATTCAGTGGATCAAGTGATAGGCAAGTAGTCCCATATCAGTACTCTCAAAAGACTAAAAATTCAAGGACCTTGAATAACATTTTATTGGAGAATAAAGTTTCTTGTACTGTAGTTCTTGCACAGTTTCCTTTGGTTCCAGATCTTTATGCAACATCTGCAAGATCTTTTATTCTTTCCTAGATTTGCTCTTTAATTCACAAAGTCTGATTCTGTGGACATGATTAACATTGCAGTCAAGCTTTTTGTGTTGTGGTGTGTATCTGTGTTTTCTTGATGGATTCTTCTCTCTTTTTTGTCCCTGTTCCCCCCCCCCCCAGATTCTGAACTAAAAATGGTTGGAGATAGTGGGTGTGATGGTACATCTTGGGGGTAGAACTAAGCAGCCTCTAATGAGATGGTCTTTGAAGCAACAGGATTAGACTGAAAATAGGTTACAGTGACTGTATTGGTTTTGAACATTTTAGTATCACCTTGACTTAATCCCTGTCTCTAGTGTGTAATGATTCAAGGAGAGGAACTCAGAGGAGTCACTGTAGTTCTGCCTTGTTCTTTTTTGGTCTTCCCTGGGTGCCACTGGAGGAATGACTGCTCTGTGTTACTTCTTATGTTGAATTACATAAAATACAACTGCTGCTTACTTGTTTTCCTTCTCTTCTCTGTATCTGATAAATTAGAGTGCTTGTTTTCTGTCCATGAGCTTTATCTGTATCCCAGCTTGGAGAAATTGCAGATGTTTCTGGAAAATATTGATTACCTGACTGAAATCTCTTGAGTAGCAGAAAACTTGTTCAGTATGAAGTGGATGGGCGAGTAATCCAGAGAGAGCAAGCACGGCACGGGCCTGCTTGTACTGATGCAACCGCTGAGGAGTTTTGGTAAGCTGTTGGCCAAAAAGTGATAGTTTTTAGGAGCTGGCTTGCAATCATTCAGCACGAGCAGAGATTTTTCTTGCAGTTAGTTCTCTATTCCACTAGATGGAGGCAGCTATTTGACAAATAAGGTCTGTCAACCAGCAGCAGACTTTGGAAACAGAAGAGAATGGAAGTAACTTCACTGTGTTTTTATGCTCAAAGAACAGGCAGGGTGTAGCTGAGTGAAATGAAGAATTGTAGTCTGTCAGAAGTCTTTGAAGATGTTGGCCGAAGTTTGCTCCAGACTATACTGAGATGCAAAGCAGTCAGTGCTCTGCTGTATGTAATACTTAGCAATTCTACAAGGAAGGAAGCCAATCGGTAACCGCAAGAACGTAAAGTGAAAACTAGCTTTGTTTTTACGTGCCTCTGTAATACAAACAGTATTTAAACTTAGTCTTGATAAGCATTCTTTGGTTAAAACTGTCTCCAACTTATTAGTTTCCTGGCTGACTGGATTTATGTACGTAGAATAAAGGGTTCAGAGTAGCTTGACATGTAAAACAATCACCCTTTCCTTTGACAGCAAATATAAAATTGAAATGCTGTGTGGTTGATCTTTTTACCCCAATTCTGACCTCTGTTTGCTCTCTGTAAGCTGAGCTGTTTAGGAGGAGTGGGCAGCACCTGTGTTGCAGGCAGTGTTTCAGGATTAACCTGCGGTTAGAGTAAGATGGACAGATGGCAGTGGGCTGAGGGAGTGAAGGAATCTCTGAATTATTGTGGCAAGGGAGGCAACTGTCATCATTCTCCTACTTTGCAGCCATATCTGCAGTAATCTCATACTTGCTCCTCTGTGGACATCTCTCAGTTCTGTCATATCCCAGTACTTTTGTTTCCTTTTGCTTCTTTTTAGTTCTGGTCTTCACTGCCTTTGTGGGTTTTTTTTTTTCCTTTAACTTGGTTGTGTGGGAGGCACTTGCACTTCTGCCTATTCTTGTCTGGTAGTGTATAACCTTTCTCAGTCCTTACTGCAGGTAGAAGCTGTGTAGAGGATGGAGCATTGACTGTTTAAAGCAGATAAAGGAAGTTTTTTTACAGGCTAATTAGAAATAAATCAATGTTTCACACTGTATTGACTGCTTGGATTCACATACACTGGGTATATGAGGCTGCCACAGTTTTTGTAATGCAGATGAAAGGACTTTTTCCTTAGGATTTTAAATAAGCAGTGTCTTGTAAGCCTTGCTTTGTACATGGTACAAGACTATGCGTCTGATGTAAAATAAAACTGGAGCAGTTTGGAATGAAACTTAAACCTTGGACTTCTAAAAACTGATGTGCTTTGTCTTGTGTTTTATTTTGGAAATGCACTATACCAGCTTCAATGTTGTTGTTCCTTTCATTTTTGCCGGAGGGTTTGTATCAGCTGTGCCCACAAAGTTGGTTGTACGGGGTATATTTACCTTGGCAGGGTGTGCCAGCAATGTGATGGATTTCATTGCAGCTTCTTCACTCCGTTTTCTAATATAATGAGGTAGAACACAAGGCCCGGATGGAATGAGTTATGGGGATAGGGAAGAAAGGGATATAAAAGTGTATGCTCACAGACTAAACATGTGCAAGGTACTAGTCCAGTTTAAATAATATGAAGGAGAAATATCTCAGAGATATTCTGAAGAGGGGAAAAGTGTGTGTGTGCAAGGGAGAAGTGGGAAAATGTAAGTATGTTGGGACATAGACTTTCACCTCACTGGAGAATATGTAGAAATGATGCCTTTTTACACAATTCACAATTTGAAGTGCTTTTTACAATAAAAGAATGTTATGTGAAGATGGATAGCTTTTATTTTTTTAGCAATTTAAAACTTGGCTTGAAATCAACTTATGTGAAGACTTGTATCTAAAATGATGTGCATTACTTTTACTTAGGTTTTAAACATCTAAATCCAGGTTTTTATATTTCTGATTTATTTGAGCAGCTGTAGATATTGCTGCAAATAGGGGGAATATTCTATACAGTAACTGTACTGGCATAGAAGTCTACTGCAACCAGGGGGAAAAAACCTCTTCAGATTGTCTTTTGAATACACAAATTTTAGCAATTCTAAAAGCTTAGATGTGTTTTTCTTGGCATTGTTGTATCTTGTGGCTACGTAAATTTCTTTTATTCTTAATCTAGATAGTCTTTAATAAAAGACTCCTTAAAAACTCCAAATATGTCACAACTGGTGCTGTTTCTGCTTATCTAATAGAATTCTAGTTTCCACTCAAAACTTGTGATACAGCTCCTGAACACATCTTCCGTAGTAGCTGGTGTGGGTTGACCCTGGTGAGCAGCCAAACACCTGCCCTGGCTCTTGTACTCCCTCCTCTCCTGTAGCATGGAGACAAAACAGAAGGTGGAAAGGCTTGTGGCTCGACATCGTGACAGTTAAATAAGGAAAGCAAAAGCTGTGCATGCAAGTGAAGCGAAGAGAGAAAGTAATTCCCTACTTCCCATCAGAAGGCAGATGTCCAGCTCTGTCATGGAAAGCAGAGTCTCCTCACGTGTAGTGGTTGGTTGGGAAACACAGCTGGCTTCATGCCCACACAGACAGCATTGGTTTGTAACAACTTCTGCCTACTGCTTAACCGTGGCTGTAACTGATTAATATTAATTAAAACATTTTTCATTTGAAGTATTTAATACTGCATATTGTCATTAGTCTGAAATAAATTCAGAGATTACATGTGAACACTTATCTGGCCTCAGGTTTGCCTGTTATTCCATTGCCTAATTTGTTACTTTATTGCTTAAATATATTGGATTTCTCTAAGCTATTTCAGACAAAAAGTACAAATTAATGAAACTGAGCTTCTGGGAAAATATGAAACTTTTCATTTCCAGGAGAAAACCTGCTAATTCACAAGTTGTGTTATGATCTTTCTTTTTGTTAACAACATTTTAAGTTAAAATATTAAACTACAACGTTAATGATCTCCCTCTTCATTTATTAAAATAGACTTCAGTCATGTCAAGCCCTTGTTCTGGTCTTGTCTCAATATAAAACTTGCCTCTCTGTGATATCACAGCTGAGGAAGAACCTGAGGAATAGGAAGTTCATGCCTGGTGTAGTACAAACGCTGTTGTGATAAGTCTATAGTGGCTGTGTAAACACCCTATAGGATAAAAATATGTACACCACACTATATAGATACCATAGGTCCTAGAATCGTTTAGGTTGAAGATCAGCCAGCAGTGTGCCCAGGTGGCCAAGAAGGCCAACAGCATCCTGGCCTGTATCAGGAATAGCATGGCCAGCTGGACTAGAAAAGGGAATGTCCCTCTGTACTCGGCACTGGTGAGGCTGCAGCTTGAGTACTCTGTTCAGTTTGGGGTGCTGCACTCTAAGAAAGACACTGAGGTGCTGGAGCAGGTCCAGAGAAGGGCAGTGGAGCTGGTGAAGGCTCTTGAGGATATGTGTTCAGTTGCTTGCAGTGCCTTCCTTTGGTGACGCTTCAAGTTTTTGAGTTTGACTTTAGTATGAAAAGAGCTGCTGTTACTTGAACTCTCCCCATGCTTTGCTTTTTTTTAATAAGACAAATCTTAAGTTCTCAAATTTTGGCCCTGACTATCAAAACACAGGCCTCCTAAGTAGCTAGAAGAGACTTTGAAAGTCTAGAGATATATTTAAGCTGTGGCCTTTTGCCTTTTTTTCTTTTTTTATAGATATAAACCAGTATTTTGCTGCAAACTTTGACATCTGAAAAGCAGTTGAAGACTGTATTTGGATGGTTTTCCTAGTCTTTGGCTGTGGAAGTAAAGCAAGGTTGGACATTAGGGGAAAGTTTCTATTCTGAAAGAGTATACTGAAGAGGCTGCCCAGGGAGGTGGTTGAATCGCCATTGTTGGGTGTATTTGAAAGCCATCTAGATATGGTGCTCAAGGATATGGTGTAGTGAGGGCTCTGGTAGAGTTACCTAACGGCTAGACTTGATCTTAAAGGTGTTTTCCAACCATGGCAATTCTGTAGTCAAGTCCAACAGTCTAGCACTGCCAAGTCCATCGCTCGACCGTGTCCCTAAGCATCACATCTACAAATCTTTTCAAATACTTCCATGGGCATCTTGACAGCTCCTTCCAATGCTTGACAACCCTTTCAGTGAAGAATTTTTCCCTAATGTCCAACCTCAACCTCCCCTGGCACAATTTGAGGTTGGGAGAAGAAACTGACCCCCACCTCACTGGAACCTCCTTTCAGGTAGTTGCAGAGACAGATAAGGTCTCCCCTCAGCCTTGTGTTCTCCAGGCTAAACAACCCCAGTTCCCTCAGCTGCTCCTTCTCAGACTGGTGCATTAGACCCTTCACCAGCTTTGTTGGCCTTCTCTGGACGTGCTCCAGCACCATAATCTCTTTCCCATAGTAAGAGCATAAACAGCTTCTGTTCCTGTAGTAACCTGACCAAAACTGTCTTCCTGTAGAATGCACGTCCCTGGTTTATAGTTTGGGAGGAAAAAACTGGAGAAGCTGTTGGGCATGCAAGACCTTGTCTTGCCTTTTTGTTTCTAAGCCATCGTAGCAACACAAAGCAGTTATGTAAGCTGAGGCACTTTATGTACAAGTAAGTGGCTAGGGAGTTTTTTTTGAACAGGTTTTTTTCTGGTGTGCTACTTTATGTGAAATTTGATTAATAGGTTGAGGCAAAAGGCCTGCAAAACTATCCTAGAGCAGTGACATTTAAAGTAAAAGAAATAGCATAGGATTTTCCTGTACCATGGATCTCCAGAGACTGTAAGGACAGGGTGAGTATTGTCTGCAGTGTTTCACAGGGGAAAATAAAAAGGCAGGTCACCAGGTTGCTAGCTGTTGAACTATTGAAGACAGTTACTGTGAAGAGCTTGACTGTTCCGTTCTTACCTGAGGTAGTAGTTTTAATATAAAAGTGCCATGTGGGAAATGATGAGCTAGTTAAAATTAGACTTCAGAGGTTGAGATCTATCATGGTAGCACTTACTTTGAAAATTACCAGTCATATTAATCATTTGGTCTAAAAGGTCAAGCAGTGGACATCTGCTGGTCTGACTTCTTGAGATTTTGAACAGGACAGATTAAAAGCAAGGTGGCTACCCAAAATATAGACAGTGTTTCTGCTAGTAAGGGGAAGGCTTCTTGCAGCAAAACTGGGGAGCTGTGGAAGTGTCTTAGGATTTTTGAATACCGATTCAAAAGAATGGAGTCTAACTGAAAGGATTTCTTATGCTTAGTTCTTTTGCCTGTTTTTGAATGATGCTTGCATGCTATCGGGACTTCTCTGTTCTGCCCCATGTAGTTAAGTAGGTTAGATAGGTAGGCAAGAGCCTGGGAGGAGAAACATCTGGGACCGTTGCTGACTCTAACTGACCATTCCATGCTATGTGGTGACGTGCTCAGCAATAAATGCGACAGAAAAGGAGAAGGAAGGAAGGATGTTCTCAGTTATGGTGTTGTCTTCCCAATCAGGTGCTGTGTGTGCCGAGGCCTGCCTTTCTAGGCAGTGTCTGAGCACCTGCCAGCCTACAGGAATTAGTGAAAAATCCTTTGGCGTTTTGTTTGGGTTTTTCTTTTTTTTAAATTTATTTATTTTTTATTATTTTTTGTTGTTGTTCTGCGTGTTGTCTTCCCCCCCCCCCCCCCCCCCCCCTTGCTTTTGTGTGATTTTTGTTTCACTTGTTAAAACTGTTACCTCAGTCTGCAAATCTTCTTACCTTCCTTCTCCTTTCTCCCTTTCCTGCAGGAGAGTGAGCAAGCAGATCTGGGTGTATTTGACTGTGATCAACCTGACAGTCCTAAGCTAAAGATCAGGAGAGGGAGGCATAAAATTCTTTTCTAGGCGCCAGGAAACATTCCTCCAATATATTAATACTGAAACACTGCAGTTGCCTGAGTTGCCCTACAGAGGTGGAAAATAATTGCTCAAAATATTTTCCAGCTCTTTAGTGTGCCTTCCTGCTTTTGATGGTTAATTATTTTACCTCTGAATTCTTTAGAGCTCAGAACTAGATGAGCTTCAAAGCAGTGCCGTTAACAGCGGTGCTGTACAGAGCTGGAATAAAACTATATAAATGTGTTTAATTTGAGACTATGTAGTAACTTCAGATCAGACATCCCAAGTGTACTGTGGGAGTTCAGGCTAGCGTACTGTATGTCTGTCTCAGCACACCAGCACAGCTGAGAAACAATGCTGAGGTTCATAAATCAGCCTGATTCTGTGAGGAAATTCATTGGGCTGTGAATGGCACGTGATATTGTAGTGTAGGAATCAAGGGTACTCAACGTATTCAGTGTTCTACTGTTCTTAGTCATGGATGTTTTCACCAGCTGGTTTTGCAAATCTCTCTATAATCATTCTGTAAGAGCTTGCATGCTACTGTTGTAAAGTCTGTGCTATATGAGGTGTTAAAGGATTTGTTGGATTGATACAAGATTGCCCTGCATTTAATTTCAGGTTAAGCACAGATGCATGTCCTAGGAAGCTTTTAATTGGAGAAAAAGGGGCAACTTCCGTTTCCTGATAATGCCTGCATCTGATGCATAGCCATAAGGATGTAAGCAAAATCTTGTCGTTACTAGTCAGCCAACTTTAGAAAATGGCTTTTTTTTTTTGGTTTGGTTTGGGTTTTTTCCCCTTTTTTTCTCTTTTTTTGGTGTGTGAGGGGAGTGTGGCAGACACAACATATGTCTTTCTAGGTTAGTGTGGCTAAATCAAATGTTACAAGTAGAAAGGCATAAATAATATTGCTAACAATGGAGATTGTTGGAAGTAGTAGGTATCCTAGAGAAACAGGTGTGAGCCTTTATTTAGACTTGTTTATCCTGTTGTCAGTATAGAATTATCCCAAAACAAATCTTTAGAGTATATGGAATTTTGAAAATAACTCTTTATTTCCCCATTCCCCTTAGGTCCAAGATGGGCCTCTTGGAACACCGGTGTTTTTATTTGCATCAGATGTGCTGGAATACATCGAAATCTTGGGGTCCATATATCAAGGGTCAAGTCTGTCAACTTGGACCAATGGACACCAGAGCAAATACAGGTAAAATACCTTAAAATATGGTTTTCAATTTGGAGGGAATGCTAGGAGTCCTTTTGAAAAGATTTGAGTTTATCACGATGCCCCAACTGAATTGTTTTACAATCAAAGTAGTACTTAATGTGTTCTATTTCTACTGCAATGAATTTAAGTTTTGAAAAGTCACTTCAGGACTTGGTTTAGTGATCTTTCTTTCCTGTATCATTTTAGATGTATCATACCTTGCTGTGGAGACTGTGCTGCTGCTTTGTTTTATCTGTAGATAAAATAGAGTAGAAAATGTAAGCCTTTTCCTTTTCAGTAGGGGACAGTAAGGTAGCATTCACACATCTATCTGATTCGTGGTTACATTCTTCTGGTGTGCCGAGTACTGACTTTTCCAGGTGTGCTTCAGCCTGAAACCTCTTTCTGCTGCCAGGCAGATTTTCTTACTCCTGTTCCTTCTGGTCTGAAGAGCCTGAGAGATAAAAAGCTTATCTTTCACTAGATGGATTAGTTTACACTGTAATCACCATCTATGTTGTTAGCTTTTGTCCAGCAAGTCTTGCAGGCAGCCCTTCTGTGCCACGGGAGCATCTCCCAAGACATATGATAGCAGAGAGGTCTTCAGGTTAAAAACTTTGAGCACACCAGTAGCATTCTGGCTGTTTCAGGGTTTAAAGTCTTGACGGATGTGAACTAATTGCTTTATACCATTTTTCCTTAGTGCATGCAGGAAATGGGAAATACTAAAGCAAGACTACTCTATGAAGCTAATCTACCAGAGAATTTCCGAAGACCTCAAACAGATCAGTATCCTTTTGGTTTAGCTTTCATGTTGAAATGACTTTTAATGCAGCTTAGATATTATGACCATTTCAAGGAAAAAAATGAAAACTCACTTTATTTCATTGATACTGTTGTATAAAAAATGACAGTGGAAGTTGGGAATGGTTCAGAAAAGGTTTAAATTACCTCAGTTATAGGAAATTACTTTGTAATGAGATTTGGCAAGCCTCATTTATTTTTTGCTTTCAGAAGGGGTGGCTTCATAAATTCCTGGTATGTAGGAAGTTAGTGATACTAGATAGCTCTTGAATATTCTGTCTTTATCTTGAGTAACTGCCAGATGAAGTGAGAAGCATTAGAACAGGAAATAATGACATGGATGGTAAAGTAAAATAAGCCATTGGATCTCACTCCAGTGAAATAATGGCTTTCTTCCTCTGAAGTAAGTATTCTGTAGTTTTTTGGAGTTGAAGTGCATACATTCTGTGAAGTGTGAGAGCACAGATGACTAGCATGGGAATATCTAAATAAACCAAACCTCTGAGATGACCTCCACTTGTGTTGGTGTCTGGTTATCGCCACGTACCTGGAAGGGGAGGGTTGGAAGAAAAATTGTCTACTGTCAATAAAGAGCTTTCCTCAAAAAAAAACCTTTTTCAAATGTACTGAATCATTACAATAATATATAATGGCATTGGTTTAAATTTATATTAATTCCTGATTTAGGGAAGTTACTCCACAGGTAGGATTTGCTTCCCCTAATCTTACTAGAATTCTCTAACTATAATGAGATCCTTAACACCCACTGAGCTGAATCTCTCCTCAGCTGTCTTAGCCCAGTGATGACAGGCTATGGAGGCTGATAAACAGACTACAGTTTAACTGGATCTGAATTTTCTCCTTCTGTATCTGAAAGTGATTTTGGTTCTTCTGTTTATTAAGTACTATGCTCAATATGCTATGTGCAGAAAAATATTTTGGAAGGGTTAGACTCATTATAAAATGCACTTGAGCAAAACAGATATGTTTTTTCATATTCCAGTAGCTTTGTAAATTAAACATACTCTTTTTTTCATATGCGTATGTAACTGGAACCAGATAGCACTGTAGCATTCCAGCTGTAATATTCTAGAACTTGCCTTCAGCCAGAAGACTGAAGTACTTTGACTAAAACTTATTCAGAAGTGGATCTTGAAGATGTGTATTTTGTTCTTACTACAGCAAACTTGAATTCACTGGTGTGGGAGAAGCAATAATGCTTTGTTCTAAGCTTCTCTTGTCAGATCAGACCAAAAGTATCATTATTAGACTTTTAATTCTTTTGTTGACGCTGTATGCCTTGAAATAATTATACTGCCTTTTGAACAGTTGTCATTTTCTAAGTGGTGGACTTGGTCAACTGAGTATATTTCATTGCATGTGTTTTCTTTATGAAAATTATAGTGCCAGGAGAGAAAGGGTGCCAACATTTTCTAGTTTATTTCTCAATTTCTCCATATTTTTGGCAGCTACTTACTTATTTGGCATTCATGACAAGCTGTTGTGTTATGGGCTTTTTTTTCTTTCCCTCTTTGCCCTTTGTATCCCTACAAAATCAGCCTGGTGTCTTATTAGTATTCTGGCTATGAATATTCTCAATACTTTGAATATTCTTTTGATGAACTATGAAAACTCTTTGCATATAATTATTGCTTTAGTGTATATTCTTCTGTATTAGTGTTTACCTTCCTGTAGCACTGTATGGTGATAGTAGTAGAATGGAGACACAGAAGAAATGTGTATATGGGATCTGCCCAAAACCTCCTGCTAAAGGTCCCACATAACTTCTGCTTCTTAATCACAAGTCTGAACTTTCTGGGACATTTTTTCATTCTTCCCTTGTACTTGGTAGGGATGCTGTGACATAGAAGCTAACTTTGAGGATCATCTTGATGGTATTTTTTTGTATGGCTGCTTTAACTTCCCATTTGAAAGTGTTTTTCCAAGAGTAGGGTGAATCATACTCTTTTTATTTTACTACTTAAAACATTTTTGGCATAATGGAGGTTGCTTTAAATTCTTTTATTAACAAGAGCACAGAAGTTTATTGATGTAAAGAAACTTAGACGTGGTCCAAAAATTCACACGCATTGAAGTGGACTAACTTGAATAAAGTGGATATTTTTCAAAATGCACAACTTAATACACTCATGTAATAGCATCCTGAAAAATTAAACCCTATGAAATTTAAATACTTGATTTGAAAATTACTAACAGAGGCACTTAAAACTTTCTGTTTGTCTGAAATATCAAGTGTGCATTCTGGGAAACTGCTAAAAAGAAAAAAATTATGCAAAAGAACTAAAATGCCTAATGCCAAAATCTGAGCAGCCAAAACTTAAGGCACTTGACAAAATAAATGCACCATCTGAAAATGTTAATTTTGGTGAATAACTGTGATTTCTTATTTGAAGAAAGGTTGTTCTTAGGTATTTTGTAACAAACAAATTTTGAGCCTTTTCAGTTTCCTTCTAAATTAGTTAATTTAATACGGTTATTCAGTTGCAGCCCAAAAGAATGAAAAAAAATTAAATTCCCTTTCCCTGTCTTCTCCCTGGAGTAATTTGTACTGCAAGTTGAAAATAAACTTTGAGGGAATCCTGTTTAGTCTTTGCTAAATTTGAAAACTTGTGGGAGTTGCATATTAGACAAGTTCCACTAATTTGTAATTTAATAATGTGCATTGATTTTTTTTTTCCAAAATGACAGTCCTTCGTTAAGTGTAAAAAATAATGTACTATTAGTGCTAAGATAGTTGTATGTTCCAAGTGCTCAAGATGCCCTTTAGAATGTAGGTGTATTTGAAAAGAGGTAGAAAAGAATGCTTTTGGGTTTTGCAACTTTTATGAAGTAGTGTCTTCAGGTGCCACTAGTATACAATTTGAAACTAAACGTGATTGTTGATGATATCATTTGATAACAGAATGAAGGAATTGAGAGCTCTGATCTCAGTGCTAACCTTAAGAGATGGTACCTGCAGCTAAGGTATCTTTCCATCAATTGCGGAAGAGTTGCTATGGAAGCTTAAGAGGCAATGAATCTGAGCTTCCACAGTTGCAATTTTAATTTTTGAAGAGGTAATCCCATTGCTGAACAACTTAATTAAACTTTATTCTACAGGTAACCGAGAATTAGCTTTAGTAATGTTCAAGTGTCCATACTGCTTTGGACGAGCTGCTTTGTGAAGCTGAGAGAATAACTGAAGAAAATAACTAGCTGTCCTTTCTGTGTCTGAGCTAGTGAGCTGTCAGTTCTAGTCATCTGCATTAATACACTTGCTGCTGTTTCCACCTTTGCTTCAGTATCTTTTTATCACTAGTGGTGTAGTTTTCTTTCCCTTCCACAGAGATGTTTGTCAGGAGACTGTCATGGAGAACTGTTCACGATCGCCTTTTGATGCATGAAATAATTTGTGCAAAGCAGAGAACAGGTACCTATATTTCACCTTTTATCTGAAGAGGAAGTTTTTTTCTCCCAAGTTATGAATGTAAACTATACTTTATTTACTATGTATGAGTACCTTTCTTAAGTACTTGCAGTACTACAGCCCTGTAGCTTATAAATACTGAGTGAAAATATCCTAACTGTGGAACACGGCATTACTTTTAGTATATCTTTCTCATATTGTTTCATTAAGAGAGTAAGCTTATTAATTCTTTGTAGTAAAGAGAAGCACTTTTTGGACACTGCAGTAGCAATTACTGTGTGTAGAGCGGTTTGTTCTGTTGTTTTCAAACTACAAAATGAGATGGAGCAAGAACCTGCTGCAATTCTTTAATGTGAATAACCTGTTAGCTTTTTAGGTTAATGCTGCTGTTTATTTGAATGCCTGTTTTCCTTAAACTAGCTACTTCCAGAGCTGTGGAATTTTTCATCAGGGATAAGTACGAAAAGAAGAAGTATTATGATAAAAATGCTGTTAACGCCTTCAATGTGAGTAAAACAGTTTCGACAAGAATTCCATCACTTCTCGTTTTTGAAAGCTACAGAAGAGAAATGTAGAAAACTCTATGTATGTTGAAATGTCATTCACAGTTGAAAACTTTTTCGAAGCAGTGCTAAGCGCTTACTTTTGTATCTCTGGAAAGCTATTCCTAGATTCTATAAGTTCAACATACATTGTCTATTACATGTATAACAGCAAAGCGTTGTGATCTCAGGAATAGCTTGCTTTGGTCTGTGATAGGCAGTTCTTCAACAGTATTCTTTGAGTCCTTTCTGACTCACAGGGACAAGATAGGATTACTTTTTCTGGTGACTTTGGCTTGCCTCGTTCTCTGTAATACCTTGATGAAAAATTCTAAGGTGTTTTGGGCCCATCTTCTGAGGGGCTTATTGTTCTGCTGAGTTCCAGAGCCTTGCCTGCAGCAAGGTGCACTGTAATAGCATACACAGGCAGTATTGCAAACAAGCTCTTTACTCACGTGGCTGTGTGTTCTCTGCAGTAAGCTGGCTAGTGGTTTTCTGGCACATCAGTTTTGAGAATGTCAGCCTTTACTCCTGCTCTGGACTCGATGATCTCCTGAGGTCTCTTCCATCCTCTCCCATTCTGTGATACTGAAGTTCACAGTCTTACTTGTTTTTATGAATGTGGCTCTTTGTGGGGCATCCAATCTTGTTTATATATTTTTATTTATATGGGTGTCTTTATGCTTAACCACACACTCCTCTATATCTGCATTATCTAAATATGGCCCAACATGTAACTTAGGACTCCCATCTTACTAGGCAGTGAATGTTGACAGGGCAATGAGTGCAAGGGTGGGTGTGAAGAGTGGGAGTTCGTGCTATATATCCCAGTCTGAGAAAATGGATCTCTGAATGATAGTTCCATTTTATAAGGGGAAAAGAACCCACAGTGTGAAAACTATAGAAGCATATTGTGTTAAGGATTGTTGAAGTAAGGGGATAATTGCTTCACTTAAGAGATAAAATACAATTGTGGTTTGAATTATGCTGTCAGTTACCCTTATTTACTTCTATTCAAAGTAGAAAATAGGAAGAATTGTTTAAAATTAGGCTTCTTTACAAAGTTCACAAAACTGCCAAGATCTTTCTAAACAGAGAACCCAAGTGTTTAATACAGTAATCCACTGCTGCCTTGATATGTTTGAAGGGGTGATCAGATTTTGCTTTATTGTATTGCAGACTAATATGAATCACTTACCTTTCATAGCAGCAAGGATAGAAGCCAGACAAGCTGAAGAGATGCACGTTACTGCTGAGCAGGGAACACCACTTTATTTCTGCCTACTGGGGCTTTTCTTTCACTGACTAAAGTAAACGGCATGATCTGTCTGAGATAGGAACAAAATCTGATTATAAAGTATTTTAGCAATAGATGAATCATGCACTTTCACATTCACCTTCATTTCTGCAAGGCCACCAAACGTCAGGTTTGAGGTAGGCAATCAGAAATCCCATGGCAAAATCCCACAGGTACATGCTGCTAAATTATCTGAACCAGCCTAGCACTGGTAGTCCTTGACTAGTGCTTGTACTGGGTTATCCTCCTTGGTTCTGTCCCCAGCCCAGCTCACAGTGCACGTAGAGCTGTGACTGGCACTCAGTGATCATCTTGCTAGTGGGCCTGGAACTCACAGGGAAGAGGAAGAAAAGATGAAGTTCCATTCTGCATGTCTGATGTGCTGCTTTTCTGCTTCTGGATATTGTTGGCAGAGAAGATGGGAAGTTGCCTTACACTTCCAGCACGTGAAGGTCTGTGGGGAGTTGAGGAAAGAATGGGGTGAGGAAGGGAGTTCTGTGTGGGTACGCGTTTCTGTGCCCCCGTGCAGGGGGTGGTGGTAGTTTCTTAAACTTTCCTTTTGCAGTCATCTGAGACACATTCCCTTGCTGCCAGGAGGTGGTTAAGATTCCCTGGCAACTGAGGGGTGACTGTGGAGGAAGGGGAAGATCCGTGCTTGTAGCCTTCAGCCCTCTGCCAAGTGTTTTGGTACCGTGAAAGCATTTGCTAGCATGACACTTTCTTGAGTAACAGCGTTGTGCGCTGTTCCAGTGGGGTGTCTGTGCCACATCATGGCAAGCTCTTTTGTTCTGGAGAATTCCTTTACCTCACCTACATTTTCCAAGAGCATCTTGTGTCCTGTTTTTAATCAAAATGAGCATTGTTGGGGTGACGTGAGCTTGTAGCACACTTAATTTTTGATATCCCCTTTGAAATAGTAACGGCTTCTGCTTCAGTTAGTCCCAGTTTAGCTTGCAGATGGGTGTGTATGTGTGTTGTCATTTGGTAAAATGAATTACTTCTGGGTATGAGCAGGTAATACAGAAGTGCAGAAGCAGGCTTGTTATGTTCAAGGGTCACTTTCCTTAGCCAGGAAAATTAAAAAATTAGAGGGACTTTCCCAGATTTCATCCACTGTTACAAGTCGCTTCTGGTAAAAGCTTTCTGTAGTATAAAAGTTGTTTTGAATAGATTCTCTTAAAACACGCAGTACAATATTTCTCTTAGCTTAATTTTAGCAAGATCATAAGCTTTTCATGTTTGTCTAACAGTACAACATCTGTGTTAACGTATTCTCTCTGATGGAGCTCAGGGTGTATGTCAAGGTTCAGTTCTTGGTTCTGTGATGCTCAGGATCGATGTATCTTTTCTTGCAAAAATTTTACTTATCATTCTTAATTATATGAGACTTCTTCATTTTTTGACAAGACTGTTGTATTACTAAATTTGGGGTTTGGAGATACACACTATAATAATAAAATTACCTAGTGCAGAGACGATTAGTGCCATCAAACATGCAAATATGAAAAATTAAATTATTTTTTTCACGGTTCATTGAAAAGTAATGCAGAATAAAGCTATGGGCAAAAAAGCATCTGCAATTTTATTGGCTCATTACATTTAAAATAGAATAATACATTTAACTAGCCATCAAATGAACAGTAGAAAAAACCCCACATTTATTGAAAGCAGCCTGACTTTAAAAATATTTAAAATCTATTAAAATACGTAGATCTCGGATTTTTCTGATCCATCATTACTGGGAAAATGTGAAATGCTGGTTCTGTATCACTGTTCAGAGCTAAATGAATGGTACAGTTTATTCCCCATGTGTCAGTGGGTTGTCAGTAAGTAGCTACTGTTGTTTTCTTGCTTGGACTGCAAGCCTGTGACGACTTTATGGAAAGACCTTTCTTTATAGAAAGACCCTTGTACAGTAGTGTGTTTGGCTTTTGGTTTTGGTTGGGTTTATGTGGTTTGTTTGTTTTGTTTTGGGTTTTGTTGTTTGTTTTGGTTTTGTTTGTTTTTTTGGGTTGGGTTTGTTTGTTTTTTGTTGGGAAACATTCTGGTATCAGTTAGGTCTAATTCTTAACCACAGTCCTAGCCTTTAGCCTTGGGAAAAATCTGCAATGTAGCAGGAATGGTAGCCCCAGGTAGGCAAACTCAGTGGTTTTTTTTAATGAACAAATGTGTTATTTGGTATTATTAACAGCAGGAACTTCTTTTTTCCTCTTAGAATACTCAATTTAGGAGCAGCAGTAGCTGTTAGCAAGTTAACTTCAAATATCCTCAGCATAACACTGCCTTCCTAGAATTAATATTCTGCCAACCCCCCTTCTCAGTTTTTAGGCATACATAAAGCTGTGAATGGTACGAAGCGTAGCATAGCATCCTGTGAAACAAATGCCACCTAGTAGAGAAACCGTTAAGGAGTCTTTACAAACGTGTTGCTCGTGTTACCGTGTCTAGATGCAATTTCCAGTGCAATATGCTATGCCGTTTGACTTGCTTTATCCCTGAATGCTTGTACAATGCTATCAAGAGCTTGCATCTGTAATTAACTAGAGACAGTTACCATAGGTCAAGTGATGTGAGGTAATGTCATATGGTAAAACTCTACTTCAGGTGGGTGCTGACATGAAACTGTTCAGGAATATCATTCCACTTCAGGCTTGTACCTGACCATCACTTTCAAACCCAGGCAAATCCTTTTATATTCATCATAGAGTGTTTCTGTACACAACAATCCTAGAACTGGAGGGTAAAGCATGCAAAGCGGTTTATCCTCTAACAATCTCAGTTCTAAAGAATCTTTAGAATCTCTTGAATCTTTTGTTTGCTTTGGGGTCTCATTAAACTTTTTATGCTCCTTTAGTTTACTATCTCCTGGAGCACTCTTAGAAGAGCATGGGTTACAATTACACAAACACCTTTCCCTGAGAACTGAACTTGTTTGCCTAAATAAATGACTTCAAGGGCTTTTTCAGAATTGTTGCAGTAAATGTAAGTGGAGCAAATACAACCCTTGTTGGAGGCATAGTTCGGGATGTTTGTTTTTTATGATAGTGAAGTCTGAACAGAGTATTTGTCTTGACTGAAATCTCAGTATTGACTCTCAAATACTTGTAATCAAAACTGTGCAGCTGGTAAGGTGGAGGGACAGTTGTTAGTGAGGCTCATAATCTTAGATGCAGTGGCCAAGAATAACTGCAAACATTACCTGGGTTTAGTTTTGGGGAATTAGTAGGAGTCTCCCAGAACTATTGGTTCGAGGAAGTAAGCTTTGAAGTAGACGATTTCACAGTTTACCAATAAGCCAAGAGGAAATGGATTATTTATTTATTTATTTATTTTACAACCAAGGTTCCAGAAATGATAAAATCTGTCTGAAATATGCAACTGAGTAACAGCTGCTGGAGTGATTCCTTGAGACACAGGGCTGTGCTAATGAAGAGGTGTATGGTACAGAATCCAAGTCATTTAATTTGACTGCATCTACGTGCTGCCAAGTTAATAGTGTGCTAAAGTTGCACAGAGCTTCAGGAAATCAAGTTTGAAGCAATCATATTTTTAAATAATAAAAAAAACCCCCACACCTTAGCACCTGCTCTTTGATGTAAAATAGAAATTGTAAGACAATATTTCTAAACTACTGTTTATTTTTATATCTAATCCAATGACCCTTATGCCATACAAGTAATTCAGAGAAGCAGTGAGGCCGCTGTGTTGAGTGTGGATAAAGATTAGCTATGTACATATGTGTTCTCACAAACAATCTCTGCAGCTTTTAGTAAAAATAAGTATATAGGAGAAAAAAGAACAGAGCCTCTGTGAATGCATATGGAAATTGCCTTATTCAGTTGGTTGTTGAATCAGCTTATGTGAATTCCAGATACTTTTAGTCTCAAAAATTGTGATCTGACACAATCTATTCCACTACATGAAGTGGGAATATATTATCACATCTCCTGACAGTGTTTAGAGAATAGTAAACAAAGTTACTATATTTATGAAAGGGTGTGAATTATGCATGGAGCAGAAGTTTCATATAACTCTTGAGTTCACTGAAGGAAAAGAATAATGAGTCTACATTTTCCATGCTTTCCTAAGACTTTGTGTATAATTTAAGAAGTATGAATTTAGGCAACTGGATAAAATGTGATGTGAATTTAGAGATGGCACATTTTCCAGAAAGCTATCTTAAAGGAGATTAAATCCATAATACATTTACTGCACTAAAATATATCACTTAGGCACCTTAAGATGGATAAATTGGGGTATGATGGGGTACGTGAACAGTAAGTTTATAGTTGCTACCATTTAGAAGCATTCAGTCATTGGCATGGAAAGAGGTTACCATTTAGCTCTCCCAATACTGCAAGAAACAGAGGATTTCTTAGTGGTGTATGAGGAATTTGTGAATTGAGTGATACAAACTATTTTTGAAATATGCTAATGAAGACAGGCATCAATAGGAAGCACTGAAATACCATACAAGGATTATGACTTGAGGGCAGGGATAGTGAGAGTGGGATAAATTATTGTGCAAGATCATGCTGTTAGAATGCGTTGAATTATAGAACTACAGAATAGCTCAGGCTGGAAGGGACTCTTGGAGATCATCAAATTCCCCCTCCTCAAAGTGAGGTCAGCTAGAACAGGAGGTTGCTTAAAGCCCTGTCTAGTTGGGTCTTGAATATCTCCAGGATGGGAGACTCCATAACCTCTCTGGGTGACCTGTCCCAGTATTCAACCTCTCCCAGAGTAAAAATAAAAAAAACAAGCCCAAGCAACAACAAGAAGAAAACACCCACCCCGACAAACAAAACCAAAAAACCCTGAACTTTCACTGGAATTCCCTGTGTTTCAATTTATGTTCAGTGCCTCTTGATACTGTTTCTGGATACCACAGGCAACACTCTGCCTCAGTCTTTGCTCCCTGCCACAAGGTATTTGTACATGTTCATAAGACTTCCTCCCTCATTAGCTTTCTCTCCTCTGGGCTAAAGAATCTCAACTCACTAAGCCTCTCCTTGTCTGAAAGGTGCTCCAGTCCTTTAATCATCTTAGTGTACTTTGCTGGACTTGCTCCAGTCTGCCTGTGTCTCTCTTGTGACTCCAGAACTGGCCACGTTATTAGCTCCATGTCCAACTTGTCCACCAGGACCTCCAGATCCTCTTCTGCAAATCTTTCCAGAAAGATGACACCCAGCCTGTAGTGGTGCAGGGGGTTATTTTTCTTCAGGTGCAGGACTTGATGCTTTCCTTTGAACTTTGCATGGTTCCAGTTGGCCCATCCTGTCACTGGTCTCTGAATGGCAGCACACTTGTCCAGTGTATCAAGCACTCCTCCTTTTTGTATCATCTGCAAACTTGCTGATGAAATACTCTGTTCTATTGCATGGGTCATTAAGGAAGGAGTTGAGTAGCGTTGGCCCAGCTATTAATGCCTGAGTATACCACTAGTGACTGCCCTTGAGCTGGACTTTGCCCAGCTATGGTTAAATTAATGACTCTGAGAAGCCAGGGTGTGGATTTTCCATATGCCCGCTGCATTCCCAGTAGCTCCCACATGCAGGGTCTTGTTTTCCCCGCTTCCATAAGTACTTTCACTTGAGGAGTAGTTCCCACAACTGGGCCACCTATCTACAAGCTAGCATGTCAAAGGAAATAAAAGTTCTGCCAAAGCTGAAATCTATAGAGACTGCATTGCCAGGTTACTGTGGATCATGAAAATGTAAATGATACTGCATGCAGCAGGGCAAGCCACTTAGGAAAAGAAAAGGTATTGTTCTGAAGTGTTGGGAAGCTCTCACTACAGACCGTTTTCCCTGGACCAAACGGAGAAAACATCAGTTCAATTGGCCAGGGGAAAGGGAGAGAACTCCAGGAAGAGATTAAAACCATCTGTTTTGTTTATCCTGTGTCAGCCTTTAATTAAGCCATGGTTACTCTCCATAATATCTCAAGAGGTGGTTCTCTAAAGGAGAAGCTAAGTAACCTAAAAAAAAAAAAAATGTGGGCAACAATAGCTGTGGATTTTCTTGGTTAGACTTGGAAGAAGAAATGTTTTGCACTCAAGTCTAGTGCTAATAAATGTATTTCCCATATCTTTGAGTAATTGCATCTCTGCTTGATGTAAATTTTCTGAACATCTGTAGCTCTGCACACAATCAGCACTACATACAGCTTGTGCACAAGCTTCACCATCTTCCCATAACAAGATGTGGGCACTCCAAGGGGATGGGGGATGTTCAGATATTACTGGAAGAGGAATACTGGCTTTTTTGAAGAGCCAGTGTTTTGTGAAATGCCGGACACTCAACCTTTATTTTCTGCGTTATCCAGCATTTAGAGCACTGAAGAGGGGAGACCTTTTAGTAACTTCTAAAAAAGCCTTTGCAGTTAGCTTGAAGAACCTCTGCAGAAATGAACAGATAGGTGTATTAATAGTATGTTAGTATTCTTCTACGCCTTTTAATAGTTTGAAGATGAGCCTCTGTAAAAAATGGCAAGCAACTGGTCTGTGTTTATATGCCATCTGTAATTGCTGCCTCTTTAAAATAAAATACTAATTTTAGCGTTGCCAACATTAATTGGAGATGTACAGTAATGAAGTCAAAAGTCTGCTGAAACGACAGCGTATTTAGTAGCTGAACTTAAAACCTGTGAAATGAGCACAGAGTGGTCCTCTTCACGTAGATGGTTTCCCCGTTGTGCGTGTGTAAAATGGCCACTCGAGGGCACCTTTGTCTTTGGTTTGGCTGCTGAGTTCCTGACTATATTGACTTGGGGTGAGAAGATGCTCATTTTTTAATCTCTTGCATCTTTTCAGTTGTAGCACCCTAAATTTCACGTTTAAATGGCTGCTTAATAGAGGTTTCTAAAGCTTTAACTTGAATTGTTTTTAATAAAAGGCTAAATGATAACATGCATTACACCAAGAACAGGATTTTTTGGAAAAACTACAAATAAAAGTTGCTGAAAACTTTCTTTAGTACCTTGACTTTTAATAGTGTTTACAGAATCACACAGAATCACTCAGGTTGGAAAAGACCCTTGGGATCATTGTGTCCAACCATCAGCCCTAATCTACACATTCACTCCTAGACCATGTCCCCCAACACCACATCCAAGCGATGTTTAAACACATCCAGGGATGGTGACTCAACCACCTCCCTGGGCAGCCCATTCCAATATTTCACTACCCTTTCCGGGAAGAATTTTTTCCTAATGTCCAGTCTAAACCTACCTTGTTTCAGTTTGAGGCCTTTCCCTCTGGTTCTGTCCCTAATTACCTGAGAGAAGAGACCAGCACCAGCCTCTCTACAATGTCCTTTCAGGTAGTTGTAGAGAGTGATGAGGTCTCCCCTCAGCCTCCTCTTCCACAAACTAAACAGGCCCAGCTCCTTCGAACGATCCTCATATGATCTCTTCTCCAGTCCCTTGACCAGCTTCATTGCCCTCCTCTGCACCCTCTCCAGCACCTCGATATCTCTCTTGTACTGAGGTGCCCAAAACTGGACACAGTTCTCAAGGCGAGGCCTCGCCAGTGCTGAGTACAGGGGGACAATCACCTCCCTACTTGTTTGTATGACTGTTGTCTACCATCAGAAATAGCTGTGTACAAACTGAACTAAAGTAAAATAATTCTGAGATTTTCCATGTTGTATTCATGAATATCTTCATTTAATGCTCCTTTCAAGCTTACTTCTCTAGCTTGAAATAGTCTGGTGCAAAGGCTACATCAAAGCCATTGGGCCAAATACTGTTTGTATTGGTGTTTTTTACACAAACTATTAACATAGCAGGTATTTGCTCAGTGCCACTACTGAGTAAGAACTGAATAAACACTATAGAAGTTTTTCAATGAGAAAATACAGACAGGTGACACATTGCCATGCAAGAGGGGCAGGGAACTGGAGTAAATCTGCAGATCCCTTGTGTTCCAATCTTGTTAAGATTGTTGTGAACCAGAAAGTCCCTCTCAGAGCACAGGTGAAACTGTTGTATGCATCTGTATTTCCTTGCTCATCGCTGAATGTACAAGATGCTTTAAAGATATAATTGTGTTTCATTACACAAAACAGTTAGTTTTACTTCTGAAAAGAAGTCTCGAAACAAACAATGGCAAGAGATTTGAGAATTGCTAAAAATGAAATGATTACAAGTGTTTTGGTCTGAAATGTGATGGAAATTTTGTGGAGATGTAAATACAGAAACTTAAGAAACAGCTCCTTGGCTTCATTCCCTCTTTTAGGCAATTCCAAATTCTCTTCTTGAACAAAAGACCCAACTGCCCTTAAGTTAAAAACTAAAATTAAATATTCAAACACCAGTTGTTAGTTTGTAATTAATTCTTAATGCCTGCAAGCATGTCAACTTTCTCCTTTTCCTAGCAGCATGTATGGTTGTTTGCAGGGGTTGCCATCGGTTCTGTTTGGTACCTTGAAAGTGCCAATAGCCAAGGATGTCTTAGCTGACAACTCCCCAGAGTGTGTAGTGCTCACGTATGTTATTAGAGTAGATCACTGTGTGCTTCTCTACTTGAATTTTGGAAGCCAACTGAAAATTGCTTTTTGGATTTTGATGTGAAAATGTAGATTAATTTATCTCTTTACACATGGTGAAAAGTGTAGGAGGTTTTGGTCACTTGTCTGTAGTGGTTGTGATGACAAATCTTACTCTTAGTACCTACTTAGTCAAATGTGGCTTTGGTTTTTTGTTTGTTTGGGGTTTTTTTTCCTTTGTTGTTTTTGTTTGGGGTTTTTATTTGGTTGGGGTTTTTTTGGTGTTGTTTGGGTTTTTTTTTTTTT